>JASXTE010000004.1:45546672-46146672 GCA_030280995.1 Hemileia vastatrix
TAGGGGGTGTCAAACAATATTATATATGCCATTTAGGCATGCATGCCCCTCCAAAAAAGGTACCAAGAAAGTTATTTTAATTCAAGTATTGCTGTGTGTAAGTGGTATATACTTCAATAGTATATTTGTGTAACAAATTGGATGTCTTATATTAATTATTTCAGAAATATAATAGGATATAAATCAAAGTTGAATTTTTTCTATAAGGTGATATACAAAGGGGTCATTAAGTTATGAAAATGACTGGTTAAGAAAGTGAATGAAGCTCTAGTTGTAATTAGTTTTGTGGAAAAATCAATGAATGTGAGGTTTAAGGATCATAGATAGTTAGTAACATTCTAGAAGGATGTAAGTATTTAAGTCTTATTAAGAGGTAAATGGAATAATCTCAAAGTCTATTTACATAGGTAGAGTTGTAACTACATTATGAGTTTTTCTAATATTAAAGTTTGTCCTTTAATATGCCATCTTTTGGATACATCCAAGCCTTTCAGGCAATTCTACTCCTCAGAGTATGTACAATCACTATGCAATATAGGGGGTGGACTTACTAGCAATTCCCCAACCTGAACTCAGATGGAACTCTGATAGAACTCAGACTGAAATCATACTGAACCCTACTTGAACACCCACCTAAAACTGTTCTGATGATTGGTGTTCATCCCTGATTATATGGTTACTTTTTCAATAGCTCAATGTGTGTCCAATATGTGGTGAGTTTGGGTCCAAGGTTGTGGACTCGCTTGCAAGTCCACCCCCCATACTGTGTGGTGAATCATGCATTAAAAATTAAATTAGAAAATGACATGCAAAATTAAAAAATTAGGCTAAATGGCACTAAATGTGAAGTTCTGAAGCCATGCATCATTAACTCGTTATGTCTCATGCTTTTTTACCTACTTTTATGCAATATTTACTCTTCATGTGTATTGCATATCATACAAAGTGCCCAAAAATGGAGTTTGAATTAAACCATATTGAATTGTATTTCAGTGCACACAATCATGGGAGTCTTTTTCACAATTAAGCGAAAGATATTGAATTATTCCTACCTCACATGCAATCAGTTAAATAGCTAATGGAAATTAGATATTTTTTATTCCAAATCACATCAATCCAACTAAATTTAATGGGATACAGGACCTCACAATATTATTTATGCTTTTGGCATCACATATTCATTTTCTTTGATTAAAGATGCAGTGAAAATTGAATGTTGAGCTAATACAATTCAAAATTGGCTTGATATTGAGTGAGATATGGCTATATCAGTTCCAAATGAGCTTTTCTGTCAATAATAACCATATCTTTCTCAATTTTGCTCCAATTTTGAATCTGACCAGCTCTATGGATTTAGAACAATAAAATGTGTACCCTTCCAAAGTCTTGAGAAAACTTCAGTCTTATTTGAAGAAATCTGATTGATTAAAAAATCTTAATGAGTCATAAAACATGTCAAAACTTACTTTTGTGCCTGATGATTATTTTGTAGGCATGGCATTGAAAAAAAAGAAGTTGAGACTAATTTGAAATAAAATAAAGGTGAGTAGGAAACATAAAGAAAGTAACATAAAGGACATAAATGAAAACCAAAAAGGGATAAAATACACATAAGAACCTTATGTCTTGTTGTTTTAAGAACATATGGTGCCCAATTATCCTCCATTATCATCAATTATGCAATTTGTATTTATGAAGATAATTTTTTGATGAACATTAGCACAAGTGATGATTGGAGCAAAAATGGAAAATTGATGCAAAAAAATTGCACAATTGGGCTTAATTGTTGGACAATTGTACATGCTCTTAACTTGATAAGTCAGCATTAGGGTTTATATATGCATAGTAAACTATGCATCAAGTCTTAAGGCCCTCCTAACATCATACTCCAACCCTTAATCCCTCCCACCCTTGATTACTCCTACCCTTACTTTCCCCCCCACCCCCAAACATGAAAATGAGTCCTTCACTTCATCAACAGCTTCAAATAACTTCTAATGCTTTGGTCCTTGATTTTATGATTGAGTCTGATACAGATTCTGATGCTGAATTAGATTTAGTTTACATGTGCCATCTGTTGGTGAACTACTACCTTACTACCTGAACACCTTCAATTCAACATTCACCACAATAGAGAGTGTTAGTTCTGGCAAATCAGCACTTTTTTCATGATTTTTTTTCACAACCACATGTTGGCCACATCATTGCTTCATTTCCAACCCTGTCCCTGTCACACGTGACATGCAGACCTCAATCCTCTCATAAATTCTTGGCACATACCTCTCACTGAGATTTGAAACATTTTATTGTGAAATTTAAACCAGGAATGTTTTTTTCCTTCTTTTTTATGTTTTCAACCTCCTAAAATCAGATGTCCGCCTTCATCAAAGGTCAATGGCTTTTTGTTGATGACAAATGAAGTAAAAAAGAAAACAAAATGGAGAATGAACATCAATCCTAAGCAAATTAAGGAGAGGTTCAAAAGTTATCAATAAAAATATAAAAAGGCTCATTTTTCTTCCACTTCCACTGGCTTTGATATTGATGATTATGATTTGGAAAATGGAATTACTGCTGTTTCCAAAAAGCTCACTGTCATGTGTCTTCTCTATGAAGAAATGGATATTTTTTTTTGGTTCCCAATTTAATAGTTACTTTTAGTCTTATCAAAAAAAGTTATATCATGAGATTCTTATATCACCATTTTGCTTTAATGGACTATAAAATATCACACTTTTGAAATTTAAGATGGTAAAAAAATACTGACACCTGTGAAAAAATCCTCATCACCAAAATAATTTTATCACCTCTCCACAAATTTGCATTTCTAAATAATACTAATTCAACAAAACTCTATATCTGTTTGAGAAATTTGGCAATACCCTCCCCTAAATTTTATTGAAACAAGGGGTGGGTATCACCAAAATTTTCAAAGTCATCAATTTTACATGTCAGATTTGAAAGTTTGGAAATACCCTCCCCTGCATTTTATTGAAGTAAATGGGGGAAAATCACCAAAATTTAATATAATTCTATAAATTAATAAATCAATCAGTAAGATAAATCAAATTTACTAGTTTTAAATTAATTACAATTCCTCAATCCAAAATGAAGACCAAGTCTAGAAACTAATTTTGGTACTTTCCACAGGTATAGAGAAGATGAAACCCATGAAAAAATT
Organism: Hemileia vastatrix; assembly: GCA_030280995.1. Classification (NCBI taxonomy): domain Eukaryota; kingdom Fungi; phylum Basidiomycota; class Pucciniomycetes; order Pucciniales; family Zaghouaniaceae; genus Hemileia; species Hemileia vastatrix. The sequence goes on from JASXTE010000004.1 coordinate 45,549,854, forward strand.
GAATGTTATCATGATTACCGTTTCTACAAAACATGGTCTTTGGCTCATTACTTTAGTTTAGTAAATTGAAATATCAGATTTATTTATTAAACATTTATGAAAGAATAAAAAATATTCAATGACTTTACAAATACCCAAACTTTTTTGATCTACCTAAAGGTTTATAAATTTATTAATTTAACCTTGTTAATTTGTTGGACTAACTTTTGAAGTGTCTAATAAGAGCAGAAAAAATGAGTGAAGGGATAGACATATGAAAATGGTAAGAAAAAGAAAAAAACATACCTTGATGAAAGGAAAGAATAATAAGTAAGGAGAAAAGTAGTTTGAGGCTTATACTGGAAGGATAAATGCATGATGTAAATGTTATGATATACATTATGAAATAAATAAAAGTCACCAGAAAAAAATGTGGGCACCTGATAGCAGGTGGCAATCCCTATCCTTGAATTGATTCAGTTTCAACTCAGCTGTAATTCTTCTGAGTAGGCTGTTCACTAGAAACTAAGAATGCCTGAGTTATTCTTGAATCACAAATGTATTGAGGGATTGGCACCTGCTAGCAGGTGCTGGCTGTTTTTTTGTGGTGAGTGAAATTGGAAAAAAAAGGCTCAGCTTAAAAATTCAATAACTCAGCAACCAATGAACAAAATTAAAATCTTTTTGCTGGAAATGAAAGATTGGCTTCAGAAGTATCTTCAGCTAAAAGGACAGTAGTTTTGATAAAAGCTAACCCTAATTCTGACTCTTCTTTTCACAATTTCACAAAAACTTGAAATGTGATGATGAAAATTCCAAAAAGAGGGAGTTAAAAGCCTAGATAATCACCTGATAAGAGTTTCAGAAGCCTTATTCTCAAATTATGCAATATAAAAACATGAAATAAATTAGGTGAAATTTGAAAAAAGGCTTAACTTCAAATGTCAAAATCTCAGAAACCACTAAACCTAATTCAAACCTGTTTGTGGGAAATAACCAATATGCTTCAGCAGAATTTTCAGTTCAAGGAAATGTTATTTAAATGAAACTAAACCTTATTTTTTATATAAAAACATTAAAGAAAAGAATGTCAAATTGGGAAAATAAGGATCAACTTTAAAGGTCAATATCTCAGCAACCACTGAACCAAATTTAAATCTGTTTTTGGAAAATGAAAAATAGCCTTCAGGAGAGTCTTCAGCTAAAAGGATATTAGATTTGAAAAAAACTAACCCTGATTCCAAGTGTAATTTTTAAAATTTTACAAAAACTTAAAAAGTGATAATAAAAATGACAACATGAGGAGTTGAATGAGTCCACTTCTATCCAGATATGAGTCCTACATATTTTAGGGGGTATCAATGTTCAGAGATCAACAATTAGGGATCAGGAATTTTTTTTCCTGGGATCAGACAATATTAATTGCGGAAGATTCTTATCAACTAGCCCCAGGGCTAGTGGATAAGGAATCCACAATAATGCATTATCCTGCCTCTTATACCCCAATTTCTGTTCCTAATTCCTGATCCCAAACTCATCACATCCATGATTAATTTTTAAGAAAGTCACATGACATATAATTGCTGATGCCATCCATAAGTCTTTACTCACTCTATGATACTAAATTTTTAGTGGTGAACACATATAATTTTTTCTCATCCTTATGTGTCTCTTCACTCTATGATAATTAATTTTGGTGACAAACACATAAAATTTCTTTCTATCTACACACTCCACCTGCTCATTTGGTGGAAAATTCTCACTTCCCACTTCCCAATAATCACCTAAACCTTCTACTGACAATAATGAAGCACCTCTCTACTAGGAAGCAACTTCACTCAGATATGAATGATATCACTTCAGTTTAAGCATCTGACTGTGATTCTGACTCTGTTTTGGAAGACGCTTTAGCTTATATGTATGATCTTTCCAAAAAGCGTTACATCATCCCAAGGGGGCCAAATATTTATCATGATCCCAGATATGTTATCTGCTCCATTCTTAACATTCCTCAACTAAGCTTCACTCAACTATTTTGAGCTTCTCCTGATTCTTTTTTCAAACTTTCTCAACTCATCTCCAATCATCCTATCTTCCATAATAATTCCCATTACAAAGAGCATGATCCTTCCTTTCAACTTGCTGTTGCACTATGTCGTTTTGTTTCAAATGGATATGGTGCTGCTGTAAGATGTTTAGATAATCTCTTTACCATAGGATATGGTACTGTCATATTATACACCAAGACCTGCATGATTGCTATCCTTTCTCTCAAGTCTCCAACACTTGCTTGGCCAACTCCACAACAGCAACTTGAATCCTCTCAAGTAATGCAAGCCAAAGATTTCACTGGATGTGTAGTTTTTGTTGATGGTACAACTATACCTTTGAGTCAAAAGCCTGCTCATGATGGAAACCATTATTTTGATTGCAAAAAAAGGTTTCTTCAAAATGTTCTCCAATTTTTCATCTTTCATAAAATAACTTTTTATCTTCTTTGTAGATACTCTATTGCTGTTCAACTTGTCTGTGACATCAAAAAAAACTTTATTGCTTTTCATAGTGGCTGCCCAGGTTCATGTCATGACTCTTCTATCTTCCAAAGAATGAGGATTTCTCAAAGTCCTGACTCATACTTTGACAAATCTCAGTACCTCCTTGAAGACTCAGCATATGCAAGTGGAAAGTACATTATACCTGCTTTCAGTGGTGCAACTATTGAAAATGACACCAAAACCACATTTAATTATCACTTTTCCCAATCAAGGGTACAGATTGAGAATGCTATTGGGATTTTAAAGGGAAGATTTTCTAGTCTCCGGGAACTCAGAATCCAATTTCAAAAAATAATAGAAATAAAAACTGCAAAACATTGAATAATGACTTGCATTATAATCCACAATATCCTAGCTGATTTAAAAGATGAGTGGAACGATCTTTATGAAGAAGAGGATACTGAACCAGCACTGGCTCTCCTGTCCCTTGAATCACAAAAAATTCATTCAACTGGCATACACTCTGTCATTATGCCAATCACCCTCCACCATTTTGGCACACAACCCTTTTAATTTTTTGTTTTCATACTCTCCAAATGTCAACTTTGTATACTTTATTCACTTGGCTTGGTATTTTTGTTTGTTGCATATTCATTTTTTTTTTGGAATTTATGGTGAATATCTCTTTTTTGGATGGCTCATTGGTTTTCTTTCACAAGCTCAACATGACAGTGCATATTTTCTGAAATTGCATAATTTTTCACTGTCTCTTTTTTTTCATTCATCCCTCATATCCTTCTCCTCTTCTCCTCCAACATCCCTCAAACAATTTGGTTTCATTTATTTTCTCATCTCATCTCTCCAGGTAAGTCATTTTATTCTTTTTTTTGATTTTTTGATTACTAATTATAATTTTTTTTTGTTTTTTTCTGTTTTTTTTATTTTTTGTATCTAAATTTTTTTTGTAAGTGGTTATTTTTTATTTCAATGGTAAAATTAACTTTTTTTTCTCTCCCTCTTTACTTTCTATTTTAGCTCCATCACCCTACTCTTCATCCCTCCTTGGCATGGTCATTATCCCCCCTTTCCCCTATTTCAATTTTTTTTGACTCCATGTCATTAAAAAACATATATTGCACATTCTTTATGCATTTCACTTACTCCATATTCAATTTCCCCACAATTCCAACATCAATCTTTCTCACTCTATTTTTCCTACTTTTCAATCAAGGTAAGTTTCATCTCCTTTTTTTCATGCCTATATGATATCTCATTCCTTTTATGAAAATTTAATAATTCAATATATGTATGACTCTTATCTGCATAAAAGTGAGCTTATAAAACTCCTTTTATTCTCATCTACATTACCACTTTTCAAGTTTTTGTAAAATTTTGAAAAAAAGACTCGTTATTAGGGTTAAATTTATTCAAATATAATTTTATTTTTACTGAAAATTATCCTGAAGGCTACCTTTCATTTCCAACAAACAAACAGATTTGAATTTGGTTTAGTGGTTGCTGAGATATTGACCATTAAAGTTGAGACTTTTTTCCCAATTTAAATTTTTATTTCATTTTTTTATGTAACAAATTAGGGTTAGGTTTATTTAAATCACATGTCTTTTAGCTGAAGATTTTAGTAAAGCTTATATTTCATTTCCCACAAACAGGTTTAAATTAGGTTTAGTGGTTGCTGAGATTTTGACCTTTGAAGTTGAGCCTTTTTTTCCAAATTTCACTTATCTTATTTCACATTATTATATTGCATTATTAGAGGACAAGGATTCTGAAACTCTTATCTGATTATTCTCTAGGCTTTTATTTCCCTCTATTTGGACTTTTCATCATCACTGTTCAATTTTTTGTTCAAACTTGAAAAGTAGAGTCAGAATTAGGGTTAGGTCTATTTGAATCAACAGTCCTTTTAGCTGAAGATACTTTAAGTTTAAATAAACATACTAAATTTTGTGAGTTTTGTTTTTTTTCCAATTCATTTTTTTGGTTTTTGAGCTAATTTTTTTTTTGTTCAGTGAAAAAAATGTCTATTTTTTCAGAATCACCTCATAATTCTCTATCATTGTCCTCTTTATCATCTTTATCATCATTTTCAAATTCAAATTCATTTCAATCATCATCCAAAATATAAAAAAAAATAATGATGATTGAAGTCAGAAGAATAAAAGAGAATTCATTTGAATTGCTTATTTGGCAATATATAAAATATTGAGTACTATACAACTAGAGTGGATCAAAAAAGTTCCTATTCACAAAAGTTACCAGAAGATTTAATGTATTTAACCAAATCAGGAGAGGATGAAATTAAAGAAGTTATCAGTAATTCTTTTAAACCTCAATTTATTTTTGAAAATCATTCTTTTAATGGTTTAAAAGATGAAACCTTTAATCAACTATCCAATCTCATAATAATACTATATCAAATGGCTTTGGTTTGCTTACCAATAAGGAATACAAATTTGTTGGGTGGTATTATGATTGGATTTGGTTGGAGACCAGGATTTGTTACAGGCTATTCTCTTGGTATGTCTGATAATATATGTTTCATTCTTAAAATCATGTCACTAATTTAATTTCCATAGGCATCTATTCTTTACTTAAAAATTTATCTAAAGCTGAAAAATATGATGATATTTGCTTGTGGGAAACCTTACAATCTTCCAATACTTTTATTTCTTTTTGCCTCAAAAAACTCTGCAATAAAGCTTTTGAAAAGAATCATCAACTTCCTACTAAAGTTGGAATACTGAATTGGTGTGACCTGGAATGGAAATAAATTAGCAAAAAATATCTTTTATTTTCAAATGTTATTATTACTCATTCAGGATTTCATAATAAGATTCATATCAATAGGAATAACACCAATTATCTTACTTTTGAAATTTTCTCATATATCAATCCAATAACTGGCCAACCAATACCATCTCTAGCTATTATCAAAGGACATGGCTTATATTTTCCAGACCATCAGTGCATGATTGATTTTGGTTTAGGAAATGGTGTGATCAAAACAATTTGGAGCTTTTATCATAATCATTGCTAAAAAACCAAAGCTCAACCTGGCTTGGAATCTTGTCAAGAGTTTGCAAATTTTGGATTTTCTTTTCAAATAAGTCGAAACTTAATCCACCTAATAAACAAGGTAAAAAAAAACGTAAGTTTAACAGATATAAAAAAACTATATGTAGATCAAAAAAGTATGGGGATTGGTAGAGTCATAAAATATTTTTTATTTTTTAAAAAAATTTTTATAAATAACTCTTATATTTCAAATTCCTAAAATAAAGTAATGGGCCAACAAACCTGTGTTGTATAAATGGGAATCATGATAACATTAAATTGTTTCATGGGGTTCATCTTGCCTATACCTGTGGAAAGTCCCAAAGTTAGTTTCTAGACTTGGTCCACATTTTGGTGGGATGAATTGTCATTACTTTAAAACTAGGGATATTGATATATATTAGTTGTTTATAAATCAATTTATGTAATTATATTAAATTTTGGTGATTTTCACCCCTTACTTTAATAAAATGCAGTGGAGGGTATTTTTAAGTTTTCAAATCTGACATGTGAAATTGATGACTTAGAAAAATTTTGGTTATACCCACCCCTTGCTTCAATAAAATGCAGGGGAGGGTATTGCCAAATTTTTAAAACAGATATAGAGTTTTGTTGACTTAGCTGTATTTAGAAAAGTAAATTTAATGATTTAAATGTAAAGAAGAAAAAATGTATGAGTTTTTCAAATTTTTGCAAAAAAAATCATCTAGAATCACGACCTTTAAAAAGTCAGCACATATGAAATTATCACCAAAAAGAAATAAAAAAAAATTAATTTAAACAAAGAAACAAATAATCTAAAATGTTGCAATAAAATATTCCAAATCTCAGTGAGGAGTGTGTGCCAAGGATTGATTATTAGCTTTAATGCATTCTATCAATAAAACTTTGTAAAAAAAACTAGCTATAAAATATTTCCATTAAGAATTCAATTTCCTCAATAGATTTATTATCTTTAACACAATCTCTCAAGAGATCTTTCTTTTTTGAACCTTCTTCAAGTTGATACTTGAGTTTCATTTGATTCAATAGGAAATTATACTCAAGAGCTTTCTCCTCTTTCTTTATCTCAAATTCCTTCTCCTCCAAATAATGTTCTCTCTCATCCCTCTTTAAAGAAAGCTCTAATTTCTTCTCCTCCAAGTCTTGTGCCCTATCATCCCTTTGTAAAGAGAGCTTTTATTTTTTCTTTTTAAAGTTGAGAGTATCTCTTGCACATTCAACTTTACCTAGAGTGAAAAGGAATATTAACAAAAGAAAAGAAAGGCTCACTTAATCATTAAGAGGTATTCTATCTCTTACCAGATTCAAGTTTCCCCAGAAAATCATCAATGGAAGAAAAAGGGGTCTGGAAAAAACTATCTCTGTTTTGCTTTCTATGACTGTTGAATTTCAAATTAGTTGATGGTCTTTGCTTTTTTTTGGAGGTAACATTTTCATCTTCATGATTGATGCTAGCTTCATACTCACTTGCTTGATGATCCTGGGTTTGCTCATTAGCCTTTTTCAAAATATAAAAAAAAAATTAGAAAAGAAATAAAAACTTACTGGAGTGGGATCTCGCTGGTTTATATCACCATAAGGATCTATTGGAAAGCTATCTAGATTCATTGAATTTGAAACAGGGGAGGCTTGAGTGGAGGAAGAGTATGGGAAAAGATTTTTTTTTCACATCATGTTCTGAGATAGCATCTTCACCATCCAAAATTTTGGCAGGATTAAAATCAGCTTGCTCTCAAAAAAAAGCGTCCATCTCTTTAAAGTATGGACATAGAGATTCAAGTTTATCATCTCTGGATTTTATGCCCTTACTGATAACAATGTTGGTAATACCAAAACCAGTAGAAAATAAAAGAGTATTTGCCTTCTTTTATTGGGCTCTGTAATTCTTGAAACATTCAGACATCTTTTTAGGGAAAAGATCAATCCTTCCCTTTGTCTTATTTTGTAATTTATTGGCCATTAGAAGATAGCCATTAACTTCTGATTCAGGGGGCCATCCTACTTTAGTAGCATTCTCAGTACCAATACAAGAATCATGATTAGTTTTTATTTTAAGCCAGTTGAAAAGTATGAGATGATCATCTTTTTTTAGTTGAACAGTCTTTAATTTCTCAGCTGAGTGGGGGAAAGAGGGAGTAATGGGATTTGAAGAACAACTGGGGGAAGGTTGTCTTTGAAAATATCTATGATGACAAGGCATGTTGAGATATTTGAAGATGAAAAGGAGAAGAAATAAACAGATGAGATTGGGAGGGGTTTTGAAAGTAAATGAATAGACAGGATGGGAGTGGGGAGCAAGGTAGGGAGGCTGGAACATCCAGAAAGTTGTCAAGATGTGGTTATGAAAAATTGAGGATAATAATGTCAGTTAGAGGTGAACATTGACACGTAAAAGTTCTAATAACCCAATTATTAGAAAAAATAATTTCAGAAAATAATTGGGGTTTAATGATCTTTATCCTCAATTAATTTAATTGCGGATTGGTCAACATTGATACCCCCTATTTAAGTATGAAATTTTCATAGAAAGAAAAAGATATCATATATACATGAAAAAAGTAGATTAAACTTACCTTGATTGAAAGGAAGGAGAAATAGAGTGAGAAAAAGTGAAGTTGAAATTTGGGGGAAATTGAATATGGAGCAAGTTAAATGCTTAAATAATGTGCAATGTATGTGTTTCAATGACATGGAACCCAATAAAAAGTAAAATAGGGAAAAGGGGGAATCATGACCATTCCAAGGAGGAATGAAGAGTAGGATTATGGAGCTAAAAAAGAAAGGAAAGAGGGAGAGAAGAAAAAAGGTTACTTTTATTTTTAAAATCAATAAATAAACACTTACTAAAAAATTTAGATACAAATAACAAAAAAATAAAAAAAATTAATTAGCAAATATATAAGTAAAAATGAAAAAATGACTTACCTGGAGAGATGAGTTGAGAAAACAATTGACTTCAAATTATTTGAGGAATAAAAGAAGAGTGAAGGAAATGGATATAAGTGATGAAAGAAAAAAAGAATGACTGATAAATTATGCTATTTCAGAAAGTATGCAATTTCATGTTGAGTTAATGAAGGAAAACAAAGAGACTTGAAAAAAAGAGACTATAACAGAAAATTCAAAAAAAAAGTCAATATGCAAATAAGAATAACCATTCTAAGGAAACATTCCTGAGAAGTCATGAAAAACTGTCTAAAACTGGGTACAAATAGGTTAAAAAGTGTTTTGATGGTGTACTTGGAGGTATGAAGTACTTGAGCCTTTCTTGGAAGAAAGTAGTACTTCCAGGCCACTTTTGATAAAAAAAAAAAATCTTTTTCAAGATCAGAATCAGTATTGCAATCAGAGTCCAAGAAGAGATCAAGAGATGTGGAAGTTATTGCTTGATGTAGCTTATCATGATTTGAGAGTGAGGAAGGCATGGCTCTTAAATGGTATAAAGATGTAAATTATGTACAATGTTTTGAGTTATAAAATGTTATACTGCAGAGTGCTGTGTATGAATTGGATGATGCTGAAAAATCAGTGAAATGAGATGTTATAGTGAAATCAGCACTTTTGGTTGAGAAAGTGTGGATTTGAGTGAAATAAGTGACTTATTTCATTTTGAAATCCACTAGTGTTGGGGCTAGTGTGTTTTAGAAATACACACTTAAATAAGTGCGGATTTGCTCAAACTTAATTGCAGATTTTCCATGACTGACACCCCCTAATATCCACTCTAAAAATTATCTTGAAAATTCTGAGCCTAGATTTTGACAAACGTTCTGAACTACATATCAAAAGTTTCAAATACCTACATAATCTGATTCATCAACATTCCATTTTCAATAAAAAATCTCATTTCCCACAGTGGGAAATCTGGTAATAAAAATAACAATTTCACTTTGCCAATTTGGCTCAAATGGGAACAGTGCTTCCATAACTTGTCTTAAAAAAACCTCTTCAATTTAAGTCATGTTTATTTAGATATATACACTAAAGTGAACTATCAAATCAATCTTTTCTCTTCAATCACAATTTCTGACATGACCACTAAGGAGGGTTGTCTGGAAAAATCTCAGGTTATGCAAAATGAAGGATTCCCTGGTTGTATTGGTTTTGTTGATGTCACAACCATCCATTTGAGCCAAAAGCCTAAAAAGGATAGAAATAATTACTTTTATTGTAAAAAAATATTTTGACATCTATTACTAATCCTATCTTACTTTTGCTATGTTTAGGTATTCTATTGCTCTCCAAAGGTTTTGTGATATAAATATGAAGTTTATTGCTTTTCATGCTGGCTTTCCTGGTCCTCACCATAACTCTTCTATTTTTCAAAATATGATGATTTCTCAACAACCAGAGCATTAACTTGATTAAAATAAATATCTTATTGCTAATTCTACTTACACTAGTGGTAAATATGTCATCCCAGAATTTTGTGGGTGCTGGTGAGGAAAATTAGTGAAAAATCCCGATTCAACACACATATTTTCAAGTCTCAAGTAAGGATTGAGCATAATATTGGAATTTTGAAAGGTAAATTTGCTTCACTAAGGGAAATGAGGAGTCCTTAACATAATGAGAATGAAATGAAAGTTACTACTGATTGGATCATTTCATGCTCGATAATGCATCATCTACTTGCACAATTAAAATATGAATGGGTCAATCTTTAAGAAGATGAAATTTTTGAATCACCCCCAACTCTTCATCTCAACCTGGTGTAATGAATGCTGAAATTTTTCTTATCACTCTTGCTTTTTTTCAAGACACTGATTGATTATCTACTTTTACTCAAAATATTTCTATTTTTTCTTCCTTGATATACTTGTGAAAGGACCAAATCCAAAGTGCTGGCCAATTTTATTTTATTTTATTTAATTTTTACTTATTTTATTTTAATTTAATTTAACTTATCTCATTTTTTTATTGAAGTGAATCATGATGGGATCAAGTTCCTCTTTTGGTTCTCTCCCAGCCAAACTGCTTCTTTCTGGAAGGCACATAAAAAAAGATCATACCTTAAAAGACCAAGGTCACTGCTATTCATCAAAAACTTTTGTTCTCTCTCAACTAGGCTTCTTCTGGCTGAGAGACACCTAAAAAAAAGAGGACTAAACTTGGACAATTAAGGTTGCTGCTATTCAAAAGCAAATTTGGTTCTCTCCCAGCTAGGTTACTTCTGGTTGGGAGACACTAAAAAGTAAAATAATAATAATAATAATATATAGATATATATATAAAGAAAATACTTTAAACAACAAAGGTGAGGCACTAAAAAAATTTAAAAAAATAAATAAAAATATAAAGAAAGTTTAGCTATATAGGAAGCAGATTCTGCACAAAAAAATCATTCACAAAAAATTGTGAAAATTTAAAATTTAAGTTTGTGAAAATAAAAAAAAATAAATAAAAAATTGAAGAAAAGAAAGACATCCTTAACCTTGATAAAATGACTGAAGGTGAAGCCATTCAGCAGTGACTGGTATTTTTCATGTTAATTGAGGAATATAAAAAGCAGGTATATGTGGGTAAATAAGCAGCATTTGCTAAACCACAATTCTCTATATCTTCCTAAAAGTTTTCTTATACTTCATTTTCCTATATTTTATTGGATTGATAGTGTAATCTTTTATACTATCAAAATAAAATAAGGAATTCCTTTAAGTCTGTATGGGGTTTTAAGTGGGTTTTATTATTTTGTAGCCACCCCTCCCCCTGTAAAACACAAAGATATCTTGGAAGATGTCTGTATGGGGTTTATTAGTTTGTGGCCCTCCCCTACCAACAAAATTAATTGTTGGAAGATGTAAATTAATCAAAATTATGGAATTTTTTTCTTTAAGAAAGTTATAATTTGACACAAAGAGGAAATGAATGTCCAAATAAGAAATCTTATTTAAAAAGGGAAGGTGAGACCTGGAGAAATGAGGTGGAAAAAGATTTCAAGAAGTTTTAGTACCAGACATATACATTTCAGGATGGTTTTCCATCACATGGCCCTATTCCTGCATCATATGATTTTACAACATTGGGACTTATTACATTTCTCATGTCTCAGAAATACTTACAGTAATTCAACATTCCAATCATGAAATCCATCTTGTGATTGGGAAGTTCTTTTAACTTGACAAATTGAGGAGCTTGGGGATGTTTAAGCATTCCAGGAAATGTTTAAAATACCTAAAAATTTTGAGGCACAAGATAAAGAAAAATACTGCCAATAAATATAAAGGAGATAAGGGGGATATGTATGATTCTGGTGAATGATCTTCTACTCAAAATATATTTGACATTAGTAAGTAAATGTTTTAAGTTTTCTACTTATCATACTTCATCTCCAGGTATTTATAGAAATATAAGAATAGAATATGAGAAAGTTTGAAAGGCTTTGTGTTTCAACTTTTCTTTTTGTTCCTTTTCATTTAAGCTTCTTTCCTCAAAAGTAATATCATAAATCTTTGAAGCTGGCTACTAAACTGGATCTTCCTTTCTATGATGGTGTTAATTCTTTTGGAGGTAACTTAACTTGGACTTCTGGGGGATTTTCTGATGTCACACAAGAGGATTTAGATGCTAGTGATCTTATCCTGGGTTTTTGGTGTCCAAAAGCCTTAGGTGGAATTTTGGATGAAGATCCATGGAATGAAGGAACATCTATACAACATGGGGGTCACTTTATTGTTGGTAAGCCCAAGTATATGGTAGAGTTTGGGAAGTGTGATGGTTTATGAGAATTTATTTGGCCTGAAAAGAGCTCTATGATCAAAGAACACCTGTAAAAATGTTTAGTAACTTTAAAACAATAGGTTCTTCAATTAAAATTAGTAAAAGACTATCAAAATCTATTGAAAAATTAAAAATGATTATTCCTGAATCTTTAATGTCTGATTATATAGAAATTAATGAAAAAGAAAAGTTAGAATAATTGCATGATAGTTTTCTTCAAAAAATATTAAATAATACTGGTTGTTTAGAACTTGATTATTATTATCATTATTATCTCAAGGCATTTATATCATCAGAAAAATATATTTAACTCATTAAAACTAGGAAATTTGAATACATATAAATTGAATATCTACTTCTCAAGACCTTTTTAAAGTTAGCATATAAGTAATTATTACCAAAAATAAATAAAAAACTTAATCCAGGAAATCAAGCAACTGCCTAATCTCTATCATTTATTTACCCATATTAAGACATACTTTCAGCCTAGATATCCCTAGGACTGAGTATTTCGTATACTTAAAACAATATAACCTTAAGTAAATTAAGCTTATATCTTAAAAACAAGGTTAAAACAATAATATATATGATAATATTACATATATATATAATTATTACTCTATTATATAAATTATAGTAGTTTAAATAGCTTATCCATAGACTAATAATACTTATTAAGGTGTTAATGGAGTCATAATATACTTATCTTAAGTGATATTAAGTAATTATTGACATACATAAGCTTATATGTATACATAAATCTCATATTCAGTGAAATATGCAGTATATTATGTATATTTAGGTATATAAGTGAGTTTTAGCCTCTTAATAGCCTATAAACTTTGTTTTTCTGCTTATGTTAAGTCATATGGATGTATCCAGTTGACTCAAAAGGCCTACAGAAGCATAAACATCTGTTTAAGGCGCATACACTCAGTTTGGACAACTTAATCTGCTTCCTTGGATGGATATTCATGGATTTATGGGTTGGGAGGTCATTGCTGGGTTAATATGGATGCTTGGGGATGTTATTGGGGGCTTGGAAATTTCATTTGTTTCCTTTATATGCTTTGGGTTTCATTATATTCTCTTTGGATGGTTTATTTTACCTGTTTCTTTATGGTATCCGCTTTTATCTAGATTTTCTATTTATGGTATGGGCCTGTGTTATCATTAATTGTGATGGAGGATCCTTACTGGAGGTCTGGGTGTTAAATCTTCTTGAAGTGGACGCCATGGGGAGGTGATGGGCACTCACAGTGCTGTAATTGCCGGGGATAGCAGTGACATCATCTGGATTGAAGGTCTGTGCACCCCAGTTGATGTTGGTATAAGTAAGGGAGGATTTTGGCGGTTATTAGACATCACTTACTCACTACAATTCAAATAAACATTATAAAACAATTATTATCATTTAGAAATATATTAAAAAGCCTTTATAAATTGATATTATCATTATATAAGCTATAACTATATTCTATTCATCTATTTTCCACGACTAGCATGCATTTAAATCCAAGTATTGTGAGTTTTATTTGAGAATAACCATTTTATTAGTCTTCCCCTGAGGTTTAATAACTAAATCATTTATAAATAAGTAGTAGGACTATTAATAAATACTCTTAAATCATACTTAAATACTAGATATACTGACAATTGGGGGTCTTTCCTTAGTTTTTACTTATTATTTAGTATAAGCCTTTGGATGTGATTTTTACTTTAGTATAGCTCAAAACAAACCAAATATTTGGGTCTGCTGCATATTAGTGGGTCATAATAACTCAGTTATTGCGGAAAAGAACCCTTATAATAATTGTACTAATTTTTTATAATAAAAATTAGGTATTTACAGTAGTGTGTCACTGGACGACCTATGCACAAGGTCAAGGGTGTTCCTGGAAGTGAGATGGAAAGAGGAGTTTAGAAAATTCTTTGAGACACAGAGGAAATGTTCGAGGAAGTGATTCGAAGATGACTCGAAGGAAGAGCTACTGCTTCGAGATATGTTCAAGAAGAATTCTAATATAATTTAAGGGTAATATTAATGTTCTTAAGATCTCACAAAGGGTTGGAAACTCAATAATCAAAGATTTAGGATTTAGAAATGATTACTGAGAAAATAAGGAAAGATACAATAATAATGATTTAACCTGGGGCTTTACCACTATTTACTATATATACGTTTTATAATTTAATTCTAAAGAAATGTCGAACTAAAATCCAACCCCTTTTTTATCTATTACTCCTCCTCGCATTGACCTCATACCCATCCATCATTCCGCACACCACAGACCACCAAAATTACACCTGTTACACCTGGACCCTCCTCACTAACATCCGTTAACCCTTTAATCCTCCACTAATCATTCTGTCCATACTCACTACCCCTTTTTAATGACCCACATATATACAATAAAACCTTTAGCAGAATATTGCATTGACTATTGCGCTTTGCGTTGCTTATTGAGGAAAAGACTAACACACACTATTGAGAGATTGACTAATTTAGATTTAGAGTTTATACTAGCACGGTTGAATAGTGAGTACAAAAAGGAAAGTCACAGTTTCTATGTAGAATTTCTTTCTGCGCTTCAAGTATGGATTTAGACCTCTGTATTATTGATTTAATGAGCTGATTTTGCCTCAAGTGTCATGTGGCTTGTGACAGATTCCCGGGTATAAAAACGCTAGCTCCGTTGAGCATGAGACATACACTTCCCACACTATTTGCCCTTTATTGAATTCTTGATTATTATTACTATGTCAGCTTGCCCGACTCCAACTCCCACACCTACTCACCCCAAAGCGGATGGTGGGCTTGTTACCCGACAGTTTTTACTATTTTATATGTTTTTATTTGATTTATTTTAAATAGGGGTTTTAAAATTTGGAAAATTTTAAATTTCACAAATTTCAATGGCTATGTTGCAGTTTATAATCCTTTTAAAAGTAAAAGTGGTAGAAAGTGGGTAAAAAGACGCTAAGTTTCATGAGATTAATTTAGTTTTTTAGTATCATTAAACCATTTTTGTTTAAATCATTAGGTTCAATAGGATCATTTTTGAATAAAAATAAATATAATTAGATTTTTTCAGAGGTAAATTTAGCTAATATGGGGGGAATTAGGGTTTTTTATAGTTCATCTTGTAGTTCATGATGGTGTAGAAAATTTTATTGCACTAGCTATAGGCTTTTACCAAGTGAGTTGGAGAAAAAATTGAGAGAAACCCACTTTTTCTTTGAAATACCAAGTAAGATTAATTTGCTACAGAAAGCCAAAGATCTTTTACAATTTGCTCTCCAAAAATAATTCTTGACTGATTATTAACTCAAAACAGTAGTCACTTGACATAGAATTGAAACCACAAACACCTGAAATGCAGAGTATAATTTACACTAGATAATCACACACCAATAGCACCTATGATTGCACTAAAACAAAAATGATACTATATTAAATTCTTAAAGATAATCTAAAAAAAAATTACAAGTGTTTAGATCAAAAAATAACTAACCTTGTACCAACATTGACCAATGTGGCCACAAATACCAGAGATATAGAGAATGAGGAGTGAAAACCCCACCTGATAAGATAATATTTAAATTAAAAATATAAAAATAATACCAAAACTCCTTAAAAAATTAGTACTACACAATAGAACCTATCTGGAGTTAATAAAATAAGTCCTATCACACAAGAATACCATAATTCTACCTAATAAATAAGAGAATCATAAATACTTACCAAAAACTATACCAATCACCCCAGTTAACCTAACACCAAAGACCATAATAAATATCCTCAATAAAGGCCTGGTTAATTCTGAAATACAACAGAAGCTCTTCCAACAAAACTTATTTTTATTGTTTTTACTTGGGTTTATATAATTTTTTAGGCCAGAGGATTAATTCTAGGGTTATAAGAGGATGCAGGCCCATCTTCAGATATCAATATGAGTGATAATGACTCAAACAATGTTTCTTAAGAGATATTATTGCATTATTAGTTTTAAATAATAATAAAAATTATTCTAGTGGCCTTTTGTAATATTCTAAAAATCTTTTAAGCAACATTTTGGTGAAAAAAGGGTTTATTTAGCGAAAATTCTAACTTTCAATAAAGCTGCAGCAGTCAATATTGAAGATAAAGTATCAAAAAATAACTTGTAACACATTAAATAGCCTTAAAATTTTCTCAAATAACTCAGATTTTTAATATATTAATTTTAATATTTCCTATTAATATTTAAGGTGTCAGTAGGGAATTCAGGGGAAAGGGTGTTTTAAATTTTTAATATGCAGATAAAAGGAATATAATTTGTAATGAAGAATCTAAAAAGAGTTTATTAGTCACTTGAATCACTTGGTCGAAAATTCTAATAGATTTATAGAACAAGGGATAGCTGTGGCATACTCATATACCAGTATTTTGGCTATTTTCCCATTGGTCTTTAGTTGAAAAATGTGGTTTTTATTTTTAGAATCTAAAGACACCAGAAAAAAATGTGAGAGCCTGATAAAATGTGCCCAACTCTATCTTTGATTTGATGTAATTCTAGCTCAGCTGTAATTCATCTGGGAAGGAAAAACACTTAAAACTGAGCATGCTAGCTTTCATGGCATTAAATCTGAGTTATTCTTGTGTCACAAATGGATGGATGGATTGGCGCCTGCTAGCAGGTGCCAGGTGTTTTTGTTGTGGTGGGAGTAATTTTAAAAGAATTTAAAGGACCAGAAAGGTTAATGTTAGCCCATTTTTTCAATTTATAATGCTGGATATTACTTAGAGTGGATATTCTAGTTAGGGGGCAGCTTTAGTTGGCATATATACAGGTCAAAGTGCTAAAATTCTTATCAGAGGAGAATTGGATATGATTAGAAATGATTAGAAATATTAGAGTGTTTTAGTAAAAGCACCTCAAATGGACAACATGGTAATTCCTCAATTACCTGTGTTGTACAAGATGGAGGTGATTGAGAACCAATTGAGTAAAAAAAGAAGTGGAAGAAATTGATAAGTGATTATATTTCATATAGTAAAGCAGTAAATACAAATGGAAAGTACCTCATTAGAAATAATAGAGTGTTTTACTAAAAACACCTCAAATGGACAACATGGTTATTCCCCAATTACCTTAAGAATAAAAGATGATACAGGTTAGATATTATGATAATAGATTTAAAAGAAGAGAATCACCTGCCTTGTATGAGATAGAGGTGATTGAGCACTGAGTGAGTAAAAAAAGAAGTGGAATAAATAGATAAGTGGGGATACATTGGAAAAGCTATGGTATATATGTATATCTATTTCTTCTACTTTACAATGGGGTTATGTCACTCAGTCATTAGCGCTGAACATATTCATTATGTGTTCAGTCAGTTTGTAAATTATATATATATGTATAATCTATTTGTTGAGGCAGAAAAAGCTGAGTGATCAGGGAATAAAAAAGGAAAGATTTCATTTTTTTAATACCCCCCCTGCCTGAGAACTTAGGGAGTGTTCCTCAGGCCAGTGAAAGGGAGAAGTTTTTCAAAATTGGGGCAAGCAAGAGATTTTGTGAGCATGTCAGCAACCATAGATTTGGTTTGTATGTACTTGAGTTGTATGTTATTTGCAAGGACTTTTTCCCTGATCCAATGGAATCTGATCTCAATGTGCTTTGATTGAGCGTGATAGAGAGGATTTTTGGAAAGATCAATTGCTCCTTGATTGTCACCTTGAAGTATGGGAGTTGAGGTTAGTTTGTGACCAAAAGATTTGAGAAGGGAACATAACCACAGAGTTTCTTTTCCGGCTTCATTCATGGCTTTGTATTTTGCCTCAGAAACGGCAAGAGCCACAGTGGGTTGCTTTTTGGATTTCCAAGAGATGGCTCCTCCATTGAGTATGAAGATGTAGCCAGTGGTTGATTTTCTTGTAGTGGGACAGCCACCTCAGTCTGAATTGCTGAAGGTTTTGTAGTCAGAGTTGAAGAAGATTTTGAGTGATTTCCAAAGATTAAAGTCTTGTGGAAGGTGTAGAGTAGATATTGG
Source organism: Hemileia vastatrix (assembly GCA_030280995.1). Classification (NCBI taxonomy): domain Eukaryota; kingdom Fungi; phylum Basidiomycota; class Pucciniomycetes; order Pucciniales; family Zaghouaniaceae; genus Hemileia; species Hemileia vastatrix. The sequence goes on from JASXTE010000004.1 coordinate 45,568,162, forward strand.
AGGACTTGCTTGAAGGCAATCTAATGCATCATGCCGGGATTTTTGGGATGTTGGTACAGTTGAGAAATGACAAAAGCAAGGTCTGGTTGTGTGCATTGGAGTAGGTAATTTATTGATCCAACTGCGCTCCTGTAGTTAAAATTTAGACTTTTAAACAAATTAATATTTTCTTGTGAGTTGTGCTCTAGGTGTTGGTTGGCTATCATTAGAGTGTGGACAGGTTTTGCATTTAGCATTCCATACTCAGACAGAAGATTTTGAATGTATAGTTTTTGATTAAGTGAGTAGGTTGAAGCAATGGTTTCATGATGTATATGAATTCCAAGCAGATGTTTAACTATGCCACAGTTGTCCATATCAAACTTATTACTGATGGATTTTTGAAACCATTCAGAGTTTGTACCAAAAATGGCAAGATCATCAACATGAAAAAAGACAAATAGGGGATCTCTGTTGTCCTTTTTTAGGAAAAGACATGGATCAGTGTCACTAGGAATCATGTTGAGAGATTCAAAAAAAAATTTAAATGTTTATACCAGCATCTTTGCAATTGCTTGAGTCCATAAAGACTTTTATTGAGCTTAATGATTGGATTAGAGAGATGAGGAGGAGGACTAACACCTTGAGGGATCTTCATATAAACAGTTTCTTCAGGGATGCCATAATGGAAAGCTCCTTTCACATCCATCTGGTGACATGGCCAGTTGTTTTTTGCAGCAATTGAGAATAAAGTTCTGAGAGTATTAAGGTGTACAGTCAGAGCATAAGTTTTGTTTTAGTCTACCCCAGGTTGTTGTGAAAATCCTTGGGCACACAATCTAGCTTTCAATTTCTTTATGTGACCATTTTCATCTTGTTTGACCCTGAATACCCTTGTGGAACCAATAATGTTGGTGTCAAGGGGTTTTCTACAAATTACCAAGTGTTATTTTTTGAGAGGGTGGTGAGTTCATTTTCAACAGCCTCAAGCCAGTGGGTTGAGAAACGCCCTTTAATGGCATGATTGTAAGATTTGGGGTTAGGCACATCTCTTGCAAGTAGATTGGGTGTTATTGAGTAGGTGGTGTTAGAATGTCTCCTTTTTTCATTCAAAATGTTACCAACATCTTTTTTTGATGATATTTCTTTTGGTGGAGGTGTATTAGTGGTTGTCCACCATTGGGAGGTGGGAATCATAGTGGCTGGAGACGGAGTTGGAGGATTAAGTGCTTCTGTAATAGTGTTGGTGATAGATGGTAATTCAGAGTCATTTAGCAAGCTACTGTTACCAATTTCAGTGACTGAGATGTTTTCAGCTATGGGAAGAGTATCTTTAGGAGAGGAGACAGTGATAGAGATAATGGGGATTTCTTCTGTTAAATTATCAAGAGTGGGAGTTTCTTGGTATGGAAAGTCAAGTTCATTAAATTTGACATGGTGGGAGCTTAAAATCTTTTTTGTTATTTAAGTCAAAGAGTCAATAACTCGACATATTTTCAGTGAATCCAAGTAATAAACACTTGGTGCTATTGGGTTGAAACTTTCCACCTCATGTGTTTTTGGTAATTAGCGGCCAAGCAGCACATCCAAAAGTTTGAATGTTGTTTAAGTTGGGCTTGACATTGAAGAGCGTTTTGTATGGAGTCATCATTTTATTGCTTTTTGTTGGAGACTGATTTTCAAGAAAGAAGGAAGTGTTCACTGCTTCAGCCCAGAATTCTAGGGAAATTTTTGCTTGAAAAAGCATTGCTTTTGCCTTTTCAGTTGTTGTTCAATTTCCTTGTTTGGCTATGGGGTTTTTCTCAGGATGGTGAGGGGAAGTGGTAATCATATGGATTCCTTCCTCCTTGAGATAAGACTCAAATTAGTGATTAATATATTCACCACCATTGTCATTGACAATGTTAGCAATTTTATAATTTAGATTATTTTCAATATATATCTTGAAATTTTTAAATCTGATGAGAGTTTCATCTTTTGATTTTAGAATAAAGAAAAATATATAGGAGGAATAAGCATCTGTAATTCTAAAATAGTATCTTCCTCCATTTAAGGATGGGGGAGATGTCCTGCCGCTCAAATCGCTATGTAAAAATTTAAGTGGTCTGGATGCTGGTGGAAGTGTACCAGAAAAGGGGGATTTATGTAGTTTTGAATTCACACATGCTCTGCAAAAAGGTAGAGTATTTACATTTTGGAAATTAATGATGTTATGTTTTTTAAGTTCATTAAGATACTCCAGACTCGGATGTCCTAGTCTTTGATGCCAAATGAGAACATTGTGATTTTTGGTTGTGAGAGCAGGAGGTGTTTGATAAATTGGAAGCTTAAAAGGAGAGAAGTTGAATTCCAACAAATTGTTGAAAATTGGACTGGAGATGAGGATTTTGTTTTCAAGTCTCACTTCATAGTGTTCTTCATGGCACATAGGTTTTGGACCACTTTTGATGATGTCAATTAGAGAGACTAAGTTTTGTTTGAATGTAGGGACGTACAAGCAATTTTGAAGTTTGATATGATGATTTATGACAATACCTGTGACAGTGCCAGTGCCCAGGTATGCTACAGCTTGACTATCTCCCACAATGACTGTTGAATCTATGGGAAGGAAGACAGAAAAATAATTTTTTCTATTGAATATATGTTGGGTTGCTCCACTATCCAGAATGGAATTGAGTTGAGCTGAAACATTGAAAGCAAAGGTAGCTAGACAGGCTCTAGATAATGAGAGATCAATTATGTGGACAGAAGAGTCAAAGTTTGCTTTTGCTTGATCTTTATGACTTGAGTTCTCTCTTTCTTTTTGTAAGTGAGGATGAAGTTGGAAACATTGGTTTTCTCTATGCTTTGTTTTAGAATTATGCTTTCCACCAGTGCAGAATTTGTCAGGAGTCTTTTTTGAGGAAAGAGCAGAGGAAGTGGAAGAAGTGGTAGCACAAGTAGTGTTTCTCTCATAATCCATCAGAGCCAAGATGACAGTTTGAGTGGTGAGGGGAACATTGGTGATGTTTGAGTTGGAGAACAAGGATTGTCTCATGATTTCAAACTGATCTGGAAGCCGTTGGAGAACAATGATGCAAAGGGCTTCTTCAGTGATTCCAGTTTCCACAAGATGGATTTTGTTTTCAAGGGTTTTAATTTCTTCAAGGAGGGAGCTGATTTATCCATTGAAGGTTAGGCCAATAAAACAATAAAGGATGGTCACTTTATTGGAGGCACATTTGGAATGATAGTGATCAAACAGAGATTTCCATAAAATAGCGGGTTTATTGTCATTGGAAGCACTTATGAAGAAATTTATGTGATAGGAATCTATTTTGGAATAAAAGATACCCATGATTTTTTGTCATTGTAATTCAGTGTCCTCAGTAAGGGTGTGAGAAGAAGAGGAATCAGTGGAAAGAGAAAGATTTTTGGGTTGTTTTGATTGAGTGTTAGAGGAGTTGGTAGCACAAAGCATTACTAGATGTTAAATTTTGTTTTGTAGAAGATGACTTTTCATCTTGATGGCCCAAGTAGGGTAATTTGATTTTGTGAGAATAGGCACGTCTGAGCCTGTTGAGATGGTGAGAATTTCATTCACCATTTTTTCTATGTTGTTTGAAGCAAATAAGTTGAGATTTTTAAGCAAGGTTCTGGGCCCATAACCTCTTATCAGAGGAGAATCGGATCTGATTAGAGCTGATTAGAAATAAGAGTGTTTTAGTAAAAACACCTCAAATCGGCAACATGGTAATTCCCCAACTAACTGTGTTGTACGAGATGGAGGTGATTGAGTACCAAGTGAGTAAAAAAAGAAGTGGAAGAAATAGATAAGTGATTATACTTCATAGAGTAAAGCAGTAAATACAAATTGAATGTACTTGATTGAAAATAAGAGAGTGTTTTTTTAAAAACACCTCAAATGGACAGCACGTTAATTCCCCAATTACCTTAAGAATAAAAGATGATACAAGTTAGATATTATGAGAATAGATGTAAAAGAAGAGAATCACCTGTGTTGTATGAGATAGAGGTGATTAAGCACCAAGTGAGTAAAAAAGAAGTGGAAGAAATAGATAAGTGTGCATACATTTGAAAAGCTACGGTATATATGTATATCTATTTATTCTGCTTTACCATGGGGTTATTTCACTCAAGCATTAGCACTAAACATATTCATGAGGTTTTCAGTCAGTTTGTAAATTATATACAGCCATATTGGCAACTCTTGGTGCAGCAAGCCAACAAAGGGCGAGTTAGTCACAGCATTATCAACTGACAGAGACTGAAATATCTGACATTTATTACAGATCTGTCAGAGTTTGGCGACCAGTCTACAATTGATCCACACCACCATGCTGCCACCAGGTTTCCCCTACCCAGGTTTCCCTCCTCCCATCCATCCTTTTGATTGTATCAGCCCCTTCCTCACCATCCTCACCATCCTCACCCCTCTCTTCCACAACTACTGGCGCCTGGTTTTCTTTCATTGGTAAGATAATTTTTTTTCTTTTTTGTCATATTTTTCCTATTTTCACTAATAATTTTTTCTGGTCTTCCCTACCCAGTTTTCACTCCTCTTATCCACCTCATCCACTTATCAATTGTTTTGATTGTATCAGCCCCTTCCTTACCAGTGTTGCCATCCTCGCCCCTCTCTTCCACCCACTATTGGCGCCTGGTTTTCTTTCATTGGTAAGAAAATCTTTGTTTGATTTTGTATTTTCTTTTTTGTTGTATTTTTCCTATTTTCACTGATATTTTTTTCTTTTTTTTGTTGTCTCTGCCAGTGATAAAGCCAACCTCTCTGACTCTCGAACATAAAAATACTAAATCATAAACTTTAGTAGGTTTCCTTTATTTCATTTTTTCCATTCTTTTTCTCATTTTTTAGTTGTTTATGTCTAGATACAGAAATAATGTATTTACCCTTTGTGAACCCCCCTCCTAGCTACATTACCCGCATCAACAATGATGAGGAAAACTTCAGTTATGACTTCTTCAATATATCACCTTCTGAAGTATCAAGACCAAAAAATTTTACATCTCCTTCTGAAGCTTCAGGATAAATCAAAAATTCTGTATCACATGTTACATTGGACCTTATCTCTCTTACCAGGTCTGCTAATTCCTTCTCAGGCCATATTACAATTTACATAGAGTTCACAATCTACACACATAACAAGAATAAACCAACTATCACCCAAAAATGATTGTCTAATGATGAAGAACCAACTATTGCTTTAGAAAAGATACATTCAGAGCCAGAAAAGCTCTCATTTGTCTGGGAGTCTTCAAACCATGATCTTGATTTATTTTGCCAACACGTGATGCAAATAATTAAGGATGAAGAAGAAAGTGTTTTGGCCACATGTATACAGAAACAAGTTGATCCAGGAACTGTGTCATGGTGTGGAATTATCCCCCTAAGTAGAGAGTTCTCTATTCAGAAGAAGAAAAAAATGATAGTGTTAATATTTTTATCAAATATCTCAATCTTGCTGTACTTTTTTTCAATAAGCAAAAAGTTTCTATCTTACTTGAACACAATAATCCCAGACTTGCAATAAAGGTTAGTAATTGTTCCTTTTTTTTATTTATTATTTTTGCCTCTCCTCTAATTTTTTTATTTGCTTTAATTTTTTAGCGGGGATCTCAAATAAAATGATTGAAGCAGTCTAATGTAGGAGATTCATCAGAAGAAGAAGATAAAAACAATGATTTACATCCAACACTGGGCATGAAAAACGATTCTCTACACTATGAAAGAGTCAAGGCGCTGCTTCAAATACATAAAAAACATAAGGATGTCACACGTGGAGAACTTGTTCACTGTTGCATCAACCCAGCTAATCCACAAGAATATTTCATCCTAAATTTTGAGAAGTCTAACACTTGGGCTTATGCTATGGTAGGTTATCTCGCATATCATTTTTTATACTTTTTTTAGTTGTTTACTTATTTATTTTTGCTGAATGCCAACCCTCAAGAAGTGACTTACTTGATCCCACCAATTTCACCTGAATTTGCATACAAGAGCATTACTAAAAAACCGTGCTCTTCTGATCCTGGCCCTAGTGAACAATTTTCTTCTCCACTTGAAATCCAAATCAAAACTCAAGAAGCTTCATCCTCAACTGAATTACCTCTATCCTTTTCAGACAAAGACCCTAACTCAATGGAAGCTTTCTTCAAGAAAGCATGTGTCAATATTGAAAACTCTAAACTGCAAGATGGACTTGGGAAATTGGGACTTACACACTGGTCATATTTCCAAGATTATACTCCGCATGAATTGATTATGGTGGGAATTCCTGATGCACTAGAAAGAGCATGTGTCCGCACCTCCAAATCATATAGTGCTCATGTTAAGTAGCTTCAGAAGCTCAAGAAACGTGCAAAGGGTAAGTAAGCTGAATCTGTGTTGTGGCTAGATAAAGATGTAAAATATGATCATACAGTTTTATTCAACTGTCTACACATGATGATCCCCACTTTTTAATTACTTTATTAACTGTCTGAGAAATGAATAAATATAAAATATTTAACATATTATTTTAAAATTTGGATGAGTGATGAGTCGTGAGTTTGTTAGAATAATTGTAATTTTAAAGATCTAATATCATATTATATTTCATAATCACTGGCGCTGGCTAGACTTCCCAGAGCCCAGGCCACTGTGCTCACACAATGATTCTCTGGCCACTCTCCCTATGAAAATTACGTAAAAAAGTACATTATAAATACAATAATTAATATTCTAAAATAAATTAGTTCACTCAATATAACCACTAGCTTTAAAAATACCATGCATTAATTCTTTGGTGAAGAACATCTCAATATATAATCTCATAATATCATTATCACCTTGATCTCCATATAAGTGTGCTTAATGTTGAAAGTTAGATTTCAAAACTTGGAATTTCTTTTCAATTGGGTTTAGATCTGGAGAATACGCAGGTAGATAAACTAGACAACATTTAAATTTTTCAACTATTTCTGAAATGTGGCCTCCATGATGGAAGGCTGCATTGTCCATAACTAGTACACTATTGGGTCCAGGAAAAGGAGACATCATTGGAAGCTGTTAAAACAACAAATAACAAACATAAATACTACCACCAAGTAAGAAAAAAAAACATACCAGGATATTTTCCAGATAAAATTCAAAATGCACTCTACAAACAATTTCTGTTTTAATTGTAGATGAAACTAGACCAGATAAAGATACTGCAGGAATTATCTTGAATCTAAATTTAATTGTAGGCTTTGGCATCCTTTTTGTTCGGTAACCTACTTTTTCCCACCCATCATCACAGCCAACCTCTTCCATAGATATTCCAGATTCATCTGGTATTGAAGATGAAACTAATGAGGATAAGATTGAGAAAGATTTGTAATCAAATAAAGCTTACCTGTGAATACAAGGAGAGAAGGATCATATTCACCAATTACTGACATATAAACAATCCTTTAATTGTAATCCTGCTTTGGATGAAACTTTTGCAACACCTTTTTACTCATGTGAAGACGAACCACAAGCTCCTCATGAATAGTAGTTTGGGAGACGTGTAAGTCATACTTTTCCTGCAATTCTGTTTGTAATGCACACTGATATTTTGTAGAGTCAAAAACCAGAATCTTCTCCAAGAAGTCACGTTGTTCATCCAAAAGTTTGAATGGCTGCCCATGTTTGAGATAAGTGGAAGGGTCAGTCACCACAGCTCGTGTGCTTTCATACAGCTGGAGCCAACGGTGTAAAGAGTTTCAATGAATCAACTAGCCATTTTTCAAGTTGATCTCATCTAATGAGTCACCATCTAATGATGCCATTACAGCTTTCACCTTAAATTTAGGATCATATTTAATATACATCCTAAAAAGTTTGAGAGAAAAAAAATATAATAGGCAAAAATAAATACAAATAAAACAAATAAAAAACAAACATACTTAATTAGAAAAGAGCAGGAAATGAAAAAAATATGTCTTTCAACAAGAGTTTGGTGATCAAAACAATTGATAAGTGGATGAGGTGGATGGGAGGAGTGAAAACTGGGTAGGGAAGACCAGAAAAAATTATTAGTGAAAAGAGGAAAAATATGACAAAAAAGAAAAAGAAAATATTAGGGGGTATCAATGTTCAGGGATCCGCAATTAGGGATCAGGATTTTTTTTTTCCGGGATCAGACATTATTAATTGCAGAAGATTCTTATCCACTAGCCCCGGGGCTAGTGGATAAGTAATCCACAATAATGCATTATCCCGCCTCTTATACCCCAATTTCCATTCCTAATTCCTGATCCCAAACTCATCTCATCCCTGATGGATTTGCAAGAAAGTCACATGACTCATAATTGCTGATGCCATCCTTAAGTCTTTCTTCACTCTATGCTACTTAATTTTGGTGGCAAACACTTAAGTTTTTTTTCTATCTACACACCCCAACTTCACATTTGGTGGTGAATTCCCACTTCCCTCATCACATAACCCTTCCACCGGCAACAATGAAACACCTCTCTACTAGGAAGCTACTTCACTCAACAATGAATGCTATCACTTTTCTTTTAGCTCTTTACTATAAATCTGACTCTGATTTGGAAGATGCTTTAGCTTATATGTGTTTTCTTTCCAAAAAGTGTTACATCATCACCAGGGGGCCAAATCTTTATCATGATCCCCGATATGATCTGGCCTCCATTCTCAACATTCCTCATTTAAACTTCACACAACTTTTTAGAACTTCTCCCAATTCTTTCTTCAAACTTTATCAACTCATTTCTGAACATCCTATCTTCCATAACAATTCTCATAACAAACAGCATAATCCTGCCATCCAACTTGCTGTTGCTCTATGTCGCTTTGGCTCAAATGGAAATGGTGCTGCTGTAAGACGTTTGGATAATCTCTTTAACATAGGATATGGTACCGTGATATTATACACCAAGCGCTGTATGATTGCTATCCTTTCCCTCAAGTCTCAAACTCTTGCTTGGCCAACTCCAGAACAGCGACTTGAATCCTCTCAAGTAATGCAAGCTGAAGGTTTCCCTGGCTGTATAGTTTTTGTTGATGGCACAACCATCCCTTTGAGTCAAAAGCCTGCTCATGATGGCAACCATTATTTTGATCGCAAAAAAAGGTTTCTTCAAAATCTTCTCCAAGTTCTCATCTTTCACAATCTAACTTTTTATCTTCTTTCTAGATACTCTATTGCCGTTCAACTTGCATGCGATGTCAATAAAAAATTTATTGCTTTTCACAGTGGCTGCCCTGGATCATGTCATGACTCTTCCGTCTTCCAAAGAATGAGGATTTCTCAATCCCCTGACTCATACTTTGACGAATCTCAGTATCTCCTTGCAGACTCAGCATATGCAAGTGGAAAGTACATTATACCTGCTTTCCATGGTGCAACTTCAGAAAATGACCCCAAAACTAAATTTAATTATCACCTTGCACAATCGAGAGTACGAATTGAACATGCTATAGGTATTTTAAAGGGACAATTTTTTAGTCTTCAGGAGCTCAGAATCCAATTTCAAAAAAAAATTGGAGATCAAAACTGCAAATCATTAGATCTTGACTTGCATAATACTCCACAATATTCTAGCTGATTTAAAGGATGAGTGGAATGATCTTTATGAAGAAGAGGATCCTGAACCACCACCAGCACTCCCCTCCCTTGATTCACAAATCATTCAATCAACCGGCATACACCCCATTATAATGCCAATTACTCTCCACCATTTCTCTTCACCCTTTTAATTTTTAATTTTTATGTTTTCATACTTTCCAAATGTCCTCTTTGTGTACTTTAATCACCTGTTTTTGTTTTTTGGTTTGTTGCATATTCATTTTTTTTTTTTTGAATTTACGGTGAATTTTTTTTTTTTGGATGGCTCATTGGTTTTCTTTCACCTCCTCAACATGAAATCACATATTTTCTTATATCGCATATTTTGTCAGTGATTTTTTTTTCATTCATCACTCATATCCTTTTCATCCTCTCCTCAAACATCCCTCAAATATTTTGGTTGCATTTATTTTCTCAACTCAACTCACCAGGTAGGTCATTTTTATTCTTTTTTCTTGGTTTTTTATTTGCTAATCATGATTTTTTTTTTTTTGCTTTTTTTTGTTTTTTTGTTTTTTTTGTCAGTGCTTCATTTATTTTTGTTCTAGGGTAAACTAATTTTTGTTTTGTTTTTTTCTCTTTTTTCTCTTTTTTTTTGGGTTTTTTTTCTCTCCTTCACCTCTCTTTATCATCCTCAAGGCCCCCCTTTTTCCATCTCTTTACCTGTCTCAAGACCCCCTTTTTACCCCCTTTTTAGCTGCCTCAAATCCCCCCTTTCCCCCCTCTTTAGGTCCCTCATCACCCCCCCTTCCCCTCTTTTTAGGTGCTTCAATACTACCCCCTTCCCCTCTCTTTATGTCCCTCAAACCCCCCCTTCACCTCTCTTTTGCCGCCTCAAACCCCCCCCTTCACCTCTCTTTACCCACCTCAAACCCTCCCCTTTCCCTCTCTTTAGGGGCCTCAAACACCCCCCCTTCCCCCCCTTCTACTTGCTTTACCCCCCTACCCACTCCCTTACCTCCTCCTCCACCCCCCCCCCCTCCTTCTTAATGAACGATCGGTAACGATCGTTCATTAAGAAGGAGGGGGGGGGGGGGGGGGTAGAGGAGGAGGTAAGGGAGTGGAAGGGGGGGAAAGGGGGGTTTGAGGCGGCTAAAGAGAGGGGAATGGGGGGGTTTGAGGCGGCTAAAGAGAGGGGAATGGGGGGGTTTGAGGCGGCTAAAGAGAGGTGAAGGGGGGTGGTTGGGAGATATAAAGAAGGGTAAAGGGGGGGATTAAGGTAACTAAGGGAGGGGATTTGGGGGGGAATTTTGGGGGGTTTTTAGGAAATTAAGCAGGGGTATTCAGGGGGTTTTTGAGGCAGGCAAGGAGAGGATTTGAGGGGACTATTGAGGTAAGGAGGGAGGGATTTGTAAGGGGATTCCACATAAATAAAGGAGTGGAATAGGGGACAATTATGGAAGATAAAGAGGGGTTACCTACTTTCAAATAAATATACTAACAAATTTTTTTTTGTAAATTTGATTAATTTTTTAATTTTTTTGGCTGGCAGTATTATAGAAATAAAAAAAATTTCTTTCTATTAAGGACTGTCCCTCTTATTTCAAAATCCAAAAAGGTTTTTAAATTAAAAATTAATTTTTCTAGTAAATAATTTTTTGGTTTTTTTTTTTATTTTAATAATTTTTTTGTTTTTGATTTTGATTTTACTGAATTTTTTTTTTTTTTTTTCAGGATCTTGTGAGAAGGTTTTTAATAACCAATCTTCAGGTTCACTTTTATTTTTTATTTTTATTTTTTTTTAATTTAGTTTTTACTGAAATTTTCTTTTTTGAATGAATTTAATTATTAATTTTTTTAATAGGATTTTGCTTTTATTGTGTTTTTTAAAATAAAACCTCAGGTTTTTTTTTTTATAAATTTTTTTTTTGGAAAAATCTTTACAGATTTTTTGGTTTTTTTTTCAATTTTTATTTTAAATAAAAAAACAGCTTTTTTTATTATTAGGTAGGAATTTTTTTTTAAAAAAAATTGAGTTGAAATTTTATTGACAATTAATTTTTTTTTCAGATCAAAAAAATGTCTTCTTCTGATTCACCCCTTACTTCTCTCTTATCTTCATCTTTATCTTCTTTATCATCTTTATCTTTATCATCTCTATCATCTTCTTCGAAATCAACATCCATACAATCATCTTCTAAATCATCAAAAAATAAATTATCTTCTTTATCATCTTCATCTATATCATCTCTATCATCTTCTTCGAAATCAACATCCATACAATCATCTTCTAAATCATCAAAAGAAAATAATGATAATCAGTCTCATAAGAAGAAAAGATATCTGAAAAAAAAAATTCTTCATCTAAATCATCAAAAAAATTTAAAGAGAATCAGTCTCATCAGAAGAAAAGATATCTGAAAAAAAAATTCTCTGTGAAAGTTATTTTCATCATATCCCAAACATTATTTTTCATAAAACTAAAGTAGATAAAAAAAATCAATATCCGAAAAAATTACCAGAAGATATCAAATATCTAACTGAATTTGGAGATGATCGAGTTGTTGCAGTTATCAGTAATTCTTATAAGGCTCAATTCATATTGGAAGTTCATTCATTTGATGGTGTAAAAGATGAAGCTTTTAATCAACTATCAGATCTTATCATAACTCTTTATCAAATGGCTTTGGTTTGATTACCTATAAGGAATACAAATTTGTTGGGTGGTATCATGATTGGATTTGGTTGGAGACCAGGTTTTGTTAAAGGATATTCTCTTGGTATGTCTAAAAATTTTTTTTCCATTCTTAATATCATTTCACTTATTTCATTTACATAGGCATATATTCGTTGGTCAAGAATATCACTAAAGCTCATAAAGATGAAGATTTTTACTTATGGGACACTCTACCTTGCTTTAACTCTTTTCTTGCTCTTCAACTCAAAAAGCTCTGTAATAAAGCATTTGAAAAAAATCATGAACTAGCAACCAAAGTTGGAATACCAAATTGGTGTGACTTCAAATGGGAAGATATCACCCACAAATATCTTTTATTTTCTAATGTTATTATCACTCATTCTGGATTCCACAATAGGATTTATATCTATAGGAATGATGCCAATTTTCTTACTTTTGGTATATTCTCATATATCAATCCGATAACTGGCCACCCAATACCATCTCCAGCTAAAATCAAAGGACATGTTTTATTTTTTCCAGACCACCGATGCATCATTGATTTTGGTTTGGGAAATTGTATCATTGAAACTATTTGGAATTCTTCTAAGGATAATCATCAAACAACCAAAGCTCCTCCTGGTTTGGAATCCTGTCAAGATTTCACACATTTTGGTTGCTCATTTCAAATCAGTCATAAGTTGATTCAAAGAATCAATAAGGTAAAGAAAGAAGGTAAAGTTAATTGATTTAAAAAATCTTTATCTAGATCCAAAAAGTATGGGGATTAGAGTTGTCATTGAAAATTTTATATTTTTTCATAAATTTTAAATAAATATTTTTTATATATCAATTTGCTCAAGTAATGTGATGAGCCAACAACCTTTGGTTGTATAACAGGTAATCATGATAACATTTATTTGTTTCATGGGGTTCCTCTTGCCTATACCTGTGGAAAGTCCCAAAATTTTGTTTCTCGACTTGGTCTGCATTTTGGCTTGAGGAATTGTCATTACTTTAAACTAGGGAAATTGATAAATATTAGATATTTATTTAATAATTTATGTAATTATATTAAATTTAGATGACTTCCACCCCTTACTTCAATAAAATGCAGGGGGGGTATTGCCAAATTTTCAAATCTGACATGTAAAATTGATGACTTAGAAAAATTTTGGTGATACCCACCCCTTGCTTCAATAAAATGCAGGGGAGAGTATTGCCGATTTTTTTAAACAGATATAGAATTTTTTTGACTTGTAAATATTTTGGTGAAATTTTTTTGGTGATACCCGTTGTAGACAATCCTATAGTGCTTGCTATAGGCCTTGACCAAGGGAGTTGGAGAAAACCAGAGAGAAAATCCCCTATCCCTTTAGAAAAATAGAGTGAGATTTACTTGCTAAAGTAAGTTGGTTCCTGTTTTGCTAAAGCCCCTTTTCAACACACTTGACTGCTTGATGAGCCAAGAAAGTAGTCCCCAGATAGACTACCAGACCAAAGAACTGAAATGTAGAACAAAGTCCACACCAGAGACAGCAAAGATACTTGATGTAGGCTACAAATCCACACCAGAGACAGCAATAATACTTGCTATAGCTTGCAAGACTATAACAGAGAAAACAGTTGCCAAAGTTAAGTTAAATGAAGAACTTACTTGCAACAAACACAGCCAATTGTGGCCAGAAAACAGTGAAAACTGAGTGAGGAACAATGAGATCACCTCCGGATGGTTGTATGATGATTAAGGTTGCCCCAAACTGTCTTATTCACTATGTACACACAGACCACTAACTAAGAGCCCATGCGCACCCACCAATCTGGCGCCTGTACCTGCCAAATTGCATAAAAAACCCTCCTGAAGCACTTCCCAACCTCCTAAAACAGAGGCGGGCGGGCCGCCCGACGTCGGAGATGCCGCCTGAAGCAGTCTGGCCTCCCTGAAGCCAGAAAACCAACAAAAACCACTAATCTACTTTGAAAAATTAGCTACAACTACTAAAACCTTTAAAACACAGAATTTCAGTATAACAACATTGAGACATGAAATATAAAGAAAAATTAGCTCTATCCAATGTTACTAAGAACTTAACCCTAAGACTTAAGGTTAGCCCGCAAAACACGAAAAACAAAATTAAACAGCAATCATTTATAAATGAAAAATGAGGAAATGACCCCTTAAAACTCACAATACGAAAAATGTCTTCAAGACATAAAATATATAGAAAAACCAGGGCTATCCAATGATAGTACCCACATACCCGCAAACCCAATATCCACGGAATAAAAGCAGAAAAACACCCAATTCCTTAACAGATGTCAATTAAGACATGCACAAACAGCGCCAAATCACACAACAAAGGCCCCTTCCAATGTTGGATGACCACATCCTCCCTCCAATTGAGAATGTCCGCATTCTTTCTTCATCCAACCACCATGTTTAACCTTCTTCCCAAATCTGCCTCTGAAATGGGTCCCTGCCAATACTGCATTGACAATAATTTAATCTGCACCATGACACCACCTGTCCATCCATACAGAACGTCCTGCAATGTCTGCCAATCCAGAAAGAAGACCTGCCACAGACCTGGTCCACTTTCTTCTGCAACAGATTCACCTCCACCTCAACCTGGTCTTTCTTCTGCCAGCACCAAAAGATCTAGGCCATCCATCCTGATACCCAGATTAATCAAAAAGCTCCACCCTTCCCAGAAGAGTGCCACAACCCATAAAACAACTAGTTCCACCATCCCTGGTCCATCTGATGGTAAAGCACATTCATTTCTTCCTTCAACTTTAAAACTGATGACTTCTCAGTTCCTCCATCTTCTGATAGTGATGATAACAATGTAGGATCCATTGAACCACCAACAACAAACCACTTTCCCGCAATTAAGGCCAAGTTTCAACAACACACATCTCAACAGAAACACCTTCTGCTAAACTACTTCCAATCCACTCCTACTAGAGATCCACAGGACATTGAGAACAGAAGACACCTCATTCACCAGTTCAAGGCTAATTCTGAACACTTCATTTTATCTCTTGATTCCCTCTGTAATTCCACTAGTACTTGAGTTTGATTCAGAAAAGAAAAATTGACCACACCCTCTATAGGATGTAACCACAAACAACCCTCAGTTTTAAGTCTTGGGGGACCATCCTCATTTTATAGTCTTGGGGGACTCCAAAACCCTCAGCTTAAAGTCTTGGGGGACTCAAAAATCTAAATCATAAACCCAGAACCAGAGATCAACCACATTAAGACACAGAGAAAAAACTAACATTCTGGGGTAATTGTAAATAGAGCATCCAGCCCATCAATTACCCCCAAACTTGCCTTTGCTAAATTCAGAGGCTCCCCCTGTGGATACCCTCCACCAATCTTTCAAAACCAACTCCAACAACAAAAACTTCTCCCTCAGTTTATAGTCTTGGGGGACTTACAAACCTCAGTTTAAAGTCTTGGGGGACTAACACAGTGTTCAGTTTAAAGTCTTGACGGACTAGTCTTGATAAAATCTTGAAACCAGCCAGTTTAAAGTCTTGGAGGACTAACAGAAACCAGATTTCAGTTTAAAGTCTTGATGGACTGATCTTAATACCATAGATTTTTCAGTTTAGAGTCTTGATGGACTGATCTTGATACCATAGATTTTTCAGTTTAGAGTCTTGATGAACTGTCGGAATTTTGCATAAAATAGACGCAGCCAATTTCATGCAGAACACCTCTACAGCCAACCTGCTGAACTTCTACCTTCACTTCATCATCTACCCATCACTGACAAAAATCTCCTCCTATCCCTTTTCATCATCTTTTCTCACCACAGATGATGGCTGGATCTCCTGATGTTAACCTTTCTACTCTCCCTTGCTTCACTGCTCCCAAGGACTATGCCTGCAAACAGTGCATCCACATGTGCAGACCTTGCACATTCACTCTTCCAACTCCTGAATCCAAATTCTACAACAGGGCTTGTGATTCTTGCTATTCCAAAAAGAAAATATGTGACAGAGACGCCAACTACCCTATTCCTCCTCCTTCACCTTCCCACAAATACATCTCTAGATCCCCTACTAGATCCCGAGAGCTTGGTCCTTCCTCTTCCTCTTTATCTTCAGCACCTTCCAGAAGATCCAGAAGCTCCGCTTCCAGAACTCTTTTCAAAAGACCAGCCTTAGCTTCCCAAGAAACTGCTTTTATCTCCGACAAATTAGCTCCAAAAGCTTCAAGATCAACTCCCAGGCTTCTAGACCGCATCCAGGCGGCCCAGCCGACATTGGGTGTCCCTCCTGCCTCACCAAACAGTGAAAATCAGGGCCAAAACCTCCAAAAACGGCCAGAAAACAGCCAAATTCATCCAGACAACAACAACAACTCAACCCAACTACCTCCTACTGCTCCCAGAGCAATGCAATCTACCCTTCCAAAGTCCTAAAGCACCAAAATTTCCCAGATTTCTAAGAGACCTTCCAGAGAACCCCAAGAAGAAACCAGAACACCACACACTGCGCCACAACAACAACTTTGTCCCCAACTAAGACAAAGAAACTACACCTCTCCTCTGTCAGCCAACTACTCTTCTGAAAGTTCCATCTCTTCAAAAGCTCCATCCAGAAGAGATCCATCTGCTTCCAAATCCCCCTCTCCTGCTCCATCCTTTAACAACCCTGGTACTCCATCACCAGCACCTCCTCCAGCTGAATCCAACAGAAATAACAACCACAACAACAACAACAATCCCACTGCTCCAACTAAGCCCCAGGAACATCAACCTCCTAGTTCACCTTCTCAAAATCTTTCAGAGGAAGACCATGAGAATCCATATCTTTCCCTAGTTGATCCACCCACTATGACCATTACAAAATCTTCAGAGATCCATATTCCAGCTGCTTACAAATTTGATGAGCTTCCAATCTGTAAGTACCAAATTAATTTATCCCATTTCTTCAACAAAAATAATTACTGATCCAATTCTTCTTGTCTAGTTGGAACCCCTCCTCCTGAATCTATTATTGGAGTTGGCCAACCTCTTGAAACTTCTTTGACCCTGGATTATGGAGACATGAAGAAAAACCTAAGCACAATGTGTTCCAACATGCTAAAAGCCTTTGCCCTCCATGGACCTTTGAATGACTTTGAAAAATCCCTGAGAAAGCGCCTGTTGGACGACCACTGGAAAATGTCTAGGATCATTAAGCACACCCTCCAGCACTCCATTCCTGCCTCTTCTTCTTCCTCCTCTGAACTTCCCTATAATCCAATTCCTGATCATTACAATCCCTATCATCTCTCCAGCACGATGCATTACAAAGAACACAGTGCTTCCCACACTCCCAACAAAAAACAAAAACGTCATCACAATCCGGACCAGCCTCCAGAAGCTTCATCATTCAGACAATGAGCTCCTGCAAAAGATAAGAAACATAATAATAATATAAAACAAATAATAAAAATAATTTCAGAATTTTTTTTTTTATTTTCTACTAATATACTAAAATTAAAAATTAAAAAATAAAATGAAATGAAATAACATAAATGAAATAAAATAAAATATAAAAAATAATACAAATAATATCCCCCAGCCAATTGATGAGCTGATCCCCTGATACCTTACCCACATCCAAGTGCACCTTGATGTGGATACACAATTAATTCTTTTAAATGATTAACAGAAAACAAAACTCAAAAAATTTAGAAATTCAGAAGATAACAAAAATAATGAAACACAGAAACACATGAAATAAATAATAAATAAAAAAAGAAAATAGCATTTCCCGCCCAATTGATGAGCCTTTCCCCAAAAATGCTTGCCCACATCCAGGTGACCCTGATGTGGTAACACCCTATATTTTTGATTTTATAATTTTAAACAACCCCCATAAAAAAAATTAAAAGAAAAAAAGAGAAAAAAGAAAATAATCTAAAACTGCTATCTAGCAAAAAAAACATAACTGCAAAATCAAAGACAGTCCAGCTCCATAGATGGTCCAATAAGGGAAAGTCCAATCCATAGAAATGATCACTGGGTGGGCTCCCTCCAATAAGTAAAAATGATGCGAGACCACCAGTGATCCACCACCAATCTGAAAGAGCCAAAGATAAAGAAGCCAGTCCCAAAACAGTTTAAAGTCATAGTGGACTTGAAACCTGAATAATAAAGAACAGAACTAGAATTCAACTAGGAAAAAAAAAGACTTGAGACAGACATTCTGGGGTAACTGTTCTACAGAGCAGCCAGCTCATCAGTTACCCCCACACTTGCCAAAATAAAATCTAGAAGCCCCCCCCCTGGGTGCCTTCTAACAAAAACACAACCCCCAACACAAAAAACCAAAACCAATAAGAGCGAAGAGACCAGCACATGAAAACCAGAGGAAATTTCAGTTTAAAGTCATAGAGGACTAAAACCTGTGAAAAGAAACCAATACTAGGGTTCAACCATATTAAGAGAAAGGGTTGGAAACAGACAATATGGGGTAACTGTTGATAGAGCAGCCAGCCCATCAGTTACCCCTACACTTGCCAAGATCAAATATAGAAGCCCCACCCATGGGTACCTTCTAACAAAATGTTTCCAACACAAAAGTTGCTCTGCAACACCACAAAATTCCAAAACAAAAAAGAATGTTCCATAGTTTATCCTCATTGCGGAGTCAATCTTCTTCATGCCTAGTGCCTCTGGGATAAAGCCTCTTCACTTGGTCTTCAGCCACCCTCTTTTTCAAGACTGCACCATCCAACTCTTCCAAAACATAAGAACCTCCAGACGCCTGAGATCTGACTCTGTAAGGTCCATTCCATCTGTCAGCAAACATTTTCCCCCACTGACTCTCCAAACTTCTGTTATACACCAAAACCAAACAACCAGATTTCAAGGGATTCCTGAATCTATGAGCCAACTTCTTGTCCCAGTATCTGACTGATTGATTCCTAATCTTCATCATTCTAGAGTATGCCTTCTCTTGACATTCCTCTCTACATTCCAACTGTTGCATCCTGGAACAGAGCAAATCTTCTGTTGAGTGCACGTCATCCCAATCAATTCCAAGATAAGAGACAGCTTCCAAGTCCACTGGTAGAACGGCTTTCTGACCAAACATTAACTCATAAGGAGAATAGCCAGTTGTCCTCTTCACAGTGACCCTATAAGAAAATAACACCAAGGGTAAATAATGCCTCCACTTTTCAGCACTATCTCCACACATCTTCACTAAAGCATTCTTGATAACTTGATGGCCTCTTTCAACCATGCCTTCAGCTTCAGGATAATAAGGTGTAGCCACTCTAACTTTAGAGCCAACACTAGCCACAGCTTCTTTAAATTTGGCACCAAACTCTGGCCCACCATCAACAGTGACCAACTTCATCAACCCATACCTATAAATCCACTCCTTCTTCAAAAACTCTGCCACATTCTTGGCAGTCAAATTAACCAGAGGCACTGCCTCAACCCAACCAGACAAATCATCCCTAGCAACAATCAAGTATTTATACCTGCCCTCTTTAATATGGACAGCATCCAGACTGACTCTTCCAAAAACAGTTGATTCACTAGTAGCACGGCCCACCTCTTTAGGTTTCAAGTGACTTCTTCTTTGACATTCTTTGCAAGATTGAACCCAACCCTGCACAGCCAACTTCATACCTGGCCACCAAAATCTATCTGCTACTCTTCTATAAGTCTCCCCAAAGCCTCTATGACCAAGGTCTTCATGCAAAGACTTCAAAACTATTTCTTGACCCTTCTTCTGAGTCACCACCACTTGATGATTTGGATGTCTCCTCCTCATCAACCGCCTTCCTGACACATAAAATCCAGGACTCTTCTTCTTGATTGCCAACCAAGTATCATCATCACAACTATCTGGCCTCTCCAAGGTCAACAGATATTCCACCAAAATAAAACAAAACCCAGACTGACCCCAGGTCTCATCTTCAAAATCCAACAAAACAACAGCCAAGGGTACAATTCTGTCACCAAAATCACCAGTGTGAACATGAGCCAATTGAGCAGCCCAACCAGGACACCAATCCTTAAATTTTGGCATGTCCATCTCTTTCCACTGAACCTTGTGAGAATCCATTTCACTAACAAAAACACCCTTTTCCAATTTTTAGTTGTCCCAAACAACAACTCCATCTTCATAAACAAAAACATCCTGATCACCAGAATCAAGATCAGATCCAGCCAGTTTAGCCTCTTGGGGGAGGTCAGAAAAATCTTCAGCACCCTTTGTGCTGGCCCTAACCACTGGAACATCCTCATCAAACTCTTCAGCCTCAGAATCTTCATCTGTTGGTGGCCTCCTTGATAATCCATCAGGCATAGTAAAAGTTTTACCTGGTTTGTGTACCAGGTCAAAAGAAAAATGTTGAATAAATGCCACCCACCTAGTCATTGGAGCATTTGTAAGACTAGGTGTATTGATCATCTGAACCAAAGATTTTGCATCCACCTGCAGCTCAAAATGCTGCCCCCACAAAACAGTCTGTAGCTTCTTTAAAATTTTAGCTACGCCACACAATTCCAACTTAGGTTGAGAATACCTAGATTCCACCTCATTAAACACCACAGACTCATATCTTACTGGCCTGACCCTCCCAGTCTTATCCTCCTGAGACAAAACAGCACCAGCAGCAATATAACTTGAGTCCACTTCCAGATAAATTTTCCCAGCACCAACACCATAATCCAACTTGTGAAGAACAATATCTTCACCAACAACCTTTTTCAACTTCTGAGAAGCATCTTCACACTCTTCAGTCCATTCCCAATCTGCATTTTTTCTGGTCAACCTCCTTAAAGGTGAATCCAACAAAGAAAAATCCTTAATAAAAATCCTGACATATACACATACACCCAAAAATCCCCTGACTTCAGTAGTATTTTTAGGCCTTGGCCATGACTGGATTTTATTAATCTTCTTCTTTGCCATAATCCTACCCTCTTTACATACCACATGAGCCAGAATTTCCAAAGCAGGAACACAACAACAGAATTTTGACCCTGAAATGGTCAAACCAGCCTCTTCAATCCTGAACAACACTCTCTCTAGAGTTATTGCATATTCCCACACAAACCTCCTTATGCCAGGGTTCTCCGTTAACACCTCATTACCATAATCAGTGGATGGTCCTTTAATTCCACCATCATCAATAAAAATACCAGCATGAGTAGGAACCTCATCCTGCAAAATCCAAGCCATCTGTGCCTGATAAACTGCCACTGAATTAGTTGCTCCTTGAGGCAACCTAGTGAACTTAAATCTTCCCAAAGGAGTCTCAAAAGTTGTGAGAGGCCTTTAATCCGTATGTAGTTCCCTCTCATCATAACCACCCATAATATCACCCAAACCATAACACACCCTTCCAGCAAAAGCTTCAACGACATCCTCTGCACTTGGTGGCATACCAGCGTCCTTGATAGTGACTCTATTCAAGGCTATAAGATCATGAACCACCCTCAACTTTCCATTCTGCTTTTTCATGCAGAAAACCGGACTTGAGTAGCTGGAAGTCGATTGTTTGTATAACCCAGTCCTGACTCTTTCCCTAACAATCTTTACAAAATCCTCTCTTATAGCAGCTGGAATTGAAATAGGTTTGATTTGCCAAGGTTCATGACAAACCACAGGAATCAAGTAAGCTCCCCATAAGAGTGCTTCAACACACCCCTTTCCTCCTCAACAAAAGCCACAGCTTTTTCCCTTAGCACAATAATGTGCAACAACAACTTCTTTTCTTCTTCAGACAACCACCCATCAGGACCAAAATTAACAACTTTCCACCTTTCCACAATCACCCTAGCTGTCTCTACAAATTCTAGAGGATTCTTCGCCAAAGGAGTATAGTATGGATTTCTTGACAAAGGAGGTCTCTTCAAGGGCAGATTCAAACCCACAGGCATAGGCTCATTGACAGGCCTAATCTTCTGTGCTACCTTCTTATACTTTGCCGCTCCACCTTCAACTAGAGTGATCTTCAGAAAATCTTCACCACCAGACCTGGAACAAAAACCAAGGGTTTCCCCATTGCTCACATGTGTGGCCAAGGTAATGTTTTTGAAAGGTGTAGAAGAAACCCTAGCGGTGCACAATTGGGAGGACTTACTTTTAGACCCCAATATCACCACCCCAAAACTTTTCCGCATATCTTTCAATAAAGATATATAACCAATCTTCTTCTTTGAACTTGAATTAAAAATAATTAAGAATCTTGAGAGAGAACAGAGACTTGATAAAAAACTTGATGAATACTTGCAAAGAAGAGAAACATTAAAAAGAGAAAGTTGAAAATCCACTTGGTATATCTCCAAGGGAGCTGACCTACTACAACCTGGGATTTCCTCATCTCAGGGAGAGGTTGTAGCACTAGGGTGATCAGCCCTTATTACTCTAAAAAAGACAGACTCTCAATAGAGCCTGAGCCGCACTCCAAAAAACCAGAGGCAGCACCCACTTCCTTCCTTCTCCTGCAGCAGTCCATGCACTAGCACATTGAAGATAAACCAGGCCTGGTCTCCCAACCATCCTCTCCAGGGGATGACAACCTCATGTGAAGTCTCCTTTTGTCTTTACCAGTCAACTCCAAACTGATTCCCAAATCAAATTGATAACCAATTCTTTCCTGAAAATCCATCAGGAATGGCCCACCCAAAACTGCTTTTACATTACCTTTAGCAATGTAAAAATGAACCTTCCCTGAGGCTCTGCCAACATCTAACTTCACAAACTCTGAAGTTCCAACCAATTCAGTGACATGGCCACCAATCCCTCTCAAATTCCCACCAATACCAGTTTTGATGGGGAGGCCCATATGAGTTGCCTCAAACAAAGAAATCAGGTTTATCTGAGAACCTGAATCCACCAATGCCCTTGCTTCCCTGCCATTCAGAGTGACATTGACATATCCCAGAGGAGCAGAAAAATGAGTTTCCAACCCCTCACCAAACTTTTCAGCAGAATCACAAATGTATTCTACCTCACCAGAAGAAACTCTTCTCCTGGTCAACAACTTTTTCTGCCTATCAGCCAACCCTGGACTGATAGCATTCAATTCCCCATAAAATAGGGAAACCTGACCCTGATTCATCCTTTCTAGGACAGAGTCCATAACATTAACTTCACCAGACACTACTGGCCTCTCAAAGTGAGCCCTTGGGCTTCACCACCTTGGTCCTAGAAGATTCTTGAGGACCAGCACCACCAACAAATTTACCATTAACAGGAACCAAACCAGATCCCTCACCAGAACCTCTGACTCCAGCAGGCTTTGGCAATGAAGCCAAAGGGACATCCTCCTCAGAGTCAGAATCTACCTCCATTGGCATTGGATCACCATTCATGTCCAATGCACCAAAACTAGGGGGGCCCATGTCAGCCATACCCTTCTGCATCTTGTACAGCTCCTCTTTGCTGTACCTCTTTCTAGCTGCACTCAGCTTAGGATCCACCTTTGAAGCCTTTGGCTTTAATTGGGCCTGAGAACTGCTCTTAGGCCTTCCCACCTTCCCTGCTTCCACATCATAAACACCAGCCAAGCATTCTCCACTTGACTTTCCACCACAGGAATACAACTCCAAACCACCAAAGGAAGTAGAAAAAGAGACCTTATTGACCTCCTTCCCCTTTCCCTTGACGTCCTCATCTGCCTTAACAGAAGACTTCCCCTGATCAGGAATCTCCTCAAACCTTAGCCTCCTTTGATTGAGACCACCCCTTCTCCTGACCAAATCCACAGGAGCCTGCCCCTCACTGGGCTTCACAAAAGAACCATCAGGGAACTTAAAAACCCTGCCATCAAACTCCACTTTTCCTTCAGACACATCTCTGTTCAGTGCCCAACAATCATTGAACCTGTGCCCCCTCCTACTGCAATAAGAGCAAACCCAAGGATCACTCCTACCAGCCCTCCTTTCAAAATCTCTAGGCTGAGAAGGTGCCTTATTAACCTTCTTAGCTTCCTGAACAAAAATGTGCAGCTGATTTGTAAGATCAGCCAACTGCTCCACCATTGGGTCCCTCTCCTGTTTTGGAACCTGCACCAGATTCTTCTCCTCCTTCTTCTCCTTAATTTCCTCTTCAGCCAAAGCCTCACTGACTTTGCTGACATACTTGGCACACCCCTCCTGATAGGTGTCCACAGCCAATAACTTCAAATGGGCCTCAACAGCCTCCTTCACCTTATCCAAGGCAGGCAACTTCTGATCCCCATTAGAAAGAGTTTTCATCAATTCCTTTCTTGACAACTCCTTCAACACATCCATCCTGACATCTCTAGCCAGGGAAGACCAAAAAACATCCTTGGCAGCATTTTCATGTGCCAGCTCCTCCACTTCCACCAAATATTCCACCACAGGATCAAACTGTAGCAGAAACTTCCTGTAACTATGTAAGTTACCAACACCACCATAAGATTGCCATTCACTGACAACCTTATTCAGATCCACCATAGTGAACCTGACCCCCCATCTATCCACCATTTCCCTACACAACAATTTCCAATCCCTCTTCTTGTAGCCAGACATGGCCAAAATCTCCTTCTCCACTGACCTATCATCAATGAAGAAGATAATCTGCTTCACCATGTCTAGGTAGGAAGCACCATCCACTCCAGCAGCAGTTTCATACTTCTCTAGAAACCACTTGAAATCCTCCCCATTAAACTTGGTACCATCCCAAGTTTAATTTCTCACACACTCCCTAACCATCACAGAAGGAGGACCATCCCCCCCACTGACAGTCACCACAAGAATAGAGGAACCAGAAGCCATTCCTCCAGTCCAAAACACCAAAAAGAGCCAACCAAAGAAAACAGAGATTCCAAAGAACTAGCAAGTTCTAACCCCATTTTGGGCGCCAGAAATGTAGACAATCCTATAGTGCTTGCTATAGGCCTTGACCAAGGGAGTTGGAGAAAAACCAGAGAGAAAATCCCCTGTCCCTTTAGAAAAATAGAGTGAGATTTACTTGCTAAAGTAAGTTGGTTCCTGTTTTACTAAAGCCCCTTTTCAACACACTTGACTGCTTGATGAGCCAAGAAAGTAGTCCCCAGATAGACTACCAGACCAAAGAACTGAAATGTAGAATAAAGTCCACACCAGAGACAGCAAAGATACTTGATGTAGGCTGCAAATCCACACCAGAGACAGCAATAATACTTGCTATAGCTTGCAAGACTATAACAGAGAAAACAGTTGCCAAAGTTAAGTTAAATGAAGAACTTACTTGCAACAAACACAGCCAATTGTGGCCAGAAAACAGTGAAAACTGAGTGAGGAACAATGAGATCACCTCCGGATGGTTGTATGATGATTAAGGTTGCCCCAAACTGTCTTATTCACTATGTACACACAGACCACTAACTAAGAGCCCATGCACACCCACCAATCTGGCGCCTGTACCTGCCAAATTGCATAAAAAACCCTCCTGAAGTGCTCCCCAACCTCCTAAAACAGAGGCGGGCGGGCCGCCCGACGTCGGAGATGCCGCCTGAAGCAGTCTGGCCTCCCTGAAGCCAGAAAACCAACAAAAACCACTAATCTACTTAGAAAAATTAGCTACAACTACTAAAACCTTTAAAACACGGAATTTCACTATAACAACATTGAGACATGAAATATAAAGAAAAATTAGCTCTATCCAATGGTACTAAGAACTTAACCCTAAGACTTAAGGTTAGCCCTCAAAACACGAAAAACAAAATTAAACAGCAATCATTTATAAATGAAAAATGAGAAAATGACCCCTTAAAACTCAGAATATGAAAAATGTCTTCAAGACATAAAATATAGAGAAAAATCAGAGCTATCCAATGATAGTACCCACATACCCGCAGACCCAATATCCACGGAATAAAAGCAGAAAAATACCCAATTCCTTAACAGATGTCAATTAAGACATGCACAAACAGCGCCAAATCACACAACAAAGGCCCCTGCCAATGTTGGATGACCACACCGTCCCTTACTTCAATAAAATCCATGGGGGGTTTCGCCAAAATTTCTTATAAGACTTGTGAAATTCTTGACATGTAAGAATTTTTGGGATACCGGTAAAATGCAGGGGGTAGTAAAGCCAAATTTTCATATAAGACTTTCAAGATTCATGACATGAAAGAATTTTTGTGATACCCACCCCTTACTTCAAAAAAATCCAGGGGTGGGGGATTGTCAAATTTTCACAGGAGACTTGAAAATTTTATTTAAAAAAAGAATATTTAACATTAAAATATGATATTTCAAGAAATACAGAAAATAATTGTAAAATTTATGTACAAATAAATATGAACACATGAAGTGTGAAAGAAATAAAAGAAACTAGTCAACAAAAAATTTCATTAATTGTTCTATTTCTTCAACAGATTTTTTTGCTTTAATGCATTCGATCAAGAAATCTTTCTTTTTAGAACTTTCTTGAAGATCATGCTTATACTTCATCTGTTCCATTAAGTTTTGATGCTCGAGTGTTTTTTCCTCTTTTTTGGATTTTTCAATACTAAGAGTTAACTCGAACTTCTTCTCCTACAAATCTTGGACCCGATCATCCTTCTGTAAGGAGAGCTCGTACTTCCTCTCTTCCAAATCTTGTACTCTGTCATCTCCCCTTAAAGAGAGCTCTATTTCTTCTTTTCAAAGCTTAGAGTCTCTTTAGAAATTTCCACTTGTTCTAGAGTGAGAATAAAAATTAACATAAATTAGAAGAAAAGCAGAGTAAAGTAATAAGAGGTATGATATCACTTACCAGCATCACGTTTCTCTAAAAACTGTTCCATCAAAGAAAAAGGTGTTTGTGATGAAGTATCACTTTTTCATCTTCTTTGGGAGAGAAAATTTAGACTACTTGAAGCCCTTCTCTTTTTGTTCAACGTAGCATTTTCCTCCTCATCATTGTCACTAGCTTCAGACTCAGTTGATTGAGGATCCTGGGTTTGTTCATCAGCTTTTTGAGAAATAAGAAAAAGATAAGTAAATAAAAAATAGAATTGATAATATAAAAGAAAAAAGAAACAGACCTGAGTTAGATTTGGTTGGGTTAAATCACCTATAGGATCTACAGAAAAGCTTTCTAGATATGTCTCATTCAAATGAGGGGAGGCTTGAGTGGAGGAAGAGGATGGGAAAGATTTGCTTCGACATCATGTTTGGAGATAGAATCTTCACCATCCAAAATGTTTACAGGATTAACATTGGCTCGCTCCCCAAAAATTGCATCCATCTCTTTAAAGTAAGGACATAAAGAATCAAGTTTATCGTCTATGGATTTTATGCCCTTAGTTATATTGTTGTTGGTAATCCCAAAACCAGTGGAAGATGAAAGAGCCTTTGCCTTCTTGTATTTTGCTTGGTAATGCTTGAAGCATTCAGACATCTGTTTAGGTAAAAGATCAATCCTTCCCTTGGTCTTATTCCGTAATTCATTTGCCATTAGAAGATAGCCATTAACTTTTGATGTGAGGGGCTGTCCTACTTTAGTGGAATACTCAGTACCAAAACAAGAATCATAGTTAGATTTGGTTTTCAGCCAGTTGATAAGAATGAGATGGTCATCTTTTTTTAATTGAACGGTCTTTGATTTCTTGGCTGAGCAGTGGAAAGTGGGAGTTGTGGGATTTGAAGTACAACTTGGTGATGGCTGCCTTTGAGAAGATCTAGGACGACGAAGCATGTTAAAATATAAATGAAGATGAAAAGGAGCAGAAACAAGCAGATGAGATGGTGAGGGGTTCTGAGTGGATAGAATGGACAGGATGGGACGAGAATGTGAGTGTTCAGCAAGGTAGAAGCCATATCCAGAGAGTAGTCCAAGATGTGGTTATGGCAGAAAGTAGGTCAAGATGTGGTTATGACAGAAGGTTGTCCAAGATATGGTTATGAAAAATTGAGTAAAAAAATGTCGGATAAGAGGTGAACATTGACATGTAAAGTGTCTAATAACCCAATTATTAGCAAAAATAATTGCAGAAGATAATTGGGGTATAAGGATTTTTATCCACAATTAATTTAATTGTGGATCCCTGAACATTGATACACCCTATTATCTTACCAATGAAAGAAAACCAGGCCCCAGTAGTGGTGGAAGAAAGGGGTGAGGATGGTGAGGATGGTGAGGAAAAGGCTGATACGATCAAAAGGATAGATGAGTGGATGAGGTGGATGGGAGGAGTGAAAACTGGGTAGGGAAGACCAGAAAAAATTATTAGTGAAAATAGGAAAAATACAACAAAAAAGAAAAAAAAATTGTCTTACCAATGAAATAAAAGCAGGCGCCAGTAGTGGTGGAAGAGAGGGGTAAGGAAAAAGGATAGATTAGTGGATGAGGTGGATGGGAGGAGGGAAACCTGGATAGGGGAGACCTGGTGGAAGCATGGGGGTGTGGATCGATCGTAGACTGGTTGCCAAACACTGACAGATCTGTAATAAATGTCAGATATGTCAGTCTCTGTCAGTCAATAATGCTGTGCCTAACTCACCCTTTTGTTGGCTTGCTGCACCAAGAGTTGCCAATATGGCTGTATATGTATAATCTATTGGTTGAGGCAGAACGAGCTGAGTGCTCAGGGAATAAAAAAGGAATGATGTCATTTTTTTTAATAAAAATGACATTATTTTTCAAGGGCTAAAGTCCCAGTAGGATGAGGTTAATGATTTTTTAGGTCTGGAAAGACTATTTAAGTAGTTTGGAGGAGTATACCATATTTATGTGGCACTTTTACAGGTCTAGGAGCCCTCAAAATAACATATTTGATTCTCTATACGGACAGAAAAACTTGACAGGTGCGTATAAATATAGATTTTTTCTGAACTTAAAAAAATGTATGTAACTTAGTGAATATTTAAGGTATAAGAAAATTAGGAACATTTTTGGAAGGCTGGAAACCTGGAAAAGCTAAATTTGGATGCCTCAGAGAACTCAGAAAGCTATTTAAGGTTTGATAATGCAATTAACTAAGGATGAACAAGAATGGGGTGATTATTGTTTAGGTTAAAGAGAAAAGGTTCTGTCGTGGTACCTTGGCAACAGTGGTTATGAGAAATATGGAAAAATCACAGAGGTCCTGGATGGAATAGTTTGAAATTTGGTTTTTGAACTTGTGGCTAGAAAAAAGATATAAATACTGAGTAAGATCATACAAGATAAAGGGAATATAGATCATCATATCAGAAAAACAGAGAATATAATAGGGGGCCTCAAACATTAGCATATACGACATTCAAACATGTCACAAATTTTGTACCAAGTAAGTCATTCTTATTTGAAGTACACCTTTCCAAAGATTAATCTTAGACACTTAGAAAAAGTGAAATCTAAAATAACAGGTAACATGAAAGAAAATATGTTATGGGAATCTATAAAATTGTGTGCAAGCATTAGTTTTTTCAATGACTTACTTTACCAGATGTTTTCTGCTTATTCAAAATAGATGTATATTAACACCGAAAATTAGACTGAAATTCGAAATCTCGCTAGGTATTTTTCTTACTGCGCCAGAGGTCCACGACCTTTAGGTACATGCTAATTTATTTTAGAAACCTTCTGAAATAAGATCAAAATCCTTTTTAGCTAAATTGGGACATTAGGGCTCTATAGGATATTGAGAGGTCAAGTAGATGCTACAGTCTTTAGGGTAAAGGGCAGTGTAATCCAAGTTTACTCCTGAATACCTACTTGGCTCCGCATTGACTGCACTCCGCCTATACTTGTGTGTGAAAATATTATCATCATTAGCTTTTGCATATTAAAAATATTTGCCATCGAAATTTATCCCTTTCCCAAATCCCCTTTATTAATATCCTTCTTATATTGATTGTCTACATATTTCGCGCACCGAAATATAGTCATCATCTTTCACGCTTCTAGTCGGATGAAATTGTAAAGCAATGAAAAAAATAGTATATCACAAATTTCAACGTTAAACCCGAACAAATGAAGTTTGTTTTCATTTACTTCAAAAAAAAAAAAAAAGAAGGAAAAAAAAGAGAAAGAGAAAAAAAGAACGATATTTGTAAATGTGGTGAGTCCCGTCATGGTCATTTTGTAATAAAAGCATAAAATGAATAATTGACAAGTTTAAAGAAATTGCGGCACGTATAGGAAGATACTTACCTTCTTCATAGATCCAAATAATTGAGTAACAAGATCCTACACACCACGTAAAAATGAGGAATCTTTTTATCATTTACTCTGAAAAAAAGGTTTCAGTTGAATTGGAGACAGTGGTGGAGGTTAAGTTCCCCCTTGCACACCTGACTGGCTATTTCACATGTCTGCGCTTACGGGCTTTTGTCCAAATCAAATTAATCTTGACAGGTTCTCTCCGAATGATTTTGCTCGACATTTCAGGTTATCTATCGTCGCATTTTCATCAATCTCACTATAGCTTACTACGTACTTATCATCATCCCCTCTCTCCAACCAATTAAATACTTCCACCCATTATTTCTTAAATATATATAAATATATACATATATATTAATAAAGCTATGGCCATTTTTAGAGGGAAAAAAAATTTAAGCGTGAAATTAATGTTCTGATGGTTGGGTTAAGATTATGTTTTTTTTTCTTCAAATATGATGAAGTTGTTTTGTCATTTTCTTAAAAATTTGAGATACATGGAGCAGGTTAGGGTTAGGGTTGATGGGAACTTATTAATTTATCTATTAATTTATTTATACATGTGTCAAAAAACGGATTCATACAGCTCTTTTTACAAAGGATCATATGATTAATGTCCACTTGAACGACATTTGATTTTCTTGTTTTTAGCTCATGTTCGAAGCCGTATCAGATATCAGAATATCCATAAAGCTTGGTTATCGGTTTATATCCGTCTTTTTATATATGCAATGGCTGGTACGCAGTTCTCTCTTTTTTAATTTTATTTAACATGTATATACAAAAAAAAGGGAAAGGCGGACCAAGAGTAAGATGAGTAAAGCTTAAATCAATAAAATAAATATTTGGAAATCGCAAAAATAATAATTTTTTCATTAGAAACTACACGCACCAAGTGTGATTAATATACCCGATATGAAGATTGGAGAAAGGTAGTGGGTATATTTTTGAGAGGTGACATCAAGATTATTATTATTATTATTATTATTATTATTATTATTATTATTATTATTATTATTATTATTATTATTATTATTATTATTATTATTATTATTATTATTATTATTATTATTATTATTATTATTATTATTATTATTATTATTATTATTATTATTATTATTATTATTATTATTATTATTATTATTATTATTATTATTATTATTATTATTATTATTATTATTATTATCATTATCATTATCATTATTATTATTATTAATTCTTTTATTTTATTATGTTTTAAACGGAAAACTCGATACTGGTCGGTGAAATTAGACTACAATCACCAATTTTATTTATTTATTTTTGTGACCAAAGCCCTTTTATGTAGATTTAAAACTGTGTAACAGCAGTTAATAATTAAAAAAAAGGAGAGAATTATAAAATTAATAAGCGTGGGTGTCTATCGAATTTAAAATTTAAAAAAGTCTAAAGTTAAGTCAAAGTTATAAAGTATATTGTCCTTATGAAAAGTATGATTAATCTATCATTCCCAATAGTCCAAAATTGAGTTGTATGTACAGCTGTTCGTGGAAAGGTTGTCGTCAAAATGAAAAAATCTCACTCACCCATTCTACCCACTACAATAAATGTTCGTTTCGCCTTGGGACGCAACAAAGGCGCAACAATTACGCAACAGTTATGCAACAATTATTTTTGGCACTTAAAGGTCTTAAGTGCAAAATCAATTGTTTCGTAAATGTTGCATAATTGTTGCGCCCCATGGCGAAACAAACATGTGCAGTAGTGCCGCTTGTTGCAGCTTTCCTAGTCCACACAAACAGATTCCCTGAAAATATTCCCCTTACTTGTTGATATCTCACTTTGATAAACTATTTAATTTCCCTAAATGCCTCTCTCTAATTGTTACTAACCTTTGTACTTACTTTACTAATAGTTTTGTCTTTCCTTCATGCCCCTCTTCTTGGTGAGATTGCACGAAATATATATTTAAAAAAATGCAAAATTTTCGAAATTTTCAAACAGAGAGATTGACATATGAGAGCCAACTTGATTGAAAAATATTTGTTTCAAGCAGGCAAATTTTTTTTGTCAAATGTCACTGTTCCTGTCTAAAAAATATCAACATTTGTGCGTTTTGGCGACAAGCTTTCCATGAGCAGCTGCACACACATTCATTGTATGATAACTATGTGAAATCTTTCATGTACAGACGCCATATCGACAATGGTTGGTGCACCTACGCAAAAAAAAAAAAAAAAAAAAAAAAAAAAAAAACATTTGGACAGAATGATTGACTTTTGACGGTGAAAGTAACAAATTTTTGGTGAATGTAAGCCGAATTTTCCGGTAAATGCAAATTGATCTGTCCAAAAGGTTTGGAATTTTTTCCGAAATCGCATCAACTGTTTCCGATATGGCTGTATGATTCCACTGATTACACTAATCACCGGTTGAGTCTTTCCCCGCTCAAATTCTATTTCTCATATTCTCCAATAAGATTGAATAGATTACCATTCTCACAAAGATTATTCTATCTATAATTTCTTTGAAGAAAATGAAGAATGAACAAGCATCGAAATGAAAAAAAAGAAATAACGAAAGAATGATTTTTTTTTCTTTCGGAAATAATGGGAGAAGGAAAAACAGAGTTTTATTTTTTATTTTTAAAAAAAGGTCTTCAAAATACTTAGTGCTTTATCTTATTTCTCACTTATTTTCAATGCATATAAGTACTAAAAGGAAAGGAAAATTGTTCATGTGAAATAGGCTCAAAATGTCTAACCATGCCCTTGCACATTCATAGCCAAATAATTAGTTGTGAAAATCAGGAGGTCATCTTTTTTTTCCGTCTATCTATTCATGTATTGCACGCTTGCGTGTATAACAGATCATAACATAACATAGCAACATATACTTCTTTTTGTAAATTTTCGGTAAAAAATCAAAGTAAAAGTGAATTAAAAATATCAAGCATCTTCTTTAAAATTTATGTACTGGCATATAAAGCGAGTCATATATATATATATTGATGTATGGTGATTTACCTCATTTTTAAAAAGAGAGAAATAATATTGTTTTTTATTGATTAACC
The DNA here is from genome assembly GCA_030280995.1 of Hemileia vastatrix. Lineage (NCBI taxonomy): Eukaryota > Fungi > Basidiomycota > Pucciniomycetes > Pucciniales > Zaghouaniaceae > Hemileia > Hemileia vastatrix. The sequence goes on from JASXTE010000004.1 coordinate 45,601,544, forward strand.
TTTTATTTCTCCTAACTGATACGGTAAAAATATGGTCTGTGCCAGCGAACTATTAACTTTATTCTTTACAAAAAAAGAAAAAGAAAAAAAAGTGTATGTAAAAAATATAAATTATAGCTAGTTAATCTTCATTTACTTTCTTTCTATCTTCCGAACCGATATCTTTGCCCCAATCCAAATAGTTAAAAAGACTTTTTTCGCGTTCATGAGTCTGAAATAATGACTCTTTTTTCCTCTTCGTTCCAGGGCTTATGGCAATAATAAAAATATTATTGTCACCAAAAAAATATATATAATTGGAAAAAACAGGATATCGTAACAAGTGTTTGTCAATAGAGTACATACGGGGATGGAAAATAAAATAAAAATAAAAAAATGAAATGACAAACTGGAGAAGGTCTGAAAGCCCTTCGCTCATGTTGTCCTTTCGTTTCTCGAGAACGACGTTTAAGACTGAATCCATCCGTTTCATGTAAATCTAATGAGTCTCTTCGCTGAAAAGAAATCAAAGGAAAAAGAAAAAATTGTCAGTAAAAATGAAAAAATAGTAATATTGTTTTTCAAGTGAATAGTTAGTTTTTTATTGTTTTAGTTTGAATATTTTGGGTATTTTAAAGATATCTTTTTAAGAATATGAAGGTTTTCGGTCTTACCGATTTAGTAAGTTTCTTTGTGAGCGAATTGGTATAAGAGTGTGATGAGAACAGTTCGGGTGCATTTTCCCTTCTTGTGAGGAATGCGAGCGGGCTGGAAAAAAAAACGGAGTCAATGCAGTCCCGGAAAAAAAAGTGAGGGAAATGATCGCAATGAAGAAAAAGTGAAGCAGTTTTCGACCTTGTTGGGCGAGCATAAGTGAAGGTGGATAAGATAACCAAGCAAGTGAGGAGTAGTATGCCACTAAAATGCATCATGCTAATGATGCCTTTTTTGATTTTTTTAACTCTTGTTTTGGCGAGGTTTTTTTAAAGAAAACAGTAAAAGAAAAAAAGAGGACTATTGAAAAGAAGTCGAAGTTGGAGATTGAAAGTAATGATGATCAGGTGAAGAACCCCCTAAAAAAACCAAAAAAGAAAAAGAAAAAAAGAAAATGTGGAAGAAGCGATAGAGCGAGAAAAGTCAAAAAAGAAGCCGGACGATATGATTGGTAGAATGTTTTTGTGACTATAGGATAAGATATATCAGGATGAGAATTTTGAGAAAAAGATATTGGTCTCACTAGATCTTTGGATAGACAGATACTTAGAAGAGAACAAGGCTCACATGGAGGTATTTGTAGGATGTAGAAGTTGGATTGCTAGTATTGATTGATTGATTGATTGATTGATTGATTGATTTTTTTTCAATAGGGCAGTTTGCTAAATTGTCCAATAGTCAAATGATTTGAATTTTGACTGGATAAATTGCTCGATTGGTTAATTATAATAGTAAGAATCCTTTGGGCAGAATGGATTAATCCCTGCATGCGACTAATAATCCACAGCCCACAATCCACAATCAACCATTAGGCAATTAATCATTATCAATTTGGCATAAATCAATTGATCACTGCTCTTGAGAAAACAGGAGAATTTGTTGGTTTTTGAAAACCATCACTACAATATACAGCTATTTGAAAAAAGCTTGCTGTGTTTTTACCTTCCATCCCCCGCCAAAAACATGAATTTAAGCCGCTTTTGGCAGGGGATGAGGGGCAAAAAAAGAGGAAGGTTTTTCCAAATAACTCTATATAAATATATATTTATCTCAGACACTTAAATGTGCCAGATATATATCATACAATTTTTATATAAATCCCTATCATTCATTGATCTATTCTTCCAATCAGGAAAAACTCATGAAATTGAATTGAAATCCAGGTGTACATCTAACCATTCTGAAATCTCCCGTGTATCTAAATAAAACTCAACAAAACAAAATTCCAAAATTCCAAAATTCTAAAATCCAATACCCCAAACCCGAGGCGCCAAATGGTTTACCCAATCACGACACTCATGGCAACGGAAGATGAAAAGTTGTGATTGTGGGGATCATGCCTTTTACTTGGCGGTGTGGAAGAGTATCACGCCTCAATATGAACAAATGATGGCTTGGCCTTATCCAACTTTTGCTTCTTCATTCTCCCTCAAGCTGATATATATATATATATATATATATATATATATATATATATCTAAATGTGTGTGCGTGTGTGTGTTTGTGTGAGTGTGTGTGGTAATCTGTGCGCACACAAAGTGACTTTAGAGTAGACATAGGCTTTTATTATTATAGGGTTATAATGGATTACTCAAGCAAAAAGAAAAGAAAAAAACGATGATTTTTGTGCTTACAAAAGACAAAACAAGCTTTACAGATGTGGAGCCGTCACCTGCACATTCATACACTTCCTCTCCATTTTTTTTTTCATATTACACTGCTCATCGCCCCTTCTCTGACTTACTCGCTTTCTACTTCTCTCATATTAAGCTTTATTTTACAGTATGTTAAATAATGACTTGAGGAAGAAACAGTAGAAAAATATGATCTCAAAGAAATTGCAGTGAAAATGACCCATAGCCTATACAAGAATCTGTAGGATTGATTATTGGCGGGTTGAGTATGTAGTACAAAGGCTAAAGTGAGACAAAACAACAATAAAATAAAAAATCAATTGCAAGTAGTGCAAAAGTTTGATTTCATCCTGGTTAGCATATGTATATATAAATATAAATATATATTACGCATACCATTATGTCATTTTAGCTCTTTTTTTAATATCACCAGATGTACATTTTCCTCTTTAAAGTAATGTTCGTAATTTGGACGAAAAGAATTCTGCAGTTATTTCAGTATATCTTTATCCCTATTTTTTCTATGAAATTGACGGGGGCGGTAGAATGAATCACCTGCATTGTCCATATCCCAGGGCTAATGAGCTTGGGGTTTTTCACAGTCCGGTAGTAATGAGGTAAAGGCGAAGAGGGCCCATGCAAATAATTTACTTTCTAGATATTCGTATTGTAAAACTTAATATTACCTAATTTTATTAAAAACACAACCGCTGCAATTACGAAGCAAATTATTTTTGTTAAGAAATAAGAAAGCAAATCAGATTTTTACTGAAGATATAGATCTCGATACAGATTTATTTTCACTCTAAGTAAATATGAAAAGGCAACTTAAAGGGTGAACTAATAATAAGTTCCATTAGATCTTTTTTCATTTCTATCACTTTTTCCCCGCCATGTGACCAAAAAAGAGAGAAAAGAAAAAATGGTTTGAATCAGGTATTTTGACGACTTTTGATTCTACCATGACTTGTGTCTTCTAGCCTGGACAATCTTTAGACACTACGTAAAACCATTGAATCTATGTACAGCTAATTCAGAAAAGTTTGCCGTTTTCCGAAAGCGGTTTTCTCTTCTACTCCCCCCAGAATATGAGTCTAGGTCGGCTAACCTTGAGGAGTGTGGATTGCGATGATCCAATGAGCTAGATACCAAAGGTGAACTCACCCAAATTCACATTCTGAGGGGGATAGGTGTAGAGAATGATGCCTTGCAGAACCAGGGAAAGGTCTCCGATGTATTCGGAGGCTACACTATATACTGATGAGAGACTAGCTAAGTACATAGTATGGTAACACCATAACATCCCCCCCACTTAGTTAGACGAACATCACCCTACACTAATAATAAAAGATTGTAACGAGTGACAATGAAAGGGAATAGTAAACTAATTTAAAAAGAGTGTGTTAAAAATGTTAAAAGACAATACACTAAGAAGCTAAATTATTCCAGTTTGTAGTTTAAAAGTATTTAATGAAAGTAAAGAAAAATTATAAGAAAAATTTGTACATCCCCCCCATCAAGACATCAACAAATCACCAAGTATTGGAGTAGAAATTGAAGGAAAATAAGAAACTTGATGGAGTAGGTGAGGTGAGAGTGAACTGAGATTTGAGATATTCGGTATGAAAATTGAGGATTGAGCAAGAAGGGAATTGTGAGCGGTGTGCGAAATGGTAGATTTCCGGACTTGCTTCTGATTGATTGGTGACTTTAGAGAAATGAGATAATGGGGTTTTGGGAATGCTGCCTGTTGAGGCCAGCATGTGGCGAAGGTACAAGATTTAGAGAAAGGGGTGGTTAACGAGGTGGGTTTTGAGAATAGTTTGTGGCAAAAAGTTTTGCTTGTATCGTCGCAAATCACGATGAGGGAAGATGCCTCACACACCATAGCGGAGCGGATACCTTTCTTAGGCAGGATGATAAGATGGCGCCCATACACCAAATTTAGAGAGGAAAATGCCATTTTTTGGCTGAGGCGAGAACAGCGCCCATACACTGTTTTGAGAGTAGAATTGAGAATATGGCGCCCATACACCATGAGGAGGAGGGAAATTGCAGTATCGTTGCAATGAACGGGGTTCTACGAAGGGTTCTCCACGAGCGAGACGGCCCATAACCTGTAGAGAATGATGCCTTGCAGAACCAGGGAAAGGTCTCCGATGTATTCGGAGGCTACACTATATACTGATGAGAGACTAGCTAAGTACATAGTATGGTAACACCATAACAATAGGAATGGTGAAAAAATTCAGAAGGCCGCAAGCTTTTCTGATTTAGCTAGAATTGTCTCACAACTTTCATGAACTGAAGAAGGATCGAGGAAAATATTCACAGGCTCACCGATTCTCAAGATGATGATAGGTTTACATTTCATTTTTAAGAGAAAGTTTAGGTAACTTGACGCTATCTTTGCTATCAGTCTTCTATTGATCATCTAAATCTGTCAAATTCCTTGTTGAATCAAGACGTATAATAGTGATATACGCGAGTGCGATAACAGACGATTGAGTAATTGTATAGGACAGATAGAAGAACAAGATTAGATTTGAATTTCCATCTAGTCTAAAAAACAGCTGAATCCACAAGAAGATCTGGGTGAAATCATAGCCTATGATAGTGGGCCATTTTAAACTACATCTATCCATCCAGGAGAGCTACTTGTAATGGAGGAAAGCATATCAGAAGAGGACGAATGTGTGAAGAAGGACTGCGCATCGAGCGTATTTGAGTGGGTTGAGGAGAGGCCGGTGATGATGAGATAGCAGAAGGATGTGCCGCAGCAAGCGAAGGGCATATTGCATAATGCATAGCGCAGGCTGAATTTCCGAGGTTGAAGATCAGCGAACCCGCGCATTTTTGATTCAGTTTTCGGGGTCTTTCGCTCGTTCATTCGCTCCTTCGCATTCCCTTCCTTTCCTCTTATTTCTTTTATTTCTTTTATATTCCTCTTATTCCTTTTATTCCTTTTTAATACCTTTGATTCCCTTTTATTCATCCCTCTTTTTCAATGGCTTCTATCCATTCTCATCTTCACAATCATCGGCTCCTTCAAAAGCGCCAAGGTCTGCTCATCTTACTCTTCTCATATTCATATTCATCCACACTACTAATATCTTCTCTCCAGATTGCAAGACTTATATATCCCCTCAAGCTTCAGATACCATCCAAGCTTATACACCTTTCACTCTCAAGTGGAATCCCGCCTGTCTTTCTTCCTATAACGGTATGTCTTGCGCTTTTTACTTATTCATCCGAACCTTCTTTTTTCCCTAGCTCATTCTCATCTTTCCTTCTCTTCCCAGACATTGATATCTATCTTCAGTCCGTCGATGCTGGAACCCCCATTCATATTTGGCAGTCTGTCAAAACTTCCTCACAACAATTATCCACCTCTCTCAATCCTTCCTGGTGGAATTCTACCCGTTCCACTCAACTCCAAGTCCTTATCACGGGCTCAGGCCAGCCTTCCTGGGCTGGAAACGGGCCTGGTCCCACTTTTCGGGCTGAATTCAATGGTACTATTCCTCAAGGCGCTTCTCAAACGTCTACCTCGTCTGGCCCTTCAATTGAAATCATCAATGGTGTTGCTGCCTCTTCCGGTCTTGGAGCTTCTAAACTAGCTGCTGCCATAGCTTGTCCCCTTTTGGCTGCGGTAGTTCTTGTCGCAGGCTATGTTTTATACTCTCGCCACAAAAATGGACAATCTAGCAAGAGATGGAGCCAGTACGTGGATCAGCGGATGTCGACTGTTAGTGGAGCTCAGTGGGAGGCCGGTGCTAGCATTCACTCCAACCGGGCTAGCCGTGCCACTTTCCCTCGAGAATCACCGGCAGCATCTAACACCTCTTTAAGAATGGCTCACCCTGCCGTCCCCCCTCCCCCAATGGCACAAGTCAGACATTCTCGCGTGTCCTTTGCCGATGGTGGTCGCGTTTCGTTCGCAGGCGATACAGCCCGTCTTTCATTTACCCCAGTGACAAACTCGCGTAGTTTACGGACCCTCAGTGTTGTTGTGCCTCCACGTCCTTCCAATCTTTCAAGACCTGAAAGCTGCAATTTGGCAGAACTTGTACTCAGCCCCGATCAGGTACATGAACCTAACATGCTGTCGGATACTACCATCAATAGGATGTCTGTAGCATCCTATCATTCTGGCAGCAGTCTTTCTATTGCAAACTCTCGGCATGGACGTCCAACTTCTAAAAGCATGAGCTCCTTGCGCTACCAAATCGGCAGTAATGTCAACGGTGACATCAATTCTAGCTCTCAATTGAATCTTCAACCCACTCCTCCCCCATCTGCTCATGTAGCTAATAACCACCATCCAGTAAACTCCTTCTGGTCTAGCTCTAAGGGCACAACAGACGAAGTTCTTGCTTCTGGCAATGCGTCGGGTATGCGCCGACTTGATAATATTTCTACATCTAATCTTAGCCCAGATGAAGCCTTGCGACAGTATACTTTAGCTCACAAAAAAGGCGGCCCAAGCTAAGAAATTTGAACTATAACCCATTCGCTTCACTGGCTGTCCAATACATGGGCAACCCTTTAAATTTTCTTTCTTTGTTGATGTTGATAATTTAGCTGTAGATATGATCAAGATTGTCTTTACAATTCTGCACTTACTCGTACCTGTTATCAAGTACAAGCATTTATTTTGCTGGCGGCAGGATTTTACAAGGCTATCCCCTTGTTACACTTCAGGTTTCAAAGTTTTCGTACTTATTAAATCTATTAGCCTATTTAGATGTAAAAAGCATCTTATAATCTGTCGCAGTGCGCTAATCTTATATGTCTTGAAGCATGCATTTCGTTGTGCTTGGATTGTCCAGATTTAAAAAAAAATCTATCGTCACTTCCTTTATTTTTTATTAACTATTTTCCATTGGTTGTTATTCTAGCATACCTTTTACGCCTATTTCACGATCCAATTATACTATTTAAATGTGCAGTTATTATGCTACACTTTCTTGATTATGGCTCTATGTTTGCATGTTTATACCTTACTGTCTGATCACATCTAGCATATAGATATTATTTATAAATTATGATTATTTATGCAGATAAAGTTTATGTACTTTTTTTTTGTTCTTGTAATGCTAATGTTCCTCTAACACCTGATAAATCTGGATATCCAGATTGGTAGTATTAGATGATTGAGTACCGAACCACATTATACGTGTTGAATTTTATTTTGTTAGCTTGCCTTGGAAATGGTGATTATCTTATATTCTAGTTCATTTATATCTGTTTTTCCATTTTCAGTTGGTTTTGTCGCATTGCCTGGATGGTATTGTTAAACAGGTCGTGAAAAATCGGTTTAAATAATCTAAAGATAAAACATGATGAAAGTATTTGAGATGGGTGGACTAAGTCAGGTTATAGCGCTGCAGGCATGGAGATGGAGAGTAGAGTGTTAATATTGGTGCAGGTTTTTTTCATTTTCTCTTTTTGGCATTTATATTTTTTTTTCTTGAGGCCAAAAAGTTAATGGGTTTTGATGCTGCACAGTGAAATAGTGAGTGATAAAGTGTGTTGCAGTATAACGGATGATTGCCTGCTATGTATTGACTAGACAAAACCATTCATCCGTCTTGTTATAATTTTTAACACTCCTCTCGCTCAAGCTATGTATAATGTGATGTGATGTGGTGGTTTGGTTAGATTATAATGTCATTCTAGTTTCTTGTTTCGGACTGGACATTTCCAGCCATTAGTTTATCATTCTTTTATTTAATTATTGGTTTGTTAGAAAAGAATTAAAAATGTGAACGGATATGAGTTAATGGGCTGACTAGGTTATTTTCAACCTTTATAAAAAGGCTGGATAATAAGTAAGATCAATGTTTGAACATTTTCCATGATAAAAATCGACTTGTTTCTTATTTTAAAAAATAAATAAATAAATACATCAGCCATTTTTTCGTCTTATATGGTATGTATGTACAGTGGCCTGTACACAGTGAAAAAAATTAGTTTGCCCGCAGACATACGGGTTCCATCACCAGAAATACACTACGCACCAAGTGAGATATCCCTGATGGGGATATCCAGCGCGAGTTGGGGATATTTTAGAGAGGGACATAAGGATAGAAAATTATGTACAAGAAAAATACATCACACAATATGGGAGGCGGACTTGCTAGCAAGTCCGCAACCTTGGACCCAAACTCATCTCAGATTGAACACACATTGAGCTATTGACAAAGGAACCATACAATCAGGGATGAACACCACTCAGCCAAAAAGTTTTAGGCGGGTTTTCAAGTAGAGTTCAGAGTATGGGTTCAGTAAAAGTTCAGTCTGAGTTCCATCTGAATTCCATCTGAGTTCAGGTTGAGGACTTGCTAGCAAGTCCACCCCCTATACTGTGTAGTGATATGTGTGAGGAAAATATGTGCAAAATAAAAAATATGTGAGAAAAATGAGTGTAAGAAAAATATTTTGCAACCATGGGAAATTTTGTTTTTTAATTTTTTTTTCCCCTGAAAAAATGTTTTTTTATATTTTTTTTCTGTTTTTTCACAATTTTTTTTTGAAAAAAAAAAAATCTCATGGTCACAAATGATTCTTTTTTACACTTAAATTTTTCACACTTGTTTTTCTTGCACTTACTTTTCTTACATTTATTTTTCTGACCTTATGACCCTCCCTAAAATATCCCTAACTCACACTGGATATCCCCATCAGGGATATTGTCAGCCAGGCTACTAAACTTACACAGTAAATAATTAATTATTTACTAGAGTAGAGATACACCTTTACCTTCAAATATTTTTATTAGGGGGTATCAATGTTCAGGTATCTGCAATTAGGGATTAGGAATTTTTTGTCCCGGATCAGACATTATTAATTGCAGATAATTCTTATCCACTACACCCAGGGCTAGTGGATAAGGAATCCAAAATAATGCATTATCCCACTTCTTATACCACAATTTCCGTTCCTAATTCCTGATCCCAAACTCATCACATCCATGATTGATGATTTGTAAGAAAGTCACATGGCATATAATTGTGGATGCCATCCTTATGTATCTCATCACTTTATGACACTTAATTTTGGTGGCAAACACACAAAATTTTTTCTCATCTTTATGTGTCTCTTCACTCTATGATACTTAATTTTGTGGCAAATACATAACATTTTTTTCTATCTACACACCCCATCTGCTCATTTGGTGGCAAATTCCCACTTCCCACTCATCACCAAAACCTTCTACCAACAACCTTTTCTACTGACAATAATGAAGCACCACTCTACTAGGAAGCAACTTCACACAGCTATGAATGCTATCACTTTAGATTTAGCCGCTGACTCTGACTCTGACTCTGGGTTGTAAGACACTTTAGCTTATATGTCTTTTCAATGATCTTTATGAAGAAGAGGATCCCAGACCTGCACCAGCTCTCCCCTCCCTTGAATCACAAAACATTCTTTCTACCAGCATATGCTCTGTCATTATTCCAACAACCCTCCAACATTTTGAAACACAACCCTTTTAATTTTTTTTCATACTCTCCAAATGTTCAACTTCTGTGATTTATCCACTTGGTTTGGTGTTTTTGTTTTTTGCATATTCATTTTTATTTTGAATTTATGCTGAAATGGATGGACAGGAGGTGTGATAGTGCAGATTAGATTATTGTCAATGCAGTATTGGCAAGGACCCATTTCAGAGGCAGATTTGGGAAGAAGGTTGAACATGGTGGTTTGATGAAGAAAGAATGTGGACATTCTTAATTGGAGGGAGAATGTGGTCTTCCAACATTGGCCGGGGCCTTTTTTGTGTTGTTTGGCGCTGTTTGTGCATGTCTTAATTGACATCTGTTGAAGAATTGGGTGTTTTTCTGGTTTTATTCTGTGAATATTGGGACTGAGGGTATGTGGGTACTATCATTGGATAGCCCCAGTTTTTCTATATATTTCATGTCTTGATAATATTTTTTATATTCTAAGTTTTAAGGGGTCATTTCCTCATTCTTCATTTACAAAAGATAGCTGTTAAATTTTGTTTTTTGTGTTTTACAGGCTAACCTTAAGTCTTAGGGTTAAGTGCTTAGTACCATTGGATAGGGCTGATTTAGCTCTATATTTCATGTCTCAATGTTGTTATAGCGTAATTCTGTGTTTTAAGGATTTTAGTAGTTGTAGTTAATTTTTCTAAGTAGATTAGGTGTTTTTATTGGTTTTCTGGCTTCAGGGAGGCCAGGCCGCTTCAGGCGGCATCTCCGACATCGGGCGGCCCGCCCGCCTCTGTTTTAGGAGGTTGGGGAGCACTCCAGGAGGGTTTTTTATGCAATTTGGTGGGTACAGGTGCCAGATTGGTGGGTGCGCATGGGCTCTTGGTTAGTGGTCTGTGTGTGCATAGTGAATAAGACAGTTTGGGGCAACCTTAATCATCATACAACCATCCGGAGGTGATCTCATTGTTCCTCACTCAGTTTTCACTGTTTTCTGGCCACAATTGGCTGTGTTTTTTGCAAGTGAGTTCTTCATTTAACTTAACTTTGGCAACTGTTTTCTCTGTTATAGTCTTGCAAGCTATAGCAAGTATTATTGCTGTCTCTGGTGTGGATTTGCAGCCTACATCAAGTATCTTTGCTGTCTCTAGTGTGGACTTTGTTCTACATTTCAGTTCTTTGGTCTGGTAGTCTATCTGGGGACTACTTTCTTGTCTCATCAAGCAGTCAAGTGTGTTAAACAGGAGCTTTAGCAAAACAGGAACCAACTTACTTTAGCAAGTAAATCTCACTCTATTTTTCTAAAGGGACAGGGGATTTTCTCTCTGGGTTTTCTCCAACTCCCTTGGTCAAGGCCTATAGCTAGTACTATAGGATTGTCTACAGCGTGTGTGGGAAGATTTTTGGGAAGCATCTTATCTCTTTACTCATCACCTCTCTGATTCTCACTGTCTCATTGGCTGGTTTTTTGTTGGAATATATTACTGTTCATTTCAACTCTTTCTGGCAGTCTGTCTGGGACTATTATCTTCACTTTTAAAGAGGTCAAGAGTGTTTAATTAGAGGGTCTAGCAAACAGATCTCCAATTCGCTGCAACAGATAAATCTCACTTGTTTTTCTAAAGGGAAAGGGGTTATTCTTTCTGGTTTTTCTCCAATGCCCTTGGTCAAGGCCTATAGCTAGTACTATAGGATTGTCTACAACGTGTATCTTTTTACTCAGCTCTCTGTTGTTGGCATTAAATTGCTCAAATTACAGGGGGAGGTTTCAGGTATATAATATTTTTTTCCTAGTTAACCAAGATAGAGTAAAATTGTTCTTAGTTCCAGAAGTAATATAATTAATTAATTTAATTAAAAAATTATACTATTTAATTTTTTCAGTTGACAAATTGTCCTGATAAATAAAATATTATTTTATTATTTTCAGTTGACAATTATTGCTGTTAATTAAAATAATAACAATATATAAATTAATTATTTAGTTAAAAAATTATATTAATAAATTATTTCAGTTGAAATTTAGTCCTGGCAATTAAGAAATATACAATATATAAACTGGTTATTTGGTTATGAAATTTTATTAATTATTTCAGTTGGATTTATAAAAAACCTGGTAATAAATTATAGAGGGTATAAAAGTTGACTGATCCACAATTAAATTAATTGCGGATAAAAATACTTATACCCCAATTATCTTCCGCAATTATTTTTGCTAATATTTGGGTTATCAGAGATTTTACATGTCAAAGTTGACCTATTATCCAACATCTCTCTATTCAATTTTTCATAACAACATATCGGACAACATTCTGTCATAATCACATCTTGGCCTACTTTCATTCATAATCACATCTTTGACTACTCTCTGGATATGCCTTCTAACTTGCTGTGCACTCCCATTCTCATCTCATACTGTCTATTCTCTCCATTCAGAACGCCTCACTATCTCATCTGCTTGTTTTTTCTCCTTTTCATCTTCAATTATCTTAACATTCCCTGTCATGATATATCTTTTCAAAGGCAGCCTTCCCCCAGTTGTTCTTCAAATCACACTACTCCCTCTTTCCCATGCTCAGCTGAGAAATCAAAGAAAGTTCAATGAAAAAAAGATGATCATCTCATTCTTATCAACTGGCTGGAAACTAAATCTAACTATGATTCTTGTTTTGGTACTAAAAATGCAACTAAAGTAGGACAGCCCCCCACATCAAAAGTTAATGACTATCTACTAATGGCCAATGAATTATTGAATAAGATCAAGGGAAGGATAGATCTTTTACCTAAACAGCTTTCTGAAAAATTAAAGAATTAATGAGCCAAATACAAGAATGCAAAGACTCTTTCATCTTCCACTGGTTTTGGTATTACTGACATCAATATCATTAAGGGCATAAAATCCATAGATGTGTCACCGGACAACCTATGCACAGGGTCAAGGGTGTTCCTGGAAGTGAGATGATGAGAGTAGTTTTAGAAACTTCTTCGAAGCACAGAGGAAATGTTCAAGGAAGTGATTTGAAGATGACTCGAAGGAATAGCTACTTCTTCAAGATATGTTCGATAAGAATTTTAATATAATTTAAAGGTAATATTAATATTCTTAAGATCTCACAAAGGGTTGGAAACTCAATAATTAATGATTTTAGGATTTAGAAATGATTACTAAGAAAATAAGGAAAGATACTATAATAATGATTTAACCAGAAGCTTTTACCACTATTAACTATATATATGTTTTATAATTTAATTCTCAAGAATGTTGAACCAAAAATCCAACCCCTTTTATATCCTTTACTCCTCCTCGCATTGACCTCATACCCATCCCTCATTCCGCACACCACAGACCACCTAATTACACCTGTTACACCTGGACCCTCCTCACTAACATGTGTTAACCCTTTAATCCTCCAATAACCATCCCATCCATGCTCACTACCCCTTTTAATAACCCACAGATATTTAATAAACCTTTTAGCGGACTATTAAATTGACTATTGTGCTGTGTATCGCTTATTGAGGAAAAGACTAAGACACACTATTGAGAGATTGACTAATTTAGATTTAGAGTTACGACTAGCGCAGTTGAATAGTGAGTACACAAAGTAAAGTCGCAGTTGCTATTTAGAATTGCTTTCTGCACTTCGAGTATGTATTTAGACCTCTGTATTATTTATTTAATGAGCTGTTTTTGCCTCAAGTGTCACGTGGCACGGGACAGATGCCCGGGTATAAAACCACGAGCTCCGTTGAGAGTGAGACATACTTCCTACACTACTTTCTCTCCCTTCTTACTTTAATTACTTTATAATTTATTATGTTGAATTGTCCTACCCCAACTCCCACGCCTCCACACCCCAAAGCGGGTGGTGGAATCATTACCCGGCAGTACTCCCAAGCCTGCACGGCCTGCAAGTCAATGGAATACTTCTGCGTTGAAAGCACGGCAACACAAGGTCCTCTCCAGAATTGTGAGTTTTGCCGCTGGAGACGGGTGGCGTGTGATGCCTTGTCTAAAAATGCGGACATCGAGCGTCAATTTACAAAAACCAAATATTGGGTAATACCAAAAACCAAAGAGGTGGTCTAAGATATTTGGGACATATTTATTGGGGACAATCAGTTGGTGGGAGAGACTGAGGAGGAGGTTGAAGATACCGTGGCAACCTGGGTGACCCGGGCCACAAGTAAGAAACAAGGGGTCAAAGAAGAGGTAGATGAATTAGTTGAAGAGGATGAGGATGAAGTCCCCATCTCGAGACAGACGCCAAAGTAGCAGCGGGTGGTCATTGAGGATGACGAAGAGGAGAAAGAAGTGGCGGTGGAAGTCACCCCGAAATTATTCTTAGAAGCTGACCCATTATTTGAAGTAAGTCCGTTCTTCTGTTATTTTAAAAATTTTGTTACTGATGATCTTGTTTTTAGAATTCAGATGTCATTGCGGAAGTTAGATTGTGGAAGCTGCACCATCGCTTCCAGTTGAGGCAAATCAACCAGTGGTTGATTCGAGGGAGGACAAAGAAGAGACTCTTGACCAGGTATGGTCGAAGAAACCTGGCCAAGGTCGACGAACTCGATTCATCAAAGATTTAAGCGGTGAGGTTGATAAGATTGTCGATGCTGCCTCCTTTGACGTGGCCGAAGAATTACTGGAAATTGGGGAAGTGGTACCGGTAGGAGAGGAGGAGGTTTTTGAGAAATGCAGAAAGGAAATAAGAGTGGTTTTGGAAAAAATGAAGAGATTGGTTTGAGAGAAAATACAGGAGAAAATTTGAAATGGAAGGAAAAGGAAAAGAAAGAAAGAGGGAAGGAAAAAAAAGTAGAGAGCAATTTGTGTATTTATTTATTTATTTGTTTTATTTTGTTGTTTTAATTGAAAATGTTGATATATATTTTATAAGATTTTGAGAAAAGAAAAGAAAAAAGGAAGGAAGAAAAGATTTGAATAAAATTTTGTTTTTTAAATTTTGAAAGAAGAAAAGAAAGAATGTTTAAATGAAGGAATTTAAGTTTTAAGTTTTGCAAAGAAAAAAAATTTAAGTAAGAAAAAGAAATAGTTGATTGAAACAATTTTGTTTGAAGTGAAAATTTAATGAAAGGAAAAATTGTTATTTGTGAAAGTTTATTTGTCAAAGTTTTTTATGAATTTTGGTTATTTGAAAAGAAAGAAGAAAAAATAGTTTTGAAAAAAGAATTTGAAAGAAAGAAGTAATTTGTTTGAAGAATTTTAAAAGAGAGATTTAAAGGTTGAAGTGAAGTTTGAGGAAGATTGTTGTATTGAGTTCGTGAAAAATTTTGATAGTTTGAAGAAAAAAGAAATAAGGGAAAAGAAGAAAAGTTTTGAAAAGAGAAAAGAAAATTTAAAGGAATTTATTGATTTTTAAGACTTTAATTTAATGAATTTTAAGATTTTATTTTTATTCTTTTATTTTATTTTATTTTTTAATTTTAACTTTTAATTTATTTTAATTTTTTGTTTAGTTTAGTTTATTTTATTTTATTTTAATTATTTAATTTATTTAATTTTTATTCTTTAAAGAAGGTTGAAAAAAAGCTTTTGAGAAGAAAAAGAAGAAAAGAAAAAAAAACAGAGTAAGGATTTTAGAGGAGAAGAAGTTTTAGAAATTTTAAGAAAAGAAAAGAAAAGAGAAAAAAGAGAAAAAAAATAAAAGAGAGTTCTAAGGTTTTGGTTTTAAAGGATATTTAAGATGAAAAGATTTTGGGAGTTCAGGGGTGTTAGAAACATTGATGGCTGGCTCCAGGATGTTTTGTCTGAGTCATCGAGGAAGACTTCCCATTCCACAAGGTATTGAAGTTTCCCCTTGCGCATTCTTGAATCAAGAATACAGCTTACTTCCCACTCTAGATGGTCTTCTACTTTGAGCGGTTCCGGAGGAGGTTGGTTCCTGCCTGGGTATATTTCTTGAGCTATTTCCAGGAGAGATACGTGGAAAACAGGGTGAATAGCCTGCCATTTAGAAGGTAGATTGAGTTGAAATGCAGTTTTAGAGACTTCGGAGTTGATTTCAAATGGTCCCAAGCGTTTTTCAGCCAGCTTCTTTGATGGTCAAGTCGTTCAAATTTTTTGTGCATCGAGCCATACTTTGACGCCTGGTTTAAAAGAAGGAGCAGATTGTCGATTTTTGTTGGCCTGTTCCTTGTACCTTCGAATTGCTAATTCCAAATTTGATTTAAGTTCTTCTTGGAGTCATGATATGGTTCGAAGATAATGTTCAGCAGGATGACTAGTTCCTACGTGGATTTAGTTGAATCAAGGATGTCTTCCATAAACAGTTTTAAAAGGAGATTGTCATGTCAAAGAATGAGTCAAGTTATTATAAGCAAATTCGGCCAACGGTAACCATGTGGTCCAATTGTCTTGTTGGTAACTGACATACATTCAAAGGTATTATTTGAAGATTTGATTGACCCTTTCCATTTTCCCATTGGTTTCAGGATGATAGGCCATGGAGAGATTCCTCGTGATATTGAGTTGTCAAAACAATTGAGTCCAGAATGTGGATACAAACAATGAGCCTCTATCTGAAACAATATCATTAGGTAAGCCATGTTTGGAAAATACATATTCTAGAAACAATTTTGACAAATCTTCTGCTGTAGCAGTAGTAGTGGTTTTAATGAAAATAGACATCTTTGAAAATCTATCTACTATTACTAATATAGAATCAAAATTATTAGAGAGAGGAAGTTGAGAAATAAAATCCATCGATAAAGATTCCCAAGGTTTAGAGGGAATAGGAAGCGGTTGAAGCAACCCATGCTTCCGGTGATGGGGAGCCTTATTCCTATAACATTCATAACAAGATCTTATATAGGCCTTGATTTCTTTGGTCATTCCTGGCCAGAAAAAATCCCTCACAATTAACTGGTAGGTTTTATCAACCCCAAAATGACCAGCTAATGGAGAGTCATGTCGACTATTGAAAATCAATAATTTTAATTCATTATTGTCGTGTATGACTACTCTACCTTCAAAAAATAATAGACCTGATTCAACACTAAATCTTTTGGCCCCTTGCTTTGAGAGTATTTTGTCTTTTATCCCTAAACAATAATTGTCCTTTGACTGAGCTTCAAGGATGTTGGATAGTGGATTTTGAAAAAATTGAGTTGTCATCAAATTAAGTTGATGAGTCGTTGACATTGATTTGTTGAAGATTGATTTCACATTTTCTGAATTCTTGTCAGCAAATGCGTCCCCCTGCTGTGGGTAAACGTTGTCCTGACGTGACAGGATATCTGGGACAATGCAGTTCTTACCTGGGTGATAGGAAATAGAAAAAGGAAATTCAGACAAAAATTCAGCCCACTTGGCTTGACGCCTGGTTAACACTTTGGAAGACATAAAGTACTTCAAAGTATTATGGTTAGTCAGGATTTGAAAAGGACTATCTAGGCTGAGAAGGAAAGAGTGCCATTTTTTAAGACAATGGATAATAGCTAAAAGCTGCTTGTCATGAATTTTGTAATTTAATTCTGCTGCAATGAGTTTGCGTGACTCGAAAGCAACAGGATGAAACAATTTTGTTTCAGGATTGACTTGAGAAATGACCCCTGCGATAGCATAATTGCTAGCATCTGTCTTGACTATTGTCGAAGCAGAAGGATCAACGTGTTGAAGAATTGGAGGTGTGCTAAATGCAGTCTTCAATGCATTGAATTACTTTTGCGCTGTAGAAGTAAAAACAAAAGGAATATCTTTTCTAGGAAGAGAAGTAAGATTGGAAATAGTTTTAGAGTAATCTTTAATAAATCTTCTATAGAAATTGGCAAAACCCAAAATTCCTTGGAGGGATTTAACAGTTTTGGGCTCAGGCCATTCCAGGACTTTTTGGACCTTTTTGTTGTCCATGACTAAACCATCAGTGGATAACGTAAACCCCAAAAAATTAATAGATTTAAGATGGAAGTCACATTTGTTGTGCTTGGCGTAGAGAACCTGATCTCGAAGGCAACTTAGAACCTGTTGAACATGATGAATATGTTCATCCAGTGTCTTCGAGAAAATTAAAATATTGTCTAAGTACGACAACAAATTGTTCAACAACATCTTTGAAGATTTCATTAACAATAGTTTGAAAAGTAGATGGTGCATTACATAATCCAAAAGGCATTACTAAATATTCAAAACTACCAAATCTAGTGCGCATTGCAGTTAGTGGTTCATGACCTTCCGCAATGCAAATAAGATTATAAGCGCCTCTAAGATCAATTTTAGAAAAGAAATTAGCACCATTAAGAAGGGTAAGAAGCAATGACATAGGAGAAACTGGGTATGCATTCTTCTTTGTAACTGTGTTGAGCTTTCTAAAGTCAACACACAGCCTAAGGCTACTGTCTTTTTTCTTTACAAAAAGAAAAGGGGAGCCGGTTGGCAATTTACTGGCTCTGATGAAACCTTTGGCTACATTCTCTGCAATTCAGTCTTGAAGAACTTGAGATTCATCTTTTGAAAAAGAATAGACAGGACCTGCCGGAGGTACTGGACCTATTACCTCTATTTGATGGTTGTAGGGTCAATGAGGTGGTAACTTATTGGCCTTATGGATTGAAAAAACATTGAGGAAATCATGATAGATTTCTGGTAGAGCTGATTTAATGGCTTCAACATTGATTTGGTCGTCCTCATCATCTTCGAGAGAGTCTGTTGAGGGAAGGCCAGAATTGAGAGAGCATAATTTGACTACTTTGAGGCAATTTAAATCCTCTTCGAGTGAAGTGATCAAGCTAGAAGGGTTAGCCAATTGCTCATTTAGAGAAAGATCAGATGCTTGCAATTCATCTGGCAGATATTTGTCCTCTAGCAGGACATTTTCAGGCGGGTTGTTTAACTCCCTATTGACCTGCATTGAAGAATTAGAAATATACTTAGTGCGTGGGGTGATCAATCCCCGGGACCAATCAATTTCAGGATTCCAATGCGTTAAAAAGTCATGGCCAAGGATGGTATCGTCTATTCTTGGGGCGTCCAAGACTGATAATTCCCACTTGAAGGGGGGAACATTCGGAAAGTTGAAAACCCATAAAACTTTCTTACTTACCCAATATTTGGGTTCCTCTGATTTGACCAAATATATTGGAGTTCGATCGATATCTGTGAATGTCAGCTTTAACTTCTTGGCAAAAGATAAAATGAAAAAAGAAATTGAAGCTCCAGAGTCTATAAGACAACTGAAGGGGGTATCCTCCTTGAAAAGAATGAATCTCAAGCGGTTTAAGGCAACTCCAGTCCTTAAGACATGGAGGTTCTGTGCACTGGGAAAGATAAGATAGTTTTCTTTGCACACAAGTAAACTATCTACTAGTTTTTTGACCTTGAACTAGTACCTTATCTTTCCTTTAACTTCACACAATCTTATAGCTTGTGCTTACCCCCACAATACATACATAACCCATTATCTGCTCGCCTCTTCCTCTCAGCTTCTTTAAGTTCCTTTTTTGGATCCAGCCTTTTGGTCAAGGTTTGTCCTTTCCCTTATTGGGGTTGGATTTAGCCAAAGAGGATTGAGTTGTATGGGTGTGAAGAAGGTCCCGATTTAAAATTTTGGCCTTGAGATTTGTTGGCGTATCAATGATGTTGTAGTCGTCCTTGGTAAATGCCGTCGAGTTCAATGGTTTGATACATTAAATCCGTTAAGGTAGTCATCTTCTGACCATGAAGATTTAATTGATCCAGAATTCTCAAAGGAAGTCCTTTTTTGAAATGATACTTGAGGGCAGCATCATTCCAGCCTACTCAAGTTTGAAGTGCTCTGAAGTTTGAGATATATTCAGAGGCTTTATTATTATCACTCATGGGAAGAAAATCAAGTTCAATTTCTGCATTGTCAGTTTCATTAGGGTCACCGAACAACGTAAAGAGTTGGTCTTCAAACTTTTCCCAGTTATTAATAAGTAGGTGGGTTTCTGTCAAAGAGAGCATGATAAGATAAGGTTTGAACCATCTTGCTGCTTTTCCGGCTAGGAATGAAGAAGCGTAAAAAACCTTTGATTGGTCCTTATTGAAGATTTGAGGGTCATTATGGAACAGGAGCTTGCAGGTTTTCAAGAAGGGCCGCAATCTGTCTGGATATTCTCCATCAAATTTATCAGGAGATTTTGTGGAAGGAGTCTTGAATTTAGATCCCTCCGAAGAAGTTGGATTGGAAAGGGTTTTCATGAAAAGTCTCATGAAGTCCTCCAGCAAATTAGATGGTCCAGGTTCCAAAGGTTGACAAAAAGGGTGAGTAGCAGGGGCGGATGGTGCCTCATGCATTGTATCCTCTCCTTCTTCTTCCTTGCTAGAATCATCAAAATCCTGGGGGATGTCTTCTACAGATTGGACGGAATGTCCCTGTTCCCTAAGGTCAAGAGGTTCCAAGGAGTGAGTGCAGGAAACAGGCTGTGTGGCTGTTAGCCTGCCTCTGGTGCGAGCCCTAGTAGTAGCGCCCATAGGAGGAGTGCATTGAACAGGTGCCATTTAAGGAATTTAAAACACCTGAAAAAAAGGGCGTAGTAGTGCCAAAGAATGAGAACTACGGAGAATTAAATTATACTGTCACCGGAAGACCTATGCACAGGGTTGAGGGTGTTCCTGGAAGTGAGAAGATGAGAGTAGTTTTAAAAACTTCTTCAAAGCACAGAGGAAAGGTTTGAGGAAGTGATTTGAAGATGACTCGAAGGAAGAGCTACTGCTTTGAAATATATTCGATAAGAATTCCAATATAATTTAAAGGTAATATTAATATTCTTAAGATCTCACAAAGGGTTGGAAACTCAATAATTAATGATTTTAGGATTTAGAAATGATTACTAAGAAAATAAGGAAAGATACTATAATAATGATTTAACCTGATGCTTTTACCACTATTAACTATATATACGTTTTATAATTTAATTCTAAAGAATGTTGAGCCAAAAATCCAACCCCTTTTATATCCTTTACTCCTCCTCGCATTGACCTCATACCCATCCCTCATTCCGAACACCACAGACCACCTAATTACATCTGTTACACCTGGAACCTCCTCACTAACATGCGTTAACCCTTTAATCCTCCAATAACCATCCCGTCTATGCTCACTACCCCTTTTAATAACCCACAGATATTTAATAAACCTTTTAGCGGACTATTACATTGACTATTGTGCTGTGTATCGCTTATTGAGGAAAAGACTAAGACAAACTATTGAGAGATTGACTAATTTAGATTTAGAGTTTAGACTAGCGCGGTTGAATAGTGAGTACAGAAAGGAAAGTCGCAGTTGCTATGTAGAATTGCTTTCTGCACTTTGAGTATGGATTCAGACCTTAGTATTATTGATTTAATGAGCTGCTTTTGCCTCGAGTGTCACGTGACACGTGACAAGATGATAAGCTTGAATCTTTATGTCCTTACTTTAAAGAGATGGATTCTATTTTTGGAGAGTGAGATGATGTTAATTTTTCAAAAATGTTGGATGGTGAAGATGCTATCTCCAAACATGATGTTGAAAGAAATCTTTTTCCTTCTTCTTCTACTCAAGCCTCCCCTCATTTAACTTACACAAATCAAGATATTATTTTCAATAGATCCTTATGGAAATATAAACCAACCTGATCTAACTCAAGTATTTTTTTTTCTTTCATATTAGCAATTTATTTTTTTATTTACATTTTCTTATTTCTATAAAGGCCGAAGAACAAATGCAGGAGCCACAATAAAGTGAGTCAGAATCCAGCAAAAATGATGAGGAGGAAAATGTGACCTTGAACAAGAAGTGTAGCACTTTAAGTAGTCTAAATTTCCACTCTCAAAGAAGAAGAAAAAGTGATACTTCATCTCAAACCCCTTTTTCTTCTATTTAATAATTTTTGAAGAAATGTGATTCTGGTAAGTAATACCTACCATTTAATACATTACTCTGCTTTTCTTCTACTTTTTGTTAATATTTATTATCACTCTAGAACATGTGCAAGTTTCTAAAGAGACTCTAAAGTTTGAAAAGCAAAAATACAAGCTCTCTTTAAGGAGGGATGATAGGGCACAAGACTTGGAGGAGAGGAATTACCAGCTCTCTTTACAGAAGGATGATAGGGCACAAGACTTGGAGGAGAACATATTTAAGCTAATTATTAGTATTGAAAAATCAAAGAAACAGGAGAAAACACTCAAGCATGAACACTTAATAGAACAGATGAAATTTAAGTATGATCTCAAAGAAAATTCAAAGAAGAAAATTTTTTTAATGGAATGTGTTAAAGCCAATAAATCCTATGATGAAATTGAATGTCTAATGAAATTTTTTAATGACTAGTGTGTTTTATTTCTTTCATACTTCAACTATTTATAATTATTTTTACATAAAATTTTACAATAATTTCCTGTAATTCATTACTCTATCCATCATTAGTTGAATTTTCAGTTTTTAGTTTTCAAAATTCTTTTTAAATAAAATTTTCATGTCTCATTTGAAAATTTGCCAATTCCCCCCTACATTTTTTTGAAGTAAGGGGTGTGTATCACCAAAATTCTTTCAAGTCAAGAATCTTGAAATTCTTATGAAAATTTAGCATTAATACCCCTTGCATTTTATGGGTATCACCAAAATTCTTTCAAGTCAAGAATTTTGCAAGTCTTATAAGAAATTTTGGCAATACTCCCCCCTGCATTTTATTTAAGGGACACATATCACCAAAATTTCAAGTCAAAAATTTTTTAAGTCAGATTTGAAAATTTGGAAATACCCCCACCCCCCCTGCATCTTATTGAAGTAAGGGGTGGGAATCACCAAAATTTTTACAAGTCAAAAATTTTACATGCCTGATTTGAAAATTTGACAATACCCACCCCTGCATTTTATTGAAGTAAGGGGTGGGAATCACCAAAATTTAATATTATATTACATAAATTAATATATAAACAACTAATATATATCAATATCCCTAGTTTTAAAGCAATGACAATTCATCTAGCCAAAATGTGGATAAAATCTAGAAACAAATGTTTGGGAATTTCCACAAGTGTAGGCCAAGGAACCTTATGAAACATATAAAAGTTGTCATGATTCCCATTTATACAACACAGGGTTGTTGGCCCATTAATTTTTTTTAGGAATTTGAAATATAAGATTTATTTATCAAAAATTTATGAAAAAATAAAAAATATTTGATGACTCTACTCATCCCCATTTTTAGGCTGAAGAACTAATAAGTGCTCAGAAAGATTGTTGTCTAGAAGAATTTATGGTCCAGTATGAATATTAGTTGTCCATTAATCCAATTTTAAGTAAAATATTATATCAACTCAAATATTAGTAACCTTAATATCAAATAATCTCACTAACATATATATAAAAGGCACTTACAATTGACAGAAAAATAGAATATAAATTATATTTAATAGGCTAATGATTGTCGCCAGATAACTATATTATATATAATAAGATTGTGTTGTGTATTGTATAAAATAATTGAAATGAATGACTAAATATCCACCAAAATCCCCTTCTTTATATACCCAAAATCTCTGGAGTACATTCCCCTGATTCCCAGACGCATTACACTGCTATCCCCGGCCATTACAGAACTTTGAGGGCACTCATCTTCCCATGGCGTCCACTACAAGCAGTTTCACAGGCCCAGTTACCAAGAAAACTTCCTCTTCACAAAAGAAGATACCAGTACACATCATTATAAACCCAAAAGAAGGGATAAACCCCAAATAAGAATGTCTTGTGCCAAAAGCAATGATTGTGCATGACTACAAGTAAAGGAAAAAATTAAAAATAACCCATAAAGGAGCCAAATAAACGCCTCATTAACGGATAACCATAAATATTAATAATGGAACCAATATAACTAATTCCCCACACAAAGAATACCATTCCCATGCTCAACCATTGACCTGATACCCAGATCCAGAGACCAGAAGAGGTGTGGTAAGTGCAGGGGATTTTCCCATAGCCTTTACAGGTGGTTGAAAGCATGAATTCTTGATCTTTAAGGTGTATATATTCATTTGAGGCATGATTGAGACCTTCTGGGTGCATATCTTGAGGTAATTGATACTGTCTGTGCATATAATAATGTTTTATGATGTCACCATGTAATTAATACACTTAATTCTTCAGTGATCACATAAAGGATAATCACACATAAGGTAAGAATTTAGGCCAAAATGACTAATTAGGGGTATCAATGTTCAGGGATCTGCAATTAGGGATCAGGAATTTTTTTTTCTGGGATCAGACATTATTAATTGCTGAAGATTCTTATCCACAATAATGCATTACCTTGCCTCTTATACCCCGATTTCCATTCCTAATTCCTGATCCCAAACTCATCTCATCCATGATGGATTTGCAAGAAAGTCACATGACTCATAATTGATGATGCCATCCTTAAGTCTTTCCTCACTCTGTGCTACTTAATTTTGGTGGCAAACAATTGAGTTTTTTTTCTATCTGAACACCCCAACTGCACATTTGGCGGTGAATTCCCACTTCCCTCATCATATAACCCTTCCACCGGCAACAATGAAACACCTCTCTACTAGGAAGCTACTTCACTCAAAAATGAATGCTATTACTTTTCTTTTAGTTCTTTACTATAAATCCGACTCTGATTTGGAAGATGCTTTAGCTTATATGCGTTTTCTTTCTAAAAAGCGTTACATCATCACCAGGGGGCCAAATCTTTATCATGATCCCCAATATGATCTGGCCTCCATTCTTAAAATTCCTCATTTAAACTTCACCCAACTTTTTAGAACTTCTCCCAATTCTTTCTTCAAACTTTATCAACTCATCTCTGAACATCCTATCTTTCATAACAATTCCCATAAAAAACAGTGTAATCCTGCCATCCAACTTGCTGTTGCACTATGTCACTTTGGCTCAAATGGAAATGGTGCTGCTGTAAGACGTTTGGATAATCTCTTTAACATAGAATATGGTACCGTGATATTATACACCAAGCGCTGTATGATTGCTCTCCTTTCCCTCAAGTCTCAAACACTTGCTTGGCCAACTCCAGAACAGCGACTTGAATCCTCTCAAGTAATGCAAGCCAAAGGTTTCCTTGGCTGTGTAGGATTTTTTGATGGCACAACTATACCATTGAGTCAAAAGCCTGCTCATGATGGCAACCATTATTTTGATCGCAAAAAAAGGTTTGTTCAAAATCTTCTCCAATTTCTCATCATTCATGAACTAACTTTTTATCTTCCTTCTAGATACTCTATTGCCGTTCAACTTGTACGTGATGTCAATAAAAATTATATTGCTTTTCATAGTGGCTGCCCTGGCTCATGTCATGACTCTTCCATCTTCCAAAGAATGAGGATTTCTCAAACCCCTGACTCATACTTTGACAAATCTCAGTACCTCCTTGCAGACTCAGAATATGCAAGTGGAAAGTACATTATATCTGCTTTCCATGGTGCAAGTTTAGAAAGTGACCCCAAAACTGCCTTTAATTATCACCTTGCCTAATCAAGAGTACAAATTGAACATGCTATAGGTATTTTAAAGGGATGATTTTCTAGTCTTTGGGAGCTCAGAATCCAATTTCAAAAAAAAAATTGGAGATCAAAACTGCAAATCATTGGATCATGACTTGCATTATACTCCACAATATCCTAGCTGATTTAAAGGATGAGTGGAATGATCTTTATGAAGAAGAGGATCCTGAACCAGCACCGGCTCTCCCCTCCCTTGAATCACAAAACATTCATTCAACCGGCATATGCTCTGTCATTATGCCTATTACTCTCCAACATCTCTCTTCACCACCCTTTTAAATTATTTTTTTGTACTCTCCAAATTTCCTCTTTGTGTACTTTACTCACTTGGTTTGGTATTTTGGTTTGTTGCATATTCATTTTTATTTGGAATTTACGGTGAATATCTTTTTTTTGGATGGCTCATTGGTTTTCTTTCACCAGCTCAACATGAAATTACATATTTTGTCAGTGATTTTTTTTCATTCATCACTCATATCCTTTTAATCCTCTCCTAAAACATCACTCAAATATTTTTTTACTTTTATTTTCTCAACTCATCTCACCAGGTAAGTCTTTTTTTTTCTTTTTTCTTGTTTTTTATTTGCTAATCATGATTTTTTTTATTTCGCTTTTTTTTGTTTTTTTTTTGTTTGGTTTTTTTTTTTTTTTTTTTTTGTTCTTATTTTTTTTTTTTGTAAGTACTTTTTTTTATTTTCAAGGTTAGACTAATTTTTTTTCTCTTTTTTCTCTTTTTCTTTTCTCTCCTTCACCCTCTTTAGCTGCCTCATTTCACCCCTTTTCCTCTCTCTTTACCTGCCTCAAGTCACTCCTTCTCCCCTCTCTTTACCTTCCTCAAGTCCCCCTTATTTCACCCTCCTTTCCTGTCCCAAATCCTCCCTTTCCCCGCTCTTTAGGTGCCTCATGACCCCCCTTCCCCTCTCTTTAGGCCCATCATCACCCCGCCTTCACCTCTCTTTAGGTGCCTCAACTCTCCCCCCTTCTCCTCTCTTTAACCATCTCAAAACCCCCCTTCCCCCCTTCCACTCCCCTTTAGCCACCTATACCCCCCCTCCTTCTTAACAAAAAATTGTTAGTGATTGTTTGTTAAGGAGGAGGAGGGGCTAGAGGAGGCTTAAGGGGAGTGGAAGGGGGGGATGGCACCTAAATGGGGGGGGGTTTGAAGCAGCTAAAGAGGAGGGGAAAGGGGGGGGGTTTAGAACATTTAAAAAGGGGTGAGGGGGGGTTTTAAGGTAACTAAGGGGGGAATTTTGGGGGATTTGTGGCAATTAAAGAGGGTGTTTCAGGGGGATTTTGAGACAGGCAAGGAGGGGATTTGAGGGTGGTTTTGAGGCAAGGAGGGAGGGATTTTAGAGGTGATTTCAGAGAAATAAAGGGGGGGAAAGGGGACTGTTATGGGAATTAAAGAGGGGTTACCAATTTTTTAAAAAAAATACTAAAATGTAATTTTTTTTTTTGGCAGAATTTTAGAAAAAAAAAACTTTTACATTCTGTTAAGGTCTTTCCCTGTAAATTACAAAACAAAAAAGGTTAAGATTTTAATTTTTAATTTTTCTTACAAATAATTTTACTGAATTAATTTTTTTTTAATTTATTTGTTTTGATTTTTCTTTTACTGATTTTTTTTTATTTTTTTATTTTTTTTAAAAATTATTTTGACAGGATTTTCTGTGAAGGTTTTTTAACCAAACTTCAGGTTTTCTTTTGTATTTTTTTTTTGAAATAATTTTTACTGACTGAAAATTATTAATTTTTTTTTTGTTTTAAAATTTTATTATTATTTTTTTTAAAAGGATATTGCTTTAAATTTTATTTTAAAAGATATTATTACATGAGTTTTTTTTAAAAAAATATGTGTTGAATTTTTTTTTTAAATTTAAATTTTTTTCAGATCAAAAAAATGTCTTCTTCTTCAGATTCAACCATTACTTCTCTATCATCTTCATCTTTATCATCTCTATCATTTTCTTCAAAATGAACTTCAATACAATCATCTTCTAAATCATCCAAAAAAATTAAAGATAATCTGTCTCATCAGAAGAAAAGATATCTGAAAAAAAAATTCATCATCTAAATCATTAAAAAAAATTAAAGATAATCATTCTCATCAGAAGGAAAGATATCTGAAAAAAAATTTCTCTGTGAAAGTTTTTTTCGTCATATCCCAAACATTTTTTTCATAAAACTAAAGTAGATAAAAAAACAATATCCAAAAATATTACCAGAAGATATCAAATATCTAACCAAATTTGGAGATGATCAAGTTGTTGCAGTTATCAGTAATACTTATGAGGCTCAATTTATTTTGGAAGTTCATTCATTTGATGGTGTAATAGATGAATCTTTTAATCAACCATTGGATCTTATCATAACTCTTTATCAAATGGCTTTGGTTTGATTATCTATAAGGAATATGAATTTGTTGGGTGGTATCATGATTGGATTTAGTTTGAGACCAGGTTTTGTTAAAGGATATTCTCTTGGTATGTCTAATAATTTTTTTTCCATTCTTAATATCATTTCACTTATTTCATTTATATAGGCATATATTCATTGCTCAAGAATATCACTAAAGCTCAAAAAGATGAAGATTTTTTCTTATGGGACACTCTACCTTCCTTTAACTCTTTTCTTGCTCTTCAACTCAAAAAGATCTGTAATAAAGCATTTGAAAAAAATCACGAACTTGCAACCAAAGTTGGAATACCGAATTTGTGTGACTCCAAATGGTAAGATATCACCCACAAATATATTTTATTTTCTAATGTTATCATCACTCATTCTGGATTCCACAATAGGATTCATATCAATAGGAATGACACCAATTTTCTTACTTTTTGTATATTCTCATATATCAATCCGATAACTGGCCATACAATACCATATCCAGCTAAAATCAAAGGACATGGTTTATATTTTCCAGACCACCAGTGCATCATTGATTTTCGTTTGGGAAATGGTATCATCAAAACTATTTGGAATTCTTCTAAGGATAATCATCAAATGACCAAAGCTCCTCCTGGTTTGGAACCCTGTCAAGATTTCACACATTTTGGATGCTCATTTCAAATCAGTCATAAGTTGATTCAAAGAATCAACAAGGTAAAGAAAGAAGGTAAAGTTAATTGATTTAAAAAAACTTTATCTAGATCCAAAAAGTATGGGGATTAGAGTTGTCATCGAAAATTTTATATTTTTTCATAAATTTTTAATAAATATTTTTTATATATCAATTTGCTCAAGTAAAGTGATGAGCCAACGACCTTTGGTTGTATAACAGGTAATCATGATAACATTTATTTGTTTCATGGGGTTCCTCCAGCCTATACCTCTGGAAAGTCCCAAACTTTTGTTTCTAGATTTGATCTGCATTTTGGCTTGAGGAATTGTCATTACTTTAAACTAGGGAAATTGATATATATTAGATATTTATTTGATAATTTATGTAATTATATTAAATTTAGATGACTTCTACCCCTTACTTCAATAAAATACAGGGGGGGTATTGCCAAATTTTCAAATCTGACATGTGAAATTGATGACTTGGAAAAATTTTGGTGATACCCACCCCTTGCTTCAACAAAATGCAGGGTAGGGTATTGTCAATTTTTTAAAACAGATATAGAATTTTTTTGACTTGTAAATATTTTGGTGATACCTGTTGTGGTCTTCCAACATTGGAAGGGGCCTTTGTTGTGTTGTTTGGGGCTGTTTGTGCATGTCTTAATTGACATCTGTTGAAGAATTGGGTGTTTTTCTGGATTTATTCCGTGAATATTGGGACTGTGGGTATGTGGGTACTATCATTGGATAGCCCCAGAATTTTTCTATATTTCTTGTCTTGTTAATATTCTTCATATTCTAAGTTTTAAGGGGTCATTTCCTCATTTTTCAGTTACAAAAGATAGCTGTTTAATTTTGTTTTTCGCGTTTTATGGGCTAAACTTAAGTCTTAGGGTTAAGTGCTTAGTACCATTAGATAGGGTTAATTTAGCTCTATATTTCATGTCAAAATGTTGTTATTGTGTAATTTTGTTTTTTAAGGGTTTTAGTAGTTGAAGTGAATTTTTCTAAGTAGATTAGATGTTTTTATTGGTTTTCTGGCTTCAGGGAGGCCGGGCTGCTTCAGGCGGCATCTCTGACGTCGGGCGGCCTGCCCGCCTCTGTTTTAGAAGGTTGGGGAGCGCTTCTTGAGGGTTTTTATTCAATATGGCTGGTACAGGTGCCAAGTTTGTTGGTGAGCATGGGCTCTTAGATAGTGGTCTGTGTGTAAATACTGAATAAGACAGTTTGGGGTAACTTTAATTATCATACAACCATCCGGACGTGATATCCTTGTTCCTCACTCAGTTTTCACTGTTTTTGGCCACAATTGGCTGTGTTTGTTGCAAGGTTAGTTCTTCATTTAACTCAATATTGGCAAAAGGTTCTCTGGTATAGTCTTGCAAGCTATATCAAGTATTATTTCTGTCTCTGGTGTGGATTTGCAGCCTACATCAAGTATCTTTGCTCTCTCTGGTGTGGACATTGGTCTACAGTTCAGTTCTTTGGTCTGGTAGTCTGTCTGGGGACTACTTTCTTGGCTCATCAAGCAGGCAAGTGTGTTAAAAAAGGGGCTTTAGCAAACAGGAACCAACTTACTTTAGCAAGTAAATCTCACTCTATTTTTCTAAAGGGACAGGGGATTTTCTCTCGGGTTTTTCTCCAACGCCCTTGGTCAAGGCCTATAGCTAGTACTATAGAATTGTCTACATTTCTGGTGCCCAACGTGGGGTAGAAATTGCTAGTTCTTTTTAATCTCTCTTTTCTTTGTTTGGCTCTTTTTGGTGTTTTGGTCAGGAGGGATGCCTTCTGGTTCCTCTATTCCTGTGGTGACTGTCAGTGGGGGAGATGATCCTCCTGAGGTGATGGTCAGGGAGTGTGTTAGTATTAAAACTTAGGATGGTACCAAGTTTAATGGGGAGGATGTCAAGTGGTTTCTGGAGAAGTATGAAACTGCTGCTGGAGTGGATGGTTCTTCTTACCTGGACATGGTGAAGCAGATTATCTTCTTCATTGGTGATAGGGCAGTTAAGAAGGAGATTGTGGCCATGTCTGGCTACAAGAAGAGGGATTGGAGGTTATTGTGTAGGGAGATGGTAGATAGATGGGATGTCAGGTTCACTATGGTGGATCTGAACATGGTTGTCAGTTAATGGAAATCTTTTGGTGGTGTTGGTAACTTGCATAGTTACAGAAAGATTCTGCTACAGTTTGATCCTGTGGTGGATTACTTGGTGGAAGTGGAGGAGCTGTCACATGAAAATGCTGCCAAGGATGTTTTTTGGTCTTCCCTGGCTAGAGATTTCAGGATAGATGTGTTGAAGGAGCTGTCAAGGAATGACTTGATGAAGACTCTTTCTAATGGGGACCAGAAGTTTCCTGCCTTGAATAAGGTGAAGGAGGCTGTTTAGGCCCATTTGAAGTTATTGGCTGTGGACACCTATCAGGAGGGGTGTGCCAAATATGTCAGTAAAGTCAGTGAGGCTTTTGCTGAAGAGTAAGTTAGGGTGAAGAAGGAGGAGAAGAGTATGGTGCAGGTTACCAAATAGGAGAGGGACCCAGTGGTGGAGCAGTTGGCTGATCTCACATAGCAGCTGCATATTTTTGTTCAGGAGGCTAAGAAGGTCAATAAGGCACCTTCTCAGCCTAGAGATTTTGATAGGAGGGCTGGTAGGAGTGATCCTTGGGTCTGCTCTAATTGCAGCAGGAGGGGGCACAGGTCCAATGATTGTTGGGCATTGAACAGGGATGTGTCTGAAGGAAAGGTTGAATTTGATGGAAGGGTTTTCAAGTTCCCTGATGGTTTATTTGTGAAGCCCAGTGAGGGGCAGGCTCCTGTTGATTTGGTCAGGAGAAGGGGTGGTCTCAATCAAGGGAGGCCAAGGTTTAAGAGATTCCTGATCAGGGGAAGTCTTCTGGTAAGGAAGATGATGATGTCAAGGGAAAGGGGAAGGAGGTCAATAAGG
Source organism: Hemileia vastatrix (assembly GCA_030280995.1). Classification (NCBI taxonomy): domain Eukaryota; kingdom Fungi; phylum Basidiomycota; class Pucciniomycetes; order Pucciniales; family Zaghouaniaceae; genus Hemileia; species Hemileia vastatrix. Next base: position 45,632,844 of record JASXTE010000004.1, read on the forward strand.
TCTCTTTTTCTACTTCCTTTGGTGGTTTGGAGTTGTATTCCTGTGGTGGAAAGTCAAGTGGAGAATGCTTGGCTGGTATTTATGATGTGGAAGCAGGGAAGGTGGGAAGGCCTAAGAGCAGTTCTCAGGCCCAACCAAAGCCAAAGGCTTCAAAGGTGGATGCTAAGCTGAGTGCAGCTAGAAAGAGGTACAGCAAAGAGGAGCTGTACAAGATGCAGAAGGGTATGGCTGACATGGGCCCCCCTAGTTTTGGTGCATTGGACATGAATGGTGAGCCAATGCCAATGGAGGTTGATTCTGACTCTGAGGAGGATGTCCCTTTGGCTTTATTGCCAAAGCCTGCTGGAGTTGAGGTTCTGGTGAGGGATCTGGTTTGGTTCCTGTTAATGGTAAATATGTTGGTGGTGCTGGTCCTCAAGAAGCTTCTAGGACCAAGGTAGTGAAGCAAAGAGCTCACTTTGAGAGGCCAGTAGTTTCTGGTCAAGTTAATGTTATGGACTCTGTCCTGGAAAGGATGAATCAGGGTCAGTTTTCCCTTTCTTATGAAGAATTTTATGCTATCAATTCAGGGTTGGCTGATAGACAGAAAAAGTTGTTGACCAGGAGAAGAGTTTCTTCTGGGGAGGTGGAATACATTTGTGATTCTGCTGAAAAGTTTGGTGAGGGGTTGTAAACTCATTTTTCTGCTCCTCTGGGTTATTTCAATGTCACTCTGAATGGCAGGGAGGCAAGGGCATTGGTGGATTCAGGTTCTCAGATAAACCTGATTTCTTTGTTTGAGGCTACTCATTTGGGCCTCCCCATAAAAACTGGTATTGGTGTGAATTTGAGAGGGATCGGCAGCCATGTCACTGAATTGGTTGTAACTTCTGAGTTTGTGAAGTTAGATTTTGGCGGAGCCTCAGGGAAGGTTCATTTTTATATTGCTAAGGGAACAGTTAAAGCTGTTTTGGGTGGGCCATTCTTGTTGGATTTTCAAGCAAGAATTGGTTATCAATTTGATTTGGGAATCAGTTTGGAGTTGACTGGTGAAGATGAAAGGAGACTTCACATGAGGTTATCATCCCCTGGAGAGGATGGTTGGGAGACCAGGCCTGGTTTATCTTCAATGTGCCAGTGCATGGATTGTTGCAGGAGAAGGAAAGAAGTGGGTGCCGCCTCTGGTTTTTTGGAGTGTGGCTCAGGCTCTATTGAGAGTCTGTTAGTTTTAGAATGAGAAGGGCTGATCACCCTAGTGCTACAACCTCTCCCCAAGATGAGGAAATCCCAGGTTGTGGTAGGTCAGCTCCCTTGGAGATATACCAAGTGGATTTTTAACTTTCTCTTTTTAATGTTTCTCTTCTCTGCAAGTATTCATCAAGTTTTTTATCAAGTCTCTGTTCTCTCTCAAGATTCTCAATTTTTTTTAATTCAAGCTCAAGAAAGAAGATTGTTTATATATCACTACGCAATATAGGGGGTGGACTTGCTAGCAAGTCCTCAACCTGAACTCAGATGGAACTCAGATGGAACTCAGACTGAACTCATACTGAACCCATACTGAACTCTACTTGAACACCCACCTAAAACTGTTCTGCTGAGTGGTGTTCATCCCTGATTGTATGGTTCCTTTATCAATAGCTCAATGTGTGTTCAACCTGTGGTGAGTTTGGGTCCAAGGTTGCGGACTCGCTAGCAAGTCCGCCCCCCATATTGTGTGGTGTATCTTTATTGAAAGATATGCGGAAAAGTTTTGGAGTGGTGAGATTGGGGTCTAAAATTAAGTCCTCCCAAATGTGCACCGCTAGGGTTTCTTCTACATCTTTCAAAAACATTACCTTGGCCACACATGTGAGCAATGGGGAAACCCTTGGTTTTTGTTCCAGGTCTGGTGGTGAAGATTTCCTGAAGATCACTCTAGTTGAAGGTGGAGCGGCAAAGTATAAGAAGGTAGCGCAGAAGATTAGGCCTGTCAATGAGCCTATGTCTGTGGGTTTGAATCTTCCCTTGAAGAGACCTCCTTTGTCAAGAAATCCATACTGTACTCCTTTGGCGAAGAATCCTCCAGAATTTGTAGAGACAGCCAGGGTGACTGTGGAAAGGTGGAAAGTTGTTAATTTTGGTCCTGATTGGTGGCTGTCTGAAGAAGAAAAGAAGTTGTTGTTGCACATTATTGTGCTAAGGGAAAAAGCTGTGGCTTTTGTTGAGGAGGAAAGGGGTGTGTTGAAGCACTCTTATGGGGAGCTTACTTGATTCCTGTGGTTTGTCATGAACCTTGGCAAATCAAACCTATTTCAATTCCAGCTGCTATAAGAGAGGATTTTGTGGAGATTGTTAGGGAAAGAGTCAGGACTGGGTTATACAAACAATTGACATCCAGTTACTCAAGTCCGGTTTTCTGTGTAAAGAAGCAGAATGGAAAGTTGAGGGTGGTTCATGATCCTAGAGCCTTGAATAGAGTCACTATCAAGGACACTGGTATGCCACCAAGTGCAGAGGATTTTGTTGAATCTTTTTCTGGAAGGGTGTGTTATGGTTTGGGTGATATTATGGGTGGTTATGATGAGAGCAAACTTCATACGGATTCAGGGCCTCTCACAACTTTTGAGACTTCTTTAGGAAGATTTCAGCTCACTAGGTTTCCTCAAGGAGCAACTAATTCAGTGGCAGTATATCAAGCTCAGATGGCTTGGATTTTGCAGGATGAGGTTCCTACTCATGCTGGTAATTTTATTGATGATGGTGGAATTTAAGGACCATCCACTGATTATGGTAATGAGGTGTTAACAGAGAACCCTGGAATAAGGACGTTTGTTTGGGAATATGCAATAACTCTAAAGAGAGTGTTGTTTAGGATTAAAGAGGCTTCTAGAAACAATTTCGACAAATCTTCTGCAGTAGCAGTAGTAGTGGTTTTAATGAAAATAGACATTTTTGAAAATCTATCTTCTATTACTAATATAGCATCAAAATTATTAGAAAGAGGAAGTTGAGAAATAAAATTTATCGATAAAGATTCCCAAGGTTTAGAGGGAATAGGAAGTGGTTTAAGCAACCCATACTTCCGGTGACGGGGAGCATTATTCCTATTACATTCGTAACAAGCTTTTATATAGGCCTTGATTTCCCTGGTCATACCTGGCCAGAAGAAATCCCTTGCTATTAACTGGTAGGTTTTATCAACCCCAAAATGACCAGCTAATGGAGAATCATGTCGACTATTAAAAATCCATAATTTTATCTCATTGTTGTCGGGTATGACTACTCTACCTTCGAAGTCTAATAGACCTGATTCAATACTAAATTTTTTGGCCCCTTGCTTTGAGAGTATTTTGTCTTTTAAACCTAAACAATAATCGTCCTTCGACTGAGCTTTGAGGATGTTTGATAGTGGATTTTGAAAAGATTGAATTGTCATTGAATTAAGTTGATGAGTTGTTAACATTGATTTGTTGAAGATTGATTTCACATTTGCTGGTTTTTTGTCAGAAAATGTGTCCCCCCGCTGTGGGTAAACGTCTTCCCAACGTGACAAGATATCTGGGACAATGCAGTTTTTACCTGGGCGATAGGAAATAAAATAAGGAAATTCAGACAGAAATTCAGCCCACTTGGCTTGATGCCTGGTTAACACTTTGGAAGACATAAAGTATTTGAAAGAATTATGGTCTGTTAAAATTTGAAATGGACTATCTAAGCTGAGAAGAAAAGAGTGCCATTTTTTAAGACAATGAATAATAGCTAAAAGCTCTTTGTCATGAATTTCATAATTTAATTCTGCTGCAATGAGTTTGCGTGACTCAAAAGCAACAGGATGAAACAGTTTTGTTTTGGGATTCAATTGAGAAATGACCGCTAAAATAGCATAATTGCTTGCATCCGTCTTGACTATTATCGAAGCAGTAGGATCAAAATGTCGAAGAATTGGAGCTGTGGTGAACGCTGTCTTCAATTCTTCGAATTTGTTTCATGCTGTAGAAGTAAAAACAAAAGGAATATCTTTTCTATGAAGAGATGTAAGATTGGAAATAGTTTTAGAGTAATCTTTAATAAATCTTCTATAGAAATTTGCAAAACTCAAAAATCCCTGGAGGGATTTAACGGTTTTGGGCTCAGGCCATTCCAGGACTTTTTGGACCTTTTTGTCGTCCATGACTAAACCATCAGTGGATAACGTAAACCCCAAAAAATTAATAGATTTAAGATCAAAGTCACATTTGTTGTGCTTGGCATAGAGAACCTGATCTTGAAGGCAATTTAGAACCTGTTGAACATGATGAATGTGTTCATCTAGTGTCTTCAAGAAAATTAAAATATCATCTAAATAGACGACAACAAATTGTTTGACAACATCTTGAAAGATGTCATTGACAAAAGTTTGAAAAGTAGATGGTGCGTTACACAATCCAAAAGGCATAACTAAATATTCAAAACTACCAAATCTAGTGCGCATTGCAGTCAGTGGTTCATGACCTTCCGCAATGCGAATAAGATTATAAGCGCCTCTAAGATCAATTTTAGAAAAGAAATTAGCACCATTAAAAAGGGTAAGAAGCAATGACATAGGAGGAACAGGATATGCGTTCTTCTTAGTAACTGTGTTGAGCTTTCTATAGTCAACACACAACCTAAGACTACCATCCTTCTTTTTTACAAAGAGGACAGGGGAGCCAGTTGGAGATGTACTGGCTCTGATGAAACCTTTGGCTACATTCTCTGAAATGTAGTCTCAAAGAACTTGAGATTCTTCCTTCGACAAGGAATAGACAGGACCTGCCGGAGGTACTGGACCTATTAACTCTATCTGATGGTTGTAGGGTTGATGAGGTGGTAACTTATCAGCCTTGCGGATTGAAAAAACATTGAGGAAATCATGATAGATTTCTGGTAGAGTAGATTTAATGGCTTCAACGTCAATTTGGACGTCCTCATCATCTTCGAGAGAATCTGTTGAGGGAAGACCAGAATTGAGATAGCATAATTTGATTACTTTGAGGAAATTTAAATCCTCTTTGAGTGAAGTCATTGAGCTAGAAGGGTTAGCCAATTGCTCATTTAAAGAAATATCAGATGCTTGCAAGTCATCTGGCAGAGATTTGTATTCTAGAAGGAAATTGTAAGGCGGGTTGTTTAATTCCCTATTGAAATGCATTGAAGAATCAGAAATATACTTAGTGCATGGGTGATCAATCCCCGTGTCAAATCAATTTCAGGATTCCAATGCATTAAAATCTCATGGCCAAGGATGGTATCGTCCATCCTTGGGGCGTCCAAGACTGATAATTCCCACTTGAAGGGGGGAATATTTGGAAAGTTGAAAACCCATAAAACTTTCTTGCTGACCAAATATTTGGGTTCCTCTGATTCAACCAAATAAATTGGAGTTCGATCGATATCTGTAAATCTCAGCTGTAGCTTCTCAGCAAAAGATAAACTGACAAAAGAAATTGTAGCTCCAGAGTCTATAAGACAACTGAAGGGGATATCCTACTTAAAAATAATGAATCTCAAGCGATTTAAGGCAACTCCAGTCCTTAAGACATGGAGGTTCTGTGCGCTGGGAGAGATAAGATAGTTTGCTTTGCACACAAGTAAACTATCTACTAGTTTTTTGATTTCGAACTAGTACCTTCTCTTTCCTTCAATTTTACACAATCTTCCAGCTTGTGCTTACCCCCACAATACATACATAACCCATTATCTTCTCGCCTCTTCATCTCAGCTTTTTTAAGTTCCCCTTTAGGATCCAGTACTTTGCTGATATCACCTGGGGTCGAGCTTTTCGGTTGAGGTTTGTCCTTTCTCTTGTTGGGTTTGGCTTGAGTCAAGGATGATTGAGTTGTTCGTGGGTGAGAAGAAGGTCCCAACTTAAAATTTAGGCCTTGAGATTTGTTGGCCTATTGACGATGTTGCAGTTGTCCTTGGTAAACGCCGTTGAGTTCGAGGGTTTGATCCATTAAATCTGTTAAAGTAGTCATCTTCTGACCATGAAGATTTAACTGATCCAGAATCCTCGAAGGAAGTCCTTTTTTGAAATGATACTTAAGGGTAGCATCATTCCAACCTACTTGAGTTTGAAGCGCTCTGAAGTTCGAGATATATTCAGAGGCTTTCCCATTATCACTCATGCAAAGAAAATCAAGTTCAATTTCTGCGTTGTCAGTTTCATTAGGGTCACCAAACAACGTGAAGAGTTGGTCTTTGAACTTTTCCCAGTTATTAATAAGTAAGTGGGTTTTGGTCGAAGAGAGCATGAGGAGATAAGGTTCAAACCATCTTGCTGCTTTTCCCGCCAGAAATGAAGAAGCATAAACAACCTTTGATCGGTCATTATTGAAGGTTGGAGGGTCATTATGGAAAAGGAGCTTGCAGGTTTGCAAAAAGGGTCGCAATCTGTCTGGATGTTCTCCATCGAGTTTATCAGGAGATTTCATAGAAGGAGTTTTGAATTTAGATCCCTCCGAGGACTTTAAATTTGAAAGGGTCTTCATGAAAAGTCTCATGAAATCTTCTGGAGAATTGGATGGTCCAGGTTCTGAAGGTTGACCAGAAGGGTGGTTAGCAGGGTCGGATGGTGCCTCGTGCATTGTATCCTCTCCTTCTTCATCATCACTAGAATCATCGAAATCTTGTGGGATGTCTTCTACTGATTGGACTGAATGTTTCCGTTCCCTAAGGTCAAGTGGCTCCAAGGAGTGAGTGTGGGAAACAGGCCTAGTGGCTGTTGGCCTGCCTCTGGCGCGAGCTCTAGTAGTAGCGCCTGTAGGAGGTGTGCCTTGAACAGGTGCCATTTTAAGAATTTAGAGAAAACACCTGAAAAGGGACATAGTAGTGCAAAGAATGAGAACTATGGAGAATTAAATTATACTGTCACCGGACAACCTACGCACAAGGTCAAGGATTTTCCCGCAAGTGAGATGAAAGGTTTAGATACTTCTTTGAAGCACAGAGGGATGGTTCGAGGAAGTGAGTCAAATATGACTCGAAGGAAGAACTACTACTTTGAGTTATGTTTGAGAAGGATTCTAATATAATTGAAAGGTAATATTAAAATTCTTAAGATCTCACGAAGGGTTGGAAACTCAACAATCAAAGATTTAGGATTTAGAAATGATTATTGAGAAAATAAAGAAAGATACAATAATAATGATTTCACTTTAGAGTTTTACCACTATTAACTATAAATACGTTTTATAATTTAATTCTAAGGAACATCAAACCATAAACCCAACCCTTTTTATATCCTTTACTCCTCCTCGCATTGACCTCATACCCATCCACTATTCCGCACACCACAAACCATTTAAAATATATCCATTACACCTGGAACCTCCTCACTAACATCTGTTAACCCCTTAATCCTTCACTAACCCATTCCGTTCATGCTCACTACCCCTTAATAACCCACAGACATTTCATAAACCTTTTAATGTACTATTATATTGATTATTACGCTGTGCGTCGCTTATTGAGAAAAAGACTAAGACCACTATTGAGAAATTGACTAATTTAGATTTATAGTTTAGACTAGCGCGGTTGAATAGCGAGTACACAAAGGAAAGTCGCAGTTGCTATGGAAAATTGCTTTCTGCGCTTCGAGTATGGATTTGAGCCCCCTTGTTATTGATTTAATGAGCTGCTTTTGCCTCAAGTGTCACGTGGCGTGTGACAGCTGAAGATTTTTCTGAACTCCCCCAAGAGGCTAAAATGGCTGGATCTGATCTTGATTCTGGTGATCAGGATGTTTTTGTTGATGAAGATGGAGTTGTTGTTTGGGACAGCTCAAATTTGGAAAATGGTGTTTTTGTTAGTGAACTGGATTCTCACAGGATTCAGTGGAAAGAGAAGGATGTGCCAAAATTTAGGGATTGGTATCCTGGTTTTTCTGGTCAATTGGCTCATGTTCACACTGGTTTTTTTGATGACAGAGTTGTACCCTTGGATGTTGTTTTGTTTGATTTTGAAGATGAGACCTGGGGTCAGTCTGGGTTTAATTTATTATGGTGGGATATCTGTTGACCTTAAAGAGGCCAGATAATTGTGATGATGATACTTGGGTGGCAATCAAGTAGAAGAGTCCTGGATTTTATGTGTCAAGAAGAAGTTTGATGAGGAGGAGACATCCTAATCCTCAAGTTGTGGTGACTCAGAAGAAGGGTCAAGAAGTTGTGCTGAAGTCTTTGCATGATGACCTTGGTCATAGAGGCTTTGGGGAGACTTATAGAAGAGTAGCTGACAGATTTTGGTGGCCAAGTATGAAGTTGGCTGTGCAGGGTCTGGTTCAATCTTGTGAAGAATGTAAAATAAGAAGTCACTTGAAACCTAAAGAGGTTGGCCATGCTACTGGTGAATCAACTGTTTTTGGAAGAGTCAGTCTGGATGCTGTTCATATTAAAGAGGGCGGGTATAAATACTTAATTGTTTCAAGGGATGATTTGTCTGGTTGGGTTGAGGCAGTGCCTCTGGTTAATTTGACTGCCAAGAATGTGGCAGATTTTTTGAAGAAGGAGTGGATTTATAGGTATGGGTTGATGAAGTTGGTGCCTGTTGATGGCGGGCCAGAGTTTGGTCCTGAATTTCAAGAAGCTGTGGCTAGTGTTGGTTCTAAAGTTGGAGTGGCTACACCTTATTATCCTGAAGCTGAAGGCATGGTTGAAATAGGCCATCAAGTTATCAAAAATGCTTTGGTAAAGATGTGTGGGAATAGTGCTGAAAAGTGGAGACATTATTTACCCTTGGTGTTATTTGCTGATAGGGTCACTGTGAAGAGGAGAGCTGTCTATTCTCCTTATGAGTTAATGTTTGGTCAGAAAGCTGTTCTACCAGTGGACTTGGAAGCTGTCTCTTATCTTGGAATTGATTGGGATGAGTGAACTCAACAGAAGAATTGCTCTGTTCCAGGATGCAACAGTTTGAATGTAGAGAGGAATGCCAAGAGAAGGCATACTATAGAATGATAAAGATAAGAAATCAATCAGTCAGATACTTGGACAAGAATTTGGCTCACAGACTCAGGAATCCCTTGAAACCTGGTTGTTTAGTTTCGCTTTATAATAGGAGTTTTTAGATTCAGTGGGGAAAAATGTTTTCTGACAGATGGAATGGACCTTACAGAGTCAGATCTCAGGCGTCTGGAGGTTCTTATGTTTTGGAAGAGTTGGATGGTGCAGTCTTAAAGAAGAGAGTGTCTGCAGATCAGGTGAAGAGGTTTTATCCCAGAGGCACTAGACATGAAGAAGTTTGACTCTGCAATGAGGATAAACTATGGAACATTCTTTAAATTTTGGAATTTTTGGTGTTGCAGAGCAACTTTTGTGTTGGAAACTTTTTGTTAGAAGGTACCCATGGGTGGGGCTTCTAGATTTGATTTTGGCAAGTGTAGGGGTAACTGGTGGGCTGGCTGCTCTGTAGAACAGTTACCCCAGATTTTCTGTTTCAAACCCTTTCTCTTAATTTGGTTGAACCCTAGTATTGGTTTCTTTTCTCAGTTTTTAGTCCTCTATGACTTTAAACTAGAATTTTCTTTGGTTTTCAAGTGCTGGGCTCCTCACTCTTATTGGTTTTGGTTTATTGTGTTGGATGTTGTGTTTTTGTTAGAAGGTACCCAGGGGAGGCTTCTAGATTTTATTTTGTAAGTGTGGGGGTAATTGATGAGCTGGCTGCTCTGGAGAACAGTTACCCCAGAATGTCTGTCTCAAGTCTTTTGTTTTTCCTAGTTGAATTCTAGTTCTGTTGTTTATTATTCAGGTTTTAAGTCCACTATGACTTTATACTGGTTTGGGACTGGCTTCTTTATCTTTGGTTTTCTTTGGGTTGGTGGTGGATCACTGGGGATCTCCCATCATTTTTACTTATTGGAGGGAGCCCACCCAGTGATCATTTCTATGGACTGGACTTTCTCTTACTGGACCTTCTTTTAATCTGGACCATCCATGGAGCTGGACTTTCTTTGATTTTTTTTAGTTATGATTTTGCTAGATAGTAGTTTCAGATTATTTTTTTTTCTCTTTTTTTCTTTTTATTTTTTATGGGGGTTGTTAAAATTATAAAATAAAAAATATAGGGTGTTACCACATCAGGGTCACCTGGATGTGGGCAAGCATTGGTGGGAAAAGGCTCATCAATTGGCCAGGCAATGCTATTTTATCATTTTATTTTATTTTATTTTTATTTTCATTAATGTCATTTTTTATTTTTTTATTCTCATTATTACACTTAATTTATGTTTCTTATTTCAAATCATTTAAATTATTTAAGGTGTATCTACATCAAGGTGCACTTGGATGTGGTAAAGGTATCAGGGGATCAGCTCATCAATTGGCTGGGGGATAACATTTGTATTATTTTTTATCTTTTATTTTATTTCATTTATTTATATTTTATTTATCAATTTTTTTATTTTTAGTATGTTAGTAGACTGTTAAAAAAATTAGAATTTATAAATAAATAATTTTTTATTTATTTATTTATTATTATGTTTTTAATCTTTTTGCAGGAGCTCAATGTCTGGATGATGAAGTTTCTGGAGGCTGGTCCAGATTATGATGTTTTTTTTGTTTTTTTTTGGGGTTGTGGGAATCACTGTGTTCTTTGAAGTGCATCCTGCTGGAGAGATTATATGGATTATAATGGGCAGGAATGGGTTTGGATGGAAGTTCAGAAGAGGAAGAAGAAGAGGCAGGAATGGATTGTTGGAAGGTGTGCTTAATGATCCTAGAAATCTTCCAGTGGTCATCCAATAGTTGTTTCCACAAGTTTTTCTCAAATCATTTAAAGGTCCATGGAGGGCAAAGGATTTCAGCATGTTTGAACAAATGGTTCTGAGGTGTTGTTTCATTTCTCCATAATCCAGGGTTAAAGAAGTTTCTAGAGGTTTGAAAACTCCAATAGTAGATTCAGGAGGAGGGATGCCAACTAGACAAGAGTAATTGGATCAGTAATTATTTTGGTTGAAGAAATTGGATGAATTAATGTGGTACTTACAGATTAGAGGCTCATCAAATTTGTAAGAGGCTGGAATTCGGACTTCTGAAGATTTTGGAATGGTGATAGTGGTGGATCAATCAGGGAAAGATATGTATTCTCTTGGTCTTCCTCTGAAAGATTTTGAGAAGGTGAACTAGGAGGCTGATGTTCCTCAGGCCTAGTTGAAGTAGCAGGCCTGTTGTTGCTGCTGTTAATATATCTGCTTGATTCAGTTGGATGAGGTGCTGGTGATGGAGTACCAGGGTTGTTATAAAATGGGGCAGGAGAGGGTGATCTGGAAGCAGATTGATCTCTTCTGGATGATGCTTTTGAAGGAATAGAACTATCAGAAGAATAGTTGGCTAACAGAGGAGAGGTGTAGTTTTGTTGCCTTAACTGGGGGAAAAGTTGTTGTTTTGGTGCAGTGTTGGGTGCTCTGGTTTCTTCCTGGGGTCCTCTGGAAGGTCTCCTAGAAGTTTGGGAAATTTTGCAGTTTTTGCACCTTACAAAGGTTGGCTGCATTGCTCTGAAAGCAGTGGGAGGTGGCTGCGTGGAGTAGTTTTTTTTGCTTGGAGGAATTTGGCTATTTTCTGGTTGTTTTTGGAAGTTTTGAGCCTGATTTTCACTGTCTAGTGAGGTGGGTGGGCCGCCCGACGTCAGCCAGGCTGCCTGGACGTTGTAGACAATCCTATAGTACTAGCTATAGGCCTTGACCAAGGGAGTTGGAGTAAAACCAGAAAGAATAACCCCTGTCCCTTTAGAAAAATAAGTGAGATTGACCTGTTGCAGCAAATTGGAGATCTGTTTGCTAGACCCTCTAATTAAACACTCTTGACCCCTTTAAAAGTGAAGATAATAGTCCCAGACAGATTACCAGAAAGAGTTGAAATGAACAGTACTATATTCCAACAAAAAATAAGCCAATGAGACAGTGAGGAACAGAGAGGCAATGAGTAAAGAGATAAGATTATTCTCTAAAAATCTTCCCACACACGCATCATACAGCCAGTGCACAGACCACCCTGACCAATTCCCTGCCCAAAATCCAGCTTTCCCAGCCTTTTTCATGCATAAAAGTGCATTTTAGCGCTTCCCCAGCTCCCAGGTAGCCAGGCCGCTTAGAGGAGGCTCTGCTTAGGGGTGGGCAGGCCGCTTGGGGGTGGGCAGGCCGCTTCTAGGCCCTAAAACACCCATACAACCCATAAAAACCCTAAAAAACCCTAAAAACCCATAACTTCATTAATAAACAAGATAAACACACATAAGACATACCAAAATGAAATGAAAATGAAGGAAAAAAAGCTGAGACATAATAAGTGACCCTAGATTAAGCCTACATAAGCACCACTAAGCAATAAACATCCAATGAATACCAATAACAACACCATAACTACCCTATAAAGCAAGGTAACCACCCGTAAGGGATACCAAAATGAAGAGAAAAGAAAGGACATTAAGCTGAGACATAATAAATGACCCTAGCTTAAGCCTCCGTAAACACTACTAAATATCACCTAAAGATGAAAAAAACCACTAACAACACATAACCCCAATAACACCCTACATACCAAATACCTCCAAATATGCACTCTAAAGGGCTACCCAGGTTTGGATCACCACAACGTGGTCTAGCAGCCTTGGAGCTTATTTTGAAGCTTTTGGAGCTAAATTAGCAGAGATAAAAGCTGTTTCTTGGGGAGTTAAAGCAGGCCTTTTGGGGAGAGTTCTGGAAACTGAGTTCTGGGATCTTCTGGATGGTGCTGAGGATAAAGATGAAGAGGCTGGACCAAGCTCTGGGGATCTGGTAGGGGATCTGGAGAGGTATTTATGAGAAGGTGAAGGAGGAGGAATAGGGTAGTTGGCATCTCTGTCACATTTATTCTTTTTGGAGTAGCAAGAATCACAGGCCCTGTTGTAGAATTTGGCTTTAGGAGTTGGAAGAGTGAATGTGCAAGGTTGTGGATGCACTGTTTTCAGGAATAGTCCTTAGGAGCAGTGAAGCAAGGAAGATTGGAGGGGTCAACATCAGGGGATCCAGCCATGATCTGTGGTGAGAAAAGATGATGGAAAGAGATAAGGAGATTTTTGTCAGTGATGGGTAGATGATGAAGTGAAGGTGGAAGTTCAGCAGGTTGGCGGTAGGTAACTTCTGTATGAAATTGGCTGGGTCTATTTTATGAAAAATTCTGGTAGTCCATTAAGACTTTAAACTAAACACTGTTTTAGTCCCCCAAGACTTTAAACTGAGGATTTTTTGATGGTGTAGTCCCCCAAGACTATAAACTGAGGATGGGTTTTTGTTGTTGGAATGGGTTTGAAAGATTGGCAGAGGGTATCCACAGGGGGAGCCTCTGAATTTAGCAAAGGCAAGTTTAGGGGTAATTGATAGGCTGGCAGCTCTATTCACAATTACCCCAGAATTTTAGTTTTTTCTCTGTGTCTTAATGTGGTTGATCTCTAATTCTGGGCTTACGATTTAGGTTTTTAAGTCCCCCAAGACTTTAAACTAAGGGTTTTTGAGTCCCCCAAGACTATAAAATGAGGATGGTCCCCCAAGACTTAAAACTGAGGGTTGTTTGTAGTTACATCCTATAGAGGGTGTGGTAAATTTTTCTTTTCTGAATCAAGCTCAAGTACTAGTGGAAATACAGAGGAAATCAAGAGCTGAAATGAAGTGTTCAGAATTAGCCTTGAACTGGTGAATGAGGTGTCTTCTGTTCTCAATGTCCTGTGGATCTCTAGCAGGAGTGGATTGGAAGTAGTTTAGCAGAAGGTGTTTCTGTTGAGATGTGTGTTGTTGGAACTTGGCCTTAATTGCGGGAAAGTGGTTTGTTGTTGGTGGTTCAATGGATCCTACATTGTTATCATCACTGTCAGAAGATGAAGAAACTGAGAAGAATCAGTTTTATAAAGTGGAAAAAAGAAATGTAAGTTTTTACCATCAGATGGACCAGGGATGGTGGAGCTTGTTTTTTTAGTGGTTTTGGCACTCTTCTGGGAAGGGTATAGTTTTTTGATTAATCTGGGAATCAAGATGGATGGCCTAGATTTTTTGGTGCTGGCAGAAGATGGACCAGGTTGAGGTGGAGGTGAAGCTGTTGCAGAAGATAATGGACCAGGTCTGTAGCAGGTCTTCTTTCTGGAGTGGCAGACATCACAGGACGTTCTCAATGGATGGACAGGAGGTGTGATGGTGCAGACTAGATTATTGTCAATGCAGTATTGGCAAGGACCCATTTCAGAGGCAGATTTGGGAAGAAGGTTGAACATGGTGTTTTAATGGATAAAGAATGTGGAAATTCTTAATTGGAGGGAGAATGTGGTCTTCCAACATTGGCTGGGGCCTTTTTTGTGTTGTTTGGCGCTGTTTGTGCATGTCTTAATTGACATCTGTTGAAGAATTGGGAATTTTTCTGGATTTATTCTATGAATATTGGGACTGCGGGTATGTGGTTACTATCATTGGATAGCCCCGGTTTTTTTCTATATTTCATGTCCTGATGATATTTTTCATATTCTAAGTATTAAGGGTTATTTCCACATTTTTCAGTTACAAAAGATAGCTGTTTAATTTTGTTTTTTGTGTTTTACGGACTAACCTTAAGTCTTAGGGTTAAGTGCTTAGTATCATTAGATAGGGCTAATTTAGCTCTATATTTCATGTCACAATGTTGTTATAGTGTAATTTTGTATTTTAAGGGTTTTAGTAGTTGTAGTGAATTTTTCTAAGTACACAGGGGGGAAAAAATGAGGACTTGTAGGCGAGTCATTTTTCAGGTTTCCTGGAGTAATCTGTGGAGTAATCTCTTGATGCTAAATTTGATGTCTAGATATAGGTGTATAATTTGTTATCAATATCTGATAATTTATGGGAAATCTCTACAACCAAACTTTTTTTCTTGGATGCAGATTTTGGAATGGAAAAATTTTTGAAACTCTAAAAAACAGATATAATCAAATTTCAGACAAGTTCAAATAATATTCTGCACTTTCTTCATGAAAAACACAAATTATTTCTATCAAAAGACCAATAACAGGAAAAAGTGCCATGCTATGATTTATTAGAAAAAAAAGTCAAATATTATAACCTGTCATAATGTATTTTGCACTATTATTATTTTTTCATTAAACAAATGGATTACATATATTAAGGTAGAGATTCTTGTGCACTGAATTGACTATATCTGAGCCATAAAAATGACCATGTCCACATCTTTTCTAAAGTTTATTTGGTGTTAAGTAATATTTGAAGTGTTTTCAAATTGCAAACTAGCAAGCATAATCCAAGAGCTATTTTATAATTTTGATAAAGATTAAATTTCTTATTCTAATCAAGACAATTTGCCTTCAGCTAATGTCAAAGGTTAGAAATTTTTTATGTTTCCTCAGTCAAATGATAGTATCAATTTTTTGATATCATTATTTCTCCAACTTCAGAAGTTTTTTTTTGTTTTGTTTTGTAAGATTAATAATAAAACTGAAAAGTGTTTGCACTTTTAATATAGATATAGATTAGTCTTTATCATTATTAATATGAAACTCAAAATTCATGTTAGAAATATTATTTTTTATGATTTATTTTTCCTTTTTTCACTTATAATATATGAAATATAAAAATTTATAAAAAAAAGAATTTCTTCCACAAACAGAGTACAGAAACATCAAAAGCTCAGAAAAAAATTTCCAAAATATAAAATATCAAAAGCAGAAATGATTTTGATATGGAAATTGATGCACTATTTCATATAAAGACTAATGGCTTTGAAATAAGAACAATTCTTCCTCTTCTTCATAGATGCTCCTATTATAGACTTTTTTTTTGATCTAAACCTTTTTTTCATATCACTCTCCTTAGTGCTTGGACAATTCTCCTCTTTATTACCTCACTCAGACCTGGAAAAAATAATCATCTTTTTTTCACCTTTCTCTCAGCAATAATTCTTCTAAGCTTCAACTATTTTTGGAATTACGTAGTTTTTTTTATTTTTTTTATTTTTTGTAAATCATTCATGTTTACCCATCAGGCTATGTTTGCAACTGGTTAATTTTTTTTTGAAGTTAAAATATATTTCAGATTTAGATTAGGAAATAACTTAATTTTACATATATTTGTGTTTCTGATAAATCAAATATTAATAAAATAGCTCTTGAAAATTCAAGTGTAGCTAAATACTCTGAATAAAGCTCCAGTTAAATTTTGTACAAAATTTTGAGCTATATTTTCTTATCATTAGATTTTACAACTACAAAAAATTGATTTTGGCTCACATAATCAGGTTTTTTTATTGAAAAATTTAAATGTATTATTTATTTTGAAGAATTAACAAAATTAAAGATCACATAAGTAAAATCTTATGAAACCTACACAAGGTAGATTTTGAATTTTTCAGAAAAGTAGAAAAAGAAAAAAAAATCTATTATGGTTTAAAACTATGTAATGCTCTTATGATCAATTCTACTTTTTTAAATAGGAAATTTCCATTTTACGTGGAATATTATTGTAAAAAGATTTATGTAGATGTACTATTGTTGATGTAGTGGGTTTAAAAATATCATGGGGAAAAAAACAATTCAACTGCTTGTTCAAATTACAAAGATAAAATTTTCAACAATTTGGAAAAAAATAGTGAATTACTAGTGACAGTGAAAGGAGTGATAATGATGGTTGTGAAATAAAATTTGAATTTTTAAGGCTGGGAAAGATAGTTGAGGCTGTGAAAAACAATAGAGGCAGTAAAAGAAAATTGTAGAAGACTGAAAAAATTTAATTTAAAAATTAAAAAAAATTTAACAAAATAATGGAGAGCAATTTTAACCCACCATAGATTATATAGTGGAATATAGATATAAAAAAAATTAAGAGATGGGGAGAAAATGATTGTAAATAGAGAATGGAAAATGATTGGAGCCTAATGAGGGATGATTGAGATAGTAAAATAAATTGTATATTGGTGATATCCATGTTTGTATTTCTTCAAACTAATGTCTCTAGCCCTTGTATATACTATATATCCATCTTTTTCAAAAAATAAAAAACAAAATTTTAAATAGCACATTTCCAATGCAGTAAAAATTATTCAAATATCACTAAAATAAAAAAATCATCTTTTCAGATATTCTATTTGCTTAGGAGTTAACATAATCTCACTACCAGAACAGTAATACTCAATAACTTCAGCTAACTCCTTCAAATTAATATCACTTTTATTATCTAAACACAATTTTTCTATTACACTGAGTTTGCTATAATATTCATCATCAACATAAGCTTTAGAAATACCATTGGGAAGAGGTCTATCATAAATTTCATATTTAATGGGACAATTGCTAGGCCCTGCTTCAGGTTGATTTCCCTCAGTTGTTGGTGGTAAAACTTGTTTTAGAGGACGAGTGACCTTGGCCCTTACAGAAGCTTTGGCTGTTGATGATTTTGCTTTCATCATTGATTTCTTGACCCAGCCTTCATTGAGTGAATCTAAACATTGGAAAAGTGCTGGACTTTGCCAAGGAGATATTCTCTTAGTGTGAGTTCCACTAGCACTTACCTCTGTGTCTGAATGAAGCTCAGCATCTTTGAAAAGCCCAGCCTTATCAGGAACCAAGAATGAAGCAGAAATCTCAATGCGACAGTCACGCAACTATATAAGTCAAGAATCAATTTATTTATATACTACTGTGATAAAGTAGTTCACTTACCTCTCTTCTCATTTTAGCAGTCTGGTTTTTCACACTTTTTATCTTCTGCACTTGGGAAAGATCAGAATCAGATTGTTTTTTTTTGGCTTTATCCCTGAAAATTTTGGCCTGTCAAGATATCCATCACTGAAGAATGCTTAAAACTGCTTCATTACTGAAAATGTCTTGAGAAATCGGAAAATTTTGGAAACCTTTGCCCTGATAACAAGCCATCCATACAGAGAAAATTTGAGTGAGGATGGTTGAGTTCCAATCATTATCATCACTTTTTCCCCAGTCATACAAGAAGCAAGAGATCCCAGTTTGAGCCAATTTAGCTTCAGCTTGACGTTTCAAAACAACTTTAATGCTCTGGCCAGGTGAAAGGGGGTAGTCAGAAGTGGGTGTAAAGGTATGATTTTTGAAGGTAGAAACAAGCTGATCAAGTTCGGATTTGATAATAATTTTTTTTTGAGCAAAATCAAGGCTAGGAGGGGGCTTATTTCGAATCTCTTGAATCATTTTTTCACTTTTCTGGTGCAGGCTTCTCCATTTGTTGACTAGCCCTGGTTCAGGGAACGGATGAAATTTTTGCTTTGAGGGGTCAAAGCCAAAAAGAAATCTTGCAAACATGATGACAGATTGTCCTAAGGGAGAGGATGCAGATGGAATTTGATTCTTTTTGGCTAAAGAAGTGACTTGTCTCCTGGAGGAATTTTCAGACTTTCTCTTCTTTTCCTGTGATTCTTTGTGCTGATGCCATTGAATATAAGACTCCGGATCCAAAGCTTATTTCACTGTAAATTCAATTAATAAAGATAAAATGAAACAATAAATATATGAATTTGTACTTACCATCATCATCACCAGATGAACCTTGAAGAAAATCCTCAATGTTCCTTTTTTCTTTTTCTGGTTAAATAGAAATCATTTGAAATAAGCAAATTAAAATTTTGGATTTCCCATTTACTTACCTGCTACAACCACAACAAAATGGATTTGAAAAAAATAAATATTGATGAAATTGTGAGTATAAAACATGTAATATCATGTTGTTATAAGGTAAAGCTATTTACCTGCAGAAGGGTTACT
Organism: Hemileia vastatrix; assembly: GCA_030280995.1. Lineage (NCBI taxonomy): Eukaryota > Fungi > Basidiomycota > Pucciniomycetes > Pucciniales > Zaghouaniaceae > Hemileia > Hemileia vastatrix. Next base: position 45,651,555 of record JASXTE010000004.1, read on the forward strand.
TCTTTCACTCCCTCCAGGTTCAGGATTGGGTCCTTGTGATTTCTCACACAAGGGTGAAGCAGGTGGGGGTGCCGTACTCTCCTCTTCTTGTCTATTTGGTGATGCATTTGATGAGTTGGGTTGGGGGGAATTGTCTCTACTATCTCTTGGAGAATCAACCATTGGAACTTTTTTTCCTGTGAGTACAAGAGTTGAGATCACAAACATGAAAAATAATTACCATCTGTACTGATGTCCATTTTTGAGGATAACTTGGCTTAGTAAAAAAAAAGATTTGATACTCTTGAAGGTAGATGTTGAATGTGGTTATTATTAGGAAATAAGGCAAGTTTTGAAATATCATAGAACTTTCTTAGAACAAAATAATTATAATATGCATTATTCATTATATCTGACAAGAAGAATTAAATTTATAGTAAGAATTTTAAAACATCCATAATAAGATAGCCATTAGGTAAAAAAAATTGCAATTGATTCTTTCTGGTCAAAAATATGAACTTTTACTCAATATTATTAATTTGTAAAATATATTTCATTCTTCCATGGAAATGGAAATTAGTAATTCATAGCCAGCAATTGATCTTTTTATAAAATATATTAAGATGGAAAAAATTTTAGATTCACGCAAGCAAACATGAAAAAGATAATCAGATCATATTTATTTAAAGAAATAAAGCAATGTATTTACAAGCTTATACTAGGAGGCTGATCTTTTTTTCCCCCCTTTCCAATCCATGGAAGTTCCTGGTTTTTAGTATCTACAGACCTTTTCTCTAAAAAGTCTAAAACAATAGCCATTGAAATGTCTTCAATACTCATACTAAACTTATTGAAAAAATTGTCAGAAACAGACAGGTAAAAATAATATCAACAATGTATTTATGTGTCCTGGGCCACTTGACTCTATCCCTGTTTTTGTGACTCTTCTTGAGCCAATTGGTGACTTCAATTAGCTCAGCCCAAATAATATATCTTGCCTTCCTGATATCATCCTTGCACAAAAAAAAACCTCTTACCCCACCAGCTAAGAAAAAAGCTAGATAAGAATAGTTTTTATCCTGGTTTTCTGACTGAATTTCTGTGTTTGTTTTTGATTTAACCAAAGTATCCCCAGTTTTTTCTTCCAACAAAAAGTCAGGTTTTTTGGAGTATCGCTTCAACATAGTCAAGCATTGAAGCATAACAAGGATTCAGTCATGAAGAAGAGTGAGATGTCCAATAGAAACCTTCTTACTAGTTGACAGTGCATCTGATTTCTCTTCATTGTTGACATCTTTCTGTATCTTCAAGCTCTCCAAGTATGAGATAGCATCTAGGACACTATCTTCAGTGCTGCCAGTCTGAAAAGTTTCTCTTGAAAAATTCAATTGGGGTCCGGATAAACTGATTGCTTCCATTATAAGATGAGCCCAAGAATTATTCTGACCCTTGGATGGCTCATTTAGCTAGAGAAGAGCAGTAAATAAGTAGGTTGAATTCTTGAATTTACTGTTGATAAAGCCTGTATGGAAGATGTCACGTCGATAACATAGTTCAGATTCTGAGGGAAGGAGGTAAGAAGGTGCTGTAAAAAATGTCAACCACTGCTATTATAATTCAGATGAAAATATGAAATAAAATACCTAAAGTCAAAACCTGCTGAAGCCATTTCCCTATAAATCAGCTTTCTTGCTGCCATGCACAGTTTTTTGAATTATTTGTTTCACTAGAGGAGTCAACCTTGATAGAGTGATGATACTCCAATATACTGTAAGAATTTAATGCCATTTTCTTCCAGGCATCTCGATCCATTCTACCTGAAAATGTGGAACAAATTTTTTCCACAGATTCTCTATGCTGGGCCAAGACAAAGCAGTAATTTGATTTAGCAGTAGATGATGATGCCTCATTATCTGGATTGGATGTAGAAGCTGGGGCAGTGGAAGGAACTGCAGTTGAAGATGAGGCAATGGGAGCTGAAGTGGGTTGGGGAGGAAAAGATGTGGAGGAAGCAGGTGTATGAACTGAAGCAGGGATAGAACTTCGTTCTTTTGAAGTTGAAGAAGATTCTGGAGGGCCAGCCAGTTGCAATGAAGCTGAAGCAGATAAGGGTCTTGAGGATTCATCAGGGATAGATTTTTCAGCTGGAGCATTAACAGGAGTTTTAGTTGAGGGGGACTGAGCAGGAGATTGAACAGGGGGAGATGGAGCAAGGGGAGATGTAGCAGTGGGAGATTTAGCAGGGGAAGGTTTAGAAGTGGGAGGTTTAGAAGGGGTTAATTGGATGATAAATTTGGTAACAGTTGCTTTAGAACCAGCAGGTTTCTTTGAAGGGAGTGATGGAGCTTCAATATTTTTAGCAGGTTCAGGAATAGAGACAGAAGGATTGGGGATACAGGGAGCTGATGAAGTTTCCTCTGGGGGAGGAGGTATCTTGGAGGTTGAGGCTTGTGGTAGTGAAGAATCTAGATAAGCTGATAACCTTTGCCTCTTGGGTGCATCCTTTTTGTATAGTGAACATAGCTTTGAGTGAGGCTGGGAGTCATCCTCTGAGTCAGATAGAACAGGATGGCTGGAAACTTTAATGGTCTGTTTTCTTTTTGAAGCCCTTCTTTCAGGTTTGTTTGTGAGATCAATGATGACAATTTGATCATTTGGTGGAAGCTGTTTTCCACTAGCAACAGCTAAAATTGAAGAAATTAGTTATTTGAAAAATAATTAATACTAGAATACATACTTTTTGGGATTTTTCACATGCAAGTAGAAGCTCTTGAACCTTTTTCTTGATTTTGCCTGAAAGAATCTTCTTTCCAGCAAGTTTCTCCACTGATGCTTGAAACTCAGATACAGATGTGAGGAAATAATCCTTTGAGATTTGAATGACTTCATCCTTCAAAATTCTGTCCTTGTTCTCTTCAAAGTCTTCCATTTTTTGAGCGTGATCTGAAGCACCATCTGAAGTAGAGCTTGTTAGCTCAAAATAAAACTAATAATGATATAAAAAACTCACCAGAGCCTCCACCTGATTCTTGAGAATCTTTTATAGAGGAGAGAGGGCTAGATATATCCATGGACTTAGAAAACTTTCCAGACTCTAATTGATACAAGAAGAGACCAAAGTAAAAAAAAAAGAACTCAAGAGGTAAAAATTACACAAAAAATTAGTCTTGCCTGTTCCAGCATTATCTTTATCTTTAGTAGAAACTTGTGCTGTAGCAGGTACAGGCAATGCTGATTCTTCAGCCACAGAGGGAGAGCTTGGAGGGGCTTGGCTAGGGGTTGAAGTCTGGGATGGCATAATATCTGAATGAGTTGAGAGAGTTGAGCCTGATTGTGGTTAAAGGAAGGAAGAAGCAGCTGCAGATGTAATTGCGCATGAATCTCAATGTGAAGGTCATCTCATATTCATTATTCACATTGAAGTTGAATACAATACATTTTAATTTATGCACAAATTTATATATATTAATTTAAATTGAAATATAATATTATAAAAATTAAATTGAACTCATATGTGCATAGCACAGCCATGTTATTTCACAGCCTGCCTGATTTTGTTTTTTCTTTGTGGTGTTTTTGATTTTTTTGTGATTAATTTGAGCTTACTATAAATTAACATATACTTAAGTTAATTGAATTTTTCTTTAAATTTTTATTAACTCTCAATTTTTCTATATTATTATTTATTTTGCCTAATGGCACATTTAAATTTTTTATTATTTTTTATTTTCATTTTTTAGCCATATGAAAAAAGGTATCACTGATACTTTTTTTCATATGGTCATTTCTTTTTCTCACACTATAGCTAGATGAACCAGAATATCTGGTCCATCTAGCTATTTCCCTTTTTTTTTTGCTTCTCACCTCTAGGTCACGTGCAGCAAAAAAACACAGCGATACTTTGCTGCATGTGACAAGTAATGGTTTACGTGGCCAGGTCAAATGGACCATATCATAAAACAGATATGGTTCATTTGACCCAGCCTTTGGTGGCTAGCTGCTGGTCACATGCAGCAAAGTGTTGTAGCAACACTTTGCTGCACATGACTAAGTAGCAGGCACCAATCCTGGCTCAAAAATGAGCCATAAGAAATTGAATTTTTGATTAATATAGCAAAAATACGTGAGTTAAAATACTGTGGTCCCATAAAAATAAAAATAATTGTTGGATTTTTTTTCATGGGATCAGAGAATGTGAGTTTAAAAAAAGGTTCAATGCACCATAATTTAAAAATTATGGTCCATCAAACCATGAATAAGGGAACTGGGACAGGTGATAACTTTGGAATAAGTATATAGGTAATTCTTTTTTCAATGTGAAAAGTGAGTAATTGGGGAGTTTCATAGGACTAAATCAATAAAAAATTTATTTTTTTCAACTACATTTTACTACATATTTAATGGGAAATAACATATATATAAATTCGCGACTGGCAACATGGAGAGAGAGAAAAAAGTAAGCAGAGAATAAACATAATATTTATATAAGTTTATGGAATTGAGAAAGGTTTTTATGAGGGGTTTAACAGAATTTTACTAGAGAGAAACACCTTTGCACAGCCTTTCCTGGCACTTTTTAAGCGCCTTTTCCACCCCCCGGCGGCCCCAGGGGGGCCCCACTGGCAGTGACAGAGGGGCTAAAAGGGGGCTTCAAAGGTTTTTAATAAGTGATTCAACGGGGTAATTCAGAGGTAATGAAGGTAAAATTAATAATATACTGTTCTTAAAATATAAAATAATAAATTTTTTTTTTTGGTTTTTATTAAATTAAATTTTTTATGTCAAATTTTTTGTATAATTTTTTGGTGTTGAAGATAGCAATTTTCAAGATTCCCAATATCAAGGTACATATAAATTCCTTAAAATTTCATTGGGAAATTAAAAGCTGTTTTTGAATTTTAATAAGCTATTTAATAAGGTAAAATTTAATCAAGTGTACTAAAATATATTGTGATATTATTCTATACACTGAACACATCTGGCCTTCAAATCTAAAACCATTTCTAGGAAACAGGTTCTTAGAATGTTGCAAGATGATTATTCAAGTGAAATATGAAAAAATATAATCATTATTAATTTATGTAAGCAGCTGTAAGCTAAAGTAAATGTAGGCAGATCAGTATTATTTAATTATTGATCTCTCAAACTATATTTGATGACCTTTTTTTACAAAATATGAATTTAATTTATTAAATGCACCTCCAAAAATTTAAAAATAAAGTTCCTTGAAAGTTTTTACTATTTAAAAACGAAGATTTATTATGTAGCACATGTAGTTTTTATATATAATTGATGGATTTACATTATTAATTTAGCCCTTTATACTTCTGCATTAAATTAAAACACTTCCAAACAAAAAAGTCCCTTTGTTCCCAAAATATCAAGTCCTATATATAGGGCTCTGCTTCCTCAAAAAATTGTCCCATCTTTTATTTCTTTACCATCATGGATGTTTCTACTATCAAACCCATTTGTATTGGCATCTTGAGGTCCTACACCACAACTAGTCACAATACAGCTTCAGTTCAGAAACAGCATGTTTCTATTTATTTATCTAAAACTGAAAATATTATCAAAATATTTTCACAGAAGCCAAAGTTTTGTGTGGGAATCTTATCTCTACACATGCAAAGGTGCTCTACACTCTTCTTGGAAAACCATCCTCCTCAACAACTATAGCTCCAGTTGGTGGTTGGACGCCTGGTCAAGAAACACCTCTTCTTGTTCCTCACCTAGATCTCACCCTTCCTCCAACAATAAATATATTACTTTTCTGTTTACCGGCACATATTTCTTCCCTCTACACCTTCCTTCTTCCTATCATAGAGGATATTTCTGAACCAACTAGCTATACACCCTCTCTTCACTTGGGCTGTGAAGTTCAATATCCGTTTTCAACTCAGCTTGATGGTTCACTCATTCACATACAGGAACTCCTCTCCATCAAATTCAGTCACCCAGCTTCTATGGCTCAACCCCAAAATTTGAAAACACGCCTTTTACCCCATCAAAGCCAGACTCTTGCATTTATGCTACTTCAGGAAAGGCCTACTGAAACATATTTATGGAGGTGATGTGGAGATTTGACTTGGGAAAATGAATTGAGTGGAAGAGTTACCAACACACTTCCAAAATCAATTCTATTAGCAGATGACATGGGCCTTGGGAAGACAGTGTCAACAATTGCTCTGATTGTTGGTACTTTAAATGAAGCTGCTGAATTTTCACGTCTTCAAAACCCTTCATCAAGCACAAAGAAGGTGAAGGCAACACTCATAGTGGTACCCTCAACTTTATTGAAACAATGGGAACACAAAATTTTATGACATACTGATCCTGATTTGATGATTAAAGTGATTATTCATCATGGAAAGGGCAGAAGTGAAAATTTCATAAGATTTTATGAGGCTGACATTGTCTTAACATCATATCATATTATGATAAATGATTTAGGAAGTTTAGAAAAGGAAGGTTTGTTCCATTTTCGATGGCTTTGTGTGATTCTGGATGAAGAACAGTAAGTTTTTAATCACTATTGATTTAATAAATTTGATTAATTTTCCTATAGTCAGATACATGATCCATCTTCAAAGTCCTCCATATCTGTTACTGCACTAAAGACATCTCGCCGTCTTAGTCTAACTGGAACTCCCATCCAGAACAAAGTCCAAGATTTATTTCCCATCTTTCAATTTTTACATCTTGAGCCACTATCAACCTCTGAAGGATGGAATAAATACGTTAGAACTCCAGCAAAGAAAGGCCAATTTACCGATGTCAAGAAGATTATTCAAAACGTCTTAGGGGACATAATGATTAGAAGGACAAAGAATTCTATATGTCTGGATCAGGGGGATGTTAACTTCATAAATAGAGTGAAATATCAAAACTTCATTATCAATTTGACGGGTCAACTTTCAGAAATGTACATCATGCAGCATAATACCTTATTCAAGCAGCTCAACATGGATGAAAACAGCTTACCTGCTAAAGATCCCTCTGGATTAGTGGCTCTATCAGCATTGCGACGTTTCTGCAATCACCCTCAGTTCCCACACAATTCAGAAATATCTGTGGTGGAAGAAATGGACTAGAAGGAGAGTCAAAAAGTTGTCCACCTGGTCAACTTCCTTCTCAAATTATACTCTATTGAAAAAGAAATGAAATGTGTCATTTTCTCTGAGTGGACTGACACACTCAAATTGTAAGTTTTTCTTTCAATGAAAAAATATTAAAACTAACCTTCAAAATAATAGAATTTCATTTGTTCTTTCTGAGTACAATATCCGAAATCTCAGATTTGACGGTTCACTTGACATGAGTGCACGGGAAATCGTCCTCCAGTCATTCTCTACCATTGATTCAGGTGTTCTTTTGGTGTCTTTGAAGGCTGGAGGAGAAGGTCTTAATCTTACAATGTCATCACATGTTTTCTTAATTGTAAGATTTCAATTTCTCAAATTATGATTAATCTAACTTTTATTTTTAGGAACCTTACTGGAACCCTTTGATGGAGAAACAAGCCATTGACAAAGTTTGCAGGATAGGTCAAACTAAAGAGGTCCATGTTTACAGATATATTGTTGCCTCTACAATAGAAGAAAACATTACACGAGTGGGTAATTTTCCAAGAATCTTTATCAATATTATTACTCAATAATTTAAAATTTTAGATTCAATTCAAAAAACTGTACTTGGCTGAGTAAGCTATTTTCATTTTCAACTGTGATTCTTTGAGACTGAATTTGAAATACTTTTAGCTTGGCTGTTCCTGAGAGCAGCATCTATATGGGCGAAAACATCTTCATAATCATCTTGTAATTACATGTAATTTCAATAAAATGTTTGATTTTCTTAGTTTGATTAAAAAATGTTTTTAGGTTCACAAGTACACAAAGGAAAAAAAAATTATTAGGCCCTTTCAAAGTTATTAACAAGGGGAAAATGTTAAAATTTGATATATAAGGTGTACTCATCCCCTCTTTTCCCCCATTTCCCCTGATTTGTACATATTTTTAATTACAACAAACAATGTCTTCATGTAAGTTTCCTATTCGATAGGCTATAATTTTTTCACTAATGTAAAATTTTAGATTCTACTTTAATACCAGCAACAGGTTTCAAAAGCTCTAGGGCATTCAATAAAATTCTTGCTGAAATAGGTGTTCCCAACTCCAAGGCTACCTCAACAGCTTCTATAATTGATTTTATAAAGCTTATCCTTGGGAAATGCAAGAAAGAAGATACTTATCCATCTTCTCCGACTGTTTCTGAAATCTCTTCTCTTGTCAATCCTTTACCTTCTACTTCTCTTCCAACAATATCCAAAGCAACTGAAACCATGGAGGAACTGCAGTTATTTCCCTCTGGGCGGCAAAAAACAATTCCACTTGTTTTTCATCATATTTGTCATAATAATGCTAAAGCAGTTAAAATACCTCGACTATGCTTTTCTATGAATGATGACACAGAATGGAATCAATTGGTTATCTCTCATATGACAAAGCACTATTGCTATGCCTTCAAAAACCAGGCATTTTGATATTATGTCTTTGATCATAATGAGTACAAAGAGGATTTTGTGCCACTCATAATAGAACGATGGCTCCGCACCCAACAGGGACAGTCCAGATCACCTCCAATTTTCTGTCCTAAAAAAAATATAAGGAAACTAGAAGAAAAGTGAGTCAAGTTTTTTTTTTCTAGAGGAACTTTCATTGAAACTCTACTTTAGTTACAAAAATCTCAGCTCCATACTGCGATATCTGTACTGGATCAAGAATATCTCTTCTTATTTGATAACCCGAATTATCACTCTGACACTGAGCAGGATGAGGAAGGAAATCTTTGGAAGAGAAAATTGAAATGGCGATCAGATGAGCTTTCCAATTTTTATTCCCATATTGATCAGATTACTTTGAATAAGTTAAGAGGAACCAGAAAATTTAAATCTTTGTATAAACATGTTGTTTCACTTAGAAAAGAATCATCCATTATGTCAGAAACATCATCTTGTCCAAGTAATCTTCCACTGTGTTGCTATAATACTGATTCATTAACTACATCACAGTTTTTATTGCTATTCAGGAATTTATCCTTTAAAATACCCTCTCTTTTACATTTATTATAATATTTATTCTATTATTTATAACCTTATTTATTTTAAAATATGTGTACATTCAATAGCAACAAGAAAAATTATTTCACTGTATTAATAAATTTTGCAATTTTTAATTTTATCCATTCACAAGAATTCCTTTAATGATGAAAAAATTTAAAAAAAAAACACTGAATATCATTTTTCATAATTGCACCTGAAAGATTACCTTTGAATGGTATAATTTTTAAGTTTTGACATGTCATTGCTTAAATATCATTTTAAATTCATAACTTCTTTCATTTGAATTTATTCACTCCATAAACGTGATTTTAAAAATAAATTATATGGTTCATTATCTATGGTTAAGCTGAATATACAAATATGATTTTTGAACAAAATTTTCCTTTTTCATTTTCCTAACAATATAAATTACCGTCTTTAAATTTTAAATTATACTTCCTTTTTTCATTTACAAAAATACTCAGAGAATCATGCAGTACAACAAAAAGTACTCTAATTTTTAAATGAAAAAAGTTTAGTATCTTGTCAACCATTTCTTATACATGTATGTTCAATATCCCCGATTGATTATGGTACAGAATTTCTTACTTGTATCTGTATCTTCTACCATGCAGTTCATGCAATTTCATGCTCCTAAACCTTTAATATTAAACCCATGAAACTTGAAAAAATTTTTAATTCAATTTAGTATATTATTCAAATTGAATAATCATTTATGATACATATTTTGGCATGGAATACATCAAATTTCATTTCCCCCCTGTTCCTCTATCACCACCATCCTAAGTATTATATTTTTATAAGCCATTTAAAAATTCCAACTAAGTAGAAGATTTGCATTTGCTCTGAACTTGGCTGTGATAAAAAGACATTTACTAATCCTAATGGTGAAATTGAAAGAGGTGTTTCAATGTCTTCTACAACATTCTATAAACATCAACAAAAAATTTTACTCTTTAAAAAAATCAAGAAAGACAATCACCAACAATTTCCAACATTTTATCCTCTCTTCCTTCAACCTCCCATCCTGAAGAAACTTTGAGTTCACGTCCAATTGCCAGCACTTCACAACAAAGAATCCCCCTCTCAGAAGAGGTATGCAATTGAATTATTCTCTAATTTTATATCATTTCTAACCACAAAAATAATTTTTATCATCATAGCCAACCCACCAACCCATTTTAACACCTGATACTTTGAATACCAACTCAACTACCCCTATTTTAAGAAAATCTAATATCTCAAAATCATCTAGTTTGTCGGACTTGAATTTCACACGTGTTGATTCCTCTGATTTTTCTCCACCTGCTCTTGCCCATCTCTCACCTTATATTTTCTTTACCCTCATTGAAATTGCTCATGGCCACTTGGTACAAAACCTATCTAGGGACCAAATTGAAATAAGAATTAAAGCTGAATTTTTCAAAATTCAACTAATTTCCAGAATTTTTGGAAATCCTGCTAGTTTTGAACGAGAATCTCAATTACTTCCACACAATATATACACTATTATCCAGAGACATAATCTTGAAGCCCCTTTAAAAACGTTACTCTGTTGTCCGAATTGCTTTCATCAACCTTTCAAATCAGTCAATGAGTACAACTATGATCATAGTCACTGAAAACAACTTCTACTAAATCCCATTCCTAAGAAGGATGAAGATTTGCTGATATTCAACTACCCCTTGTTCAAAGTGAAAAATAATAAATCCTTACCAGCACAAACTTATACAACTCAGTCCCTTATATCTTGGCTTGCACTTCTTCTACTTCTTCCTAGATTTGAGGATGATATCAACACTTCTTTGAGAAGACCACGGCAGACACGTGGAAAAATGTGTGACGTATGGGATGGGTCAGTGTGGAAAGAATTTAAAGATTCTAGTGGAGGTTATTATACAAAAAAAAGTGGGAATTTGGTTTTTAGTTTGTATATGGATTGGTTTAATCCATTTGGGAACAAAATCGGTGGTCATAATAAGGTATCATTTGGTTCAATCATACTGATTTGTCTCAATCTACCACCTCATTTACAATATAAAAAGTAACATGTCTTTTTGGCCGGAATCACACCTGGGCCTCATGAACCCAGTTTGGACCATTGTAATCATGTTATTACACCACTTTTGGAAAAACTTCTTGCCTTGTGGAAAGGATTTTTTTTCTCCAAGACTTATAATCATCCAAATGGACGGTTAATCCATGCAGCAATATTTCCTTTGATTGGCGATCTTCCAGCTATCCAGAAGCTTTCAGGATTTTCCAGCTATAGCTCTAACATCCCATGCCATTTTTGCTACATTTCAAAGGAGGAACTGAAATCTGGCAAAACACCTTCTGAATTTATTTCTCAGACTGATTCTCACCATCGCACATACACTCTCAAATGGAAAACTGCTTCCAGTGCACAAGAAAGGAAAGAAATCTTGGAGAGTAAAGGTTTACGATATTCATCACTTCTTCAGCTTCCATATTGAAAACCAATTTCATTTGTTGGAATTGAGTTGATGCACTGCTTACTCCTTGGAATGGCAAAGGACTTCAGCAAACCATACCTTCAGATACATGTGGCTGGAGAAAGAATTCAAAAACAAAAGAAAAATAGATCAAAAAGAGGCTTTAATGATTTCAATCCAAATCCTTCCATATCAAGCCAAAATTCATTTTCTAGTGCCTCTAGTAATTTCATATATTCGTCTTCAACTGAAAAGAAAAAATAAAAGTCTCCTTCTTACCCTCATTCATCCTCTCAACCTTCGAGAAAATCTAATAAATCAAAAAGTTCTGTTTGTGTACTTCTACCTCCACAAAAAATTTTTAAATGTAAACCTTCTCATCAAGATAGTTTTCATGAGCACGTCAAGAAAGTAAAAACGGCGGGTCCAACAAAAAGTCACAATCAACTTCCTAAAGATATCTGTTTGGATGAAAATGATTCTAGATCAAATTTTTCCAGCTCAAGTAAGTTAAAATGAGCGATTATTAGATGAAAATTGTATCTCAAAATATTTTTGTAGATCACACATTTTAGAAATATTCAGATTTATCAAGACGCAAAGTCACTTTGAAACCAGCACAAAACCCAGATGCATCAACAGATAATTTGTGTCTACAATCGAGTGAATTGTTAATTGTTCAAACCTGTATCCGCAATACTAAGACCCTTTCATGGCTAACCCGTGTTCCTAGTAGTCCAGGAGAGGCTGGTACAAATCTTAAAGCTGCTGAATGGTTTGTACTATGTAAAATTTACTATGTGGCAGCTTTGATACCAGTTTGGGCTATTGAAAATTCTGATGCACAAGAGAAGAAGTTGATTAAATGTCTTTCACTTCTGGTTTCAATAATCAATATTCTGACTTCCTTGGAGATACATGAAGCTCAAATTTCATCTCTTCAAGGTCAGTTAAAAGATTATATGAAGTGTCTTAAGGAATTTTGGCCAGATATCAATATAAAGCCAAACATCCACTTAGTACAACATTTTCCTGAAGTTCTGAGAAGATTTGGGCCAGCACCATCAACTGCAGCATGGGCCCACGAGCGTATAAATGGAATGTTAAGCTCCATTCCAACCAATAAGAAAACATGCATGTTTTCCTTAATTAAAGCTACTTAACTTTATTAATTTCATTTTTTTTAAAGATCAAATGGACAATACCATTATGAAAATGTTTATTTTGACCAGTCAGCTTCAATCATTAATGGACAGAACTAATGATTGATTTGAGAATGAAATGAAAAATGTCTTCAGTTCAGAGAAAAGAAAAATTCCCTCAAAATCATCTCAACTACTGTGTGAAGATTATGAATTGTGGATAGAGTATCTCAACATGATTGATGGTAAAAAAATATTTTCCAGTATTTTTACGAAAAATCAACCATCTGTTTCATCTGAAATTCTATCACCTCAAATTATTGAAGTAGATAACTTGTTACTAGATAGAAAAAACTACTCATTATATTCAACAAATCAATGAAATGGCAATGTTGAGGTAAATTCATCAAAAGGAAATGTTGTTGGGGTTATATTGAAAATGTGGAAGTCAACAACATTTTCAAGTCAAAATTTTATTTTAGTTGGCTTATATGACATTGTGGATCCTAAAATTGAAAATCCTTATTTAAAAGCTGGGCTTAATGTTTTTTGGTGTTATGATAAATGGTAAAAAAAATTAGTTATGAATAGCACGGAAATTATTGGTCATGTTTCAAAAACTACACATCCTAGTGGTTTTGAAAATGTTTTCTCAAATACTTGTTGTATGATATCATTAAAAAATATAGCCAGCAGCTATTCTGATTTTTAATGTGGTTTTAGAATTGTATATTTTTTGTGGACAATAAATATATATACAAATATTTACTGCCAGTGATTGAGCTAAATAATAAAAGTAAAAAGTATGGACTCCAAATTTTGCTCCCTGATTCATGAGAGGCAGTTTTGAATATGGATCACTTGAAGTTCTAACCAGGTTACAGCAAGGTTAGTCAGAAATACAAAAAAACGACTTGCCTACAAGTCCTCATTTTTCCCCCCTGTGGTAGATTAGATGTTTTTATTGGTTTTCTGGCTTCAGGGAGGCCAGGCCGCTTCAGGCGGCATCTTCGAAATTGGGCGGCCTGCCTGCCTTGGTTTTAGAAGGTTGGGGAGTGCTTCTTGAGGGTTTTTCTTCAATTTGGCTGGTACAGGTGCCAAATTTGTTGATGTGCATGGGCTCTTAGATATTGGTCTGTGTGTAAATACTGAATAAGACAGTTTGGGCAACTTTAATTATCATACAACCATCCGGAGGTGATATCCTTGTTCCTCACTCAGTTTTCACTGTTTTTGGCCACAATTGGCTGTGTTTGTCGCAAGGTTAGTTCTTCATTTAACTCAACTTTGGAAACAGGTTCTCTGGTATAGTCTTGCAAGCTATATCAAGTATTATTGCTGTCTCTGGTGTGGATTTGCAGCCTACATCAAGTATCTTTTTATTCTCTGGTGTGGACATTGGTCTACATTTCAGTTCTTTGGTCTGGTAGTCTGTCTGGGGACTACTTTCTTGGCTTATCAAGCAGTCAAATGTGTTGAAAAAGGGGCTTTAGCAAACAGGAACCAACTTACTTTAGCAAGTAAATCTCACTCTATTTTTCTAAAGGGACAGGGGATTTTCTCTCTGGTTTTTCTCCAGTTCCCATGGTCAAGGCCTATAGCTAGTACTATAGGATTGTCTACACCGTCCCTTACTTCAATAAAATCTATGGGGGGTTTTGCCAAAGTTTCTTTACAGATTTGTGAAATTCTTTACATGTAAGAATTTTGGGGATACAAGTAAAATGAAGGGGATAGTAAAGCCAAAGTTTCATATAATACTTTCAAGATTCATGACATGAAAGAATTTTGGTGATACCCACCCCATAATTCAAAAAAATCCAGGGGTGGGGGATTGTCAAATTTTCAAAGGAGACATGAAAATTTTATTTAAAAAAAGAATATTTAACATTTAAATACAAAAATTCAAGTTATGATTGATAGAGTAATGAAATATGGGAAGTTATTGTAAATTTTATGTAAAAATAAATATGAACAGTTGAAGTGTGAGAGAAATAAAACAAACTAGTCATCCAACAATTTCTTTAAACGTTCAATTTCCTCAACAGATTTATTAGCTTTAACACATTCTATCGAGAAATCTTTCTTTTTGGAATTTTCTTCATGATCATACTTATATTTCATCTGCTCTTATAGGTTTTGATGTTCGAGTGTTTTCTCCTCTTTTTTTGATTTTTCAATACTTAGAGTTAACTCAAACTTCTTCTCCTCCAAATCTTGGGCCTGACCATCCTTCCATATAGAGAGCTCTTACTTCCACTCCTACAAATCTTGGGCCCAATAATCCTTCCGTAAAGAGAGCTTGTACTTCCTCTCTTCCAAATCTTGTAGCCTATCATCCCTCCTTAAAGAGAGCTCGTATTTCTTCTTTTTAAAGCTTAGAGTCTCTTTAGCAATTTCTACTTGCTCTATAGTGATAATAAAAATTAATATAAAGTAGAAGAAAAGCAGAGTAAAGTAATAAGAGGTATGATATCACTTACCAGCATCACGTTTCTCTAAAAATTGGTTTTATAGACAAAAAAGGGGTTTGTGATGAAGTATCACTTTTTTGTCTTCTTTGGGAGTGTAAATTTAGACTACTTGAAACCCTACGCTTCTTGTTCAAGGTCATATTTTCCTCCTCATCATTTTCACTACCTTCAGACTCAGTCGATTGAGGATCCTGGGTTTGTTCATTAGCCTTTTAACTAATAAGAAAAAGATAAGTAAATAAAAAATAGAATTGATAATATAAAAGAAAAAGAAACAGACCTGAGTTAGATTTGCTTGGGTTAAATCACCAATAGGATCTACAGAAAAGCTATCTAGATTTGTCTCATTCAAATGAGGGGAGGCTTGAGTGGAGGAAGAGGATAGGAAAAGATTTGCTTCAACATCATGTTCAGAGATAGGATCTTCTCCATCCAACATGTTTACAGGATTAACATCAGCTCGCTCTCCAAAAATTGCATCCATCTCTTTAAAGTAAGGACATAAAGATTCAAGTTTATTGTCTATGGATTTGATACCCTTAGTTATATCAATGTTGCTAACCCCAAAACCAGTGGAAGATGAAAGAGCCTTTGCCTTCTTTTATTTGGCTTGGTAATGCTTGAATTGTTCAGAAATCTGTTTAGGCAAAAGATCAATCCTTCCCTTGGTCTTATTCTGTAATTCATATGCCATTAGAAGATAGCCATTAACTTTTGATGCTGGGGGCCATCCTACTTTAGTTGCATACTCAGTACCAAAACAAGAATCATAGTTAGATTTGGTTTTCAGCCAGTTGATAAGAATGAGATGATCATCTTTTTTTAATTGAACAGTCTTAGATTCACTGCCTGAGCGTGGGAAAGAGGGAGTAGTGAGATTTGAAGAACAACTGGGTGATGGCTGCCTTTGAGAAGATCTAGGACGATGAGGCATGTTAAAATATAAATGAAGATGAAAAGGAGAAGAAACAAGCAGATGGGATGGTGAGGGGTTCTGAGCAGATAGAATGAACAGTATGGGATGAGAGTGGGAGTGCACAGCAAGGTAGAAGGCATATCCAGAGAGTAGTCTAAGAATTGGTTATGGCAGAATGTAGGTCAAGATGTTGTTATGACAGAAAGCTGTCCAAGATGTGGTTATAAAAAATTGAGTAAAAAAATGTTGGATAAGAGGTGAACATTGACATGTAAAGTGTCTAATAACCCAATTATTAGCAAAAATAATTGCGGAAGATGATTGGGGTATGCAGATTATTTTCGGCAATTAATTTAATTGCGGATTGGTCAACATTGATACCCTCTATTATGTTAATGATGCATATTAACATATGGGACTTATGCAGGTAGCATACTACCACTACAAAATAGCCAATTTTAAGTGACAAAACCTTAATATTGAAAAGTCATATTTTAAGACTTTTGAATAGTCTAATATATTGTCCTGATAGGGGGAAATTGAACTTCCCAAGCGCAGTGGTCTTCCAACATTAGCAGGGGCCTTTGTTGTGTGATTTGGCGCTGTTTGTGCATGTCTTAACTGACATCTGTTAAAGAATTGGGTATTTTTCTGGTTTTATTCCGTGGATATTGGGTCTGCGGGTATGTGGGTACTATCATTGGATAGCCCTAATTTTTCTCGATATTTTATATCTTGAAGACATTTTTCATATTCTGAGTTTTAAGGGGTCATTTCCTCATTTTTCATTTATAAAAGATTGCTGTTTAATTTTGTTTTTCGTGTTTTACGGGCTAACCTTAAGTCTTAGGGTTAAGTGCTTAGTACCATTGGATAGAGCTATATTTTCTCTATATTTCATGTCTCAATGTTGTTATAGTGAAATTCCGTGTTTTAAAGGTTTTAGTAGTTGTAGCTAATTTTTCTAAGTAGATTAGTTGTTTTTATTGGTTTTCTGGCTTCAGGGAGGCCGGGCCGCTTCAGGCGGCATCTCCGACATCGGGCGGCCCGCCCGCCTCTGTTTTAGGAGGTTGGGAGCGCTTCAGGAGGGTTTTTTATGCAATTTGGTGGGTACAGGTGCCAGATTGGTGGGTGCGCATGGGCTCTTGGTTAGTGGTCTGTGTGTACATAGTGAATAAGACAGTTTGGGGCAACCTTAATCATGATACAACCATCCAGAGGTGATATCATTGTTCCTCACTCAGTTTTCACTGTTTTCAGGCCACAATTGGCTGTGTTTGTTGCAAGTGAGTTCTTCATTTAACTTAACTTTGGCAACTTTTTTCTCTGTTATAGTCTTGCAAGCTATAGCAAGTATTATTGCTGTCTCTGGTGTGGATTTGCAGCCTACATCAAGTATCTTTTCTGTCTCTGGTGTGGATTTTGTTCTACATTTCAGTTCTTTGGTCTGGTAGTCTATCTGGTGACTACTTTCTTGGCTCATCAAGCAGTCAAGTGTGTTGAAAAGGAGCTTAGCAAAACAGGAACCAACTTACTTTAGTAAGTAAATCTCACTTTATTTTTCTAAAGGGACAGGGGATTTCCTCTCTCATTTTTCTCCAACTCCCTTGGTCAAGGCCTATAGCTAGTACTATAGGATTGTTTACATTTCTGGTGCCCAACGTGTGATAGAACTTTCTAGTTCTTTGGAATCTCTGTTTTCTTTGGTTGGCTCTTTTTGGTGTTTTGGTCTGGAGGAATGGCTTCTGGTTCCTCTATTCCTGTGGTGACTGTCAGTGGGGGGGATGGTCCTCCTTCTGTGATGGTTAGGGAGTGTGTGAGGATTGAAACTTGGGATGGTACCAAGTTTAATGGGGAGGATGTCAAGTGGTTTCTAGAGAAGTATGAAACTGCTGCTGGAGTGGATGGTGCTTCATACCTGGACATGGCGAAGCAGATTATCTTCATCATTGGTGATAGGTCAGTGGAGAAGGAGATTGTGGCCATGTCTGGCTACAAGAAGAGGTATTGAAAATTGTTGTGTAGGGAAATGGTGGATAGATGGGGGGTCAGGTTCACTATTGTGGATCCGAACAAGGTTGTCAGTGAATGGCGATCTTATGGTGGTGTTGGTAACTTACATAGTTACAGGAAGTTTCTGCTACAGTTTGATCCTGTGATAGAATATTTGGTGGAAGTGGAGGAGCTGGCACATGAAAATGCTGCCAAGGATGTTTTTTGGTCTGCCCTGGCTAGAGATGTTGTGGTAGCCTAAAGTTTAGTACGGCACCTAAATAAGTAAATGGAGTTATTACGGCATGCAAGATTGGCGTTATTATTTTTATTTTTTATATATAAAAGGGTTTTATTTAATTTATTGGAGTTTAAAATATGAAGAAATTGGTCACGAGCGAATGCCTACACAAATACAATTTATTTTATGGAGAAAACTTATTTTTACGGACTGAAAAATTTATAAGTATCAAGTCAAGTCACTCAAGAACCTTGGGAAATTTTCCCAGAATTTTTACTATTTTTCTTATATTTTTAAATGAATTTTAAAGTTTTATAGAAATATTTACATTTTCAAAAATTACTTAACTTTGATGAATTTTCACGGGGTAATTAGAGCTGCGCAGACTACGAAAATTAGTTTGGTATGTAAAGGGGAAGTAGCTCTATTATGTGTAATTTTTCTAGATTTTTTTATTATAGTTTTAAGGTTCTAAATTGAGTCCGGAAGTCCGGACGGACTCCGTACGGACTCCGTACGGGCTCCGGATTGACTCTGGAAGAGCTCTGGAGGGGAAAACTTAGGCACGTGACTAGGAATACTTAAGCGCTTCTCAAACTCGAAATTGAGGGGGGACAGATCATACAGCTTAATCATTAACCACCACAGTCTCATTTTTTATTACTCAACAAATTAAATAAATTTGTAATACCCTTATAACATTTATTATTTTTACATAACATTTTAGAAATACAATTCAACAATTTAAATCACACTTCATATAGGGTATCTTTAGAAAGGTCTTCATCGCTGGGACTTGATTATTGCTGTCTCATAAAAATTCAAATTATTATAAAAACATAAAAGTCAATCTTTTCAGATCTTTCACTGGTACACCTTAATTGTTGTTATCAGTATTTCTTTATTAACAGCCACTTTCTTTAAATCTCAATAAGTGTTAATTATTTTAGAGTTTCATTATTTTCATCAATCAGATCCAAGTAGATTGGTTAGCTTAGTGATTTAGAATTCCCATTTTGTTATTTTTGTTGGAAGGACGGGGTTTTCAGCTAAATCCACATATTTCCTCCGGATTCTGCTTACAGCAAGGCGACTGTAAGAGTTTACCTTACCATAGTTGGCGCCCAACGTGGGGTTCGATTTCTCTAGCTTTCTTTAAAGACTTACTTGGATCAAGAACGTTATTAGCCTGCAAGAGGCTTATTTTCTGGAACTCTAATTGGATTTTTGTTATTGGCCTGCAAGAGGCTTGTTATTTTATCGATTGTTAACGCTTTTCATTACTTATTGGGATGTCTTCTTCTGCTGTTGCTTCTGGATCTTCTAACCCTCTTACTCCCTCAGTTAGAATTGTTTCTTGGGATGGCCCAAAGTTTGATGGGGAGGAGGTTAAATGGTTCATTAGCAGGTATGAAGCTGCTGCTGCTGTTGATGGTGCTTCTCATGTGGATATGGTGAAGCAAGTTAGATTTTTTATTGCCGATAGGGAGGTGGAAAAAGAGGTTATTGCTATGCAGGCATTCAAGGACAAGGATTGGGTTAAGCTTTCTAAAGCTATGGTTGATAGATGGGGTGTTAGGTTTACTATGATGGACCTCAATAAAATTGTTGGAGACTGGCAAGCAAAAGGTGGAGTTTCTTCTATGGCTGACTTCAAAAAGCTCTGTGTTCAGTTTGATGAAGTGGTGGAATATCTCATACTGGTGGACGAGTTAGTGCATGAGAACCAAGCAAAAGATTTGTTTTGGACAGCATGCAGCAGGGATATTCGTATGGACGTCTTGAAGGATCTTTCAAGAAAAGATTTGATGAAGGAACTGCCTAATGGTGAGCAGAAACTGCCGGCTCTGGAGGTTATCAAAGAGAACATTCAGGCCCATCTCAAGTTATTGGCGTTGGACAAATATCAAGAGTCTTGCACTCAATATGTTAGCAAGGTTAGCGAGGTTTTGGCCGAAAACAACGATATTATGGTCAAAGCCCAGGAGGCCAAGAAGGCTCAAATGGGATTACCTGCTGCTAAAGTTGAGGGTAATGTAGATAATAAGATGGTCGATCACCTGGCCGATTTAACTAAACAATTAAAAATATTTGTTCAAGAAACCCAGAAGGCCAACAAGGCCCCAATCGCTTCTTCGTCGACGTCAACTTCTTATCAGTCTAGAGGTAATGAACGTCGAAATTATAATGGCAATAACAACAGTAACCGCTTCCCAGGCAATGGGAGAAATGGTGGGAATGGTGGTAGTAATTATAGAGGTGGCTATGATGAGCCAAAGGTGTGCTCCTATTGTAATAGGAGAGGGCATAGAGCAACAGTTTGTTTTGCTCTAGATAAGGATATGGATGCTGGGCGAGTTTTATTCGATGGTAAAGTTTATAAATTTCCCGATGGTTCGTTCATCAAGCCCAGTGATGGACAGTCTCCTTCTGATTTGGTCAGAAGAAGTTTAACGGCTGAAAGGAGAGCCAGATTTGAAGAGGGGACGGATGAAGATGTTAATGCCAAGAGTGGCAAAAATGGTAATGGTAATGGTGGTAAAGCTGACAAGGGCAAGGAGAAAGAGTTCAGTAAAGCCACATTTTCTACTTCTTTTGGTGGTTTACAGCTGGCGACGGTTGCCCAGGTGGAGGGTAGCTGTATGGCTGGCGAATACGATCTAAATGCTGCTAGAAGAGCAGCTGCTACTAAGGCGAAAAGTAGCATTCAGAGCCAATTGAGGGCTAATCCTGGCAAGGCCAATAACAAAGTGAACCCTTACTCTAAGGACAAGATTTCTAGTGCTCAAACTGCCGCCAACAAATTGAACCCTTACTCTAAGGACGAATTATATAAAATGCAGAAGGGGATTGCTGATATGGGGCCCCCTAGTTATGGCAAGTTTGATTTAAATGGTGAGCCTATGCCAGAGGATGATTCAGATTCTGAGGAGGACGTACCGTTGGCGTCTCTACCCAGACCAAGTTTTAGCGGTCCCATCCCAATGGAGGGTGTAAGAAGGACTAGCGATGGATCAGGATTAGTGCAAGAAGCTGGTGACGGAGTTAGGGTTATAGAAAGTGAAGATGTTATAATGGGGGGTGAAGATGGCTCGGTTGGACCTCAAGAGGTACCCAGGGCCAAGGTTGTTAAATCAAAGGTCCAGTATGAGCGGCCAGTAGTTTCTGGTCAAGCTAATGCGATGGACGCAGTTTTGAATAGGGTGAATCAACTTCAGATTCCCTTATCTTTGGGGGAGTTATTTACGATTAGTCCGGCGCTTGCTGAAAAGCAAAAGAAGCATTTGACGAGGCGTCGGGTTTCCACTGGAGAGGTGGAATATATTTGTGAAAATGCTGAAAAGTTTGGGGAAGATGTAGATACACATTTTTCCGCTCCCCTGGGGTACCTGGTGGTAACTCTTAACGGTAAAGAAGTAAAGGCCTTGGTCGATTCAGGGTCTCAAATTAATTTAATTTCATTGGAGCAAGCGACGAGTATAGGCTTGCCAATTAAAAGTGGTACTGGGGGAAACCTCAGAGGTATTTGAGGGCATGCAACAGAGCTGATGGGTACTGCTGAGCATGTCAGGTTAGGCATTGGTGGATCTGTTGGTAAGGTTCACTTTTATGTGGCCAGAGGAGCAGTCAAAACTGTTCTTGGTGGTACTTTTTTGATGGATTTTGAGGCCAGGATAGGGTATCAAGCTGGCATGGGGATTAGTTTGGAGATCACTGGTGAAGATATGCGGAGGTTACATATGCGGTTAGCGCCTCCTGGAGATGAAGGTTGGGAAACACGGCCAGGGATTACTACTCTGTGCCAGTGTTGTGTTTGCACCAAGAAGCGGCATATAAAACGGACGGCTTCTGGTGAATTATGTTTGTTGGAAAGGGATGAATGCCCTCATTTTTTGGGGTAGCAGGGGCTGATCACTCTAATGTTGTAATCTCTCCTCAGGATGAGATCCCGGATTGCAATAGGTCAGCTCACTTGGAGATAATTCAAGTGGATTCTCAATTATTTTCTGTTAATATTACTTTGGAGTGCAAATACGTTATGGACTTTTCTATATGTTTATTGGATTTACCCTGTTTTTCTATAAAATTTAAAAACGGTGAAAAAGGCAAAATGGGCCAAATTAGGTTGGATAAAAATTGGAAGGGTATGTTTTATGGCCTCCAGCAAGAGGTTAAACTGCAATTATCTCCTTCTATTACGGACCTCCAGCAAGAGGGTAAACTGCAATTAACTTGTCAAAACTCAATAAAAAATCTCAGTATAAGTAAAACACAAAAAAATAATTTTTGTGAAAATTCATTTCCGGACCTCCAGCAAGAGGTTAAACTGCAATTATCTCCTTCTATCACGGACCTCCAGCAAGAGGGTAAACTGCAAAAATCACATCAAAATCCGATAAAAAATCTCAGTATAATTAAAACCCAAAAAAATAATTTTTGTGAAAATTCAATTCCGGTTTTCCAGCAAGAGGTTAAACTGCCAACTTTCTTTACGGGTGATTTACTGTTGGATAAGGTAAGAAAAGGTGTTGGAAAATCTGTTTATAAATTAGACGAGGGAAAGGAGAAAAGGGTAAAATTTAAAAATGAAATAAAATATTTTTCTAATTTTTCTTATTCTGATTCTGGCGATGAAGAAGATTCATTTGATGAAAGTTTTAATGGCGATACAAAAGAAAATGTTTTACCTCAAGTTTATTTAGATGTGGACGCAGCCAAATATAAGAAAGTAGCAAATAAAGTTCGACCTATTAATGAACCGCTACCTGCTGAATTAAATCCACCTTTGAGAAGACCAAGGTTATCAAGAGATCCTTATGAAAGTCCCTTGGTAAAGAATCCGCCTGAATTTTCTGAGACGTCAAGAATCACTTTTGAGAGACTGGGTGTTGTTAATTTTGGACCTGATGGTTGGTTGTCTGGAGAAGAGAAGAAGTTGTTGTTGGATGTGATGGTCAAGCGAGAGAAGGCCATTGCTTTTGTAGAAGAGGAGAGGGGTGTGTTGAAGCATTCCTATGGGGAGCCTTACAAGATTCCTGTGGTATGTCATGAACCGTGGCAGCAGAAACCGATTCCTATTCCAGCTGCATTGAAAGAAGCTTATATCAAAGTTGTCAGAGAACGGATACGCACTGGACTGTATGAGCAATCAACGTCAAGTTATTCTAGTCCGGTATTTTGTATCAAGAAACCGAATGGCAAGCTTAGAGTTGTTCATGATCTTAGGGAATTAAATAGGGTTACAATAAAGGATGCTGGGATACTGCCTAGTGCTGAGGAGTTTGTTGAAGCGTTTGCAGGGAGAGTGTGTTATGGTTTGGGAGATATTATGGGTGGATATGATGAGAGAGAGTTACATCCGGACTCAAGGCCTCTCACTACATTCGATACACCACTTGGACATTTACAGTTAACAAGATTACCTCAAGGAGCAACAAATTCGGTTGCAGTTTATCAAGCTCAGATGGCTTGGATCCTTCAAGATGAAATTCCACAATATGCTGGAATCTTTATAGATGATGGAGGAATTAAGGGACCAACAACCGATTATGATAACCAGGTGTTGGAAGAGAATCCCGGGATACGCAAATTCATTTGGGAGTTTGCAATTACTTTAGAAAGAATCTTGTTTCGAATTGAAGAGGCTGGTTTAACTATTTCAGGTTCAAAATTTTCATGTTGTGTGCCAGCCTTAGAAATATTAGGCCATGTGGTATGTAGAGAGGGTAGGATTATGTCCAAGAAGAAAGTTAACAAAATCCAGTCCTGGCCAAGACCCAAGAATACGACCGAAGTTAGAGGGTTTTTAGGCGTTTGCGTATATGTTAGAATGTTTATCAAGGACTTTTCTTCATTGGCAGCTCCATTGAGACGGTTAACGAGAAAGGATGCAGACTGGGAGTGGGATGAAGAGTGTGAGAAGGCGTTTGTGAAGTTGAAGGAGGTTGTGGGGAAGGATTTAGTCCTGCACAAGTTGGATTATGGAAAAAATGCTGGCAGAATTTATTTAGCAGTTGATTCAAGTCAGATTGCAGCTGGGGCGGTTTTGTCTCAGATGGATAAAGCTGGTTACATCAGGCCAGTTAGGTATGAATCTGTAGTATTTACTGAGGTCGAATCAAGATATTCTCAACCAAAATTGGAATTATGTGGTGTGGCGAAAATACTGAAGAAACTTCAGCATATTTTGTGGGGGCAAAATTTTGAGTTGCAAGTGGATGCGAAATCGTTAATCCAGATGATTAATTCCCCAAGTTTACCGAACGCACCCATGACGAGATGGGTAGCTTTTATTCAACATTTTTCGTTTGATTTAGTTCATAAGCCTGGCAAAACTTTTACTATGCCAGATGGTTTATCAAGGAGACCACCCACTGAAGAAGATTCAGACTCAGAAGAGTTCGATGAAGATATACCTATTATCAAAGCCAGCACTAAAGGAGCTGAAGACTTTCCATACCTCCCCCATGAGGTTAAACTGGCAGGATTATTGTGTTTATATTATGGTAATGATGACCTCCACCAAGAGGATAAACTGGAAAATAGTTTTTATGTTAATAAAGGTGTTGGAAAAGGTGTAGATAAATTCAGCAGAGAGGAGGTAGAAGAAGATGTGGTGTATGTAGAGGAAGATGGATTGGTAGTGTGGGATAGTAGTAATTTAAGGAATGGTGTATATGTTGGAGAATTAGAGAATTTAAATAAAAGGGTGGATAAAGAGAAAGAGGTATTTTCAAATACGGTTTTCGAAGGATCCAAAGGTTCAGAAGAAAAACGTCGACATAGCTCGATTAAAGATTTATTTAGGGGTCAACGATTATTGGCTCATTCATGTGCAGGTGATATTGGTGATAGAGAAGTCCCTATTGATGTTATATTAATCGATTTTCAAGATGAAGTCTGGGGTCAGACTGGTTTTTATTTTTTGTTAGTCAAATATTTTTTGACTTTAGAGAGGCCAGAAGGTTGTGAAGACGATGAATGGGTGGCTATCAAGAGGAAGTCATCTACGTTTTACCTATCTGGTCGACGTTTAATGAGGAGGAGGTATCCAAATCCTGAAGTAGTTATAACTCAACAGAAGGGGCAAGAATTAGTTTTGAAATCACTGCATGAAGATCTCGGGCATAGAGGCGTTGGAGAAACATTTAGAAGAATTTCTGATCGATTTTGGTGGCCTGGCATGAAGATGGCTGTTAAACAGTGGGTTCAGTCCTGCGAAGAATGTCAAAGACAAAGTTATTTAAGGCCAAAAGAACTTGGACGCGCGACCGGTGAATATACGCTCTTTGGAAGAGTTAGTTTAGATGCCGTTCATATAAAAGAGGGACGGTATAAATATTTAATTGTGGCCAGAGATGATTTATCTGGTTGGGTAGAGGCAGCGCCTCTTATTAATTTAACTGCCAAAAATGTGGCAGAATTTTTTTTGAATAATTGGGTATATAGGTATGGGGTGATGAAGTTGGTAACGGTAGATGGAGGTCCTGAATTTGGGACAGAGTTTAAAGAGGCCGTATTGAAAGTTGGATCAAAGGTTAGGGTAGCAACCCCATATTATCCTGAAGCTGAAGGCATGGTTGAAAGAGGGCATCAAGTTATTAAGGATGCTTTAGTTAAAATGTGTGGGACAAGTGCCGAAAAGTGGAGGCACTATTTACCTTTAGTTTTATTTGCTGATCGAATCACTGCCAAAAGGACGACCGTATTTTCACCTTATGAACTTGTTTTTGGACAGAAAGCAGTTTTACCGGTTGATTTAGAAGCTGAATCATATCTTGGAGTTGACTGGGACACGGTCAAAACTACTGAAGAATTATTGTGTGCAAGAATGATGCAGCTAGAAAAGAAAGAAGAATATTTAGAAAAGGCATATTCACGGATGATGAAGATCCGAAATCAATCAGTTAGATATTGGGATGAGCGGTTGGCACATCGATTAAGGAAACCTTTGAACCCAGGTGATATGGTCCTGGTGTATAATAGGAGTTTGGAAAGTCAATGGGGAAAGATGTTTGCAGATAGGTGGAATGGACCGTATAAAATCAAGGAGCAAGTTTCCGGCGGTTCATATGTGCTAGAAGAGTTGGATGGAGTAGTATTGAAGAAGAGGGTAGCGGCCGATCAAGTGAAACGGTTCTATCCTAGAGGCACCAGGAGTGCCGAAGTCTTCCTCCACAATGAGGATAAACTATGATATCAATGAAACTTTATGGATACCTCCGCAATGAGGATAAACTATGACATTTATGAAATTATATGGACGAACTCCAAAATGAGGATAAACTACAATTTTAATGACTTTTATTAAATTTATACCTCCGCAACGAGGATAAACTATGATATCTACGA
The DNA here is from genome assembly GCA_030280995.1 of Hemileia vastatrix. Lineage (NCBI taxonomy): Eukaryota > Fungi > Basidiomycota > Pucciniomycetes > Pucciniales > Zaghouaniaceae > Hemileia > Hemileia vastatrix. The sequence continues at coordinate 45,678,228 of JASXTE010000004.1, forward strand.
AATTTTATGGATTCCTCCGCAACGAGTATAAACTATCTTTTTTTTTTTATCAAATAATTTACTGTCGTTACACTGCATATGGGCGACGAAAATATGATGAAACTTAACGAAATGCAAGAAGACCTTCTTTGAAATTTTCGAAAACTTAAAATTCTTAAAAATATGGGTGAAGATAGTGTTGGAAAATTTTTTAAAATTTATTGGAAGAAGTGTTCACAGGGGAACCTTCTTAATTTAATATTGGCAAGTGTGGGGGTAATTGATGGGCTGGCTGCTCTATACACAATTACCCCATAATGTTCGTTTCCAAAATTTTCCCTGTTTCTAGTTGAATCCTGGCTTTGTCTTTTAATTTTAGGAAGTCCACTAAGACTATAAACTGGAACGAATCAAGAGACACCGCTCTCAAAGCCGGATTCAAGATTTTTTTATTTTGTCTTTGATTTTTTATGTTAGATTGTGATTTATTTTCTTTAATATATATTATGAATTGATGTAAAGGTGATGCTCACTGGTGGTCTCTAATCATTTTTATAAATTGGAGGGAGCCCACCCAGTGATCATCATTATAAAAATTATCTTCTAAAAACTTTCATTTATTTTCTTTTCTTTTCAATTTCTCAAAATTGTGTAACCACATCAAGTTGCACTTGGATGTGGGTATGATGTCGAGGGTACGGCTCATCAAATGGCCGGGGGGCATCTTTTAAAATTTTATTTTTTTTAAAAAAAAAAAAAAAAAAAAAATTTTTTTACATTTTTTATTTTTCTTTTCACATTTGTTTATCTTTCTTTAAAAATTAAATTTTAACTTTTATTTCAAAACTATCTTTTTTTAAAAAAAAATAAAATTAAATAAAAAAAAAAAAAAAAATCTTTTATTTTAAATGGTAAAAAAAAAAAAAAAAATAATAATAATAAAATAACTAAAAAATAAAAATAAAAATAAAAAATAAAAAAAAATAATAAAAAAAAAATAAAAAAAAATAATAATAAAAAAAAAAATAATAATAATAATAATAAAAGGTATTTTAGTTTTAGGTAGTTTAGATGTTTATATTTTATTTTTCAAACATTATTCAAGAAAGCTACATACCAGGAAGAACACCATCAAGGGTTGTTATCTTTTGAAGAATCGAAATTAGAAAATTTAGAAGGACCTTGATCGATTTCCTGGGATTTGAATCTTATTTCACGGTTACGATAGTGTTGAAGCCAGTTGGCTATTTTGAAAAGGTCTCTTAACAGTTGCTCTCTCATCCAAGATTCTAATCTATCAGAGGGCGGGTATCGTTGGAAATAAGCGATAAGGTTATTAAAATTAGCATAAAGCTTTTCAGACACTAGGTGAATTGGAACTCTAGGGAAGCTTGGATTAGGTTCTGGTAGTTCATAAGCAGAATATGAAATTGGAGAACCGGTGGACGCTTATCAAATTAAAATATCAGCAAATTAAAACCTGAAGATTAAGAAAGTAAAAAGAAACAAATAACCTGTGTCAACACTATCATGATCATAGATAAATGGCTTACTTGGTAATGGAGTGGGATTTTTTATGTTTAGATAAGGATTTTTTATTTTTGATAGATGAGGAGGACTGGTGTTGGATTTGGTGTTTGAAGTAGATGTTCTGGGCCTTTTGGATGAAACAAGAGAAGATGAAGACTGCTGGCTATTATAGGACCTTTTGTGCTTCAAGATGTTGGAAGAAGGAGAAGAATTGTTAGAAGGCTGAAGCATGGCCCTGGGAGCAGCAAGAGTTCTTGGGGGACTAGCAGCAAGTCTAGATTGGAGAGAAGGACCCAGAGGATTAGGTGATGGAGAAAGATTTAAATAGGCTGATGGAGAAAAAGGTATGGGATCTTTAGAGGTTGATGGAATAGGGGGTGGAGTAGAAGGTGAAGAAGAAGAAAGAGGTTTGCAGAAGGCGGCGAAGCTAGTAGCAGTGATGTGGAAAGAACCACAGTTCAAGCCAGAACATTTTCTTTTCTTCTCATAGCAGGATAAACAGGCCCTGTTATAAGTGTGCTTTTGCCAGTTAAAAGAGAAGATACATTCCCTATGGGTGAAGGCACAGTATTTGCAAGATTGATCAGCTGAAGCAATGAAGTCAGAAGGTTTCATCTTGTTAGGAGATATTTTTTTGAAGAAGAAAACTTGAAACTAGGATGAAGAAAGCTGGTGGCAGAATCTGGGTTCAAGGATAGAGAAGTTGTTAGGTCCACCAAGAACTTAAACTGGACTGTTATCAAGCTGTTGGGTCCACCATGACCTTAAACTGGATTTCTTATCGATTAAATGTTTGGTCCACCATGACTTTAAACTGGTAGTTCATTCATTGTTTAGTCCACTATGACTTTAAACTGGAAAATTAATATCTGCAGGATAATTCAACATTCATTGGACCACTATGGCCTTATACTGGATTACTTGTCGATCAAATGTTTGGTCCACTATGACATTAAACTGGATTATCAAATTTATTCAATCTTTGGTCAAGCCTAGGCCTTACTTAGGAATATATCAAGATATTTATGCACTTAAACGATCTTTGGTCCACCAAGACCATAAACTGGCAATCGATTATATGTTTGGTCTACCAAGACTTTAAATTGGAATGTCAATCTTGTTTGGATAACTCAATTCAATCTTTTAATTTATCACTGTCCCCTAAGACTCTAAACTGGTTATTCAATTATTTCTGGAATTGGGTGCTGATAGCTTTAGGAGGTTAAAACTTTAGGTGGTGATGATGCTAAAGAAAGCATAATGGTTAATTAGGTGAAATTTGTGGCGCTTTAACATGGTCTAAAGTTAATATTATTATTGGAAGCCTGGCAAAAGTATTTTATGGGTTTGCTGTATAGCAAAGTTTGAAAATTGTGATGAAGGAATCAGAAGTTAGGATGGTAGTTGGATTTTAGGGAATGATTTTTTTTAGTGCCTCATAGTTAGGCCATTTTTTTTGGTGTGAAGCTTGGAGGACCTTATGGCGAGATCGGAATCATAGAATTCGGCTCAGTGGGGGGCCCTATGAGGTTGGAATCAGGAGTATTCGGCTCATAGGAAGATCCACTCTCTCAATGCTGTGACAAGAAGGAAGACTGGTATATGGGAGTCTGAAGGGATTCAAACCTTGCTCTCAGTAGTGGAATCATCACAAGATTTATATTATTTTATTTTATGTTATATCAAGCCAGAGAAGAAAGAAAACATCATTTATGTTGAAAGTTTAAGAAGACCAAGCAAAAACAAAATTTTATCAAGTTATACTGTTAGAAAAGATAATTTCTTTGAAATTGTTCAACATCATTATCAAAGCTTTGCATTAAAATTCTTCTTTTCATGAGGTCTTCATGGTTATTAGCTGGAGTTTCTTGAAAATAGGCCAGCATTTTTCGTTTCAACTCATTAGTAAAGTCAAGAAAAAGATAGCAATGAAAATTTGGGTAATGATTGATATAGTCCGTCTTCACTCTACCAACATCATCAGTGTTGGTTATTTCGACAGCTAGAAGTTCAAATATGTTATTAAGTTATAGGTTTAGTCAATTTTGATTAAAAGTTTTTTTTAGTAAGATAAATAGGGTCTTACATTTAGAGCCAGGAAACATAGTCTCAGCAAAGTTAGTTGGGGGTACTGGCGTTATAGGATTAGGATCTTGTGAAGGCAAAATTAGGCCTGGATCCATTGATGAAGATTGAACTTTTGAAGCTGTTTTTGATTTTATTCGTTTTAAGAAGACAGGAATTTTGGATCGCTTTTTAGAAGTTGAGGGATCAGGGAGAGCAGCTGGTCCTAAATATACGTTTGTTTTAGAAGGAACTATTGGCCGGTTGCATTTGACTTTTTTTACACGGCATAAGTCGCAAGCTGTCCTGCCAGGAAGATTAGGATTGGACATTAAACAAGGTACCTGGTATTGAGCGCAGAGTTCACATGGAGCGACAAGTTCTTTGGAAGACATGTTGATGAAGATGAATTATATAGTTGATTAAAGAAGATGGTGGTTGAAGGTTAAAGATGAATATTGTGTTCAACCACTTATGCAAAGTTTTAAGAATGGGGACATTCTCGATTGGAGGGAGGATGTGGTAGCCTAAAGTTTAGTACGGCACCTAAATAAGTAAATGGAGTTATTACGGCATGCAAGATTGGCGTTATTATTTTTATTTTTTATATATAAAAGGGTTTTATTTAATTTACTGGAGTTTAAAATATGAAGAAATTGGTCACGAGCGAATGCCTACACAAATACAATTTATTTTACGGAGAAAACTTATTTTTACGGACTGAAAAATTTATAAGTATCAAGTCAAGTCACTCAAGAACCTTGGGAAATTTTCCCAGAATTTTTACTATTTTTCTTATATTTTTAAATGAATTTTAAAGTTTTATAGAAATATTTACGTTTTCAAAAATTACTTAACTTTGATGAATTTTCACGGGGTAATTAGAGCTGCGCAGACTACGAAAATTAGTTTGGTATGTAAAGGGAAATTAGCTCTATTATGTGTAATTTTTCTAGATTTTTTATTATGGTTTTAAGGTTCTAAATTGAGTCCGGAAGTCCGGACGGACTCCGTACGGACTCCGCTTTGACTCCGTACGGACTCCGTACGGACTCCGTACGGGCTCCGGATTGACTCTGGAAGAGCTCTGGAGGGGAAAACTTAGGCACGTGACTAGGAATACTTAAGCGCTTCTCAAACTCGAAATTGAGGGGGGACAGATCATACAGCTTAATCATTAACCACCACAGTCTCATTTTTTATTACTCAACAAAATAAATAAATTTGTAATACCCTTATAACATTTATTATTTTTACATAACATTTTAGAAATACAATTCAACAATTTAAATCACACTTCATATAGGGTATCTTTAGAAAGGTCTTCATCGCTGGGACTTGATTATTGCTGTCTCATAAAAATTCAAATTATTATAAAAACATAAAAGTCAATCTTTTCAGATCTTTCACTGGTACACCTTAATTGTTGTTATCAGTATTTCTTTATCAACAGCCACTTTCTTTAAATCTCAATAAGTGTTAATTATTTTAGAGTTTCATTATTTTCATCAATCAGATCCAAGTAGATTGGTTAGCTTAGTGATTTAGAATTCCCATTTTGTTATTTTTGTTGGAAGGACGAGGTTTTCAGCTAAATCCACATATTTCCTCCCGATTCTGCTTACAGCAAGGCGACTGTAAGAGTTTACCTTACCATAATGTCAGGATGGATGTGTTGAAGAAGTTGTCAAGAAAGGAATTGATGAAGACTCTTTCTAATGGGGATCAGAAGTTGCCTGCCTTGGATAAGGTGAAGGAGGCTGTTTAGGCCCATTTGAAGTTATTGGCTGTGGACATCTATCAGGAGGGGTGTGCCAAATATGTCAGCAAAGTCAGTGAGGCTTTGGCTGAAGAGGAAGTTAGGGAGAAGAAGGAGGAGAAGAATCTGGTGCAGGTTCCCAAACAGGAGAGGGACCCAATGGTGGAGCAGTTGGCTGATCTTACAAAACAGCTGCATATTTTTGTTCAGGAGGCCAAGAAGGATAATAAGGCACCTTCTCAGCCTAGAGATTTTGAAAGGAGGGCTGGTAGGAGTGATCCTTGGGTTTGCTCTTATTGCAGTAGGAGGGGGCACAGGTCCAATGATTGTTGGGCATTGAACAGGGATGTGTCTGAAGGAAAGGTTGAATTTGATGGCAGGGTTTTTAAGTTCCCTGATGGTTTATTTTTGAAGCCCAGTGAGGGGCAGGCTCCTGTGGATTTGGTCAGGAGAAGGGGTGGTCTCAATCATAGGAGGGCAAGGTTTGAGGAGATTCCTGATCAGGGGAAGTCTTCTGTTAAGGTAGATGAGGACGTCAAGGGAAAGGGGAAGGAGGTGAACAAGGTCTCTTTTTCTACTTCCTTTGCTGGTTTGGAGTTGTATTCTTGTGGTGGACAGTCAAGTGGTGAATGCTTGGCTGGTGTTTATGATGTGGAAGCAGGAAAGGTGTGAAGGCCTAAGAGCAGTTCTCAGGCCCAACCAAAGCCAAATGCTTCAAAGGGGGATCCTAAGCTGAGTGCAGCTAGGAAGAGGTACAGCAAAGAGGAGCTGTACAAGATGCAGAAGGGTATGGCTGATATGGGCCCCCCTAGTTTTGGTGCATTGGATATGAATTGTGATCCAATGCCAATGGAGGTGGATTCTGACTCTGAGGAGGATGTCCCTTTGGCTTCATTTCCAAAGCCTGTTGGAGTCAGAGGTTCTGGTGAGGGATCTGGTTTGGTTCCTATTAATGGTAAATCTGTTGGTGGTGCTGGTCCTCAAGAAGCTTCTAGGACCAAGATGGTGAAGCAAAGAGCTCACTTTGAGAGGCCAGTAGTGTCTGGTCAAGTTAATGTTATGGGCTCTGTCCTGGAAAGGATGAATCAGGGTAAGGTTTCCCTATCTTATGGGGAATTGTATGCTATCAGTCCAGGGTTAGCTGATAGGCAGAAAAAGTTGTTGACCAGGAGAAGAGTTTCTTCTGGTGAGGTAGAATACATTTGTGATTCTGCTGAAATGTTTGGTGAGGGGTTGGAAACTCATTTTTCTGCTCCTCTGGGATATGTCAATGTCACTCTGAATGGCAGGGAGGCAAGGGCATTGGTGGATTCAGGTTCTCAGATAAACCTGATTTCTTTGTTTGAGGCAACTCATTTGGGCCTCCCCATCAAAACTGGTATTGGTGGGAATTTGAGAGGGATTGGTGGCCATGTCACTGAATTGGTTGGAACTTCAGAGTTTGTGAAGTTAGATGTTGGCGGAGCCTCAGGGAAGGTTCATTTTTACATTGCTAAAGGTAATGTAAAAGCAGTATTGGGTGGGCCATTCTTGATGGATTTTCAGGCAAGAATTGGTTATCAATTTGATTTGGGAATCAGTTTGGAGTTGACTGGTAAAGACGAAAGGAGACTTCACATGAGGTTGTCATTCCCTGGAGAGGATGGTTGGGAGACCAGGCCTGGTTTATCTTCAATGTGCCAGTGCATGGACTGCTGCAGGAGAAGGAAGGAAGTGGGTGCTGCCTCTGGTTTTTTGGAGTGCTGCTCAGGCTCTATTGAGAGTCTGTCTTTTTAAGAGTAATAAGGGCTGATCACCCTAGTGCTACAACCTCTCCCCGAGATGAGGAAATCCCAGGTTGTAGTAGGTCAGCTCCCTTGGGGATATACCAAGTGGATTTTCAACTTTCTCTTTTTAATGTTTCTCTTCTTTGCAAGTATTCATCAAGTTTTTTATCAAGTCTCTGTTCTCTCTCAAGATTCTTAATTATTTTTAATTCAAGTTCAAGGAAGAAGATTGGTTATATATCTTTATTGAAAGATATGCGGAAAAGTTTTGGGGCAGTGAGATTGGGGTGTAAAAGTAAGTCCTCCCAATTGTGCACCGCTAGGGTTTCTTCTACACCTTTCAAAAACATTACCTGGGCCACACCTGTGAGCATTGGGGAAACCCCTGGTTATTTTTGTAGGACAGAAGAAAACTCAAGAAAAGAAGATAAAAATTTCAAGAAAATCAAGAAAAAAATCTGAAGATATTGAAGAAGGAAGATGCAAAATATTTTTGTGAAGATCGTCAAGATCTATTTTTGGGCCTCCAGCATGAGGTTTAAGTGCAGAAAATTTTGAAGAGAGAAGATCATCAAGATCGATTTTTGGGCCTCCAGCATGAGGTTAAACTGCAGAAAAATTTGAAGAGAGAAGATCATCAAGATCAACTTTGGGCCTCCAGCATGAGGATAAACTGCACAATTTTAGAAGATGTGATTCAGAAGATGAATCAAGATTTGAAGATTTGGAAGTTGGAAGCGAGGATGAAGATGTGGAATTGCGGAAAAGTTTTGGAGTGGTGAAATTGGGGTGTAAAAGTAAGTCCTCCCAATTGTGCACCGCTAGGGTTTCTTCTACACCTTTCAAAAACATTACCTTGGCCACACATGTGAGCAATGGGGAAACCCTTGGTTTTTGTTCCAGGTCTGGTGATGAAGAATTTCTGAAGATCCCTCAAGTTGAAGGTTGAGTGGCAAAGTATAAGAAGGTAGCGCAGAAGATTAGGCCTGTCAATGAGCCTATGCCTGTGGGTTTGAATCCGCCCTTGAAGAGACCTCCTTTGTCGAGAGATCCGTACTGTACTCCTTTGGTGAAGAATCCTCCAGAATTTGTAGAGACAGCTAGGGTGACTGTGGAAAGATTGAAAGTTGTTAATTTTGGTCCTGATGGGTGGTTGTCTGAAGAAAAAAAGAAGTTGTTGTTGCATGTTATTGTGCTAAGGGAAAAAGCTGTGGCGTTTGTTGAGGAGGAAAGGGGTGTATTGAAGAACTCTTATGGGGAACCTTACTTGATTCCTGTGGTTTGCATGAACCTTGGAAAATCAAACCTATTCCGATTCCAGCGGCTATTAGAGTGGATTTTGTAGAGATTGTTAGAGAAAGAGTCAGGACTGGGTTATACAAACAATCAACTTCCAGCTACTCAAGTCCAGTTTTCTGTGTAAAAAAGCAGAATGAAAAGTTGAGGGTGGTTCATGATCTTAGAGCCTTGAATAGAGTCACTATCAAGGACGCTGGTATTCCACCAAGTGCAGAGGATTTTGTTGAAGCTTTCTCTGGAAGGGTGTGTTATGGTTTGGGTGATATTATGGGTGGTTATGATGAGAGGGAACTCCATAGGGATTCAAGGCCTCTCACAACTTTTGAGACTCCTTTGGGAAGATTTCAGCTCACTAGGTTGCCTCAAGGAGCAACTAATTCAGTGGCAGTTTATCAGGCACAGATGGCTTGGATTTTTTAAGATGAGGTTACTACTCATGCTGGTATTTTTATTGATGATGGTGTAATTAAAGGACCATCCACTGATTATGGTAATGAGGTGTTAACGGAGAACCCTGGCATAAGGAGGTTTGTGTGGGAATATGCAATAACTCTAGAGAGAGTGTTGTTTAGGATTGAAGAGGCTGGTTTGACCATTTCAGGGTCAAAATTCTGTTGTTGTGTTCCTGCTTTGGAAATTCTGGGTCATGTGGTATTTAAAGAGGGAAGGATTATGGCGAAGAAGAAGATTAATAAAATCCAGTCATGGCCAAGGCCTAAAAATACTACTGAAGTCAGGGGATTTTTAGGGGTTTGTGTGTATGTCAGATTTTTATTAAAACTATTCTTTGTTGGCTTAATTCAAAAAGACCTTTCTAATAAAAAACTAAAGAGACAAAAAAACATGTAGAAGACTAAGATCCCCCCCTTTCTATCTGATTCTCCTACTCCAGACCTTTCCAACAATACCCTACATGCATAGGATCTACAATAAACTATTGATCTAATAAGCATAATAAATTCTAACCAAATTTTCCCACAATAGCCAAATTTTTCCACAGTAACCAGACTTTAATACAGTGTCCAAACTTTGGTACAGTGACCAAACTTTGGCACAATGACCAAACTTTGGTCCAGTGACCAAGCTTTAACCCAGTGACCAGACTTTCCTATTGTGAGCAAATTTTGCCACAATGAGCTCTTTTTGCCATAATGAGCTAATTTTGCCAGAGGGAGCTAAATTTGCCACAGTGAGATAATTTTGCCACCATGACAGAATTTTTCCAGTACACTTCGCTTTTGCACCGGAAAATCACCGGAGCACTGGAGCTCAGTGGCCATTCCATCAGCACACTATACCCACTAATAATACTATAAGTCCTTAAATCAAGTAAAACACTAAGAAAACAGTAAAATATGATAAAAAATCATCAAGACATAAAAGATAGAGAAAAATCTGGGCTATCCAATGATGATAATCACCTTCCGAAATTCCAAATATCCAGCCTTATAATCCAGAAATTGCTACTAATCTTCAAAAATAAACCTAAGTGGAATACCCAGATGTGGAATGCCACAGCACAAGTAATAATCCAATGATTTGCAGTTTTGATCTCCAATTTTTTTTGAAATTGGATTCTGAGCTCCTGGAGACTAGAAAATCTTCCCTTTAAAATACAAATAGCATGTTCAATCTATAATCTTGTTTGGGCAAGGTGATAATTAAATGTGGTTTTGGGGTCATTTTCTAAAGTTGCACCATGGAAAGCATGTATAATGTACTTTCCACTTGCATATGCTGAGTCTGCAATGAGGTACTGAGATTTGTCAAAGTATGAGTCAGGACTTTTCAAAATCCTCATTCTTTGGAAGATGGAAGATTCATGACATGAGCCAGGGCAGCCACTATGAAAAGCAATAAAAATTTTTTTACATCACAGACAAGTTGAATGGCAATATATTATCTACAAAGAAGATAAAAAGTTAGTTTATGAAAGATGTGAAATTGGAGAACATTTGAAGAAAACTTTTTTTGAAATCAAAATAATGGTTGCCATCATGAGCAGGCTCTTGATGCAAAGGTATAGTTTTTCCATCAACAAAAGCTACACATCCAGGGAAACTTTTGGCTTGCATTAATTGAGAGGATTCAAGTCGCTGTTGTGGAGTTGGCCAAGCAAGTGTTTGAGACTTGAGAGAAAGGATAGAAATCATACAGAGCTTGATGTATAATATCACTGTACCATATCCTATGTTAATGAAATTATACAAAAATCTTACAGAAGCACCATTTACATTTGAGCCAAAGAAACATAGTGCAACAGCAAGTTGAATAGCAGGATCATGCTTTTGATTTTGAGAATTTTTATGAAAGATAGGATTTTTGGAGAGGAATTGCTAAATTTTGAAGAAAGAATTGGGAGAAGTTCAAAATATATGAGTGAATTTTAGTTGAGGAATTTTGAGAATGGAGTGGAGATTATATCTGGGATCATTATAAAGATTTGCCCCCCTTGGGTTTATGTAACACTTTTTGAAAAAAAAGACATATAGGCTAAAGCATCTTCCAAATCAGAGTCCAATTTATAGTAAAGAACTAAAAGTAAAGCAATAGAATTCATAGTTGTGTGAGTAGCTCCCTAGTAGAGAGGTGTTTCATTTTTGTTGGTGGAAGGCAAATGTGATGAGAGAAGTGGGAATTCACTGCCAAATGTTCAGTTGGGGTGTGTATATAGAAAAAAACTTTAAGTGCTTTCCACCAAAATTAAGTAGGATAGAGTGAGGAAAGACTTAAGGATGGCATCAGCAATTATAAGTCATGTGACTTTCTTAAAAATCCATCATGGATGTGATGAGTTTGGGATCAGGAATTAGGAATGAAAATTGGGGTATAAGAGGCATGATAATGCATTATTAGGGGGTATCTAAGTTATAAATTTGTAATTATTTCAAAGGTATTTCCCAAAAAAAAAGAAAGCCACCAAATTGACATTAATTCTCAGTAAAAAGGTGTTTTGGGGGTACAATATGGCATATTTTAAAATATAATCAAAGTTGATTTGGGGGGAAAATAGTTATTTTAAAATGGATGATTTCTAACTTTGATACCCCCTATTATGGACTCCTTATCAACTAGCCCTGGGGCTAGTGGATAAGAATCTTTGACAATTAATAATTTCTGATCCCGGGAAAAAAATTCCTGATCCCTAATTGTGGATCCCTCAACTTTGATACCCCCTAATATCAGTATCTTAGTAAATACATTAGGGGGTATCAATGTTCAGGGATCAGCAATTAAATTAATTGCAGATAAAAATCCTTATATTCCAATTATCTTCGGCAATTATTTTTGCTAATAATTGGGTTATTAGACACTTTACGTGTCAATGTTCACCTCTTATCCGACATTTTTATCCTCAATATTTCATAACCACACACACATTGGACAACTTTCTGGATATCCCAGCCTTCCCACCTTTCTGGGCACTCCTACCCTCATCCCATCCTGTCATCTACCCTGAGAAATTCTTCATTGAAATGTCCAATCCTCTTTACCATAGACAATCTCTCTCACCAACATCTTGAATTCCGGGCCAGAACCTCCCCTATGTGGTAAGAAAGAAAATATTTTTGATCTATGAATTGAAACATTTAGCATTGTATGATTTCATAGCATATTTTGAACAGAAATAGTATGATCTTTCTCAACCTCCAGACTTGAGAGGCAGTGTTAGACCTATCTTATGGGAAGTAGATGGTAAATAGATTTTCAATTTTATGTGACGAGCTACTGCTTCTAACCAGGATACTGCTGTATTATTTTTATTTTTTCCTCCTCTAAAAGAGACTCCACCTCACTGCTTCACCTATACTTGATTCCCCACCCTGAAAATCCACCTTGCTTGCCTCCCATTTACCTCCAATAGAAACCCCACTCCTCGAACTTACCTCACTCTCCATCTCTTCATCTCCACTAGACACCCCAGAACACCCTTTCAACTTTAACTGATGCCCCACCCCTTTAATCCATGTTTCTTTACTCCCATTTGCCTCCAATAGAAACCCCACTCCTCAAACTTACCTCGCTCTCCATCCCTTCATCTCCACTAGACACCCCAGCACACCCTTACAACTTTAATTGATGCCCCACCCCTTAAATCCACCTCGCTTTACTCCCATTTTCCTCCAATAGACACACCACTCTCCATCCATTCATCTCCACTAGACCCCCCAACACACCCTTTCAATTTTTATTGATGCCTGGCACCTCAAATCCACCTCGCTTGCCTCCCATTTCCCTCAAATAGAAACCCCAACACACCTTTTTAACCAAACATGATGCCCCAAGCTTCAAATCCATCTTGCTCCCTTCCTCATCATGCAAAAATTAAATCGCCACCCTCTCCATAGCCTCCAACCAAAAACCCTCCACCTTTACATCCAATATTCTCTTCTTCACTTCATCTCCACAAAAAAAATGATAATCTTAAAGTATATAATATTAAATTTATAGAGATTAATAAAGAAAAGTAATACAAATATATTAAAATAAGTTTATGATACAGACAACTGTTTTGCAATAACTGAAATAGTCTATGGGACAAGATATATGATTTAATAGCCCAATATAATAAAAATGAACATTATTTGAAGAAAATAGCTAATAAATAAATAAATTACGAACCAATTAATAAAAAAATTATTATATTCCACACCATTAAGAATCTCCAAAAAGTAACTAAAAGTCTGAAAAACAGTCACTTTAATTTGTACAATTATATATTCAGCAAAACCATAAATGCTTGGCCTTTTTGCCAAAAATTATTTAATAATTTTTTTGCCTGTATCAACACTTTTCCGGCCCTAATTAGGGGTTTTTAGGCTTTTTTGGGTTATGCATCTAACATAAAAGATGCCACACCAGTATAAAATGTCCACAAAAAATGTCAAAAGGGCCAAGAGTTATCATTCATGCCATAAATAAGTAAAAAAGTAAATTTGTTCCCAAAAAATTTTAGAAAATTATTGACCTGAATCTTTTGTAAGCTTCCTAAATACAAAAATTACAGTCCTGTTACATTCAAATTTTTTGAAATATATATTTTTTCTCTATAATGATGTCTATAAGTAAAGGTTTATGTGATAGTTTGTATTAATATTAACTTTTTTTATAAATCTTGATTAATGTGGACAAATTAAATATATTTTCAAGGTACTAAAAAAGAACATACAAGGGTGGCGAGCTAATTTTTGGGTGATGAGTTGTCAATTAGAGGTGAAGAGGAAGGGAGAGAGGTGGATTTGATGCTTGGGGCATCAAGTTTGGTTAAAAAGGTGTGTTGGGGTTTCTATTGGAGGAAAATGGGAGTAAAGCCAGGAGGATTTGAAAGGTGAGGCATCAATTTAAGTTGTAAGGGTGTGCTGGGGTGTCTAGTGGAGATGAAGGGATGGAGAGCAAGGTAAATTTGAGGAGTGGGGTTTCTATTGGAGGCAAAAGGGAGTAAAGCAAGGTGGATTTGAAAGGTGAGGCATCAATTAAAGTTGAAAGGGTGTTCTGGGGTGTCTAGTGGAGATGAAGAGATGGAGAGCAATGTAAGTTTGAGGAGTGGGGTTTCTAGTGAAGGTGGAAGGGAAGGGAGAAAGGAAGATTTGAGGTGTAGTGGAATTGGTGGGAACACAAGGGAAGGATAGGATCAGAAACTTATGTTAATTTACAAAAAAGGAATAAACCATAAATGTAAAAAAGAAATGAGGGTGTGTAGATAGAAAAAAAGGCTAAGTGTTTGCCACCAAAATTAAGTAGCATAGAGTGAGGAAAGACTTAAGGATGGCATCAGGAATTATAAGTCATGTGACTTTCTTGCAAATCCATCATGGATGAGATGAGTTTGGGATCATGAATTAGGAATGGAAATTGGGGTATAAGAGGCGGGATAATGTATTATTCACCACAGAAAAAATGGGGGGGTATTGCTAGCAATACCCCTTGCTTGAACTCCGTTGAGCCACAAATCTATGCCTGAATTATGCACACATCATCATCATGTAAGAAATTTTTTGGCCTTATATTTGGTCAGAGATTTGTCACAAATTGAGCTCAAGATGAACCTACATTGATCACCGTTTGATCTTGAAAAATCCTAATTTGATTATGAGTTGAATTCCCTTTGATCTCACTTTGATCTAACATAAGCTTTTGCATATCCAATATGTCAACTATTCACTTTCAAAAAGATTCATAATGAATTTCACATGGAATATTAGAACCAAAACCAGTAATTTTGAGTAAAAGGCTCATCAAAATGATTAATCTACAACAAAATACCATCAAAATTCAATCTGATTACTGAAAATTTTTGGTAAAATGACTAATAGATATTTAAATTGGAAAATAATATTCCATTTCTCAATTTCAAATTCAAAATATAAATCCTCGTTTCAAATGTGAATTTTTTAGATTCCTTGCCTTCCTTTATTATGAGTAATATTTGAGGTATTTTACACCTTTGTAAATATGGTGATGTGCTGCTAGAAATTATCTCTGTTTCAATTAAACTTTATTGAAGCTTGATTCCAGAATGATACATATTTTATAACTGTTTTGAGAAAAAAGTCACTAGTAATGAATTTAGCCTTTTATCTGTCCTTTATTAAACCTCAATTAGTCCTACTTAAATCCAAATTGACCCACAAAAACCTTATTCAGGATATTTTTTAGCCCAGGATGATTCAAGATTGGAGCAAAATATTATTTTAAATATCCAATATGCCTATTGATTAAATTTCTTCAAGCTTACTTAAAATTCACATTAACATTAACTTTCACAGGAAATATTAAACACAAATCTTGAAAATATAGTATTTAAAATCAAAATAAATATAATATAATATGCTTACAACAAAATTTTCTTTCTGGATTAATTGAAACAAAAAATTGTTCATTTGTGAAAATAGAAAAAATACTATCCATCCTGAATTTAGAATTCATTTTTAAAAATTTAATGCCCCACTCACTTTCAAGTTTATCATGTATTTCAAAAATTATATTTTTAATAATTTTGTGAATAGTACACCTGAGATATAAACTTGGGGATATCAAAAACTAAAACATCAGCAAATTGAAATGTTTTTTATTGCTATGAATGGAAATAATGATTGAAAAACACCATTAGAGCAAGTTTGATTTTGAATAATAGGCATACTTTCTTGTGTAAATTTCAATAAAAATAATTTTTATTCTTACATAAGTTGCGGTGGATACATTTGAGCTCAAAAAGAATTAAAATTGACAAAATAAGACTTCTATAATTCATATTCAAAAATGAAATCACCCTTCATTATCTACCTGTAAACTATTTTAAATTAAATAATTTCAAAGTCAGTATATACTGATGTTTCTTCTAAAAAATTTATTATATAGATTAATAGCCATAAACAGTTGACATAGATGTTAACTTTATATAAGCAATCTTTAATGCATAAAATGATAAAACTATCTTTTATGTAAAAAGTGATGAAGGAATTAAATATTATTAAATTTTTGATGCACTATCAATAAAATTGAAGATAGAGCATATCAAAAGTTTAAACTTAATTTCAATTTTGATATCATCATTTTATATTATTTTACTTGAGTAGAAAACAGATTTTAAATCTCAATATAATTTTAAATCACATTAGTTTGTAGATTTCAACATTTGAAACTATGAAATAAATATTTATGAAAGAATTTTACAATATTTGCCCTTCTAAAAACTCATAAATCCAACTTCAAATCTTCTAACCTTCACAAGTAACCACAATGCATTCTGAAAATACTCTATATTTAAATAATTAAAGGTAAATTAAATTATGTTTTTATTCTTTATTTCAATTTTTGATAAATAATATATATATATATATATATATATATATATATATTTTCTTAAAAAGTCTAAGAGGGAACTTAATAGTGGTTTTGGCATTAGATATATAGATTCAACTTTCAAAAAATTTGTTTGGAATAAATTACAAAGACAAAAAGGATATATTTTGATGAAAGAATACTGATTTAGGTTATCTTAAAATTTTATTAACCATTTTTATGGAATATCAATCCCTGGTTATCATTCTTTATGATATTATCATAGAATTTTTTCCTTTTTTAATATAATGATTTTCTATTTTTGTGGTATGTAGGTTAAGATAAGTTTAAAAGATTTGTTGAAGATATATATACCAGAAACAGTATAATCTGTAGATTTATAACTATAACTTACTTTTCTGATGTTTTACATCATTGATTAGTAGCTCATGCATTACATAAGTAAATAATTATAGTCTCTGGAAATAATTCCTTGTGAATTTCAAATTTTTTGTTATTCTTATAATCATTACTCAAATAAACTAAAAATTTCTTCAAATATTGATTGAAAGAAGGAGTTACAAAATCTTATTTTGTAGGTATAAAAGTTTGAGTTATTTTTCATATTATCAAGTATAATGAACATTTGTAAATTCTAACTTGAAAACTAGTGATCATAGCAAAGTAATACTGGAAGAATCAGAAAAAAGGGTGGAATAAAGTCATAGCACAACATGAAATGATACAAAATTGTTGATTTTTGGCTCACAAAATTCAACATATTTTTAACATATTTTACCACCTTTAGATAATGTTTAGTGGATTTTAACATTATTATAACAAGCAAAATTAACAATGTTTTGATTTTTTAACAAAAATAAATATTGTTAGATCATTTTTTTAAAAAATATGACTTATTTTTATGCTTTATCTACAATAGTTAGTAGTTTTTTTTGCAGAAATTACTTGTTTTGATATTCTATTTTTGAATTTTTTAAGAGAGCTCATTGCATTAAAGTTTTGTATTAATTTTTCATTAAAGCATCATATTTTAAATCTAGAGATTTGGTTTTGAAATAATATATATTTTTATGTTAATTGACTCATTATTTTTGGATTGATAAATTATGTTAAAATTGGGATTGCTTATTTCTAGTGAGTGTACATCATAGTTGGTTTTCAAATCAAAGATTAATAAATGGTCAAATTTTGAAAAATTCTAAATATCTTTTAAACCTTTTTGATTTAAATAATGTTTAATGTTATGTAATCATTCTATAAGTAGAACACAGTTAAAATCTGATAATGGTACATTGCTTTCAATTTCTAATACTAAAATTCTATTCTACTTGAAACAATGTAAACTAAAGCTTGGTATCTCATAAGAAACTCACAATTTTCAAAAATCATATTTCCAACTTTTTAAACATGATACACATTAAAATATATTTTTAGAATAATTTCCTAATTAGTTTCAAATACTAGAAAATAATGACCTCAATTTATTTTAATACTTAAACCATTCTGATGAGTGAATTTCACAATCCTCTAAATAACATATCGTTACCATTTATACACATATGCATGATTTCTCCTTTTGTTTAATTTTAGCTGAATCTAAAAAGTAAAATCACATGTTGAATATCATCTATAGATAAACTTCTTATATTAGAAGCTAATATTTCATATGAGAAATTTGTTATTGAGTTTGGGAAACATTAATAAGTGTTGGGTATTATAATTGAGCCATTTATTCAAGTAAATAAAAAAGGATAACCTTCTAAATATTTCATATATATATATATATATATATATATATATATATATATATATAATAAAAATTAATAATATAGTAGCATTTAACCATGGTTTTATACTAATGTCATATAAAAAAAAAGGGATTGAACTAAAAATTTCAGTAAAGAAAATAAAAATAAGATAAGTCAATATTCTTGTTTATATTCTCATATTTTTGAAATGGCTTACTTAAGGGAGAAAATTATTTGGTTTTAGAGTACAAGAATTTCTAGATAAAAATCTTGACAATATAGTTTGACCCTCTCAAAAAGAAAATTCCTAAAATTTTACTATCACATTTTATATATTTGTTAAGTAATAGAAAATGAGTTGTGTCTTTGACAATGAAGCTTTAGAGAATGAAATAAATGATTTAACTTTATAATATAATTTTTGAAACAATAAATCATGTATTCAAAAAAAATTATATATCTTACAATTAAGATAACAGTATTAATTAAGCAACTCTAACAACTTTGGAAAGAAAACAAGAAAAAAAAAATTTTAAAATGCATCAGTTATTTTTAGAATTTAAGGAAACTTAATAGCTCTACCTGTAAACTAGCCTTAAAACAGGTTTAGATTTAACATGTGGAAATTCATACATAGTACCCTTCCATCAGTAGAGCAGAAAAAAATTTATGTAGTTTTATTTTATTAATTTATAATAGTATTTTTATTTTTGGCTTTTTCATTAGTATAACTATATATTTTTTAACTTTTTTGTTTTTCATAACATGAATTCAAAGCTGCACATCACTACTTCAAGATGAAACTCCATATAATGTAATAAATGAATGATATATTATAATGAATATTACTAGAGAATTTTCAAAAATGGTGATTAAGAATTATTATTATAATTTTTTAAATTTTTATTATTATTCTATCTCTTGAAAGGAGATGGCCATATCTCAATTTAATTAGTTTTTCCTCAGAAAAAATTATTCTTGATCTAAATAAAATTGCATCGCTATTAACTAGATGTTATTATAAAATTTTACCAATTTTTTTATCTGAACATAGTTGAAAGTATTTATAAATTAAAGTGTTTCCACATAGTCTTACTATTATCCCACCATAATTTTCACATTTAGATTTCATTATAACTGTAAAATAAGTTTTTCAATAATTTTAATAATACCTTAATATTTAATAATTTAGTTACATAGTAGATTTTTTATCTTTTTTTATATGAGTCTTATTATATAAACACCACTTTTAGATTTTTTCCATTTTGATGTCTGATAATTTAAATTTTCATATAACTACCCAAATTATATCAAAAAAATTATAAAAGTATATTTTTTTAATGTAATCTTTTTGATAAACTTATCATTTCTTATAGGTTATTCTTCAACTATTTATTGTAATTAACTACCCACTCATTTATGGTCTGTTATTGTTGTTCATTACATACAGACAAAATAAGGATACTCTCATATTATATTGGAGTTTTAAATTAAAAAGTAAATACTAGTGGCTGGTATTAAATATGAAGTTGTTATAACTAAGTTGAACAATAATTAATGATTAAATGGCATTGTATATTACAAATTTTATTGAATGTATATAAAAATAACACTCAAGAAATATATATAAGATATATATATAACCATTGTATATCAAAAATGAAGTACTTATCAACATAATCTTTTTAAATGATTTTCAAATTTACTTAAAGAGACATTAATATTACCAATTCAAATTTTATATCAAATATAACAATATTATTATTTCATTTTTAATTATTTTACAAAAAATTTGAGTTACAAAGTAATTTAATTCAGTATTTAATGAATGTTTTTAAAAAATATTTTTAAAAATAGAAATAACCCCTCACAAAAAAAAATATAATTTTTTTTACTTACAATTTGCACCAAATTTCTACCCTTAAAATATTGGTATTCTTCTAACAAAAATATTTTTTAAATAAATTTAATTTTTTTTTTCATTATTCAATTACAAAATGTCAAATTTATAATTTATTTTACCTTACTAAAAATTTAGTTGAAAATTTAATTTTGTATTTCCAAAAAATAAACTTAAATGTCAAAAATTAAAAAAAACAAAATTATAAATATAATTATGAGAAAGAGGTAGATTAAATTTATAATATTCATATAAAAAAATTTCATATATTTTATGGTGTTTGAATTTTAAATTTAATGTATTAAAAAATAATTATTAAATAACCAAGCCAAATGAAATCGGCTTGGGTTTTTGGTATCACTAGCACTTATTTTTTTTCTTATGCTCACATTTTAATTTTTTTTTTTTGTTTCTAGATTTCTCATTTTTTTTATGATTTTTAAAGTTTTTGAGACTGAAGTTGCTTTCAAACAACTTCAGTCTAACTTATCTCTCACTTTCCCACCATATTGCACCTGGTAGGGAAAGTCGCTTCCATTTTAGAGACCAAAGTCGCTTGCAGGGACTTTGGTTTCTCTGTGTGCATTGCACAGCCAGAAAAAAACTGGCTGTGCAATGCACTGCATGCAGCACATGCAACGCGCATCGCTGCTGCAAGTAATGCGCATTGCATGTGCTGCCCATATCTCATGCAGCTGACTTGATATCAGCTGCATGAGATATGGAAGCGATTGTGCAACGCGCGTTACACACAATTTTGGCCACCTCCCAGCCTAGTAAATTAGATGGGAGGGTGGCAAACGTTACAGCAAGCAATCAAAGTCGCTTTTAGCGACTTTGATTGCTTGAAAGAGACACTTCCAGCCAGGGGAAGCCTGGCTGGAAGTACTAAATTGCAATGTAAGGGACCCAAGCCAATTTCAAAGGCTTGGGTCATAAATCAAGGTTTCTAAAAAGCAGCCAGTATAAATCTGTCTGCAATAAAAAGTAAATTTTTTTAATAAAATACATAAAAAGATAAAAATGTGTTCAAATAAAATATACAACACTCTTCAGCCGGTAAGAAACAGCCTTCCATTGTTACACATAGAAACAAAATCAAATGTTTCTTTCAGCAACATTGGTCATGTTTCAATATTTTGAACCAAGTAAGATCAGGAAAAAGGTCACGGCAAAAAAATTGTATAATTATAAGTCTCCCAATTTAATATGGTGGGGAGGTTCATATTTTAGAAATAGGAGGTGCAAATAATAGTTCCCTTTAAAAAAATTCAAAAATGAATTAATTTTGACGCAATGTAAATTTAAATGTGATTAGTGTATGTTTTTTAGCTACATGAAACATGGTAGCTAGAATTATGTGGCGTCAAATTTTTTTAGATGTGAAATTCAGCGTTCCACAAATGTTCATCTGTACAACATGCAGCCAAGTAAATTCTAGCTGAAATTAGTATATGCATAGGAAAAAATTATCATGCTGTGTACAGTGCCTTGGCAAAATTATTCTTTGAATTTAGATGAAGTTTATCATATGACTTGGAGAGCTGCATTTTTTTGAAAATGAGATCAGTGAAAATTCATGATATCTACATCTGTTTGCCACCCAATTTCTTTTTCCTTTCTCTTTCTCACTTACCTTTTTCAAAAATTATCCATCATATTTTTGCTTTATCATTTTGAGTTATTGGTACTATTTTCTTGACCTTATCTGATTACTGGTAAGAAAATTTTTCTTGCTATTGCATTTCATATCATTTTGGTTTGTTACTCTTTTTTACACTTTTGACAAATTAATCTAATGATTCTAATTCTGAATTTATTTTTATGGTATCTTTTACTGTACCATTTTGATTCATTATAAAAAAATTCTTTTTCAGTTAACTTAAAGTTTTTTTATTTGTTTGTCAATTTACTTTTCTTTATTCCTTATCAAAAATGTTCAATTTATTTATCTAACCATTTATTTTTTAAAACAGTGATTATAAAATAAACTTTATAATTAATTTTGATCAATCAGCTACAAATGTAAGATGATTTTATAGACATGTAAGGTCATGTTTTGCTTATCATTTTACTATATTTCTTTAATACTTTCTCAACCATTATATTATTAATATGAAAAGTAAAACATCATCTTGTACTTGCTGAAAGCATACAGGATAATGTTTTGCTTTTCATAATAATAATTAGATTGTTTGTACTTTACCTTTAATTTATTGATTTTTAAGTTGTTTCAAAGTCTTGTACTTGCTGAAAGCATACAGGACAATGCCACAATTTAAAAATTAGTAATTTATTGAAGTATAACTTTCTAAGTCAATATATTGGTCAGAGCAAGATTTTTCATTTTATATATGTGGATATGATTATTCTGTAAATTTTTTAATATTACTAGTGTATTGGAGTTATACTTTCATTATATTATTAATATTAAGTGTAGAGCCAAATCTCGTACTTGCTGAATGCATACAGGATAAAGCTATACTCTTTATATGTATAATTTAATAAAGTATACCTTTTAAACACTTTCTTAATATTTGAAATAAAGAAAAAGTATATAAATTTACTAATATGTAGATATTCTAACTTTTGTATTTCTAATATTGAAGATATGATAAAGTTAAAGGTATCAATGACTGATAATTGAAATTATGTTACTATTTTCTAATTTTTGATTTTTTTCTATTTTAAATCAAAATTGAATTCTCTTAGGATTGAACCATCAATGAGTAACAATTTGAAAAAAAAAACGGACAGGGAAGAACTCTAACAATAGGTGGGCGAAAGACATTGCTACTGGAATGAAACTTGTAAATGCTCTTGGAATGGATACAAATGGGAAGAAGCCACATTTCTATGCACAATCTTATGCAAATAATATGACAGATTGCAATAATTATTACAGTTTTTTTCCTAGATGTAGTATTTATAAACCAAAAGGTGTCTTAATACCTAATGTTCTTGTGCAGACTTTTGAAATTCATGAGCTCAAAGAACTAGATATGTTAGATGCTACGGTGTGGTAGCCTAAAGTCTAGTATGGCACCGAAGTACGTAAATGGAGTTATTAAGGCGTTCAAGATTGGTGTTATTATTTTATAAAAAGGGTTTTATTAAATTTATTTGAGTTTTAAATATAAAGAAATTTAGTTAAAAGAAAATGCCTACACGAAATCAATTTATTTTACGGAGAAACTTATTTTTACGGTCTGAAAAGTTTATAAGTATCAAGTCGAGTCACTCAAGAACCTTGGGAGGGTTTTCTAGAATTTTTACTATTTTTCCTATATTTTTAAATGAATTTTAAAGATTTATAGAAATATTTACATTTTCAGAAATCACTTAACTTTGATGAATTTTCACGAGGCCATTAGAGCTGCGCAGACTACGAAAATCAGTTAGGAATGTAAAGGGGAAGTGGCTCTATCATATGTAATTTTTCTAGATTTTTTATTATAGTTTTAAAGGTTCTAATTGAGTCCGGAAGTCCGGAAGGACTCCATTTGGACTCCGTACGGACTCCGCTTCGACTCCGTATGGGCTCCGGATTGACTCTGGGAGAGCTCTGGAGGGGAAAACTTAGGCATGTGACTAGGAATACATAAGAGCCTCTCAAACTCGAAATTGAGAGGGGGGAGACAATATACAGCTTAATCTTTAATTACCACGGTCTCATTTTTTTATTACTCAACAAATTAAATAAATTTGTAATACCCTTATAACTTTATATTTTATATATAACATTTTAGAAATACTACTCAACAATTAAAATCACACTTCATACAGGGTATCTTTAGAAAGGTCTTCATCACTGGGACTTGATTATTGCTGTCTCATAAAAATTCAAATTATTATAAAAACATAAAAGTCAATCTTTTCAGATCTTTCACTGGTACACCTTAATTGTTGTTATCAGTATTTCTTTTCTCAACAGCCACTTTTACTTAAATCTCAATAAGCGTTAAATATTTTAGAGTTTCATTATTTTTTATCAATCAGATCCAAGTAGACTGGTTAGCTTAGTGATTTAGAATTCCCATTTTGTTATTTTTATTGGAAGGACGGGGTTTTCAGCTAAATCCACATATCTCCTCCGGATTCTGCTTACAGCAAGGCGAATGTAAGAGTTTACCTTACCATAGTTGGGGCCCAACGTGGGGTTCAATTTCTCTAGCTTTCTTTAAAGACTTACTTGGATCAAGAACATTCTTAGCCTGCAAGAGGCTTATTTTCTGGAACTCTAATTGGATTTTTGTTATTGGCCTGAAAGAGGCTTGTTATTTTATCGATTGTTAACACTTTTCCTTACTTATTGGTATTTCTACTTCTGCTGTTGCTTCTGGATCTTCTAACCCTCTTACTCCCTCAGTTAGAATTGTTTCTTGGGATGGCCCAAAGTTTTATGGGAAGGAGGTTAAATGGTTCATTAGCAGGTATGAAGCTGCTGCTGCTGTTGATGGTGCTTCTCATGTGGATATGGTGAAGCAAGTTAGGTTTTTTATTGCTGATAGGGAGGTTGAAAAAGAGGTTATTGCTATGCAGGCATTTAAGGACAAGGATTGGGTTAAGCTTTCTAAAGCTATGGTTGATAGATGGGGTGTTAGGTTTACTATGATGGACCTCAATAAAATTGTTGGAGACTGGCAAGCAAAAGGTGGAGTTTCTTCTATGGCTGACTTCAAAAAGCTCTGTGTTCAGTTTGATGAAGTGGTGGAATATCTCATCTTGATGGATGAGTTAGTGCATGAGAATCAAGCAAAAGATTTGTGTTGGACAGCATGCAGCAGGGATATTTGTATGGACGTCTTGAAGGATCTTTCAAGAAAAGATTTGATGAAGGAACTGCCTAATGGTGAGCAGAAACTTCCGGCTCTGGAGGTTATCAAAGAGAACATTCAGGCCCATCTCAAGTTGTTAGCATTGGACAAATATCAAGAGTCCTGCACTCAATATTTTAGCATGGTTAGTGAAGTTATGGCTGAGAATAACAATATTATGGTCAAAGCCCAGGAGGCCAAGAAGGCTCAAATGGGACTACCAGCTGCAAAAGTTGAGGGTAATGTGGATATTAAGATGGTCAATCACTTGGCCGATTTAACAAAACAATTAAAAATATTTGTTCAAGAGACACAGAAGGCTAACAAGGCCCCAATTGCTTCTTCCTTGACGTCAACTTCTTATCAGTCCAGAGGTTATGAACGTTGAAATTATAATGGCAATAATAATGGCAACCACTTCCCAGGAAATGGGAGAAATCATGGAAATGGTGGTAGTAGTTATAGAGGTGGCTACGATGAGCCAAAGGTGTGCTCCTATTGTAATAAGAGGGGGAACAGAGCAAAAGTTTGTTTTGCTCTTGATAAGGATATGGATGCTGGGCGAGTTTTATTTGATGGTAAAGTTTATAAATTTCCTGATGGTTTGTTCATCAAGCCCAGTGATGGACAGTCTCCTTCTGATTTGGTCAGAAGAAGTTTAACGGCTGAAAGGAGAGCCAGATTTGAAGAGGTGACAGATGAAGATGTTAATGCCAAGGGTGGCAAAAATGGTAATGGTAATGGTGGTAAAGCTGACAAGGCCAAGGAGAAAGAGGTCAGTAAAGCCACATTTTCTACTTCTTTTGGAGGTTTAGAGCTGGCGACGGTTGCCCAGGTGGAGGGTAGCTGTATGGCTGGCGAATACGATGTTAATGCTGCTAGAAGAGCAGCCGCTACTAAGGCGAAGAGTAGCATTCAGAGCCAATTGAGGGCTAATCCTGGCAAGGCCAATAACAAAGTGAACCCTTACTCAAAGGACAAAAATTCTAGTGCTCAAACTGTCTTCAACAAATTGAACCCTTACTCTAAGGACGAATTATATAAAATGCAGAAGGGGATTGCTGATATGGGGCCCCCTAGTTATGGCAAGTTTGATTTAAATGGTGTGCCTATGCCAGAGGATGATTTGGATTCTGAGGAGGACGTACAGTTGGCCTCTCTACCCAAACCAAGTTTTAGCGGTCCCATCCCAATGGAGGGTGTAAGAAGGACTAGCGATGGATCAGGATTAGTGCAAGAAGCTGGTGACGGAGTTAGGGTTATAGAAAGTGAAGATGTTATAATGGGGGGTGAAGATGGCTCGGTTGGACCTCAAGAGGTACCCAGGGCCAAGGTTGTTAAATCAAAGGTCCAGTATGAGCGGCCAGTAGTTTCTGGTCAAGCTAATGCGATGGACGCAGTTTTGAATAGGGTGAATCAACTGCATATTCCCTTTTCTTTGGGGGAGTTATTTACGATTAGTCCGGCGCTTGCTGAAAAGCAAAAGAAGCATTTGACAAGGCGTTGGGTTTCCACTGGAGAGGTGGAATATATTTGTGAAAATGCTGAAAAGTTTGGGGAAGATGTAGATACGCATTTTTCCGCTCCCCTGGGTTACCTGGTGGTAACCCTTAATGGTAAAGAAGTAAAAGCCTTGGTCGATTCAGGGTCTCAAATTAATTTAATTTCATTGGAGCAAGCGACGAGTATAGGCTTGCCAATTAAAGGTGCAACTGGGGGAAACCTCAGAGGAATTGGAGGGCATGCAACGGAGCTGATGGGTACAGCTGAGCATGTCAGGTTAGGCATTGGTGGATCTGTTGGTAAGGTTCACTTTTATGTGGCCAGAGGAGCAGTCAAAACTGTTCTTGGAGGTCCTTTTTTGATGGATTTTGAGGCCAGGATAGGGTATCAAGCTGGCATGGGGATTAGTTTGGAGATCACTGGTGAAGATATGCGGAGGTTACATATGCTGTTAGCGCCTCCTGGAGATGAAGGTTGGGAAACACGGCCAGGGATTACTACTCTGTGCCAGTGTTGTGTTTGCACCAAGAAGCGGCATATAAAACGGACGGCTTCTGGTGAATTATGTTTGTTGGAAAGGGATGAATGCCCTCATTTTTTGGGGTAGCAGGGGCTGATCACTTTAATGTTGTAATCCCTCCTCAGGATGAGATCCCGGATTGCAATAGGTCTGCTCACTTGGAGATAATTCAAGTGGATTCTCAATTATTTTCTGTTAATATTACTTTGGAGTGCAAATACGCTTTGGACATTTCTATATGTTTATTGGATTTACCCTGCTTTTCTATTAAATTTAAAAATGGTGAAAATGGCAAAATGGGCCAAATTAGGTTGGATAAAAATTGGAAGGGTATGTTTTATGGCCTCCAGCAAGAGGTTAAGCTGCAATTATCTCCTTCTATTACGGACCTCCAGCAAGAGGCTAAACTGCAAGTATCACCTTCTATTTTGGACCTCCAGCAATAGGGTAAACTGCGAAAATCTTATCAAAATCCGATTTAAAATCTTGGTATAATTAAAACACAAAAAAATAATTTATGTGAAAATGTTATTACGGACCTCCAGCAAGAGGTTAAACTGCAAGTATCTCCTTCTATTATGGACCTCCAGCAAGAGGGTAAACTGTGAAAATCTTATCAAAACCCGATTAAAAATCTCAGTATAATTAAAACACAAAAAAATAATTTTTGTGAAAATTCATTTCCGTACCTCCAGCAAGAGGTTAAACTGCAAGTATCTCCTTCTATTATAGACCTCCAGCAAGAGGGTAAACTGCATAAATCACATCAAAATCCGATTAAAAATCTCAGTATAATTAAAACACAAAAAAATAATTTTTGTGAAAATTCATTTCCGGTCCTCCAGCAAGAGGTTAAACTGCCAACTTTCTTTACGGGTGATTTAATGTTGGATAAGGAAAGCAAAGGTGTTGGAAAATCTGTTTATAAATTAGACGAGGGAAAGGAGAAAAGGGTAAAATTTAATAATGAAATAAAATATTTTTCTAATTTTTCTTATTCTGATTCTGGCAATGAAGAAGATTCATTTGATGAAATATGTAATGGCGATACAAAAGTAAATGTTTTACCTCAAGTTTATTTAGATGTGGACGCAGCCAAATATAAGAAGGTAGCAAATAAAGTTTGACCTATTAATGAACTGCTACCTGCTGAATTAAATCCACCCTTGAGAAGACCAAGGTTATCAAGAGATCCTTATGAAAGTCCCTTGGTAAAGAATCCGCCTGAATTTTCTGAGATGTCAAGAATCACCTTTGAGAGACTGGGTGTTGTTAATTTTGGACCTAATGGTTGGTTGTCTGGAGAAGAGAAGAAGTTGTTGTTGGATGTGATGGTCAAGCGAGAGAAGGCCATTGCTTTTGTAGAAGAGGAGTGGGGTGTGTTGAAGCATTCCTATGGGGAGCTTTACAAGATTCCTGTGGTGTGTCATGAACCGTGGCAGCAGAAACCAATTCCTATTCCGGCTGCATTAAAAGAAGCCTATATTGAAGTTATCAGAGAACGGATACGCACTGGAATGTATGAGCAATCAACGTCAAGTTATTCTAGTCCGGTATTTTGTATCAAGAAACCAAATGGCAAGCTTAGAGTTGTTCATGATCTTAGGGAATTAAATAGGGTTACAATAAAGGATGCTGGGATACCGCCTAGTGCTGAGGAGTTTGTCGAAGCGTTTTCAGGGAGAGTGTGTTATGGTTTGGGAGATATTATGGGTGGATATGATGAGAGAGAGTTACATCCGGACTCAAGGCCTCTCACTACATTTGATACTCCACTAGGAAGTTTACAGTTAACAAGATTACCTCAAGGAGCAACAAATTTGGTTGCAGTTTATCAAGCTCAGATGGCTTGGATCCTTCAAGACGAAATTCCACAATATGCTGGGATCTTTATAGATGATGGAGGAATTAAGGGACCAACAACCGACTATGATAACCAGGTGTTGGAAGAGAATCCCGGGATACACAAATTCATTTGGGAGTTTGCAATTACATTAGAAAGAATCTTGTTTCAAATTGAAGAGGCTGCATTAACTATTTCAGGTTCAAAATTTTCATGTTGTGTGCCAGCCTTAGAAATATTAGGCCATGTGGTATGTAGAGAGGGTAGGATTATGTCCAAGAAGAAAGTTAACAAAATTCAGTCCTGGCCAAGACCCAAGAATATGACTAAAGTTAGAGGGTTTTTAGGCGTTTGGGTATATGTTAGAATGTTTATCAAGGACTTTTCTTCATTGGTAGCTCCATTGAGATGGTTAACGAGAAAGGATGCAGACTGGGAGTGGGATGAAGAGTGTGAGAAGGCGTTTGTGAAGTTGAAGGAGGTTGTAGGGAAGGAGTTAGTCCTGCACAAGTTGGATTATGGAAAAGATTCTGGTAGAATTTATTTAGCAGTTGATTCAAGTCAGGTTGCAGCTGGGGCGGTTTTGTCTCAGATGGATAAAGCTGGTTACATCATGCCAGTTAGGTATGAATCTGTAGTATTTACTGAGGTCGAATCAAGATATTCTCAACCAAAATTGGAATTATGTGGTGTGGCAAAAATACTGAAGAAACTTCAGCATATTTTGTGGGGGAAACATTTTGAGTTGCAAGTGGATGCGAAATCGTTAATCCAGATGATTAATTCCCCAAGTTTACCGAACGCACCGATGACGAGATGGGTAGCTTTTATTCAATATTTTTCGTTTGATTTAGTTCATAAGCCTGGCAAAACTTTTACTATGCCAGATGGTTTATCAAGGAGACCACCCACTGAAGAAGATTCAGACTCAGAAGAGTTCGATGAAGATATACCTATTATCAAAGCCAGCACTAAAGGAGCTGAAGACTTTCCATACCTCCCCCATGAGGTTAAACTGGCAGGACTATTGTGTTTAGATTATGGTGATGATGACCTCCACCAAGAGGATAAACTAGAAAATAGTTTTTATGTTAATAAAGGTGTTGGAAAAGGTGTAGATAAATTCGGTAGAAAGGATGTTGAAGAAGATGTGGTGTATGTAGAGGAAGATGGATTGGTAGTGTGGGATAGTAGTAAGTTAAGGAATGGTGTGTATGTTGGAGAATTAGAGAATTTAAATAAAAAGGTGGATAAAGAGAAAGAGGTATTTTCAAATACGGTTTACGAAGGATCCAAAGGTTCAGAAGAAAAACGTCAACATAGCTCGATTAAAGATTTATTTAGGGGTCAACGATTATTGGCTCATTCATGTGCAGGTGATATTGGTGATAGAGAAGTCCCTATTGACGTTATATTAATTGATTTTCAAGATGAAGTCTGGGGTCAGACTGGTTTTTATTTTTTGTTAGTCAAATATTTGTTGACTTTAGAGAGGCCAGAAGATTGTGAAGACGATTAATGGGTGGCTATCAAAGGGAAGTCATCTACGTTTTGCCTATCTGGTTGACGTTTAATGAGGAGAAGGTATCCAAATCCTCAAGTAGTTATAACTCAACAGAAGGGGCAAGAACTAGTTTTGAAATCACTGCATGAAGATCTTGGGCAAAGAGGCGTTGGAGAAACGTTTAGAAGAATTTCTGATCGATTTTGGTGGCCTGGCATGAAGATGGCTGTTAAACAGTGGGTTCAGTCATGCGAAGAATGTCAAAGACAAAGTTTTTTAAGGCCAAAAGAACCTGGACGCGCGACCGGTGAATATACGCTCTTTGGGAGAGTTAGTTTAGATGCCGTTCATTTAAAAGAGGGACGGTATAAATATTTAATTGTGGCCAGAGATGATTTATCTGGTTGGGTAGAGGCAGCGCCTCTTATTAATTTAACTGCCAAAAATGTGGCAGAATTTTTTTTGAATAATTGGGTATATAGGTATGGGGTGATGAAGTTGGTGACGGTAGATGGAGGTCCTGAATTTGGGACAGAGTTTAAAGAGGCCGTATTGAAAGTTGGATCAAAGGTTAGGGTAGCAACCCCATATTATCCTGAAGCTGAAGGCATGGTTGAAAGAGGGCATCAAGTTATTAAGGATGCTTTAGTTAAAATGTGTGGGACAAGTGCCGAAAAGTGGAGGCACTATTTACCTTTAGTTTTATTTGCTGATCGAATAACTGCCAAAAGGACGACCGGATTTTCACCTTATGAACTTGTTTTTGGACAGAAGGCAGTTTTACCGGTTGATTTAGAAGCTGAATCATATCTTGGAGTTGACTGGGACACGGTCAAAACTACTGATGAATTATTGTGTGCAAGAATGATGCAGCTAGAAAAGAAAGAAGAATATTTAGAAAAGGCATATTCGCGGATGATGAAGATCCGAAATCAATCAGATAGATATTGGGATGAGCGGTTGGCACATCGATTAAGGAAACCTTTGAACCCAGGTGATATGGTCCTGGTGTATAATAGAAGTCTAGAGAGTCAATGGGGGAAAGATGTTTGCAGATAGGTGGAATGGACCGTATAAAATTATGGAGCAAGTTTCTGGAGGTTCATATGTGCTAGAAGAGTTGGATGGAGTAGTATTGAAGAAGAGGGTAGCGGCCGATCAAGTGAAACGGTTCTATCCTAGAGGCACCAGGAGTGCCGAAGTCTTCCTCCGCAATGAGGATAAACTATGATATCAATGAAACTTTATGGATACCTCCGCAATGAGGATAAACTATGACATTTATGAAATTATATGGACGAACTCCGAAATGAGGATAAACTACAATTTTAATGACTTTTATTAAATTTATACCTCTGCAACGAGGATAAACTATGATATCTACGAAATTTTATGGATTCCTCCGCAACGAGTATAAACTATCTTTTTCTTTATCAAATAATTTACTGTCGTTACACTGCATATGGGCGACGAAAATATGATGAAACTTAACGAAATGCAAGAAGACCTTCTTTGAAATTTTCGAAAACTTAAAATTCTTAAAAATATGGGTGAAGATAGTGTTGGAAAATTTTTTAAAATTTATTGGAAGAAGTGTTCACAGGGGAACCTTCTTAATTTAATATTGGCAAGTGTGGGGGTAATTGATGGGCTGGCTGCTCTATACACAATTACCCCATAAAGTTCGTTTCCAAAATTTTCCCTGTTTCTAGTTGAATCCTGGCTTTGTCTTTTAATTTTAGGAAGTCCACTAAGACTATAAACTGGAACAAATCAAGAGACACCGCTCTCAACGCCGGATTCAAGATCCTTTTTATTTTATTTTGTTTTTGATTTTTTTTATGTTAGCCTGTGATTTCTTTTCTTAAATATATATTATGAATTATTGTAAAGGTGATGCTCACTGGTGGTCTCTAATCATTTTTATAAATTGGAGGGAGCCCACCCAGTGATCATCATTATAAAATTATCTTCTAAAAACTTTCATTTATTTTCTATTCTTTTCAATTTCTCAAAATTGTGTAACCACATCAAGTTGCACTTGGATGTGGGTATGATGTCGAGGGTACGGCTCATCAAATGGCCAGGGGGCATCTTTTAAAATTTTATTTTAAAAATTTTTTATTACTTTTTTATCTTTCTTTTCACATTTGTTTATCTTTCTTTAAAAATTAAATTTTAACTTTTATTTCAAAACTATCTTTTTTAAAAAAAAAATCTTTTATTTTAAATGGTAAAAAAAAATAAAATAAAATAAAATAAAAAAATAAAAAAAATAAAAAAAATAAAAATATAAAAATATAAAAAAAAAAATAAAAAATAAAAAATAAAAATAAAAATAAATAATAAAATAACTAAAAATATAAAATAAAAAAAAATAATAAAATAAAAAAATAAAAATAAAAAAAAATAAAATAAAAGGTATTTTAGTTTTAGGTAGTTTAGATGTTTATATTTTTATTTTTCAAACATTATTCAAGAAAGCTACATACCAGGAAGAACACCATCAAGGGTTGTTATCTTTTGAAGAATCAAAATTAGAAAATTTAGAAGGACCTTGAACGATTTCCTGGGATTTGAATCTTATTTTACGGTCACGATAGTATTGAAGCCAGTTGGCTATTTTGAAAAGGTCTCTTAACAGTTGCTCTCTCATCCAAGATTCTGATCTATCAGAGGGCAGGTATTGTTGGAAATAAGCGATAAGGTTATTAAAATTAGCAAAGAGCTTTTCAGACACTAGGTGAATTGGAACTCTAGGGAAGCTTGGATTAGGTTCTGGTAGTTCATAAGCTGAATATGGAATTGGAGAACCGGTGGACGCTTATCAAATTAAAATATCAGCAAATTAAAACCTGAAGATTAAGAAAATAAAAAGAGACAAATAACCTGTGTCAACACTATCAAGATCATAGATAAACGGGTTACTTGGTAATGGAGTGGGATTTTTTATGTTTAAAAAAAGATTTTTTATTTTTGATAGATGAGGAGGACTGGTGTTGGATTTGGTGTTTGAAGTAGATGTTCTGGGCTTTTTGGATGAAACAAGAGAAGATGAAGATTGCTGGCTATTATAGGACCTTTTGTGCTTCAAGATGTTGGAAGTAGGAGAAGAATTGTTAGAAGGTTGAAGCATGGCCCTGGGAGCAGCAAGAGTTCTTGGAGGAGTAGCAGCAAGTCTAGATTGGAGAGAAGGACCCAGAGGATTAGGTGATGAAGAAAGATTTAAATAGGCTGATGGAGAAAAAGGGATGGGATCTTTAGAGGTTGATGGAATAGGGGGTGGAGTAGAAGGTGAAGAAGAAGGAGGAGGTTTGCAGAAGGAGGCAAAGCTAGTAGCAGTAATGGGGAAAGAACCACAATTCAAGCCAGAACATTTTCTTTTCTTCTCATAACAGGATAAACAGGCCCTGTTATAAGTGTGCTTTTGCCAGTTGAAAGTGAAGTTACATTCCCTATGGGTGAAAGCACAGTATTTGCAAGATTGATCAGCTGAAGCAATGAAGTCAGAAGGTTTCATCTTGTTAGGAGATATTTTTTTGAAGAAGAAAACTTGAAACTAGGATGAAGAAAGCTGGTGGCAAAATCTGGGTTCAAGGATAGAGAAGTTGTTAGGTCCACCAAGACCTTAAACTGGGCTGTTATCAAGCTGTTGGGTCCACCATGACCTTAAACTGGATTTCTTATCGATCAAATGTTTGGTCCACCATGACTTTAAACTTGTAGTTCATTCATTTTTTTAGTCCACTATGACTTTAAACTGGAAAATTAATATCTGCAGGATAATTCAACATTCATTGGTCCACTATGGCCTTATACTGGATTACTTGTCGATCAAATGTTTGGTCCACTATGACATTAAACTGGATTATCAAATTTATTCAATCTTTGGTTAAGCCTAGGCCCTATTTAGGAATTTATCAAGTTATTTATGCACCTAAACGATCTTTGGTCCACCAAGACCATAAACTGGAAATTGATTATATGTTTGGCCCACCAAGACTTTAAACTGGAATTTCAATCTTGTTTGGATAACTCAATTCATCTTTTAATTTATCACTGTCCACTAAGACTCTAAACTGGTTATTCAATTATTTCTGGAATTGGGTGCTGATAAGCTTTAAAAGGTTAAAATTTTAGGTGGTGATGATGCTAAGGAAAGCATAATGAGTAATTAGGTGAAATTTTTGGCGCTTTAACATGGTCTAAAGTTAATATTATTATTGGAAGCCTGGCAAAAGTATTTTATGGGTTTGCTGTATAGCAAAGTTTGAAAATTGTGATGAAGGAATCAGAAGTTAGGATGGTAGTTGGATTTTAGGGAATGATTTTTAGTGCCTCAGTGTTAGGCCATTTTTGGTGTGAAGCTTGGAGGACCTTATGGCGAGATTGGAATCATAGAATTTGGCTCAGTGGGGGGCCCTATGAGGTTGGAATCAGGAGTATTCGGCTCATAGGAAGATCCACTCTCTCAATGCTGTGACAAGAAGGAAGATTGGTATATGGGAGTCTGAAGGGATTCAAACCTTGCTCTCAGTAGTGGAATCATCACAAGATTTATTATTTATTATTTTATGTTAAGCCAGAGAAGAAAGAAAACAACATTTATGTTGAAAGTTAAAGAAGACCAAGCAAAAACAAAATTTTATCAAGTTATACTGTTAGAAAAGATAATTTCTTTGAAATTGTTCAACATCATTATCAAAGCTTTGCATTAAAATTCTTCTTTTAATGAGGTCTTCATGGTTATTAGCTGGAGTTTCTTGAAAATAGGCCAGCATTTTTCGTTTCAACTCATTAGTAAAGTCAAGAAAAAGATAGCAATGAAAATTTGGATAATGATTGATATAGTCCGTCTTCACTCTGCCAACCTCATCAGTGTTGGTTATTTCGACAGCTAGAAGTTCAAATATGTTATTAAGTTATAGGTTTATTCAACTTTGATTAAAAGTTTTTTTAGTAAGATAATAGGGTCTTACATTTAGAGCCAGGAAACTTAGTCTCAGCAAAGTTGGTTGGGGGCACTGGCGTTATAGGATTAGGATCTTGTGAAGGAAAAATTAGGCCGGGATCCGCTGATGAAGATTGAACTTTTGAAGCTGTTTTTGATCTTATTCGTTTTAAGAAGACAGGAATTTTTGATAGTTTTTTAGAAGTTGAGGGATCAGGGAGAGCTTCTGGTCCTAAATATACGTTTGTTTTAGAAGCAACTATTGGCCAGCTACATTTGATTTTTTTACACGGCATAAGTCGCAAGCTGTCCTGCCAGGAAGCTTAAGGTTGGACATTAAACAAGGTACCTGGTATCGAGCGCAGAGTTCACATGGAGCGACAAGTTCTTTGAAAGACATATTGATGAAGATGAATTTTAAAGTTGATTAAAGAAGATGGTGGTTGAAGGTTAAAGATGAATATTGTGTTCAACCACTTATGCAAAGTTTTAAGAATGGGGACATTCTCAATTGGAGGGAGGATGTGGTAGCCTAAAGTTTAGTATGGCACCTAAGTACGTAAATGGAGTTATTACGGCGTGCAAGATTGGTGTTATTATTTTATAAAAAGGGTTTTATTAAATTTATTTGAGTTTTAAATATAAAGAAATTTGGTTAAAAGCAAATGCCTACACAAAATCAATTTATTTTACGGAGAAAACTTATTTTTACGGACTGAAAAATTTATAAGTATCAAGTCGAGTCACTCAAGAACCTTTGGAAAGTTTTCCAGAATTTTTACTATTTTTCTTATATTTTTAAATGAATTTTAAAGATTTATAGAAATATTTACATTTTCAGAAATTACTTAACTTTGATGAATTTTCACGAGGCCATTAGAGCTGCGCAGACTACGAAAATCAGTTCGGAATGTAAAGGGAAAGTGGCTCTATCATATGTAATTTTTCTAGATTTTATATTATAGTTTTAAAGGTTCTAATTGAGTCCGGAAGTCCGGAAGGACTCCGTTTGGACTCCGTACGGACTCCGCTTCGACTCCGTATGGGCTCCGGATTGACTCTGGGAGAACTCTGGAGGGGAAAACTTAGGCACGTGACCAGGAATACTTAAGAGCCTCTCAAACTCGAAATTGAGAGGGGGGGAGACAATATACAGCTTAATCTTTAACCACCACGGTCTCATTTTTTTATTACTCAACAAATTAAATAAATTTGTAATACCCTTATAACTTTATATTTTATATATAACATTTTAGAAATACTACTCAACAATTAAAATCACACTTCATACAGGGTATCTTTAGAAAGGTCTTCATCACTGGGACTTGATTATTGCTGTCTCATAAAAATTCAAATTATTATAAAAACATAAAAGTCAATCTTTTCAGATCTTTCACTGGTACACCTTAATTGTTGTTATCAGTATTTCTTTTCTCAACAGCCACTTTTACTTAAATCTCAATAAGCGTTAAATATTTTAGAGTTTCATTATTTTTTATCAATCAGATCCAAGTAGACTGGTTAGCTTAGTGATTTAGAATTCCCATTTTGTTATTTTTATTGGAAGGAAGGGGTTTTCAGCTAAATCCACATATCTCCTCCGGTTTCTGCTTACAGCAAGGCAACTGTAAGAGTTTACCTTACAATAACGGTGCAATGCATTAAGGATCTTTCTTACTGCAAACTTGAAATTAAAAATAATGTTTATCATTGAAGAGCTGGTGGTTTTGGAAAAATGTTTGGTGGTGGCTTTATTTTAGATAGGAAGAAATCTTTATATATTCGTAAGTATCACTTTTTTTAATTTAAATACTGAATTTTTGGATGCTTTTCCTTGCAGATGAATACACTGATGATATTGTACAAACAGATGAATATAAAAAACAAATGAAGAGGATTGCAATGTACTTTGAATATTTTTTTAAAAAAATATCATATGTAAAGTACAACGAGGCAACTAATCTTTGTGCAAAACTTGGTATTCCTGGATTTTCAAAAGTTTCTAGTGAAGAAGAGGGTGTACCATTTGCTAGTAATTTAACTTGGACATCTGGAGCAAATGGTAATGGGTTCTTCAATGAGGTTCATCTTGATAAGGATGCAAGTGAGTATACTTTAGGAATATTTTTTCCTAAAGATACAGAAAACAATACCATTCATATGAAGTATGATAAGACCCAACCACGAAAAACAGGTGGAGAACTTATGTTTCCCGAAATTCAAAGTAAAATCAACTTTGAAGCATCTAATGGAATAACAGTGAAGTTATGACCTTCTAATCAACTAAGGCATTTTACCTCAAGATGTCACGAAATTCCTGGCTTCACTAGGATAGGTTCTTCTATTCAAATCAGCACTAGACTTTTTCATGCTATAGAAAAGCTTAATGTTTTTGATATTGATATTTCAGAGTACTTAGAAATTAAAGAAGAAAAAGATAGGTATAAATATTTGATTAGTGCTTTGAGAGTTTTTTTGAAAAGAGATGACTTAATAGAGGAAGAAATAAATTCAGCAAAGTATTATTTATCTAATGTTAAGACAAATCTAAAAAATCAAGATATTTAAATATTAAAAATTTATATTATATATACACAACTTAATGCAAAATTAAACATTATAAATCCTGGGAGTAGCTGTAACATTTTCAGTTTTGATAATTTTAGTATTATCTATTTTTTTTATTTGTGAAATAAAATAATTTTTTTTCATAATATTATAAGAAAATTTGCTTTCCTTTTGAGGAAATATATAAGTTGTGAAATCTTTAAATGTCATTTTTATTAAATTGGTAGCAAAGGTTCTAAAATAAAAAAACTATAATAAAGAATTTGAAATATATTAGCCATAAAAATGTGCTTTTAATGCTACCAAATTAACTGTATAGTATTTTAGGTCAAACAGGCTTATTAATAAAAGAGTTAATAATAAAGAGTTGATGAAAGAATTTTGAATCAATAATAGATTAAATTGTATTTTTTTAAGAATGTACTCATTTAATTATTTAAATTGTTCTACTTCTGATTAAAAATGTTACACTCAACAAAATTATTTGTAATAATTAATAGATTATATAATATTAAAGTTAAAGTAACAAAACTAGAGCAGTTATCATATTTTTATATAAACAATAAAATATTTAAGAATTTAATACAAGTATTTGAAATCATATAAGTAGATTTTAAAATCTTTGTTATTGCTGGACTTACAATAATTTTTTTTAATAATTAATTTAGAAAATCATGTCAAAGGTTACTTAATAAATTTCAAAGATGGTCACATTTTTGACGTATTTGAGGGAAAATAACTTGAATTATACAAGATAAATCATATAGACAAAACTTTATCTATTTACATGTTGGAATATTAATTTATTGAAAGGCTATGTTTAGCAAAAAAAGGTGATACTGGCTGAATGGAGCTCCAGTGATTAAGAAAATCTGCAGAAATAGCCCTAGCAATTCCTGGAGGACTTGGGGTATCAAATTTTAAAGGAAATGGATCACACTTGCTTATAAAAGGTTTTATCAATGTTAAAATATAGTTATTTAAATTTTTCCAAATTATTTCTTCCATCAAATGATTTTTTTTTTCATTTAAATTAAGAAACTTAACTTCTGATATTACCTCCAAGAAATCAGCTGCTGAAGCCAATCTATGATCTTGAGAGCTCAGAAATAAACCACAGACACCATCAATTATATAGAATGTGAAAGATTGATATCGGTGGTGGGAGTATTCAGAATTTATTTTGTTTAGTGCAGCCTTTTGTTTCTCTCTCATTATAGTCAGTTCAGTATTTTCATTTTTCTCACTTGATTGTTGAGCTTCACTAGTCTTGCCACTTGATATTGTTGCAGCACAATATTTTGATTTAAGAATGATAATTGACATAATTATATCAATGATAATATTGCTGATTTGAAGAAGAGTTGACATTGATATATCACGGGTTTGAAGTGCAGTGGGAACAACTTCTAAGCCATCAGCAATCGGACTCTTCAGATTTGAAAGGTGAGCTAGAAGCTGAAGACCACATTCAATTGGACAATCTGAGTTAATGTTTTGATGTGATGGAAGCTGGCTGAATTCATGTGCAGTCAGATAAAGTGAAGATGATATAAGAGATACCCATGAAGAACGGCAGTGGTCACTTGGGATCATTAATCTCATGAGCATTCGGATAAGATTGGATTCAGGGTGATCTGTTTTCTTTGTTGAGGAAAGAATTTCAGTATTTAAACCATCAGGATCACATAAATCATCCATTTTTTTGAAATCAATATTATCTAGTACCCATAGCTGTGAGCTATCAATCTCTAAAAAAATATTTGCTACAAAAGGAAAAAAATAAGTAAAAGAACAAAAGTCAAGACTAAAAATTATGGTAACTTACATAACTCAGT
Source organism: Hemileia vastatrix (assembly GCA_030280995.1). Classification (NCBI taxonomy): domain Eukaryota; kingdom Fungi; phylum Basidiomycota; class Pucciniomycetes; order Pucciniales; family Zaghouaniaceae; genus Hemileia; species Hemileia vastatrix. The sequence goes on from JASXTE010000004.1 coordinate 45,717,620, forward strand.
AAGTTTTGAAAGCCAATCTTCTCCACAAGATTTTTCCCAATGAAAATTAAACATTGGAATATTTAACATGGGTTCTTGGGAAGAAGTTGGAGAGCGTAATTCGAGGAGAGTAACAATTTCCAACCACGACCTGAGGACCTTTGCCATGCTGATTCTACCTTTATAAAAATTATGAATTTTACAGAATTCCTCCTTCAAATCAGAGTCTTTTAGAACTGAGGGTGAATAAGTTAGAGGTTTTTTTGATATCTTGATTGGAGTTGATTTCATTGGTAGAGAAGCTTTCAAAGTGGTCAAAGTAGGTAATTTAGGAGGTGATGGGTATTGCTTCTTAGAAATGAAGGAATTCGGTGATGAGCTGTTTGAATCATCATCTTTATCAAACATATCGTCATGTCTTGACAAAGATTTTAAATTTTGCTTTTTTTGATGAACAAGCATAGCTTCATATTCTGACAGTTCATCATCGCTATTTTCATCACTCTTTTCATCATCTTCATCAGGGAGAGGGTGTGTATGGATGGAACAATCTACAGCAGGTGAGTTTCTGGTACAAAATATCAAAAGAAAGATAAAAAGTACAATATGTAAGCAATAAAAGAGATATATGATTGAATTTTAAAGATAAAAGAATAACAATAAAAAAAAGGAAACAAGAATATACTCATTATCAAAGCCTTTGCTTTTTTTTTGAGATTTATTATTTGATACATCGGAAAATTCATTAGCAGAAGCCGGTTTAATACGTCAAACAAAAGAGGAGCCTTGGGATAATCTCTTTTTCTTGGAGCGGATAACAGGTCTTTCAAGATTTTCCTTAGAAGTTGAAGCATGAGTTAAATCTGATGGTTCATCTGTCTCATCATCATCCCTAATGACAATGATTTCATCAGGAGGAATCATACCCTCCTCGTAAGCTACAAATATATATGAAGAAAAAAAAATATTAATAATCTTATCTACTAATTTAAAAGGAGACAAAAAAGGTGAAGAACATACATTTTTCAAGGCTTTTCACATATTGCAGTAAGTCATTACAAGGGTTAGATAAATATGAAGGAGAAGGATTATTGTTAAGGATCTTGACAAGTTCTTCTGTTTTATCTCTAGCCAATTCAAGTAAATTGCAATACTGAACTCTTGTTATTTCCTGCCTCTCATTGCTAAGTACAGGAGGGTTAGGTGCCATGCCATGTGGAAGACATGGTGCAAGCTCAAAAGCTTCAAAGCGAGTATCAATCAGAGTGGGATGAAACACATTCGGGTGCTGGAAAATCAATTTTTTGAAAAAAAAAGATATAGAACATAAGTGAAATATATAAATTAAGAGAGAGGAACATGACATACATATAAAGTGGAGGTGTAGGATTTTGTATACTAGACATATTGATTAATGAATATTAAAAAAAAGTATTCGATATCAAAAAATTATGATGTAATATTATGAATAATTATAAGAAACTCTATTCTAGAAAATTGAAGTTGATAATTTAATAGGATAAAAAATTGAATAAGATTAAAATTATAGTGAGGATGAAAGAAACAGAAAACATACAGAGGGGGATTTTATATTATTTGAGCTTTTTTTAACATGTATTATTCATAGTGGGGTAAACTGAGTAACATGCTAAATCACAATCTGTTTATATTGAAGCGAAATTTGATGTAGCTAACAGAAAATACTAGTAATTCTTTGGGGACTTTTAGTGTGAAAAACAAATAATAACAAATGTATATCCCATATGCAAATCGCCACAGGTAAATACAAAATTTTTTAAATTAGAATTTACTCCTAAACAGTGGAGATACACTTAATTAGTATATTATATGAGAAAAAAAAGGATAATCCTTTATGAATATTTGTTAAATTTACTTTCAGATGACAATGCAAGATTCACATATATACTGATATGCCTCATCAAACAAGAAATGAATTATAAATATAAAATTGGTAACATTAAAATTTAAGATAAGAATTCGTTTTTTAAGTGACAGGAGGAGTGTCAGGCTAGGGTGTGGGCACCGTGACCAAACCATTGATAAACTTGGATACAACTAAGGGAAAAAAAATTGAATAGTTTTATTTTACAATATATCTTAGTCTGCACAAGATATTGCATTGTTGTCCCTAACTATACCAATATTGTTACTTTTCAAAAGTTATAGGACTACTAAGTTGATAAAATATTATTATGAATCACCCAATGAAATACCTTAAGCAACATTCAAAATTATTAAAATAATAATATTCAATTTGAGATTTGGATTAGCTAATTTTTCACAACTTACCACAGTTTTGATTAATATAATAAAACTTGAAAAAAATTGTTGAGATAACCTAGAAATGGGTGCAAGAAAATGATGAAACATATGACTTGGACCTTACTCATACACTATTGATAAACTTCATGGATCCTGACTAATTTATATCAAAATTAATTTTGAGACTGGAATATTGAATTTTAGCTATGACCAAGTACTGTAAGTGCCATGGGTTGTATTCAATATATTGGTGTTGAAATTAATTTTGATAGGAATCAAAAAGTATCATATGGCACCATGCATGAAACCCTGACAGAAACCACCAAATTTATGAGGCAATGAACCTCATAATTTCGATCGAAATTAATGTAGACCCCTGCATATTGAATACAAGCCATTTCACATGGACTACACAGACATAGATAAAATTCAACATGCATGGCTTAAAATTAATTTGGATCAAAATTAACCAAGGAATTAAAACATCAATTTTTATATGGTGTACTTGATCAAACCAGTTAATCTAACTGCTTAGCTTACCTATACTTATAGGAATTTTATGCATAGTCCATGTCCATATTAATTTCGATCGAAATTAATGTTGACTAATACATAATTAATACATGCTATGCCACTTACACTTGCCAGGCATAGCTACCATTAAATATGCCAGTATCAAAAATTAATTTCAATCGAGATTAATGAGCATGATAATCATTAATTTCTGGAGTCAACTGCTTATTTTTATGCATGGTGCCTTGCGAACATTAATTTCAATCGAAATTACTTTTGATACTGGCATATTGCATGTAGCTATGCCTGGAAAGTGTAAGTGGCATAGTTTGTATTCATTATGTATTGGTCAACATTAATTTCAATCGAATTTAATATTGACATTTGCATATTGAACCCAAGCCAGCAAACAACCCAAAAGATTCTTCATAAAACTACCCATTAATTTCAATTGAAATTAAGGCTGACCATATACATATTGAATGGTAGTTATATCTGGTCTGAGTAAGTGGAGATTACTTATATTCAATATGTATTGGTCAACATTAATTTTGATCAAAATTAATGAGCATTTTGATGATGAACGTTTTCAGTCAGTTAGTTGTTTCAATGCATAATGGCATGCCAACATTAATTTTGATCAAAATTAATGTTGAAGTGATATAATGCTTTTTTGCATGACATGTAAAGGACAGCAAGTATTTTTAAGTATTGAAATTCACTATACATGTTGAGGCTAAATATAAAATTTACATATACATATTAATTTCTATAAAAATTAATGTTGACCAATACATAATAAATAGTAAATATGCCTGGCTAGTGTAAGTGGCATAGCTTTTTTCCAATCTGCACTTGGCAACATTAATTTCAATCTAAATTAAGGTTCATGGTTATCATCAATTTATGCAGTCAGTTGCTTACTGTTATGGATGGTAACATGTCAACATTAATTTTAATAAAAATTGAATTTGACATGCCACCAAGCATTTTTCTGCAAGATGAAAAGTAGGGCCCTCTATTCTTAAGTAAACACATTACAATGCATATTGAGCATGTATATATCATTTACACATTAATATTAATTTCAATAAAAATTAATGTTGACCAATAAACATTGAACACAAGCTTTACGACTTACACAAACCAGATATAACTACCATTCAATATGTATATGGTCAACACTAATTTCGATTGAAATTAATGAGCAGTTTTATGAAGAATTTTTTGGGTCATTTGCTGGTTTGGGTTCAATATGCAAACGTCAATATTAAATTCTATTGAAATTAATTTTGACCAATACATAATGAATACACACTATGCCACTTACACTTTCCAGGAATAGACACCATGCAATATGCCAGTATCAAAAGTAATTTCGATCGAAATTAATGTTGGCAAGGCACCATGCATAAAAATAAGCAGTTGACTCCAGAAATTCAAGATTATCATGCTCATTAATTTCGATCAAAATTAATTTTTGATACTGACATATTTAATGGTAGCTATGCCTGGCAAGTATAAGTGGCATAACGTGTATTCACTATGTATTGGTCAACATTAAATTCAATTGAAATTAATATGGATACATAAATGTGACATATAGAGGTATGGACCATCAATTTGTTGAAAATACATTTTTATATCTCATACATTATTTGTTTTTCTTAAATAAAATGTTACTCTCTCTCAATATCACTTTATAACATTTACCAAGCTGATTTGAAAAAAAAACACAATACATAAAATTCAATATAAGATAGCTATATTACACAGAAGATCACCGATATACCTAAGTTATGATGATGTTGATGCTCTATTAATTGATTCCCGAATCTTTACCAGATCAATATCAGCTCCAACCCCAAGTGACTCATGTTCATTCACAGATAATCCTTGCAAAAATGTTGCTGAATAGCAATTCTTGGGGAGGTATTTGGGAACATTGAATATACCATTTTGTGCAACTGTCCTTTCTTATGACTGTGAATATGTTTTTAATGCTGATTTTCTTTGAGCTGGTGTATGGGCTAAGTCCTTTGTCATCTTATCCATTTTTTTAAACAAATCATTGAGTTCAGGATTTTGCCATCCAGGAATAGCTCGGATAGGTGCAGTTGGGGCTGGTGCTGGGCCTTCCTCAATATCAGAGATGCACCTAGTATCATGAAAAAGCACAACAAAACCTGGCACATCACTGCAGAGATCTCTTGCTAACTTGTAGCATGCACTAGCAATCTTAATTTCAACTAAATCAGCTTCATAATAACAAAAAGAAAAGTAAAATAAAAAACTTACCTTGGTCCAATAACGTTTTACTTGTGCACTTGCCCTCTTTTCAATCTTTTCTCTTGCTACCCTTTCTTCTTCTTGCCCAAACAACCTTATCATCTCCTTCCCCTTATTAACTACCCATTTCTCCATAACACATTGAGTGAACAGAAGCTTTGACTGATCGATTGTATTCAAGGTGGTGAGCCACCTGGTACAGTGGTTGCATACTATGCTTCCCATGACTTGATTCCAAGTTGATTCCGAAAAATCATGGCAAGTCCAATCAAAGGCGAATTTCCGAAAACCTTTTTCTTGCAATTCACGCTCTAAGTTTCTTTTGACAGAAAGTGGGATTGGTGCTCCTCCTTTTAGTCCTTGAGGCTCAGGTGCTGGAAAAAATTCGGGTAGTCGAATTTTGGATCGCAAGAAGGCTAGAGAATTGGTTATCAGAAATTGTCGATCAGCTGCAGAATTGGAACGGTTAGAAGATTGGACTTGGGTTAGGACAGTTTGAATGGTTTTTAGTTTGAATTGTCTCCAAGCTTTCCAATTTTCAATCTCCAAAGGTGTTGGGCTCGCAGGATATTTTGATATTTGTGTTGGTCCCCCAAGACAATACTTCAGAAAGTGGTAAATATTTCTATTTAGACTGTCCAAGCTCCTGGGAACATCATTCCTTCTAACTAAGCCTCTTACAGCCCTTAAACCCCGTTCTTGTTCATGAGACTCTGCTGAATTGAGTCTGTGGTAATCACTGATACCCATAATGATTGAGGGATTCACTAACAATTCAAATAAGTTAATTAAATTGGTTATTTTTCAATAAAAGAATACACTACAAATTTGACTTACCAGCTCCACTTGTTCTTTCTCCTTGGTTAGGCTGAGCAGATGATGATTGGTCTCCTCAATACTTCACTAGCCCAATCTCTTCCTAGCTTATCAGCTTGCTGATCAGCACTTTCAGGAGCAGAAGGATGATTGGGATTAAAATTTCTTGGTTCTGAATGAGACTCTTGGCCTGGATTAGGATTAGGTGGTGGGTTAGGATTAGGCGGTACAGATTGAGATGCATCTGGAGGTGGATCAGCAGTGGGTGGTGGTGGAGTATTTCCAGTATTAGTATGTTGAGGTGGAAAAAAATCAGAATCAGTTGGGTCAACAGACATCCCTTCAAAATTATCATCCATAATGAACTGTAATAAAATAAAATAAAATAAAATAAAAATAATCAGTTGTTAAAATTTATACCTTTCAAAGCTAAAGTAAAAAAAGATACTATGTATATAGTCTTGTTAACATGTATGTTCTCTTGTCAAAAAATAAAGTGAATAATATATAGCTATCAGCTAAAGTTGGAAGGTCAAACTATTTATAGTAGATGAATGAGCAAGAAGATCATTCATTAAGTAAAAATTTTATCATATTTCTCATTATCATGATTTTCTTTCTTTCATTCTTACATTTAAGATAAAAATGACTCATTGAAAGCATGGGTTCTCTCGCAATAAAAGCAACCAAAGTAATTGTTCACTGATTTATGATAAGGTAAGTTGGATGCATTGCATTTTTTAATTGAGCATTGAGTTATTTCTTTCACCATTTACAAACATCACCAATCCTACAAATTTCCCAAATCCCAAATTAACACAAAGATGTTATTCAACAGAAAATAAATTTGATTAATTTTTTCACTCACTACTGTCTGCAGTCTAATGGCAGTGACAACCTCCTCTTTGATTCCAAATATTCCTTTTTTGTGCTTGACAGTAGCTGCATGTCCAATAATTGCATCTTTCTTAATCACAATTTGAGTTGCTTTAGCTACTCTTACTAACCGACAATGCACTTGTGGGAAAAGCTCATAGGGATCCTTTGATGTTTCTTCTGGACGGAGCTCTTTGAAAGGACTTGCTATTAACTATATTTGATCATTCTCTTCCTTTGACCTGAAAATATCATCAATTTGCCCAAACTGGATATCTTTTCCATAGTAGAATTCAATTGTTGAATTAGCAATGTGTCAATGGTAACTAGTAAACCTCTTTCCATGTATCAATATGCTTGCTACATTTTCAACTACCCAATCCCCACTTTTCTCCAATGGTTTCAAAGCCCGTCTTGAAGTTTCTTTTCCCATTCGTGCCCTTACCCATTTAGTAAATAATGCCATACTTAGATGGATCCATTTGTTTTGTTTATTGAGATCAATATGGATTTTTTTAGTCTCACATTGATCATTATCTTCAGCTTCACCAAGATCTAATACCCTAGAATTCCGATACCAATGTTTGAGCATTGTTAGCAGTATCTCTCCTGTGGTAATTATTAATAAATTAGCACAGCTGAGTTTTTAAATCATTGCTTACAAACATTACATATGTGGATGGTGATTGTTTGGAATTTCAGATAATATATGATTCACCCGCTCTCCAGACCAAGTAGCTGTACCTGATGGTGGACCAAGACGCTTTATCATTTCAGGATAATGTTGAGTGATATGCAGATTTTGCTTTGCATTAATATTCTTCCAACCCTCTTCCAGGCACTCACAATACTCTAACAGAAATTGATCTAGATCTTTAAGCTCATTAGTCTATATATTTTTTAATGTCAAAAAACTGGTGATGGAGCATAATGTTACAAGTGACTTGAGAAGATAATATTCTCTTGGTTTTTCAGCTGAGGAAGCTGAAGATTCAGATTCTTTAAATTTTTCAAACCAAAAGGGTATAAGTGAAAAAGGGAAGTAGAGAGTATACAGCATGTGCCATTCTGCTGCCTTGAGGGATCCTGCCTTTTTAGATCCTACTGATTTTGGAACTCGTGTTAGCCAGGAAGGTCTTCTTACTTGATCAATCATCTTCCATACAACCTGTAGCTCTTCTGCCGTGATTCGTGGATTACTACTACCTTCATTTTCTTTCTCCTTACCTTTCCTTTTATTTTCTTCATCTCTAGCTGTCTCATTTGATGAGTGAGATCCTTCACTTTGTGATATGCTAATGCTCCTTTGCCTTAAGTTATACAATGAATTCCTACTGTCACTGCTGTGAGACTGTATTGAGGCCAAATCGCTATACGGAGGAATAAATTTGGAGCTGGATGACCTACTCTGGCTTCTTGATCAATTTGTTCCCAATCCTTCATTATCTAGTCCATGATGACTTGATGACTATCTTGAACTTGTACGTCTTTGCCACTTGTGCTGTCTCGTGTGTCCTGTATAATCATCATCATTATTCGTGGTGCTTAAGCTACTTCTACGTTTTTTTGAATGTTTGTGCAGTGAAGTATCAGAAAAGAAATTGTCATCTTCTTCTCTTACATGCCAATTTTTATCCTTTTCCAGCTTTCTTTCTAGATCTTTTGCTGCATTTTGGATTTGAAAATAGCTTAGACTGTGATCTTTTAGGTTGCCAAGCATATGTGAATGCATAAAATCAATTGAGAAATATTCAGTTGGACGCCAATATTCAAGGTTATTCAGCTCACTCCATCATACCCCATGATTCTGAACAATTGATACAGGCTCCCAATGTGACTTAGAATTTTTCCACTTTGTTGCCCAGCACATATGATCCTCATGATTCCGTAATGAAAAATTTCCCACATTCTTTTCACTAATTTCATCTTTAGAGATATTACAGAAAGAGCAGAACATTTTTGCAGAGTGACTCAAAAAGCCAGCCAATTTTCGTATTGCAGGAATTTCACCTATCAAAGAGAACAAGCAACTCTTACTTTCTGGCCTCGTGGATAAAGATGCATCTTTTCAATCAATATACCATCCCATGGAGTTCGTAGATCATTAACAAGTGGTTTTAGAAGGTGATTAAGCTGTTCACTTGTGGGTTCTGTTGGTCCAGGTATAATAGCATACAAAAAAAGATTTTCCATTTTGTATCTATCTTCTTGAGGTAGGTTCATACACACCATCATAATATTTCCTACAGACTTCTGATGACCTCCAATCCTATTGCCACCAGGCCTAAACCAGTTGACATATAAAGTAAACATTAAGTTGCCTGGAGTTATAGTATATTCATCATCATTGCTATCCAGAGCTGGAGTGGTAATGGGAAAGTTTTTCCAAATTGAACCATCACAAACATCCTTCATCAAATCACACTCTACATGTTCTGCCACAGGGGTTTTCTTCTCAATCAGAAGCTCAAATTTGAACAGTTTTATCTTTTCCTTAAGCCAGTCGATAAAAGAATGGTGATGAAATGTTTTAAGAGATAAGTATTTTACATGTTCTTGATGTTCCTCCATCAAATACAGCCTTTCATCACATTTAACTGCAATTTGTCCTGCTCCAAAAGTTTTTAAATAGCGCTTTGATGATGAAAGAAACGGTTGATTGCAACATAGTATAGATGGTTGAGATTCAGAGTTATACTCATAAAGAGCAAAGCATTTAGGACAGTATGTTTTAGTGAAAAATGATTGATTGAGCTTTAATCAACTAAAAACTGTATCTATCAAGCGTGGGATCAGGTGGACAATTCTATCAGAATCCAGTATTCCACTATCACCTAGAAGTTTGAGCTTCTTAATTTCTTCATCCAAAAATTGAGTACAACCTTCTTTGCTCAAATGATGAATCAGAGAAAGCTTTGCTGCCTGCCACATAATTATTTGGCTATACCGTTCCCCAAGATTTGAGTTTCTAGAGACTGTTGATGATACTTCTGCCCCCAATAGCAACTGCCCCTATGTAATAAATCATTAAAACATCATCAAGACTTTTATTCTCACATTGAACTATAGATATACAGCTTACTGTTTCTGTGGAGCGGGAACTTCCAATGTTAAGTGGATTGTTGGAAGAAATTACCATCTGGGCCTTCCTATTTCTTTCCTCTTGATGTTTTGCATAGGAATTAGAGCTTTTGAAAGCCATACCAACTTCAAAGGACCCAGAAGAAGTTTGATACTTTCTATTGACACATCCAAGATCTTGACATTGACATACATGAAAAAATGGAGGCATTGTAATTGTGATAATTGTAGGAATAAGTTAGCTATTGGAAGTTACCAATTGAAGGTACTCCTTTTTTTGAAAGGCACTAGCTAATATAAGCTACATTTTTTTATCAAAAGAATATGATGGAATATGTGTTGAAATTATTTAAGTTTAAATGTTTAATTTTTAATCAGATAATTTATATATTAATTAAAAGTTATGCAGTCTACTTTATTTGTATTCTGTATACTCTCTGCATTTGTACAACAATGCATGCATGTTTATCAGAATATTTTCTATCATAGAAAAAATTCTATTGTACGCACAAGCATCTTTATTATTTTTCTATCAAATTCCTTCTGAGTTATATCTAACTACCCTATAATTATTTAATTTTGATAAAAATTCTTAGTTATGGACTATAAGAAAAGTAATCCATATTTTTAACATAATTATTTAAAAAATTACCCCAAAAATCAAAGTTAAACCCAAAAATAAGGTTAATATTTTGTAAAAAAACAATCACAAACATATTTCTTTCACTTTGAAAATTGGTCTATACTAGGTAGAATTTTCCATAAAGAAAAAATCAAAAATACTCAAATAATAGATGCTACAAAAGTGTAAACCTTAAAGCAATACAAAAAAGCTGAAACCTTGTATAAATTTTCATACATAAATGTGATTAAGTGACACTCTAGTCTATTTATTCAGGTTGAACAAAAATTACTCAATGGAATATGTACTACTATCATATTGGACCAAAAATAATTTTTTGGTAATCAAAAAATGAAAATAGCCTCACATTTATCAAATTATTTTTGTGGAAGAATTTTTTGAAAAGAAAAAAAATCCGTTTCTCAAATGAGTCTGCTTTTATCACATAATCATTCTCTTCATTTTATACCATTTCTTTTGAGTTCAAATTGCATATAAAAATATAATTTATGCATATTATAATGCCATAAAGTTGAAATATTTCTTATTCTTAATTTTTGTGATATTTCTCCTTAAATCAACTTTGATCATAAAGTTTTGGAGCTCAACAATTTATCCTTCCTCTTTGTTTAATTTAATTGAACACTTTCTTAATCTAATTCTTTATGAACCCTATTAGCTCTTACTTTCCTCATGGAAAACTTCCCACAAACACACAAACACTTAATAGAATTTTTAATGAGACTTTGCCTCCATTCAATTCTCACTTTTGTAGATCTATACACAATTTTTGTCGTTCACTTTTGGATATGTCACCAGAATCAAATGGATGGAAATAAAACACTACTGAAGAGCAAATAGACAGATTTTCATCATTCGACATGAATTCTTGCAACATCGCCTTTGAACTACCTCATCCAGAATCAAATTCAGCGGTTTCGGAAAAGTTTCCACCAATTTTCCGTGAATATTTTATTGAGCACCTTTGCATGTGCAGTTTCCCAGGATCAACTTTCGCTTGGAACCTAGATTGGTTTGACAAATGGAACCAGGTCTTGGCAAATATTCTCATTAAACACTGGGACAATGCCTTAAAAACCAATAATTTGATTGCATATCCAATTGACTCAACTCAAATTAGCTTCTCAAATCAAATGGGAGTTCTTCACCGTTGGTTTTTAGGTCATGCTGATAAATTAAGACTTGGGAAGGATTCTCATAGCTCTCAAGAAATAATCAAAGTGAGAAAGCATAAATATAGAATAAAAAAAAAGTATGAAAATCCCCTTTTTTTCAACCGTTTTTATTTATGACCTTTATTTCAAATAACAAAGATTCTTAGAATTCAGTTAACCGAACTAATCTTCTTAAACAACTTCCACATTGCAAAACTTATCACAACTTTTTCACAAACATCAAGTGTTGTTCAGACACCGAAATTGATAATGATGGATTGTTAAGACGTATCTTAATGCAATGGAGGTCTGAAGATTTTTCTAAAGTTGCACAATATCTTGACCAACAACACTTTGATATTCGAGATACTTCAACCTACTCTGGAAGTGTGCTAAAGGACTTAGCCTTGTACAAAAGAATCTGTTTGGCTTCAACATTACCCCCTAACCTTAATCCTTCTCATGTCCCCCAGGGTTTGCCGAATGACTGTTATTCTCCCTTATATCTTGCATCTCTAAATCCTCAACAACTCAGACTTTTAAATCCTCAAAATCCCATAAATTTACCTGCTCTCCTTGAAATTCTTTGTTCCTCTAATGTGAGTGATTGACAAACTCCCTTAATAAGAGATTTGCACACTCATACTCCTCATTTCCACTGTTTGGGACACTTAACCTTGAAAACAAAAACACAATTTTAATGATTACTATTATCATTAAAATTTATAGAAATGAAATTTGGCTTACATTGTTAGCTCCATTTTTTTCCTTTGAATCTTATACATGCTGAATTCTATACTTCCTTGTACAAAATAATTCAAAACATTTACTTCATTTTGCTGCCCCATTCTATACAGCCAATCAACAGCCTGCTGCTCCACTGCTGTATTCCAATTTGGCTCCTATTTCAACATTGAACATATAAAAAATTTAATATTTTTGTTCTTAATATGAAATAAAAGACATTGAGCTCACCATTATATATACATTTTGAGCACACCTGAGATCTATACCCACTCTTGCAGCCTGAATTGTTCCAACCAAAACTTGGCAATTTTTATTAAAATGGAATTCATGCATATTTTTGTCTCGCTTTGTCCTGCTGAGTTCACCCATAAGCTGGGTATACCTAATATTGTGGTCATCTAAAGCCATTTTTATTCTATTTTGAAATATTAGAAAATTGTTTTTACTAAGCCAACACAATTTTGTAAAACAATTCATTATAGAATCACTTACATCTGCAAAAAGTCTACAAAGTTGGAGAATATAACAGCATTTTGAAAATTTATACCCCTTTCACCAGACAAAACGTTTTTTAAGTGGCCTATAAGATGACAAATCTTTGCAGAATGCTGCCAGGTGAAATCAAAAGTTGGAGTTTCATCCAGATTTTCGTAGATTGGATGGTTGCAGAATTTTCTTAAAATCATCAGCTCTCTTAGAAACTCAGATGAGTCCCAAGGGATGTCAGTGCTTCTGGAGGGCCCATATCGCTCAGTGAATCCTTCTTGAAGCACATCAAGTTTAGACCTCCATGGATCTGCTAATTGAACCGATATCCCCCTTTGAATCTTTTTTGGAAGAGACGAAATTGCATCCTTTGTTCTACGTAGGCTTATGACTTTCATTAAGTGATTGATTGATTTAATAGAATTAGCCTTTCCTTTTTGCAAACCTGGAAAAAGGAAATTCTTCCATAACCAGTCTTCTTGCCACTTTTCGATTCTAAGAAAAAATATGAGACTTGAAGGTCAGTGGGCCTGTTCTGAAGTGGAGTTCCAGTCAAGCATAGTCGGTGTTGGGATTCCAAGTCAAATATTGTTTGGGCCCTCTGCGAGTAAGGATTTTTAATGTAACTAAAAGAATATTTATTAAAATTGATTATAAAAATTAAGTTTTAAGTTTTAGATATAGAAATAGGCACTAACTGAGCTTCATCTAAAAAAACTCTATACCAAAAGCGCTTTTGAGTCACCGGTATCTTTTTTTGGATTTGAATTTTTGACATTGTTGGGCTAGCTGTTTCATAGGTCATTAAAACAATAGCAGTGTCCTGTAGCTCATTGACGTTAGTATTTTGACAATCCTTCCCATAAAGAACCTTGAAAGGAAGCGCATTATCTTCAAAGTGCACATTTATTTCATTGATCCAATTCAATAGTGTTGCCAGGGGGCATATAATCAGTGTGGCCGAACTCCGATTAATACCTTCTTGATTTTCCGATACCTGGAATTGTCTTGCTTCACTTTGAGTTGCACTTATAAGAGAAAGTGTCAGCTGGCAGATTCCACTGGACTACCCACTGACAATTTTATAAATCATGATAAAAAATACTTGATAAATAAAATAACAGAAAAATCTTGATATAGTATTTATAATAATAAAAATTATTATTATATAAAATAAAAAGATAAAAAATAGTAGAATTATTTCTAGAAGGGATAGAGTGTGGGCAGAATCTACTATTTTCAAACTCAATACAAGAAAAATTATCCACAAAATATCCTTGGACAACTTAACCCAATAAAGCGCCAAACCATGCTGGATATCAATCTCTAGTCAAACAACAGGGCACCCCAGGATGATGGACAACCTTACTTGGACCCCTCAGATCTCACTCCTGGACCAAAAATGGACCCCTCATGGCGCTTTTACAGGACTTTGTTGGATATATTTAATTATCTATCTTATAATTAGTAAAATCACTTTTGTTTAAGTTTTATCCATTCCTTTGATCTTATATTCCTTTCATTTTATTTCCTTTTATCTATTTTCCTTTTAAACTATATCTATAAAATCTGTGATCCCTTATCAGTCACATTAAAGCTTAAAATACTTAATACCTCATTATTACTATGTTTTTTATGGCGCTTCTGAGCCCTTTTTACAAAACCTATTGTCTAGAAAAAACTATACATATCTCCTTTACTTATCAGTCATTTATCTGAGGCTATTTTCACTTTATCTTATCTTAAATCTTGGTTTCTTATCATTTATATTACTGTTTCACTTTCATTTATCTCATTTTCTCTCTTTTTAGTATAGTGTGTGTCTCAGGCTTGAGAAAAATTATAAGCACATGGTGTGGGAGGCCAAAAAGGCTCTTGACTCGTCTCATCCTGAGTAAGACTGAGGAGAATGCAGTTGTCACAGCTTGAGGAACTGTTGGCATACTGCATTCAGGGGGGGTCTGAAAGCCAGATAGTAGAGTTGAGGGTCCGGAGGTCTCTAATGCGCTGTGGGGCAGGTGAAGGTATATTTTACTATATATAGGGTTGTTTCTGTGAAGTAAAGATCATCTTTTAACCCTTTATAAATATTTGCCAAGTTGCCATTTGCCAGAATAACTGCAGTAGAAAATAACCTTACCTCTTGGATATAAAGTAAGTTTTATTGTTTGAATTTTTATTTGTCATTTCCTGCCCCTTAAAAATAATTATTAAAGTGTTATTGGGTCGAGTTCTCACTCTCTATAAGTGTTTAATAGTAGTATTAAATTATATTTAAGTAGTAAAACTTGTTATAATCATTATACGTGACACTAACAATATTGTAATCTCTTGAACCTTTTGTTATAATTATTAGATCACTTTCATCCATCTTTTAACTCCCTTATATTATTAAGTGCTAGTTATTAGTCGTATAGTAATAGTTCTATTAGTTACACTAGGTAGTAAGATTAGTTGAGTAGTGTTCCTTCTGTTGCTTGGTGCTTAGAGAAAGTGATATTACAGAGACTGTAGTGTTGATTCTCTTTTACTTCGCAAAACTCACAAAATAAATAAGTGGGAAGGCTATTGTCTCCAGAGACTGGTAGACCTAGCCACAGATATATCCACATATCTTGATATTAACATCTCAACGTTCATTCATATTATTGCTTGAGCTGGTCAGTCCCCACTGTGACTAGTGTGGAGCTGACATTTGGGGGTCTTTCCTATCAACTGGATAGAAGGCCGCGCAAGTTTTTTTTTCTATTTTGTTCACAAAAAAATAAAAAAATTTTCGATAACAACAAAGAAAAAAGATAAAAAAAAAAAAAAAAAAAAAAAACTCGCTCACAATATTGCATCATCTTTTTGTAATAGTCTACAACGTACGTAGGTAGCAAAATCATACAGAAATGAAAAAAGAAATTAACATTTTTCTTCCTAAAGGTTATGCAAAGAAACACGCACCTACTAGAAAGAAAATATCAAACCCCGCGTCGGAAAATTCTTCAGTTTCAAGCGCTCCCCTCATCAGCGCCACAGTCGAGGATATAAAACAGACAATGGCGCAGATGGAACAAGCCCTGAAGGGCTATGTCGATCCGGCGGCGGTGGCAAATCTTCACTTCAGAAAGATATTGATCGAGGAGAAGCTCGAGATGAAGGAGGTGGAGTTATCAGTGATGTTCAAACAGCTCGGCCAGAAGGACATATATATCGAAAAGCTACAAAAAAGAATCTTGCTGGTCGAAGATCTCCTCAAAAAAGAGAAGGAGAAAGCAAAGCCCGAGATGGTCAAAGTTTCGAAGAGCAAGCTAGAACGCTTGAGAAAAAAATCGAAAGTCTTCAGCAAGGGAATCAATTAGCCGCTTGTCTGGATGATATAATAACGATTTATTGCCTCTTTTCGTCATGAAGATCATGGAAGAATCGGCGATAACGTGTAGTAGTCAGCTAAATAGGAATCATATTAGTCTGACTAAAATATTACTTACTTTTATGAATTATATGATAGTCATACAATCCTCGTTTAAAACCAACGAAGAGAGTCTTGAGTTCTAAAGTGAGTTGCCTGTGAGAATAAAAAAAATAATTCTTGACACAATAAAAACAAATATCGACGACTTAGTTGTGAGAAATAAAAAATTAAGTGATATGAATAAATCTATATTAGATAACCATCAAAAGTTAATATTGAAAATAGATGAGTTAGAAAAGACGAATGCTACACTAGAAACTGCAGCCAGTTAACAAAAAAATAAACTCACTGAATTTACAAAGCGTTTCCATAGCTTTGAACCATTAATAAAAACGATAATGAAAAAAATTGAACAAAATAGTTCAACGAAGGATGAGGCGATGCTAGATCTAAAAAATGAGATGAGTACACTAAAAAATGTCCTTACAAAAGATAAGGAAACACTTACTTTGGACTTGAAAGCAAGCTATCGCCTTGCCATGGTAGAAACCGAGTCGAAATTTGCCTTGCTGATAAACGAAAGAATTTCACAGTTAGAAAATAGGTTTCTAACCAGTGAACATAAAAACCCACCGATGAATAAATCCAAAGGTGATACAGAGCATATGTCTGACTCTACCAAATCTAAAAGTGGTGAAAAAAATATGTCAGTACAATCGTCTTACAAAAAAGGTGAAAGACATACGTTACCAAGTGAAGATAATCTTGACGGTAAACCGGATGCACAATCGAATCTGTCCGAGACGATGATATGCGCCTTGCAGGAGTTCCTAGATAAAATAAAAGACAGTGAGAAAAAAATAAATGACTCACCAAGAGAAAAAGGAAAGGGTAAGGAACGTTCTTCCTCCCCTGACCTACCTATGCAGTCCACATCTAAGCAAACCTTAGATGGAGACAAGGTGGAGGACGCGAGCCCTACAGCTAAAAATCCCGTTAAGCACTCGCCTGAGAGAAACTTGAAAAAATACTTACCTCCACATCAGAGGCGAGGATCTAGTTCAGCACCCTCTATAAGTGATAAAAATGATACCTCATCTTTTATCTACCAATCTAATAAACTTGACAATAAAAAGAGAAGAGCTGATGGCGACAATAAGATGTCTCATAAAGAAAGAGACCTTAAAATTACTAAAGAGTTTATTAATAAAAATATTAATAATTTAAATAAAAACACGCCAAAATTAGATGAATACCCCAGATTTTCTGGTGATAAAAATTCAGATTGGGTTGACTTCTGCAATAGAATTGACAATCTTAAACTAAGCTATAAACTTCATGATGATGAAATAACCTCAAGATTGATTACTATTTTTGAAGGGATAGCTTTTGAGTGGTTCAGTGATATATACCAATCACATCAACATGATGACTGGGATACTTGGAAATCATTAATTTCAAAAAGATTTGGGGGACCAAAATGGCGCCAAACTCAAATTAATGATTTAGATAAATTACAATATAAATACACTGACAGTATACCACCAATAAAATTTCTACTTACAGTAAGTAAAAAATTGAGAAATATTTATCCTAATATGTCTTTTGAAGATAAAAAGGAAAGGATAATATTTAAACTACCATATAATGTCCAAGATACCATTAAAGCTAGATCATACAAAATAACTGATATAGCAGGTTTTATTGACATATGTGATGAAGTAATACAAAACCAAAGATATTACAGAAAAAATATCTCACAAGATAAAAAACCTTTTGGTGAGAAACAAAACTTTTCTTACCCTGATAATAAAATAAGGGAAGACAAAAAACCTAAACCATCTGCCCCTCTACATGGTATAGTTAAACCCAGCCAGAGCAAAATAAATAAGTGCAAAAGATGTGGTAAACCATGGGAAAAAGGGCATAAGTGTGATACTCCAGTTCAGGTGATTGAGGATGAACCAGATAACCCTTCATCTGAGGAAAATGGAAATGATGCCTCAGAACTGAGCAGTTCTTTGCCAGGTGAAGATTCTGAAATAAATATTCTTCAGTGTGTTGACACAATAATGGTCAATAAAATTGCACATAATGTGTGTCTGCCTTATAACACAAATAAATTGGGCAATATAGTGAACATAAAAGAAGCTGAATGTCTGGAGCCAATCCCTCAGAAAGGGAAAATGCACGCCAATTTTAAACCATTGAAAACTATGGTAAGAATCAATGTCCAGGACATCATAGCAGTCATTGATACAGGTGCTGGAGCATCTGTTGCCTCCTCAGCATTAATTGAAAGTATTGATGAACATTGGGAAAGAAACTTATTGCCACCAGATTCCAATAAAACCTGGAGTGGTTATGGTTCAACCCTTAATTGCGTGGGAATATACCCTACTGAAATCATAATTGCACACCAAAAGGGAGCTATAAAATTAAAACTTGAGTTGATCATTATGAAGAATGACAACTTACCAAAAAATATAATTATAGGTAATGATGTTCTATGCTTATATATGTTCAGAATACACCCATGTGACAACTATTTCACAATTGGTAATAATTTTAAAAGAAAATTTATGATAGGTGAAATGTCAACGTACAGAGAAAATATTAAAATTAATTCTCTAAATACAAATGTCACAACTTCATCAAATGAAGAATTTATGGCTGCTGTAAAGAATATTTCAATCAATGATGATATTAGCATTACTCAAAAAAATGAATTGCTCAAAATCATTATTGATAATGAAAAAGTAATTGCTCATGGTAGGCAACAATTAGGTGAAATAAAAGGTCATCAACTGATAATAAAACTAAATTGTAGTAATGATCAATTACCAAAAAATTTGAAAAGCAAACCTTATTTCACCAGTCCTCAACGCAAAAAGGATATTGAGGAGAATATTAAAACCTTGTTAGACCTTGATGTCATAATGAAGGTTGATAATACTCCCCAAGATGCAATCATTTCACCAGTATTGATTGTATACCAAGGAGACAAAGCCAGGATGTGTGGTGACTTCAGAGGTTTAAATGCTGTAAGTGTAACTGATGTATATCCCATGCCCAGAATTAATAGTATTCTATCCAATATTAAAGGGGCTGCATATATATCATCCTTGGATGCCAACAAAGGCTATCATCAAATCAAAGTATTAGAGGATAGTCAAAAATATTTACACATCATAACACATTGTGGTGTGTATAAATATAAAAGAATGCCTTTTGGGCCTAAAGGTGCTCCATCCTGTTTCCAAAGATGTATGGCTGAAACCTTTCACTCTCAATTAAGAGAAGGATGGATGACAGTTTACATGGATGATATAATAGTATTCTGAAAAACTTGGGAAGATCATCTACGTCATTTATCAACTGTATTCTCAAAGCTTGATGAAATTAATCTAATAGTCTCACCAAAAAAATGCAGGCTTGCATATACAACAATTAAAGCCTTGGGACATATGGTTTCTGGCTTAATGATGTCTGTAGATGACAACAAGGTGGCAGCCATACAAAACATTCCAGAGCCTACTAATGTCAAACAATTACAAAGTTTTCTTGGAATGTGTGGCTACTACAGACAATACATAAAAAATTATCAAACTATTGCTTTCCCTCTAACTCAATTGCTTAAAAAAGACACAGTCTTTGAGTTTACGGATGCAAGGCGTAAAGCCTTTGAAAAATTAAAATTTTGTCTAATGACTGCGCCAATATTAGGTCTTCCAGACTTTGACAAACCATTTATATTGTACACTGATGCAAGTTTTGTTGGTTTGGGAGCAGCGCTACAACAGAAACAGATAGTAGACAACAAAGAAATTGAAGTTGCCATCTGTTTTATTTCAAGATGCCTAAGAGGTGCAGAGTTCAGGTATGGTGGTACACAACTTGAATGCCTAGCAGTTGTATGGGCACTTGACAAACTACATTTCTACCTAGATGGCTCAAACTTTGAAATAGTAACTGATTGCAGTGCTATTAAAAGCTTATTAAGTCTGAAGAGCCCTAGCAGACATATGTTCCGCTGGCAACTAGCCATCCAGGAGTATAAAGGTAGAATCTCTATTATTCATAGAGCAGGTACAAAACATCAAAATTCTGATGTATTATCCAGAACACCTCTCCCTAATAATGGAGACAACCCTGCTGGAGTCCCAGATCATGATGAAACTTATGAAATATATGGCTTACATATAGTTGATTTGGACAATGAATTCTGTAAAGAATTAAGTGACTCCTATAACAAGGATAAAAACTTGAAGAAATTAGTAATCATTTTGAATACACCAGCTAATGACAATAGTGAATTAATCAATTCACTAGATGGACCATTTATAAAATTGGTTAAAACTGGTAAATTTATGATAGAAGAAAATCTATTGTATTACCGTAAGGGTCCATTTCACAGGCTAGTAATCAACCCTGAGATGAAAGAAACCTTTCTAAAATTATGTCATGATGATGTAATCTCAGGACATTTCAGTCTTGAAAAAACACTTGACAAAATTAAAACTACTGTCTGGTGGCATAATTACCAACATGACACAGAACAGTATGTCAAAACTTGTGATGTTTGCCAAAAAGCAAATAAACAAACTGGCAAAAGATATGGTTTATTACAGCATATTGAAATGCCAAAGAAACCATGGGATATGGTTAACATGGACTTTGTGACCGGTCTACCCCCAGCAGGTGTAATGAATTATAATTCTTGCCTAGTAATAATAGATAGGTTCTCAAAAAGAACTAAATTCATTCCCTGTCACAAAGAAATTGATGCTAAAGAAGTGGCACAAATTTGGTGGAAAGAAATGTTCCCAGAATTTGATATTCCAAAGGCAATAATCTCAGATAGAGATCCAAAATTTACATCTGAATTTTGGAAGAGTCTCATGAAAATTGTGGGATGTCAAATTAAATTATCAACAGCACATCATCCACAGACTGATGGTCTTGCAGAAAGAATGATACAATCCTTAGAGGACTTGATCAGAAGATACTGTGCATTTGGTCTTTTATATGTGGATGAAGATGGATTATCTCATGATTGGGTTAATCTGCTACCGGGTTTAGAATTTGCATACAATGCAACTAAACACTCAACAACTGAAAAAATTCCATTTGTGGTAGAGAAAGGTTTAATACCAAATCAACCTAGAAGTTTAATCAACTCTAAACTAGCAGAAATGGATTTCCACCCTGGAGCCATTAGCTTTACAAAAATGCATGACATGGCAAGAGTACATGCTCAGAAATGCATTGAAAAATCACTCAAATATGAAAAAGAAAAATGGGATAAATCTCATAAAATGAACAATATTAAGGTAGGAGATCAAGTTTTACTGTCCACAGTTCATTTTAACAACCTCAATACTAATCAAAAATTGAAAGATCCTTTTGTGGGACCATTTCTTGTATTGAGAAAAGTTGGTGAAAATGCTGTAGAGCTTGACATTTACAAACCATTTTCAAGGAAACACCCAGTATTTCCTATCTCATTGCTAAAAAAGTATGAGAATTCAGATCCTGAAATCTTCCCTGCCAGAGCTAAAAAACAGAAAGCTTTACCAGAAATGGTGGATGAGGAAGCAGTCATTGATAAAATAATAAATTATAAGTTGGTAAAAGAGGGCAACAAAAAGATAAGACATTACCTTATACGTTATAAAAACCTAGCATCTGATTATGATAGATGGGTACCAGAATCAGAAATTAAAAATTCTGCTGTGTTACTCAGAAATTTCAGAGTAGAAAAAAGAAATGATAAATAAGCATTTTTTTTATTGTTTTTTTTCTCTGGGCAAGTGTCAGCTGGCAGATTCCACTGGACTACCCACTGACAATTTTATAAATCATGATAAAAAATACTTGATAAATAAAATAACAGAAAAATCTTGATATAGTATTTATAATAATAAAAATTATTATTATATAAAATAAAAAGATAAAAAATAGTAGAATTATTTCTAGAAGGGATAGAGTGTGGGCAGAATCTACTATTTCCAAACTCAATACAAGAAAAATTATCCACAAAATATCCTTGGACAACTTAACCCAATAAAGCGCCAAACCATGCTGGATATCAATCTCTAGTCAAACAACAGGGCACCCCAGGATGATGGAAAACCTTACTTGGACCCCTCAGATCTCACTCCTGGACCAAAAATGGACCCCTCATGGCGCTTTTACAGGACTTTGTTGGATATATTTAATTATCTATCTTATAATTAGTAAAATCACTTTTGTTTAAGTTTTATCCATTCCTTTGATCTTATATTCCTTTCATTTTATTTCCTTTTATCTATTTTCCTTTTAAACTATATCTATAAAATCTGTGATCCCTTATCAGTCACATTAAAGCTTAAAATACTTAATACCTCATTATTACTATGTTTTTTATGGCGCTTCTGAGCCCTTTTTACAAAACCTATTGTCTAGAAAAAACTATACATATCTCCTTTACTTATCAGTCATTTATCTGAGGCTATTTTCACTTTATCTTATCTTAAATCTTGGTTTCTTATCATTTATATTACTGTTTCACTTTCATTTATCTCATTTTCTCTCTTTTTAGTATAGTGTGTGTCTCAGGCTTGAGAAAAATTGTAAGCACATGGTGTGGGAGGCCAAAAAGGCTCTTGACTCGACTCATCCTGAGTAAGACTGAGGAGAATGCAGTTGTCACAGCTTGAGGAACTGTTGGCATACTGCATTCAGGGGGGGTCTGAAAGCCAGATAGTAGAGTTGAGGGTCCGGAGGTCTCTAATGCACTGTGGGGCAGGTGAAGGTATATTTTACTATATATAGGGTTGTTTCTGTGAAGTAAAGATCATCTTTTAACCCTTTATAAATATTTGCCAAGTTGCCATTTGCCAGAATAACTGCAGTAGAAAATAACCTTACCTCTTGGATATAAAGTAAGTTTTATTGTTTGAACTTTTATTTGTCATTTCCTGCCTCTTAAAAATAATTATTAAAGTGTTATTGGGTCGAGTTCTCACTCTCTATAAGTGTTTAATAGTAGTATTAAATTATATTTAAGTAGTACAACTTGTTATCATCATTATACGTGACACTAACAATATTGTAATCTCTAGAACCTTTTGTTATAATTATTAGATCACTTTCATCCATCTTTTAACTCCCTTATATTATTAAGTGCTAGTTATTAGTCGTATAGTAATAGTTCTATTAGTTACACTAGGTAGTAAGATTAGTTGAGTAGTGTTCCTTCTGTTGCGTGGTACTTAGAGAAAGTGATATTACAGAGACTGTAGTGTTGATTCTCTTTTACTTCGCAAAACTCACAAAATAAATAAGTGGGAAGGCTATTGTCTCCAGAGACTGGTAGACCTAGCCACAGATATATCCACATATCTTGATATTAACATCTCAACGTTCATTCATATTATTGCTTGAGCTGGTCAGTCCCCACTGTGACTAGTGTGGAGCTGACAGAAAGAGTTGAAAGCGTCTTTCCCAAACTCATATCATCAGCAAGTATTGACCCATTTCCTTCAGGGGTTAATTGATTGTTAGGGAACTGATCTTTATAGTCATTGAATCCAGTTCTAAGCCAATGGTTGTCATGGTGCCTCCACATGATATCCAACTTTTCCTTTAACATTCGTTCATTGTCAATCATAAAATTTATTGCTTGAAGTTGATGTGTTTTGAGAACTGTTTTTATTCCTCGGATAAGTTGATCAGCTTTCCAATCTTGAGTACTCTGAGATATTTGGAAAGAGCCTTCAAAAATTACATGCGGGATATTAAAAAAGATAGTGGAGTCGTAGTTCAGGATCGGACATAAATTGATTTGAGCAGAAGAAAATTCTTCTTTAGCAAGACTGATTAGTGTACTTGAAGAAAAGAGGCATCCCCAAAGTTGATACTGATTACCAAAAACTGGAACCAAGTAAGCATGAAAATAGAAAGGCTTCATAGGATTCAAGGCACTTCTTTGTTTTAAATGGTGAGATCCAGACCCAATGTCACCCAATAGTGGTCCAATGTGCTGACTCTGCACTTGAGAAAGATTACCGACAAGGGTTGGTTTTCTTTCTTTGAATAGTCCAAAAATATGAACATTCAAATGGCCTCGCTGTAAAATCGTGGGGGTTGGTGAGTTTTGAAATCTTGAAATTACATTCATATAAATTTGATCAATCGTTATTGAGAGCTGTCCAACACATCTGAGACTTGACATAATAAGTAATAATAGTATCTGAAGATAGTGGTTGTTAAAAGATGAATTGAAGCAAAAAATGAATAATCAGTTTTGAATAAAACGACAAAATAACTTTTTAGCATATGCTATGCTAAGCTCATAATTCTTTCACATGTATTATTATTATCTTTTTAATAAATATTGGAAGTAAATCAATGATAACTGAAATGAATAATATGGCTTAAAAATAAATCTTTAGCCTATAGAGTAAATTTTGGTTTGTGGAGGAAGAAAAATTTTCTCAATAAAAATGTGCTTTATTGTTACATTATAATCACAAAATAGAATAATTTCACTCTTATTACACTTATTTATGTTTCTGTCTAATAGTAAAATGCTTTAGATGTCAGTTCAAAATTGAAATTGAAACTACTACCTAGAACGATGTCTTGATACTAACATACTTTTTGTAAGTCTTTGGACAGACACTTATGGTGTTCTCAATAATATTAAAATTGATTTGAATTGTATTTTTTATCAAATATCTATGTAGTCTAGTGTAATAATTGAGATAATACAGTTTAACCTTCTGTTACCAACTTGGCAAGAAAATATATGTAGATATTCTTAGAACGAATATCAAATTTTGCTTTCCACAAGATGGGAAAGTGAATATTATGATATGTTAAGTGATATGTTCAAGCTTTGCTCAATCTGTGCTCAGCTCAAAATCAAAGTAATCACCAAGCTCCAAGAAACCTGTGATTGATTTCTGTTGAACCTAGGTCTAACTGATTACCAAATCTTTGTCCAATTAATTTAAATCTGGTTTCACAATGAACTCCCAACAGCCTTCCAACAGCTTTCCAACCACTTCCCAACATTTTTAAATGAGGGGTTTTGCTAGCAATGATTTTTTGTCCTGATAATTGATATATTTTCATTATTTCAGTTGATTAGTAGTCCTTTAAATTGATAATAAATTTTAAATATTTTAATTTTATCTCTTATTTTTTTTAAAAAAAGAATAATAACTGACAAAATATTAATATTTTTTCTTTCCTTCAGCTCAAGCTATAAAAACAACAGCTGAATTAAATCTTTCTACTTCTCATGATGAGAATTGGATCTTATTGATTATGATGCAAGTTCTGTAATCTCTCCTTTGACTAAAAAAATTGCTAAAATTAATCAATTAGTAAACCAAAAAGGATGTAGAAATGCAGGAGGTGGAAATCAAGAAGGAACACCCTCCCCTGCACTCCAAGTCCCAGGTACCCCCCCAAGAAGAGCTTCCAAAAGGCTTTAAAATAAGAAAATGACAGTTCAGCAACAGGTAAACAGCCTGTCAGCTCACATCAAGGAGTTGAAGTCAGAGAACCTCAAAATAAGGGTAAAGGTAGAGTTATTAGAAGAAAAAATAAGAAGCATGGAAACTTTTCTTCAAGAGAAGAAGAGACATCCACAGGGAGAAAAATCTCTTTCACAGTTGGCTCCTCATCAACAGGAAAAAGTGGAAGTGTCAAAATGGCAATGGGAATGGCTGAACACCCAATTAGACTCTCTCCAGGCTCAGCAAATGTAGCAGGCTCCTCAAGCAGGACCCTCCAGGCCCCAACATTTCAATCCCACCCCTCCTCACCTTTACCAAGGAGGCAGAAGAAAGAAAAATAATCATCTTAAAATTATACCAAAACCATGGTAAGGCCTTCAATTGCATCTCAAGTTCCTTTCCTTGTTACTGATTCAGTCCCTTCAGGTAACTCTGGGATGGTAGACAACACTTTGAGACCAGGAGAAGCTTGTTTTAGCAGAAAAAGTAATCAATTTTCTAGTCTTGTAAATACTCCTTTAGTTTTAATTGATGCTTCAATGATAAATACAGAGATGGCTATTATAGCTGAATCAATTGATCCTGAAAATTATGAGACACTTGAAAATTACTCTATCTCTCTCCTGAAAAATGCTCCTGAAGTAGCAACTATTAATGATCAATATTTGAGAGACATCATCACAAAACAAAATCAGATAATGAATAACTTACAATTGACTCAAAAATTCAATAGCTTTTTAACTGAACAAGGTTGCCATGAATTGAAAGGTTATTTGAATAGGGTATCTGATGAATTGTTTAGGTAAAAAGTAAATTATGAAAAGAAATTTGCTTTGTAGAAAAATATTAGAAATTATCTACCCAAAGTACAAGAGACTATTTCTATCTGTTTCCAAGAACTAGAAGGTCAGAAATTAAATTTGAAAAAATTTAATAACCATTATTCATCTCTGAAAAATAAGAATTAATTATCTTTTGCAACCATCAATGAAATATTAACCAGTATTCAAAGGGTTAAAACTAGGCTAAAAAACATTGAGGAACAATTTAATTCATTTTTATTTGACCAAAAATACTCTGTCACTTCTGAGAAGGAAAGTTTTGCACAGGCTACTCCACATGTACCTGAGCCAAGCTCTTCTAGAGAGGAATTAGTACAAGAGAAACCTGTAGATAGTTCTGAGTTTCCATCAAAAATTGATGATGTACCCTATTCATCTGCAAATGTGTTAAATAATGAGATTACAGCTTAATTAGAGAAATTTCAACTTCTTCTTACACAGAAACAAGTAAACCAGAAGGAAATTACCTCAAATCAGAAAAATTTGCCCAAAATTGACCAATATCTAACATTTGATGGTTATTCTTCCTCTGACTAGCAGTAATTCATCCTTAGGATTGATAACATTAAGAATTCTTATAAACTACCTGATAAAGAAATTGTGTCTAAATTAATTTCTTTGTTTTAAAATGTTTCCCTTATGTGGTATGAATCTGTACTCTTTGATAATAGTGATTACTCTTGGGAGAATTGAAAAAAATTAATTAAAGCACAATTTGGTGGTTCAAAATTTAGGTTAGCCCAGAAAAAGCAGTATGAGGAGTCTATATATAGCTCATCCTCTACAGAAAAACCTATTGATCTCCTGATGAAGCTAGTAAAAATCTTGAAAGCAATGGATCCAAATATGGATTATGAACTCTGGAAAGACAGGATCCTTTATAAATTGCCAATGTCTTTGAGAGACTTAATTTTTGCAAGAACTTAATTCTCCAGGGAGCCTTCCTCCTTTATTAATACTTGTAATGAAGCTCTTTTAAATAACAGGTATGAATCTAGGAAGTTCTTCCAAAGACCTTCAGTGGAGAACCCTCCAACTACCAACAAAAACTTCCTGAAAAAGTTGTTAAACCCTATGCCCCTGTTGCACCTAAAAAATATGCAACAAAAACTTGCTTTAAATGCATCAAGCCTCGGCAGAAAGGCCATGTTTGTGACAAGAAAATAAACCTTGCCGAAAAAACAGAGGAGCCTAATGATGACACAGTTTCACTAGATGATACTTCAAGTGATTGTGCCAGAAACACTTCTTATGAGTCTAACCAGGAAATTTTGATGCTGGAAGAAGATATTCAATATTAAAATAATATTGACATTGATAAAAATTATTTGTCCACAGTTGAAGATGCTGAAATTATAAGAAATCTTGAGGACATCTCAATTATTATTATAGCCTCTCTCAAGGCACCTGTCTTGATTAAAAGAAATAACATTGAGGTTTTTTTGGACACTGGTGCTGGAGGAAGTGTTGAATCTGAAAAAGCACTTGCTTCAGTTGATCAAGATTATAAATCAAAACTTATGCCTGTCACTTCTGAAAATTGGAGAGGTTATGGCTCTGTTTTGTCCCCCATTGCTAAATACAAAGCTACAGTATTTTTAAAATATAACCATGGCTTTTTAAGAGCTATGTGTGACTTTGTTGTTATGAAAAATGATAAATTAAGCAATTGGATCATTGTGGGAAACAATATATTAACCAAATATGGCATTAATCTTGATCCCTCAAGCCAATGCTTTACAATGGATCTGAATGGGAAGAAAAAATTTAAAACTTCCTCCCCAAAAAAATTATTAACACCAGGATTGAACACATGTCATTCTTTAGTTCAATATAAAGGAAGATCTACAAAAGAAATGCCTTCCCTTCTGTCTAAGATTGACACAGCTTCTTTTGGAGAACAACTTTCTTGTGAGGAAAAATATTTCATCATTCAGTTGATAAAATCTTTTTCTATGGCCTTTGCTCATGGGTCACATGAATTAGGATTGTTAAAAGAAGAAATAAAGCTTTCATTATCTTTCCCATTAACTGAAATACCATCTTGTTTAAAGAAGAAGCCTTATCCTGCTTCCCTCATAAAGAAAAATATATTGAAGAAAATATCTCTACCCTTTTAAAAATGAATATTATTGAAAAGGTAGTTGAAACACCTAGTAATTGTGTTATCTCACCTGCCCTAATTTCTTATGAGAAAGATAAAGCTAGTTTATGTGGTGATTGTAGAGCATTAAATACTTATACTGTAGATGATATCTATCTTTTACCCAGAATTAGCTCTATCCATGCTGCCTTACAAGGTGATAAATATATCAGCTGCTGAGATGGCAATAAGGGATATTACAAGGTAACTGTTTAGAAGAATTCACAGAATTTTCTAATGATTGCTACTCATATGGGTATATATAAGTATATTAAGATGCCATTTGGCCCCAAAAATGCTCCTTCAGTTTTTCATAAAGTTATGGATAACAAATTCCATAAAGAAATAATTGAAGGATGGCTAATAGTTTATATTGATGATACCATCATATTCTCCAAGAAATTTGAGGACCACCCTAACCACCTGTGTAGAGTTTCCCATAAGATGGATAAGATAAATATGACACTTGCTTTGAAAAAATGAAAATTTGGTTTTCATTCTTTGAAAGTGATTGGTCATGTTGTCTCAGGATTACAGATATGTGTTGACCAGAACAAAGTGGCAGCCATACAACAGGTGAACACTCCTATTACAGTCAGAGAGCTCCAAAGTTTTTTGGAAATGTGTGGATACTATAGACAATATATTAAAAATTATCAAGTCATAACATTACCCCTCACCCAATTAACTAGCAAAGATTTTGCTTTTGTCTGGAACAGTGAAAGACAAAGATCTTTTGAAACTATGAAACATTTTTTGATGTCAGCACCAATTATTGCCTTGCCTTACTTTACCAAACTATTTGTTTTGTACACTGATGCCTGTTTCATTGGCCTTGGTGCTGCTCTCCATCAAAAACAAGTTATGAATGTCAAACACCACATAATATGGGGGGTGGACATGCTAGCAAGTCCGCAACCTTGAACCCTAATTTAAATCTAATTGAGCACACATTGAGGCAGTGATGAAACAATCATTATGAAATAGTGAATTTACTTTTAAAACACCTTGAAACTAATTTGAACCCTCATTGAGCTACAGTTGATTAATAGTTCAAAAAATATTTATACTTGAATTTGAGGATTTGTTGAAGGGATTAAAAAATAACTTCATAATATTTTGAAAAATTGTAAAACATTTTCATTTTTTGAATCCAATGAACCTCTCTGATACTTTTAATAATAAGAGATTTCACAAAACTTTATAGGGTATTCACCCTATGAATATATAGATAAAACATCCAATATTCTAAGGAATTATTCTTTAAGAAGTATTTATTGAATTTCTATATTTCATTAGAATTTTTATCAGTGAAAAATTGAGAAATAAATGACTTTTCTCATTATATCAATCAACATTATTATTTAAAAAGTCAGCTTCAAACCAGGCCACCAAAATATATCAGCAATTCATCTATAAGTTTTTCCAATTCCTTTATGCCTAAAATCTTCATGCAGTTATTTCATAACCAATTCTCCCCCTTTCCTTTGTGAAATAACTACTTGAGGACTTGGATACCTCCTCCTCATTAATCTTTTTTGGGAGAGATAATATACCAGAAACTTCCTTTTGATAGCCACCCATTCATCATTATCATTATTATCCAGCCTTTCTAATGTTAATAAATATTTAACCCTTTTATAATAAAATCCAGTCTGTCTGTAGAAATCATTTTGAAAATTCCATTAATATTAGGGGGTATCAAAGTTGTAAATCCTTCATTTCAAAATACCTCTTTTTTCCACCAAATAAACCATGATTATTTAATTAAATATGCTATATTTTGCCCCAAAAACATCTTTTTACTGAGAGTAAATGTCAAATTTGTGGCTTTCGTTTTGTGTTGTGAAATAAATTTTAAATAATTAAAAATTCCTAACTTTGATACCCCCTATTATTTCAATGGGAACTTCCCTATCTCCTAAATTACCTACACATTAATGAGCCAATAACTTTAAACCTTGACTTTGCCTTTTATCATAAAATATTTTTGAAATTTACATATTTGAACCTTCCAACCTTTTAGAAACCACATTTTCTTCTTTCCCTTTTTTACCCTTTTTAGCATCATCATCTACATCTTTGTCCAAACTTTTTTTAACAGAATTTTTATCACCCAACCTCTCTTTAACCAAATTTTTGAAACCTCCATCATATAGACCATTCACCAAATTTTTACTATCCCACACTATTTCACCATCCTCATCCATATACACAACATCTCTAGCCTCTTTTTTACCTGATTTATCTACCCAAGATTCCACCTCAGTTAAAGACACAGATTCATACCTGACCTGTCTTATATATCCAGCTTTATCCATTTGAGACAGAACTTTCCCAGCAGAAATCTGAGTGGAATCCACTGCTAAATAAATCCGGCCTGCATATTTCCCATAATTTAATTTGTGCAGGATAATATATTCCCCAACTACCTTTTTTAACCTAAGAAAAGCCTCTTCACACTCTTCATCCCACTCCCAGTCAGCATCCTTCCTAGTCAAACGCCATCCAGGAGCAGCCAATGGAGAAAATTTCTTAATAAAAACTTTAAGATAAATACATACACCTAAAAACCCTCTGACTTTAGTCATATTCTTGGGTCTTGGCCAGAACTGATTTTTATTTACTTTCTTCTTCAACATAATCCTACCCTTTCTGCATACCACATGACCTAAGATTTCAAAAGCTGGCACACAACAAGAAAATTTGAAACCTGAAATTGTTAAACCAGCCTCTTCAAACATAAACAAAATCTTCTCTAGAATTTCAGCATATTCCCAGATACATTTTTGTATTCCTGGATTATCCTTCAAAAACATGTTTACATAATCTGTTGAAAGTCCTTTTATCCACCATCATCAATAAATATACCAGAATATTGTGGAATTTTGTCTTTTAGAATCCAAGCCATCTAAGCTTGATAAACAGTAACTGAATTTTTTGCACCTTGAGGTAATCTTGTTAGCTGTAATCATCAAAGTGGTTATTAAAGGTTGTAACTGTTCTTGAGTCCAGATGCAACTCTCTTTCATCATATCCCCCCTAATATCTCCTAAACCATAACACACTCTCCCTGAAATAATTTCTACAAACTCCTCTGCACTAGGTGGTATTCCTGCATCTTTTATTGTAACCCTATTTAGTTCCCTTAAATCATGAACTACCCTAAGCTTTCAATTAGGTTTTTTAATACAGAATACTTGTCTTGAATAACTTGATGATAATTTTTCATATAATCTAGTTTGAATTCTTTCTCTTATGACTTCAATATAATCTACCTTTAAAGTGGTGGTATGGTAAGGTAAGCTCTTACAGTCGCCTTGCTGTAAGCAGAATCCGGAGGAGATGTGTGGATTTAGCTGAAAATCCCGTCCTTCCAAAAATAAATAACAAAGTAGGTGTTCTAAATTTCTAAGCTACCCAGTCTATTTAGATCTGATGTAATATAATATTATGAAACTCTGAAATATTTAACGCTTATTGAGATTTAAATAAAAGTGGCTGTTGAGAAAAGAAATACTGATAACAACAATTAAGGTGTACCAGTGAAAGATCTGAAAAGATTGACTTTTATGTTTTTATAATAATTTGAATTTTTATGAGACAGCAATAATCAAGTCCCAGTGATGAAGACCTTTCTAAAGATACCCTGTATGAAGTTTGATTTAAATTTTTGAGTAGTATTTCTAAAATGTTATATATAAAATATAAAGTTATAAGGGTATTACAATTTTATTTAATTTGTTGAGTAATAAAAAATGAGACCGTGGTGGTTATAGATTAAGCTGTATGATGTGATAATTGTATGATGATGTATGATGATTCCTAATTTCGAGTCTGAGGGGCTCTTAAGTATTCCTAGTCACATGCCAAAGATACTTCTCCAGCACTCAGCCGGAGCCCATCCGGAGCTCGTACCGAGCCCGTCCAGACCTCCGGACTCAATTAGAACCTAAAAACTATAAAAAAAAAAATCTGGAAAAACTTAACATGATAGAACCACTTCCCTTTTTCTTTCCCAACTAATTTTTGTAGTCTGCGCAGCTCTAATCACCCCGTGAAAA
Organism: Hemileia vastatrix; assembly: GCA_030280995.1. NCBI lineage: Eukaryota > Fungi > Basidiomycota > Pucciniomycetes > Pucciniales > Zaghouaniaceae > Hemileia > Hemileia vastatrix. The sequence goes on from JASXTE010000004.1 coordinate 45,750,448, forward strand.
TTCATCAAAGTTAAGTAATTTCTAAAAACGTAAATATTTCTATAAATCTTTAATATTCATTTAAAAATATAAGAAAAAAAATAGTAAAAATTCTGGGAAAATTTCCCAAGGTTCTTGAGTGACTCGACTTGATACTTATAAAATTTTCAGACTGTAAAAATAAGTTTTCTCCATAAAATAAATTGTTTTTGCGTAGGCATTTGCTTTTGACCAATTTCTTCATATTTAAAACTCAAATAAATTAAATAAAACCCTTTTATAAAAAATAATAGCGCCAATATTGCACACCGTAATAGCTCCATTTATGTATTTAGGTGCCATACTAAACTTTAGGATACCACATCCTCCCTCCAATTGAGAATGTCCCCATTCTTAAAACTTTGCATAAGTGATTGAGCAATTCCAAAAGAATTATCTTTTCTAATAAAATAATTTGATAAATTTGTTTTAGCTGGTCTTCTTTTAATTTTTTAAAATAAAAACATTGTTTCTTCCTCTCTGGCTTGATATAACATAAAATAAAATAAATCTTGTGAGGATTCCACTTCTGAGAGCAAGGTTTGAATCCCTTCAGACTCCCATTAACCAGTCTTCCTTCATGTCACAGCATTGAGAGAGTGGATCTTCCTAATGAGCTGAATACTCCTGATTCCTATCTCATAGGGCCCCCCACAGAGCCGAATTCTATGATTCCAATCTCTCCATAAGGTCCTCCAAGCTTCACACCAAAAATGACCTAACAATGAGGCACTAAAAAAAATCATTCCCTAAAATCCAACTACCATCCTAACTTCTGATTCCTTCATCACAATTTTCAAACTTTGCTATACAGAAAACCCATAAAATACTTTTTCCAGGCTTCCAATAATAATAATAATAACTTTAGACCATGTTAAAGCGCCACAAATTTCACCTAATTAACCATTATGCTTTCCTTAGCATCATTACCACCTAAAGTTTTAACCTCCTAAAGCTTATCAGCACCCAATTCCAGAAATGATTGAATAACCAGTTTAGAGTCTTAGTGGACAGTGATAAATAAAAAGATTGAAATGAGTTATCCAAACAAGATTGACATTCTAGTTTAAAGTCTTGGTGGACCAAGCATATAATCGATTTCCAGTTTATGGTCTTGGTAGACCAAAGATCGTTTAAGCGCATAAATAACTTGAAATATTCCTATGTAAGGCCTAGGCTTGACCAAAGATTGAATAAACTTGATAATCCAGTTTAATGTCATGGTTGAACAAACATTTGATCGACAAGAAATCCAGTTTAAGGTCATAGTGGACCAATGAATGTTGAATTTTCCTGCAGATATTAACTTTCCAGTTTAAAGTCATAGTGGACTAAAACAATGAATGAACTACCAATTTAAAGTCATGGTGGACCAAACATTTGATTGAAAGTCATTCCAGTTGAAGGTCATGGTGGACCGAACAACTTTATAATAGTCCAGTTTAAGGTCTTGGAGGACCTAACAACTTGATAATAGTCCAGTTTAAGGTCTTGGTGGACCTAACATGTGATAACACTCCAGTTTAAGGTCTTGGTGGACCCAATATTTGATTGATAAAATTAAAAATAAAAAAATCCGTCTCCCAAAAATATCCATAAAATCTTGAACATTCTTGAAATTCAGTTTAAAGTCTTGAAGGACTAATAGCTCCAATATAAAATCTTTAATGACAGTTTTGAAAATTAGCCAGTTTAAAGTCTTGGAGGACTAACAGCTCCAAAATTCGTATAAAAAAAAACTTAAAGAACGTCTTGAAAAGTAGCCAGTTTAAAGTCTTGGAGGACTAACAGATATCTTGAAGTAAAATCCCATAGGTTTTGAGTTCCCCTAGACCGTGTTTCATGTCTAAACTAAATGAATAAAACTAAAAAGAATAAAGACTGAAAAATAAAACTAAGAAATTTAATAATTTTGATTAAATTAATTAATTTTTTCATTTTATTATTTTTATTTATTATTTTTATTTTATTTTTAAATTTATTTTTATTTTTTTATTATTTTTTATTTTATTTTATTTTATTATTATTATTTTTCTATTTTATTTTTATTTTTAGTTTATTTTTGAAAGATTTATAAAAGATAGTTTCGAAATAAAAGTTAAAATTTAATTTTAAAGAAAGATAAACAAATGTGAAAATAAAGATTAAAAAGAGTAATAAAAAAGAATTATCAAAATTAAAATTTTAAAAGATGCCCCCCGTCCATTTGATGAGCTGTACCCTCGACATCATACCCACATCCAAGTGCAACTTGATGTGGTTACACAATTTTGAGAAATTGAAAAGAAAAGAAAATAAATGAAAGTTTTTAGAAGATAATTTTATAATGATGATCACTGGGTGGGCTTCCTCCAATTTATAAAAATGATTAGAGACCACCAGTGAGCATCACCTTTGCAATAATTCATAATATATATTTAAAGGAAAGAAATCACAATCTAACATAAAAAATCAAAATCAAAAAATATATATAAAAAAATCTTGAATCTGGAATTGAGAGCAGTGTCTCTTGATTTGTTCCAGTTTATAGTCTTAGTGGACTTCCTATAATTAAAAGACAAAGCCAGGATTCAACTAGAAACAGGGAAAATTTTGGAAAGGAACATTATGGGCTAATTGTGTATAGAGAAGCCGGCCCATCAATTACCCCCATACTTGCCAATATTAAATTAAGAAGTTTCCCCTGTGAACACTTCTTCAAATAAATTTTTAAAATTTTCCAACACTATCTTCACCCATATTTTAAGAATTTTAAATTTTGAAAATTTCAAAGAAGGTTTTCTTGCATTTTGTTAAGTTTCATCACAGTTTCGTTGCCCATATACAGTGTAACAACAGTAAAGTATTTTTGATAAAAAGAAGATAGTTTATCCTCTTTGCGGAGGTTGATAAGATTTTTATAAACATCATAGTTTATTCTCATTGCGGAGGGACACTTCAGCACTCTTGGTGCCTCTAGGATAGAACCGTTTCACTTGATCGGCCGCTACCCTCTTCTTCAATTCAACTCCATCCAATTCTTCTAACACATATGAACCGCCGGAAACTTGCTCCTTGATTTTATATGGTCCATTCCACCTATCTGCAAACATCTTTCCCAACTGACTTTCCAAACTCCTATTATACACTAAGACCATATCTCCTGGGTTCAAAGGTTTCCTTAATCAATGTGCCAACCGCTCATCCCAATATCTAACTGACTGATTTCGGATCTTCATCATCCGCGAATATGCCTTTTCTAAATATTCTTCTTTCTTTTCTAGCTGCATCATTCTTGCACACAATAATTCATCAGTAGTTTTGACCGTGTCCCAGTCAACTCCAAGATATGATTCAGCTTTTAAATCAACCGGTAAAACTGCTTTCTGTCCAAAAACAAGTTCATAAGGTGAAAATCCGGTCGTCCTTTTGGAAGTGATTCAATCAGCAAATAAAACTAAAGGTAAATAATTCCTCCACTTTTCAGCTCTTGTCCCACACATTTTAACTAAAGAATCCTTAATAACTTGATGCCCTCTTTCAACCATGCCTTCAGCTTCAGGATAATATGGGGTTGCTACCATAACCTTTGATCCAATTTTAGATACAGCCTCTCTAAACTCAGCCCCAAATTCAGGACCTCTATCTACTGTCACCAATTTCATCACTCCATATTGATACACCCAATTATTTAACAAAAATTCTGCCACATTTTTGGCAGTCAAATTAATAAGAGGCGCTGCCTCTACACAACCAGATAAGTCGTCTCTGGCTACAATTAAATATTTATACCATCCCTCTTTGGTATGAATGGCATCTAAACTGACTCTCCCAAAGAGTGTATTTTCTCCGGTAGCGCGTCCAGGTTCTTTTGGCCTTAAATAACTTTGTCTTTGACATTCTTGGCATGACTGAACCCACTGTTTAACAGCCATCTTCATGCCAGGCCACCAAAATTGATCAGAAGTTCTTCTTAACATTTCTCCAACGCCTCTATGCCCGAGTGTCACGCGCCACGTGACACTCGAGGCAAAAGCAGCTCATTAAATCAATAACAAGGGGGCTCAAATCCATACTCAAAGTGCAGAAAGCAATTTTCCATAGCAACTGCGACTTTCCTTTGTGTACTCGCTATTCAACCGCGCTAGTCTAAACTCTAAATCTAAATTAGTCAATTTCTCAATAGTGTGGCTTAGTCTTTTTCTCAATAAGCAACGCACAGCGTAATAATCAATATAATAGTACATTAAAAGGTTTATGAAATGTCTGTGGGTTATTAAGGGGTAGTGAGCATGAACGGAATGGTTAGTGAAGGATTAAGGGGTTAACAGATGTTAGTAAGGAGGATCCAGGTGTAACAGATACTTTTTAAATTTTTTGTGGTGTGCGGAATAGTGGATGGGTATGAGTTCAATGCGAGGAGGAGTAAAAGATACAAAAAGGGTTGGGTTTTGGTTCGATGTTCCTTAGAATTAAATTATAAAACGTATTTATAGTTAATAGTGGTAAAACTCTAAAGTGAAATCATTATTATTATATCTTTCTTTATTTTCTCAATAATCATTTCTAAATCCTAAATCCTTGATTGTTGAGTTTCCAACCCTTCGTGAGATCTTGAGAATTTTAATATTACCTTTCAATTATATTAGAATCCTTCTCGAACATAACTCGAAGTAGTAGTTCCTCCTTCGAGTCATATTCGAATCACTTCCTTGAACCATCCCTCTGTGCTTCGAAGAAGTATCTAAACCTTTAATCTCACTTGCATGAACATCCTCGACCTTGTGCGCAGGTCGTCCGGTGACAGTATAATTTAATTCTCCATAGTTCTCATTCTTTCCACTACTACATCCCTTTTCAGGTGTTTTCTCTAAATTCTTAAAATGGAACCTGTTCAAGGCACTCCTCCTACAGGCGCTACTACTAGAGCTCGCTCCAGAGGCAGGCCAACAGCCACTAGGCCTGTTTCCCGCACTCACTCCTTGGAGCCACTCGACCTTAGGGAACGGCAACATTCAGTCCAATTGGTAGAAGACATCCCACAAGATTTCGATGATTCTAGTGATGATGAAGAAGGAGAGGATACAATGCACAAGGCACCATCCGCCCCTGCTAACCACCCTTCTGGTCAACCTTCAGAACCTGGACCATCCAATTCTCCCAAAGATTTCATGAGAATTTTCATGAAGACCCTTTCAAATTCAACGTCTTCGGAGGGATCTAAATTCAAAACTCCTTCTATGAATTCTCCTGATAAATTTGATGGAGAACATCCAGACAGATTGTGACCCTTCTTGCAAACCTGCAAGCTCCTGTTCCATAATGACCCTCGAACCTTCAATAACGACCAATTAAAGGTTGTTTATGCTTCTTCATTTCTGGCCGGAAAAGCAGCAAGATGGTTCGAACCTTATCTCCTCATGCTCTCTTCGACCGAAACCCACTTACTTATTAATAACTGGGAAAAGTTCAAAGACCAACTCTTCACGTTGTTTGGTGACCCTAATTAAACTGACAACGCAGAAATTGAACTTGATTTTCTTCGCATGAGTGATAATGGGAAAGCCTCTGAATATATGTCGAACTTCAGAGTGCTTCAAACTCGAGTTGGATGGAATGATGCTGCCCTTAAGTATCATTTAAAAAAAGGACTTCCTTCAAGGATTCTGGATCAGTTAAATCTTCACGGTCAGAAGATGACTACTTTAACAGATTTAATGGATCAAACCCTCGAACTCGACGGCATTTACCAAGGACGACTGCAACATTGTCGATACGCCAACAAATCTCAAGGCCTAAATTTTAAGTCGGGACCTTCTTCTCACCCACGAACAACTCAATCCTCCTCAACTCAATCCAAACCCAACAAGGGAAAGGATAAACCTCGACCGAAAAGCTCAACCCCAGGTGATATCAGCAAAGTACTGGATCCTAAAGGGGAACTTAAAGAAGCTGAGAGGAAGAGGCGAGCAGATAATGGGTTATGTATGTATTGTGGGGGTAAGCACAAGCTGGAAGATTGTGTAAAATTGAAGGAAAGAGAAGGTACTAGTTCAAAATCAAGAAACTAGTAGATAGTTTACTTGTGTGCAAAGCAAACTATCTTATCTCTCCCAGCGCACAGAACCTCCATGTCTTAAGGACTGGAGTTGCCTTAAATTGCTTGAGATTCATTTTTTTAAGGAGGATATCCCCTTCAGTTGTCTTATAGACTCTGGAGCTTCAATTTCTTTTGTCAGTTTATCTTTTACCGAAAAGTTACAGCTAACATTTACAGATATCGATTGAACTCCAATTTATTTGGTTGATTCAGAGGAACCCAAATATTGGGTCAGTAAGAAAGTTTTATGGGTTTTCAAATTTCCAAATTTTCCCCCCTTCGAGTGGGAATAATCAGTCTTGGATGCCCCAAGGATGGACAATACCATTCTTGGCCATGACTTTTAAACACATTGGAATCCTGAAATTGATTGGACACGGGGATTGATCACCCCACGCACTAAGTATATTTCTAATTCTTCAATGCATGTCAATAGGGAATTAAACAACCTGCCTGAAAATGTCCTTCTAGAAGACAAATCTCTGCCAGATGACTTGCAAGCATCTGATCTTTCTTTAAATGAGCAATTGGCTAACCCTTCTAGCTCGATGACTTCACTCGAAGAGGATTTAAATTGCCTCGAAGTAATCGAATTATGCTCTCTCAATTCTGGTCTTCCCTCAACTGATTCTCTCAAAGATGATGAGGACGACCAAATCGACGTTGAAGCCATTAGATCAACTCTACCAGAAATCTATTATGATTTCCTCAATGTTTTTTAAATCTGCAAGGCCAATAAGTTACCAGGTCATAGACCCTAGGACCATCAGATAGAGTCAATAGGTCCAGTAAATCTCTAACCGGCTCCCCTGTCCTCTTTGTAAAAAAGAAGGATGGTAGTCTTAGGTTGTGTGTTGACTATAGAAAGCTCAACACAGTTACTAAGAAGAATGAATATCCAGTTTCTCCTATGTCATTGCTTCTTACCCTTTTTAATGGTTCTAATTTCTTTTCTAAAATTGATCTTAGAGGTGCTTACAATCTTATTCGTATTGCGAAAGGTCATGAACCACTGACTGCAATGCGCACTAGATTTGGTAGTTTTGAATATTTAGTTATGCCTTTTGGATTGTGTAACGCACCATCTACTTTTCAAACTTTTGTCAATGACATCTTTCAAGTTGTTGTCAAACAATTTGTTGTCGTCTATTTAGATGATATTTTAATTTTCTCAAAGACACTAAATGAACACATTCATCATGTTCAACAGGTTCTAAATCGACTTCGAGATCACGGTCTCTACACCAAGCATAATAAATGCGAATTCCATCTTAAATCTATTGATTTTTTGGGTTTTACATTATCCACTGATGGTTTAGTCATGGAAGACAAAAAAGTTCAAAAGGTCCTGGAATGGCCTGAGCCCAAATCCGTTAAATCCCTCCAGGGATTTTTGGGTTTTGCAAATTTCTATAGAAGATTTATTAAATATTACTCTAAAACTATTTCCAATCTTACTTCTCTTCTTAGAAAAGATATTCCTTTTGTTTTTACTTCTACAGCACAAAAGAAATTTGAAGCATTGAAGACGGCATTTACCACAGCTCCAATTCTTCCACACTTTGATCCTACTACTTCGACAATAGTCGAGACATATGCAAGCGATTATGCTATCGCAGGGGTCATTTCTCAATTGAATCCGGAAACAAAACTGTTTCATCCTGTTGCTTTTGAGTCACGCAAACGCATTGCAGTAGAATTAAATTATGAAATTCATGACAAAGAGCTTTTAGCTATTATTCATTGTCTTAAAAAATGGCGCTCTTTTCTTCTCAGCTTAGATAGTCCATTTCAAATTTTAACAGACCATAATGCTTTGAAATACTTTATGTCTTCCAAAGTGATAACCAGGCGTCAAGCCAGGTGGGCTGAATTTCTGTCTGAATTTCCTTTTTCTATTTCCTATCACCCAGGTAAGAACTGCATTGTCCCAGATATCTTGTCACGTCGGGAATACGTTTACCCAAAGCGGGGGGACGCATTTACTGACAAAAACCCAGCAAATGTGAAATCAATCTTCAACGAATCAATTTTAACGACTCATCAACTTAATTAGATGACAATTCAATCATTTCAAAATCCACTATCCAACATCCTCAAAGCTCAGTCGAAGGACGATTATTGTTTAGGGTTAAAAGACAAAATACTCTCGAAGCAAGGGGCCAAAAGATTTAGTATTGAATCAGGTCTATTAGTCTTCGAAGGTAGAGTAGTCATACCTGACAACAATGAGATAAAATTATGTATTTTCAATAGTCAACATGATTCTCCATTAGCTGGTCATTTTGGGGTTGATAAAACCTACCAGTTAATAGCGAGGGATTTCTACTGGCCAGGTATGACCAGGGAAATCAAGGCCTATATAAAAGCTTGTTAGGAATGTAATAGGAATAAGGCTCCCCGTCACCGGAAGTATGGGTTGCTTCAACCACTTCCTATTCCCTCTAAACCTTGGGAATCTTTATCGATGTATTTTATTTCTAAACTTCCTCTTTCTAATAATTTTGATGCTATATTAGTAATAATAGATAGATTTTCAAAAATGTCTATTTTCATTAAAACCACTACTACTGCTACTGCAGAAGATTTGTCAAAATTGTTTCTAGAATATGTAGTTTCCAAACACGGCTTACCTAATGATATTATTTTAGATAGAGGCTCATTGTTTGTATCCACATTCTGGACTCAACTGTGTTGACAACTTAATATCATGAGGAACCTCTCCACAGCCTATCATCCCGAAACAGATGGGCAAACAGAAAGGGTCAACCAAATCCTTGAACAATACCTTCGAATGTATGTCAGTTACCAACAAGATGATTGGACCACATGGTTACCATTGGCCGAATTTGCTTATAATAACTCGACTCATTCTTCGACACAAAAATCTCCTTTTGAAACAGTTTATGGAAGACATCCTCGATTCAATTCAATCCATGTAGGAACTAATCATCCTGCGGAACATTATCTTCGAACCATATCACGACTCCAAGAGGAACTTAAATCAAATTTGGAATTAGCTGTTCGAAGGTAAAAGGAACAGGCCGACAAACATCGACAAACTGCTCCTTCTTTTAAACCAGGCAACAAGGTATGGCTCGACACACAAAACATTCGAACAACTTGACCATCAAAGAAACTGGCTGAAAAATGCTTGGGGCCATTCGAAATCGACTCTGAAGTCTCTAAAACTGCATTTCGACTCAAGCTACCTCCTAAATGGCAGGCTATTCACCCTGTTTTTCACATATCTCTCCTAGAACTGGCTCGAGAAACATACCCGGGCAAGAACCAACCTCCTCCAGAACCGGTCGAAGTAAAAGACCATCTAGAGTGGGAAGTAAGCGGTATCCTTGATTCAAGAATGCGCAAGGGGAACCTTCAATACCTCGTGGAATGGGAAGGCTTCCTCGATGACTCAGACAAAACATCCTGGGAACCAGCCATCAATGTTTCAAACGCCCCTGAACTCCTAAAATCTTTTCATCTTAAATATCCTTTAAAACCAAAACCTTAAAACTCTCTTTTACTTTTTTTCTCCTTTTCTTCTTTTTTTTTCCTTTTAAAATCTAAAACATCCTTACCTCTAAAAAATTCTTTTAATTTTCTTCTATTCTTTATTCTTTTTCTTTTCAAAATTTTTTCAACTTTTTAAAAAAAAATAATAATTAAAATTAAAATTAAAATAAAATAAAAATCAAAAAATAAATTAAATTAAAATTAAATTAAAATAAAAAATAAAATAAAATTAAAATAAAATCAAAATAAAATAAAAATAAATATAAAATAAAATAAAATAAAAACAAATAAAATTAAAATCTTTTTTTTAAAAAAAAAAAAAAAATACTTCTTTCTCTTTTCCCTTCTCAATTTTCTATATACATTCTTTCTTTTAAATTTTCTCTTCCTCGAACTATCAAAATTCTTCACAAACATTACACGACCATCTTTCTCGAACTTCACTTTAACTTCTAAATCACTCTTTAAAATTCTTTGAAACAAATTACTTCTTTCTTTCAAAATCCTCTTATAATTTTTATTTCTTCTTTTTCTTTTCTTTCTTTTCTTTTTCCAAATAACTAAAATCCCTCAAATCTTCAATTAATAAACTTAAATAAAAAAATTTTTTTTCTTTTCTTCTTCTTTCTTCTCTCATTCAAATCTTATAAATATATTAAAATTCTAAATAAAATAAATAAAATAAAATATCTAAATACAAATTGTTTCTACATTCCTTTTTTCTTCTTCTCTCTTCTCATTTTAAATTTTTTCTTTTATCTCCTCCCAAACCAATCCCTTCATCTTATCCAATATTTCCCTTATCTCCTTTCTACATTTTTTAAAATTCTCTCCCTCCCCTACCGGAATCAATTCCCCAAGTTCCAGTAGTTCCTCGGCTACGTCAAAGGAAGCGGCATTGACAATTTTATCAATTTTGCCGTTCAAGTCTTCAATAAATTTTGCTCGTCAAATCTGACGAGGCTTCTTCGACCATAATTGATTGAGGGTTTCTTCGTTTTCCTCCCTCGAGGTAACAGTCGGTAACCTATCCTCCACCGACACTTCCACTTCCACAGCAGTGGGTTCCACAAGGGTTGCTTCCACATTTGAAGCTCCTGTCGTAGGAACTTCGATGATGACGTCTGAATTCTAAAACAGGATCATCAGTAATTAAATTTATGAATTATAAAAAAAAGTGAACTTACTTCGAAGATTGGGTCAACCTCCAAAAATAATTTAGGAGTGACCTTCTCTGCCACCTCCCTTTCCTCTTCATCATCTTCAATTACCACCCGTCGTTTTTTTGGGGTTTTCCTTGAGATGGGAATTTCTTCTTCCTCCTTGACCAATTCGTCGACTTCCTCTTTGACGACCCGCCTCTTGTTCGCAGCCCTAGTCACCCAGGTGTTCACATCATCCTCAACATCCTCCTCATTTTCCCCCACCAATTGATTGTCCCAAATGGACACATCCCAAATGTCCTCGACTACTTCCTTTGTTTTGGGGATCACCCAATACTTTGTCTTATTAAACCGACTCTCAATGTCGGCAATCTTTGCTAAGGCGTCACACGCCACCCTTCTCCATTGGAAAAACTCGCACTTCTGGCAAGGCCCTCTTGTGGCTGTGCTCTCCACGCAAAAATAATCCATTGACTCGCAGGCCATGCAAGTCTTTGAAAATTGTCGTGTAACAACACCCCCATCTGCTTTAGGGTGTGGAGGCGTGGGAGTTGGTGTATGGGAATCCATCATAATGAGTTAAAAATAATAATAATAATAATTAAATAAAGAGGAAAGAAAATTAGTGTGGGAAATATGTCTTACGCTCAACGGAGCTCGCGTTCTTATACCCGGGCATCTGTCACGCTCCATGTGACACTCGAGGCAAAAGCAGCTCATTAAACCAATAACAAGGGGGCTCAAATCCATACTCGAAGCGCAGAAATCAATTTTCCATAGCAACTGCGACTTTCCTTTGTGTACTGGCTATTCAACCGCGCTAGTCTAACTCTAAATCTAAATTAGTCAATTTCTCAATAGTGAGTCTTAGTCTTTTTCTCAATAAGCGACGCACAGCGTAATAATCAATATAATAGTACATTAAAAGGTTTATGAAATGTCTGTGGGTTATTAAGGGGTAGTGAGCATGGACGGAATGGTTAGTGAAGGATTAAGGGGTTAAAAGATGTTATTGAGGAGGGTCCAGGTGTAACAGATACATTTTAAATGGTTTGTGGTGTGCGGAATAGTGGATGGGTATGAGGTCAATGCAAGGAGGAGTAAAAGATACAAAAAGGGTTGGGTTTTTGGTTTGATGTTCCTTAGAATTAAATTATAAAACATATTTATAGTTAATAGTGGTAAAACTCTAAAGTGAAATCATTATTATTATATCTTTCTTTATTTTCTCAATAATCATTTCTAAATCCTAAATCCTTGATTGTTGAGTTTCCAACCCTTCGTGAGATCTTGAGAATTTTAATATTACCTTTCAATTATATTAGAATCCTTATCGAACATAAATCGAAGTAGTAGTTCTTCCTTCGAGTCATATTTGAATCACTTCCTTGAACCATCCCTCTGTGCTTCGAAGAAGTATCTAAACCTTTCATCTCACTTGCATGAACATCCTCGACCTTGTGCGTAGGTCGTCCGGTGACACCGAGATCTTCATGCAGTGATTTCAAAACTAATACTTGCCCCTTCTGTTGAGTTATCACTACTTGAGGATTTGGATACCTTCTCCTCATTAAACGTCAACCAGATAGGTAAAACGTAGATGACTTCCTCTTGATAGCCACCCATTCATTGTCTTCACAATCTTCTGGTCTCTCTAAAGTCAACAAATATTTGACTAACAAAAAATAAAAACCAGTCTGACCCCAGAATTCATCTTGAAAATTGATTAATATAACATCAATAGGGACTTCTCTATCACCAATATCACCTGCACATGAATAAGCCAATAAGTGTTGTCCCCTAAATAAATCTTTAATCGAGCTATGTCGACATTTTTCTTCTGAACCTTTGGATCCTTTGTAAAATGTATTCAAAAATACCTCTTTCTCTTTATCCACCTTTTTATTTAAATTCTCTAATTCTCTAACATATACACCATTCCTTAACTTACTACTATCCCACACTACCAATCCATCCTCCTCTACATACACCACATCTTCTTCTACCTCCTTTCTACCAAATTTATCTACACCTTTTCCAACACCTTTATTAACATAAAAACTATTTTCCAGTTTATCCTCTTGGTGGAGGTCATCATTACCATAATATAAACACAATAATCCTGCCAGTTTAACCTCATGGGGGAGGTATGGAAAGTCTTCAGCTCCTTTAGTGCTAGCTTTGATAATAGGTATATCTTCATCGAACTCTTCTGAGTCTGAATCTTCTTCAGCGGGTGGTCTCCTTGATAAACCATCTGGCATAGTAAAAGTCTTGCCAGGCTTATGAACTAAATCAAACGAAAAATGTTGAATAAAAGCTACCCATCTCGTCATGGGTGCGTTCAGTAAACTTGGGGAATCAATCATCTGGATTAACGATTTCGCATCCACTTGCAACTCAAAATGTCGCCCCCACAAAATATGCTAAAGTTTCTTCAGTATTTTTGCCACATCACATAATTCCAATTTTGGTTGAGAATATCTTGATTCGACCTCAGTAAATACTACAGATTCATACCTAACTGGCCTGATGTAACCAGCTTTATCCATCTGAGACAAAACCGCCCCAGCTGCAACCTGACTTGAATCAACTGCTAAATAAATTCTGCCAGCATCTTTTCCATAATCCAACTTGTGCAGAACTAAATCCTTCCCCACAACCTCCTTCAACTTCACAAACACCTTCTCACACTCTTCATCCCACTCCCAGTCTGCATCCTATCTTGTTAATTGTCTCAATGTAGCTGCCAATGAAGAAAAGTCCTTGATAAACATTCTAACGTATACAAAAACGCCTAAAAACCCTCTAACTTTGGTTGTATTCTTGGGTCTTGGCCAGGACTGAATTTTATTAACTTTCTTCTTGGACATAATCCTACCCTCTCTACATACTACATGGTCTAATATTTCTAAGGCTGGCACACAACATGAAAATTTTGAACCTGAAATAGTTAAACCAGCCTCTTCAATTCGAAACAAGATTCTTTCTAATGTAATTTCAAACTCCCAAATGAATTTGCGTATCCCGGGATTCTCTTCCAACACCTTGTTATCATAGTCGGTTGTTGGTCCCTTAATTCCTCCATCATCTATAAAGATCCCAGCATATTGTGGAATTTTGTCTTGAAGGATCCAAGCCATCTGAGCTTGATAAACTGCAACCGAATTTGTTGCTCCTTGAGGTAATCTTGTTAACTGTAAATTTCCTAGTGGTGTATCAAATGTGGTGAGAGGCCTTGAGTCCGTATTTAACTCTCTCTCATCATATCCACCCATAGTATCTCCCAAACCATAACACACTCTCCCTGAAAACGCTTCGACAAACTCCTCAGCACTAGGCGGTATCCCAGCATCCTTTATTGTAACCCTATTTAATTCCCTAAGATCATGAACAACTCTAAGCTTGCCATTCGGCTTCTTGATACAAAATACTGGACTAGAATAACTTGACGTTGATTGCTCATACAGTCCAGTTCATATCCGTTCTCTGACAACTTCAATATAGGCTTCTTTTAATGCAGCCGGAATAGGAATCGGTTTCTGCTGCCACGGTTAATGACATACCACAGGAATCTTGTAAGGCTCCCCATAGGAATGCTTCAACACACCCCTCTCCTCTTCTACAAAATCAATGGCGTTCTCTCGCTTGACCATCACATCCAACAACAACTTCTTCTCTTCTCCAGACAACCAACCATCAGGTCTAAAATTAACAACACCCAGTCTCTCAAATGTGATTCTTGATGTCTCAAAAAATTCTGGCGGATTCTTTACCAAGGGACTTTCATAAGGATCTCTTTTTAACCTTGGTCTTCTCAAGGGTGGATTTAATTTGGCAGGTAGCGGTTCATTAATTGGTCGAACTTTATTTGCTACTTTCTTATATTTGGCTGCAACCACATCTAAATAAGCTTGAGGTAAAACATTTACTTTTGTTTCACCATTAAAAATTTCATCAAATGAATCTTCTTCATCGTCAGAATCGGAATAAGAAAAATTAGAAAAATATTTTATTTCATTTTTAAATTTTACCCTTTTCTCCTTTCCCTCGTCTAATTTATAAACAGATTTTTCAACACCTTTGCTTCCCTTATCCAACATTAAATCACCCGTAAAGAAAGTTGGCAGTTTAACCTCTTGCTGGAGGACCAGATTTGAATTTTCACAAAAATTATTTTTTTGTGTTTTAATTATACTGAGATTTTTTATTGGATTTTGATAAGATTTTTGCAGTTTACCCTCTTGCTGGAGGTCCATAATAGAAGGAGATACTTGCAGTTTAACCTCTTGCTGGAGGTCTGGAATAACATTTTCACCTAAATTATTTTTTTGTGTTTTAATTATACTGAGATTTTTAATCGGGTTTTGATGTGATTTTTGCAGTTTACCCTCTTGCTGGAGGTCCATAATAGAAGGAGATACTTGCAGTTTAACCTCTTGCTGGAGGTCATAAAACATACCCTTCCAATTTTTATCCAACCTAATTTGGCCCATTTTTCCTTTTTCACCATTTTTAAATTTAATAGAAAAGCAGGGTAAATCCAATAAACATATAGAAAAGTCCAAAGCGTATTTGCACTCCAAAGTAATATTAACAGAAAATAATTGAGAATCCACTTGAATTATCTCCAAGTGAGCTGACCTATTGCAATCCGGGATTTCATCCTGAGGAGAGATTACAACATTAGAGTGATCAGCACCTGCTACCCCTAAAAATGAGGGCATTCATCCCTTTCCAACAAACATAATTCACCAGAAGCCATCCGTTTTATACGCCGCTTCTTGGTTCAAACACAACACTGGCGCAGAGTAGTAATCCCTGTCCGTGTTTCCCAACCTTCATCTCCAGGAGGCGCTAACCGCATATGTAACCTCCGCATATCTTCACCAGTGATTTCCAAACTAATCCCCATGCCAGCTTGATACCCTATCCTGGCCTCAAAATCCATCAAAAAAGGACCACCAAGAACAGTTTTGACTGCTCCTCTGGCCACATAAAAGTGAACCTTTCCAACAGATCCACCAATGCCTAACCTGACATGCTCAGCTGTGCCCATCAGCTCTGTTGCATGCCCTCCAATGCCTCTGAGGTTTCCCCCAGTTCCACTTTTAATTGGCAAGCCTATACTCATCGCTTGCTCCAATGAAATTAAATTAATTTGAGACCCTGAATCGACCAAGGCCTTTACTTCTTTACCGTTAAGAGTTACCACCAGGTAACCCAGGGGAGTGGAAAAATGTGTATCTACATCTTCCCCAAACTTTTTAACATTTTCACAAATATATTCCGCCTCTCCAGTGGAAACCCTAAGCCTCGTCAAATTCTTCTTTTGCTTTTCAGCAAGCGCCGGACTAATTTTAAATAACTCCCCCAAAGATAAGGGAATCTGCAGTTGATTCACCCTATTCAAAACTACTTCAATTGCATTAGCTTGACCAGAAACTACTGGCCGCTCATACTGGACCTTTGATTTAACAACCTTGGCCCTGGGTACCTCTTGAGGTCCAACCGAGCCATATTCACCCCCCATTATAACATCTTCACTTTCTATAACCCTAACTCCGTTACCAGCTTCTTGCACTAATCCTGATCCATCGCTAGTCCTTCTTACACCCTCCATTGGGATGGGACCGCTAAAACTTGGTCTGGGTAGAGACGCCAACGGTACGTCCTCCTCAGAATCCGAATCATCCTCTAGCATAGGCTCACCATTTAAATCAAACGTGCCATACCTAGGGGGACCCATATCAGCAATCCCCTTCTGCATTTTATATATTTCGTCCTTAGAGTAAGGGTTCAATTTGTTGGCGGTAGTTTGAGCACTAGAATTTTTGTCCTTAGAGTAAGGGTTCACTTTGTTATTGGACTTGCCAGGATTAGCCCTCAGTTGGCTTTGAATGCTACTCTTTGTCTTAGTAGCAGCTGCTCTTCTAGCAGCATTAACATCATATTTGCCAGCCAAACAGCTACCCTCCACTTGAGCAACCGTTGCCAGCTCTAAATCTCCAAAAGAAGTAGAAAATGTGGCTTTACTGACCTCTTTCTCTTTACCTTTTTCAGCTTTTCCACCATTACCATTACCATTTTTGCCACCCTTGGCATTAACATCTTCATCATTTATCTCTTCAAATCTGGCTCTCCTTTCAGCCGTTAAATTTCTTCTGACCAAATCAGAAGGAGACTTTCCATCACTGGGCTTGATGAACAAACCATCAGGAAATTTATAAACTTTACCATCAAATAAAACTCGCCCAGCATCCATCTCCTTATCAAGAGCAAAACAAACTGTTGCTCTGTGCCCCCTCCTATTACAATAGGAGCACACCTTTGGCTCATCCTAGCCACCTCTATAACTACTACCACCATTCCCACCATTTCTCCCATTTCCTGGGAAGCGGTTACCATTATTATTGCCATTATAATTTCGACGTTCATAGCCTCTAGATTGATAAGAAGTCAACGTCGACAAAGTAGCAATTGGGGCCTTGTTAGCCTTCTGTGTCTCTTGAACAAATATTTTTAATTGTTTAGTTAAATTGGCCAGGTGATCGACCATCTTATTACTCACATTACCCTCAATTTTTTCAGCCGGTAGTCCCATTTGAGCCTTCTTGGCCTCCTGAGCTTTGACCATGATATTGTTATTCTCAGCCAAAACTTCACTAACCTTGCTAACATATTGAGTGCAGGACTCCTGATATTTGTCCAACGCTAATAACTTTAGATGGGCTTGAATGTTCTCTTTGATAACCTCCAGAGACAGCAGTTTCTTCTCACCATTAGGCAGTTCCTTCATCAAATCTTTTCTTGAAAGATCCTTCAAGACGTCCATTCAAATATCCCTGCTGCATGCTGACCAAAACAAATCTTTTGCCTGGTTCTCATGCACTAACTCGTCCACCAGTATGAGATATTCAACCACTTCATCAAACTGAACAAACAGCATTTTGAAGTCTGCCATAGAAGAAACACCACCCTTTGCTTGCCAGTCACCAACAATTTTATTGAGGTCCAACATGGTAAACCTTACACCCCATCTATCAACCATAGCTTTAGAAAGCTTAACCCAATCCTTGTCCTTGAATGCCTGCATAGCAATAACCTCTTTTTCCACCTCCCTATCAGCAATAAAAAACCTAACTTGCTTCACCATATCCACATGAGAAGCACCATCAACAGCAGCAGCAGCTTCATACCTGCTAATGAACCATTTAACCTCCTCCCCATCAAACTTTGGGCCATCCCAAGAAACAATCCTAACTGAGGGAGTAAGAGGGTGAGATGATCCAGAAGCAACAGCAGAAGAAATCCCAATAAGTAAAGAAAAGCGTTAAAAACTGTTAAAATAAACAAGCCTCTTGCAGGCTAATAACAAAGATTGATTAGAGTTCCAAAGAATAAGCCTCTTGCAGGCTATTAACAAAGACCTTGACCCAAAAAAGTCCTAGAAAAAGCTAGAGATTTCGTACCCCACGTTGAGCTCCAACTATGGTAAGGTAAACTCTTACAGTCGCCTTGCTGTAAGCAGAATCCAGAGGAGATGTGTGGATTTAGCTGAAAACCCCGTCCTTCCAACAAAAATAACAAAGTACACCACACAATATGGGGGGCGGACTTGCTAGTGAGTCCGCAACCTTGGACCCAAACTCACAACAGATTGAACACACATTGAGCTATTGATAAAGGAACCATACAATCAGGAATGAACACCACTCAGCAGAACAGTTTTAGGTGGGTGTTCAAGTAGAGTTCAGTTTGGGTTCAGTATGAGTTCAGTCTGAGTTCCATCTGAGTTCCATCTCAGTTCAGGTTGAGGACTTGCTAGCAAGTCCACCCCCTATATTGCGTAGTGGTAGGTGTTCTAAATCGCTAAGCTACCCAGTCTATTTAGATCTGATGTAATATAATATTATGAAACTCTGAAATATTTAACGCTTATTGAGATTTAAATAAAAGTGGCTGTTGAGAAAAGAAATACTGATAACAACAATTAAGGTGTACCAGTGAAAGATCTGAAAAGATTGACTTTTATGTTTTTATAATAATTTGAATTTTTATGAGACAGCAATAATCAAGTCCCAGTGATGAAGACCTTTCTAAAGATATCCTGTATGAAGTGTGATTTAAATTGGTGAGTAGTATTTCTAAAATGTTATAAGGGTATTAAAATTTTATTTAATTTGTTGAGTAATAAAAAATGAGACCGTGGTGGTTATAGATTAAGCTGTATGATGTGATAATTGTATGATGATGTATGATGATTCCCAATTTTGAGTCTGAGAGGCTCTTAAGTATTCCTAGTCATGTGCCTAAGATACTTCTCCAGCACTCAGCCGGAGCCCATCCGGAGCTTGTACGGAGCCCCTCCGGACCTCCGGACTCAATTAGAACCTAAAAACTATAATAAAAAAATCTGGAAAAATTACACATGACAGAACCACTTCCCTTTTACATTCCCAACTAATTTTTGTAGTCTTCGCAGCTCTAATCACCCGGTGAAAATTCATCAAAGTTAAGTAATTTCTAAAAACGTAAATATTTCTATAAATCTTTAAAATTCATTTAAAAATATAAGAAAATTAGTAAAAATTCTGGAAAATTTTCCCAAGGTTCTTGAATGACTCGACTTGATACTTATAAATTTTTCAGACTGTAAAAATAAGTTTTCTCCATAAAATAAATTGTTTTTGCGCAGGCGTTTGCTTTTGACCAATTTCTTCATATTTAAAACTCAAATAAATTAAATAAAACCCTTTTATAAAAAATAATAGTACCAATCTTGCACACCGTAATAACTCCATTTACGTATTTAGGTGCCATACTAAACTTTAGGCTAACACAGCGGGTATTGGAATCAGTTTCTGTTGCCATGGTTCATGGCAAACAACTGGAATCTTGTAGTTCTACCCATAAGTATGCTTTAGCAAACCTCTCTCTTCTTCTACAAATGCAATGGCCTTCTTCCTATTAACCATTACATCCAACAACAACCTTTTTTCTTCACCTGAAAGCCATCCTTCAGGTCCAAAATTAACAACCTCTAATCTCTTGACAGTGATTATGGAAGTTTCAGAAACTTCAGGCAGATTATTGACTAAAAGAGAGTCATATGTATCTCATGATAATCTTGGTCTTCTCAAAGGTGGATTTAATTCTTCTGGAAAATGTTTTTTAATTGGCCTAATTTTATTTGCTACCTTTTTATATTATGCCACATCAGCATCCACCATTACTTGAGATACTTGATCCATTAAACTTTTGCCATTATATAATTTGTCATAAAAATTTTCTTCATTTTCAGAACCAGAATCAGAAATAGAGTAAGCTGAAACATAATTTTTATTTTCAAAAATTTTATTTTCATCACTACTACTCCCTTTTCTTTGTCTAATTTATCATATAATTTTCCAAAACCTTTTTTCCTTTTATCTTCCATCAAAAAATTACCTTTAAAAAAGTTTTCAGTTCAACCTCCTGCTGGATGAAAGAAATAGAATCATCACAAATATTATTTTTTTAGAATTTAATTATACTAAGATTTTTTTAATAATTTTGATATGATAATTGCAGTTTATCCTCATGCTGAAGGCCATAAAATAATCCAACACTAATATCACCATAATTAACAAAATTCCCATTCCAATTTTTATCCAACATAATATATACCATCTTTACCTTTGAACCATTTTTAAACTTTTTAGAATAATTTGATAAAGATAACAAACATATAGAAAAACCCAACACATAATGAAATTCAAATGAAATATCAACAGAAAATAATTGAGAATCCACTTGAATTATCTCTAAGTGAGCTGACCTATTTCAATCTGGGATCTCTTCTTGAGGAGAGATTTCAACATTAGAGCAATCAGCCCTAACTATCCCAAAAATTGAGGGTACTCATACTTATCTTTTTCAATTAATTCACCAGAAGCTGACCTTTTTATTTTCCTCTTCTTGGTGCAATTACAACACTGACACATTATGGAAAGACCAGGTCTTGTTTCCCAGCCATTGTCTCCTGGAGGTGCAAATTGTAAATGAAGCCTTCTCATATTGTCCCCAGTGATCTCTAAACCGATTCCCATTCCCCTCTGGTAACCTATCCTTGATTCAAAATCTATCAAAAAGGGCCAACCAAGAGCTGTTTTTACTGATCCTCCAGCCACATAAAAGTGCACTCTTCCAACAAATCCACCAATACATAACTTGACATGCTCTGATGTACCCATAAGTACAGTAGAATGCCCACCTATGCCTCTTAAATTACCACCAGTTCCATTTTTAATTAGCAATCCTATAATAGTTGCATTTTATAAAGAAATTAAATTAATTTGTGACCCAGAATCCACCAGAGCTTTCACCTCTTTACCATTTAACAACACCACTAAATATCCTAAAGCAGCAGAAAAATGAGTTTCCGCTTCCTCTCCAAACTTTTCAACATTTTCACATATATACTCCACTTTGCCAACTGATAAACTTCTCCTTGTCAGATGCTTCTTTTACTTTTCTGCAAGGGCAGGACTAATTGTAAAAAATTTACCCAAAGATAAAGGAATCTGGAGTTGATTCACTCTACCCAAAACCATCTCCATGACATTTTCTTGATCAAAACTTCTGGCCTTTCATATTGAACTTTTGTTTTAATAACCTTAGCCCAAGGCACTTCTTGAGGGCCCACATTTCCATCTTCACCCCCCATTATAACATCTTCATCTACCATAACCCTAGCTCCATAATCAGCTTTTTTCACCAATAAAGATCCATCACTGATTCTCCTTACCCCTTCCATAGGAGTAGGACCAGAAAAAATTGGTCTGGGAAGAGATTCTATTGGTAAATCTTCCTCAGAATCAGATTCTTCATCCAAAGGCATTGGCTCACCATTTAAATTAAATTTTCAATAACTGGGAGGCCCCATATCCACCATTCCCTTCTGCATTTTATAAATTTTGTCATTTGTTTAAGCTCTCTTTTCAATCTTCCTAAATTCAGCCTTTACTAGTTTGGATGTAAGCCAGCTCTGAATGCTAATTTTAGCTTTAGTAGCAGCTGCTCTTCTAGAAGCATCAACATCATATTCACCCATCATGCAGTTGCCATCGACCCTAGAAACTTTTCCCAACTCTAATCTTCCATGTGAAGTTGTAAAAGTGGCCTTGCTCACCTCCTTTTATTTACCCTTATCAAATTTTCTACCATCAGTACCACCATTCTTTTTTCCACAGCTCTTCCAGAGATCTCTGAAGTTTGTATAGAGTTCATCCAGAGTAGTCAGGAGCTTGTATAGACTTCTGGACTCAATTAGAACCTTTAAAGTATTAATAAAAAATCTACAAAAATAAAGATGATAGAGCTACTTCTCCTCTATATTCAATTTTAATTTTTGTAGCCTCAAAAACCCTATTCACCTAATAAAAAAATTATCAAAGTTAAGCAAATTATGAAAAAATCAAAAATAATCAAAAATAATTTATAAAATTATTAAAAAAAGTAGAAAAATAGTAAAAATTCCAGAAAAATCCTTAAAGGTTCTTGAGACTCCTTGATTTAATTTTCATGCACTTTTAGACCTATACTCGCATTTCTTTCCCAGCAATTATTTGTTAAATATTGACCTGTAAAATCAACCCTCTATAACCACTTTTAATACTTAATTTATGTAATTTGACCATTTCAAAATTAGATTGGGCTTTCCAATATCAATAATCATTCCCCAGAAATATGTTTTTATCAACCTTAAGTGCCATACTAAACTTTCAACTACCACACTGTTAATTAATTATTAATTTGTGACTTTTAAAATTAACCCTTTTTAGACCATTTTAAATACCCATTCTTTCAAATATAAATCTTTATAAAATTAGATTTGCTTTTCCGATCTCTATCATCAACTCCAGAAAACCCTCTTCTAATAAACTTAGTACCATACTAATCTTTAGGCTGCCACATCCTCCCACCAATGAAGAATGTCCCCATTCTTTAAAATTTCACATATCTGTTTGATCTTATATTCATCTTCTCCTCATTCTCTTTAACCATCTTCTCCAAATACTCCTGAAAAAATTTTCACTTTATCTTATAATCAATATCATCATCAACATTTCATCAAAAGACCTTGCCATACCATTTAAACTTTGCACCAAACACTAGGTTCCTTGTTTATTTTCTAACCCTGGTCTTGCTGGAAGAACTGCCTGTGATCTTTTTAGGATTAAAAAAATCATATGTAATTTTCTAATTATTCCTTCCAGAACTAATGTCTATACCAGACCAGCTGCCCTTTCTGATCTTACTATTTCTAAAAAGAGACTATCCAAAATTCCCACCTTCTTTAGAAACATATAGGCCAAAACAGCTTCTTCATCCAAAACTTCTAATGCTGATTTTCCTCCTCCATCTCAAGATTCTAATCCTATATTTCCACTATCACCCTTTGGTTTTTCTGAAACATTATTTCCTGGCTCAAAAATTTGGTCCTTTTTTTTAATTTTAACAATCTTCCTACTAATTCAAAAATCCATCTACAATTCTCTTTCATATCCTAATTTTTCTCCTAAGCTATTGAAATTATCAATACAGATGATGATGGCCAGGTGCAGAATAATTACATTAATCACTATCCAAAGTTTTATAGATATCTCTTTCTTTATTTTTGTGAAGATATAACGTGTAAATTTTTAACTTATTTTCAGGAAACCCCTGCTAATAATACTGAAGATTTAATGAAGAGAAGAATTTTCATGCAAAGTTTTGATAGTGATTTTTACCACACAATATGGGGGGCAGACTTTCTAGCAAGTCCGCAACCTTGTACCCAAACTCACCACAGATTGAACACACATTGAGCTATTGAAAAAGGAACCATACAATCAGGGATGAAAACCGCTCAGCAGGACAATTTTAGGTGGGTGTTCAAGTAGAGTTCAGTATGGGTTTAATATGAGTTCAGTCTGAGTTCCATCTCAGTTCAGGTTGGGGACTTGCTAGCAAGTTCACCCCCTATATTGTGTAGTGGTTGAAAGATTTCAAAGAGATTATTTATTTTAATTTTCTTCTCTTCTTTAAAACTTAATACTTTAATTTTTTTACTGCTGATAAATGTTGTTGTCTGGTTGATTGAATTCTATAAATTGTCTTTTAATTGTCATATTTGAAATAAAATTTTAATAAACTGAATTTTATTTATGAGGATTCCACTATTAAGAGAAAGGTTTGAATACCTACAGACTCCCCTCTACCAGTCTCTAATTTCATTCACAGCATGAAAGAGTGGGCCTCCCTAATGAGCCAAATACTTTTGATTCAATTCCCATTGGGCTTCCCCCTGAGTTAAATAATCTGATTCCATTCTCGCCATAAATTCCTCCAAGCTTCCATCTAAATATTCTAAAAAAGAGACCCACTAATATTCCAACTCCTATCCATCTTCAATGTTTCAGCATCACAACATTCAAATAAATTTCCAACCCTTTAAATCACTCCTAAATTTTATCAGAATACATATTTTTTGCCAGAATTTCTTAGCACTTTCATTTTGAGCCTTTTAAACAATCTCCACCAATAACCTTTCAAAATATCTGTCTTTCTTAATTCCTAAAGTAAATCCATTTTATGTCATCTTTATTACCTAGAGTTAGTTGCACTGTTTCCATCAATAATTGAGTTGTCCAAATGAGTGAGTACCAGTTTGAGTACTGATAAACCAGTGATAAATTAAAAACAAATGAATTGAATATCAAACTTGATTAACATTCCCTTCCAATATCCTTGAAAAAGCAAACTTTTAATAGATTGCCATTTTATAGTCTTGGTTGACCAAAGATAAAGTAAATTGTCCTATAAAGCTCATGGGGCACCAATGATTGATATTTTTCAAGTTTAAGGTCATGGAGGAACTAAAAATTACATAGAAATCAAAGATCTTTGTAAGTATTCAGTTTAAAGTCTTGAAGGACTAACAGATCCAAAAGCATAAAGCCAAAATCTTGAAAAATTTGTGAAGACTAGCCAGGTTAAAGTCTTACAAGACTAATGGCATATCTTGAGATAGAATCCAACAGATTTTGCACTCCATTAGCCCCTGTCCCATGTATAAAAATATTAATAAAGAATATAAAATAAATTTAAAAAGTAAATTTAAAATTTAAAATTTTATAATTATTATTTGATATATATATATATATATATATATTTTAAGTTGTTAATTAAACATGAAAATAAATTTGTAAAGTAAAAGAAATTTGAAATAGAAAATATATAATTATAACTTTGAAAATTAAAATTAAATATATAAAAGATTCCCCCTATCCATTTGATGATCCATAACCCTGACATCATACCCACATCCAGGTGCACCTTGATGTGGGATACAAAAGAAAGAAAATGAATTTAAAACATGAATAATTTTTGAAAAGTTTTGAAAAACATAATGAAAAAAAAAATAGAAATGATCACTGGGTTGGCTCCCTCCAATTTTTTAAAACAATTGGAGACCACCAGTGATCATTATCCCTGAACAAATTAATTTATAATAAAATTAAAAGTTAAATTAAAATAAAATTTAAACACATAATTATAAAAAATTTCTTTAATCAAAAATAAAACATAAAAAAATCCTTGAATCCAGCTTTGAATGAGTTTCATTGTGGTGATGTCATAATAATCCAGTTTATAGTCTTAGAAGACTAACTATATAACAAAAAAAAAAGCCAAGATTCAACTAGAAACAGGGAAGCTTTGGTAACAAACATTGTGGGGTTATTTTGTACAGAGAAGCCAGCCCATCAATTACCCCCAAACTTGCCAATATAAAATTTAGAAGGTTCCCCTGTGAACACTTCTGTCAGCCTTGGTTCCCCCAGGACTGAGTGGATAGAGCATCAAAAGAGGTTGAACACATGTCTAAGACATGTGGAAAAGTAACAGTAAATGATACCTGAAGTAATTACCTTTAATGCTCCAATATAATATAATAAAACACCTTAGAAAGGTCAAAGAAGTAATTTTGATTAAGTCTTATGTACTTAAATTTAAGTATAGTGTAATCCCAATAAGTGTTAAGAACTTAAGGATATAGTAATATAACTTTTTAAGTGGTCTTAGCTTGTTTATTGTACTTTATTATTAATTTCCAGCAAAATGCGCTACAAATTCATACTAAAAGCTGGGTATATGTGCATTTTTAAAAGGTATCAAAAATGCGCTTGGGAAGTTCAATTTCCCCCTATCAGGACAATATATTAGGCTATTCAAAAGTCTTAAAATATGAATTTTCAATATTAAGGTTTTGTCACTTAATATTGGCTATTTTGTAGTGGTAGTATGCTGCCTGCATAAGTCCCATATGTTAATATGCATTATTAACAAACTTAGTCATTTTGGCCTAAATTCTTACCTTATGTGTGATTATCCCTTATGTGATCACTGAAGAATTAAGTGGATTTCACTTAATAAGTGTATTGATTACATGGTGGCATCATAAAACATTATTATATGCACAGACAGTATCAATAACCTCAAGATATGCACCCAGAAGGCCTCAATCATGCCTCAAATGCATATATACAGCTATAAGATCAAGAATTCACACTGTCAACCACCTTTCAAGGATATGAAAAAACCCCTGCACTTACCACACCTATTCAGGTCTCTGGATCTGGGTTTTGGGTCAATGGCTGGGCATGGGAATGGTATTCTTTGTGTGGGGAATTAGTTTTGTTGGTTCCTTTATGGGTTATTTTTAATTAGTTCCTCTACTTGTAGTCATGCACAATCAGTGCTTTTGGCACCAGACATTCCTATTTGGGTTTTATTCCTTGTTTTGGGCTTATAATGATGTGTACTGGTATCTTCTTTTGTGAGGAGGAAGTTTTCTTGGTAACTGGGCTTGTGAAACTGCTTGAAGTGGAAGCAATGGGGAGATGAGTGCCCTCAAAGTGCTGTAATAGCCAGGGATAGCAGTGTAATGGGTTTGGGAATCAGGGGGATGTACTCCAGGGATTTTTGGTATATATAGAGGGGGATTTTGGTGGATATTTAGTCATTCATTTCAATTATTTTATACAATACATAACACAATCTTATTATATATAATATAGTTATCTGGTTACAATCATTAGCCTTTTAAATAAAATTTCTATTCTATTTTTCTGTCACTTGTAAGTGTCTTTTATATTTATGTTAGTGAGATTATTTGATATACAGGTTACTAACATTTGAGTTGATATAATATTTTACTGTAAATTGGATTGGTGGACAACTAATAATCATACTGGACCATAAATACTTCTAGACAACAATATTTCTGAGCACTTGTTAGTTCTTCAGCCTGACAACTTCTATCAAAAATTATTACATTCCAACACAATTCTTCACCATAAAATTTAAGACATTCCAATTTTTTTTAATGATTGTTATTTATAATGATATTTTTAGTTTTTACTCTTTTGAGGAGTAAATCCTTCTTTTTTTTTTTTCTTGATATGTAATTTATCCTTCTTTCAGAGGAAATCATATTAAAAAATGGTTGATAGTTTATCCTCATTTAAGAGTTAGACTTTGGCACACCTAGTGTCCCTAGGATAAAACTGCTTGACTTGGTCAGCAGCAATCCTCTTTTTCAATACTACTCCATCCAACTCTTCTAACACATATAAACCACCATATACATGCTCTCTGACTCTGTATGGCCTATTCCACCTATCAGCAAACATTCTTCCCAACTGACTTTCCAAACTCCAATTATACACCAAGACCATATCTCCAATTTTCAAAGGTTTTTTTAATCTATGAGCCAACCTCTTATCTCAATATCTGACTGACTGATTTCAAATGTTCATTATTCTTGAATATGCCTTCTCCAGTGTTTCTTCTTTCTTTTCCAACTTAACCATTCTTTCACACAGTCATTCATCAGTACTTTTGACCATGTCCCAGTCAACTTCAAACTATGATTTGGCCTCTAGATCAACTGGTAAAATTGCTTTCTGACCAAAGACTTGTTTGTCTGGTGAATATCCAGTCATCCTTTTGGCAGTGATTCTGTCAGCAAATAAAACTAATGGTAAATAGTGCCTTCACTTTTCAGCACTTTCTCCACACATTTTTACTAAAGCATCCTTTATAACTTGATGCCCTCTTTCTACCATTCCTTCAGCTTCAGGATAATATGGGGTTTCTACCCTAAACGTTGATCCAAATTTTAAAATAGCCTACCTAAACTCAGTCCCAAATTCAGGACTTCCATCAACCATTACCAACTTCATCACTCCATACCTATATACCCAATTTTTCATCAAAAAATCTGCCACATTCCTGGCATTCAAATTAATAAGAGGTGCTGTCTCTACCCAAACAGATAAATCATCTCTAACTACAATCAAGTATTTATATCTACCCTCTTTAATATGAACAGCATCCAAACTAACCCTACTAAAAAGAGTGTTTTCACCTATTGCATGTCCAGGCTCCTTTGGCTTTAAATAACTTCTTCTTTGACATTCATCACATGACTGAACCCATTGTTTAACAGTCAGCTTCATACCAGGCCACCAAAATCTATCAGCAATTTTTCTTTAAGTTTCATTAACTCCTCTATGCCCAAGATCTTCTTGCAGTGATTTCATAACCAATTCTTGCCCTTTCTTTTGAGTTATAATGACTTGAGGAATTGGATTCCTTCTCCTCATTAATCTTCTTCTGGAAAGATAAAATTCTGGTGACTTCCTTTTGATAGCCACCTATTCATCATTATCTATTTTATCCAGCCTTTTTTAACATTAATAAGTGTTTCACCATTTTATAATAAAAACCTGTCTATCCCCAGACATCCTCTTGAAAATCCATTAATATCATATCAACCTGCACTTCCCTATCTCCTAAATCACCTGCACATGAATGAGCCAATAATTTTAATCCTTGACTTTGCCTATGTATCATAAAAGATTTTGAGTTTTTCACTTTTGAACCTTCCAACCTTTATATAACCAAATTTTCTTCTTTTTTTTTGTTTTCACCCTTTTCAGCATCATCAACTTCTTCTTTCTCCAACCTCTTTATAACCAATCTTTCACAAACACCCAACCTCTCTTTAACCAAATTATCTAATAATCCAACATAGACACCATTCACCAACTTTCTACTGTTCCACACAATATCACCATCCTCATCCATATATAACACATCTCCAACCTCTTTGTTATCAAATTTGTCTACTCCTTCATCAAACTCCCCAAGCACATAATTTACCACATTTTTATTATTATCCAGTTTATCCTCATATTGGAGGTCTTCTTTGCTATCTACACAAATGAAACCTGCCAGTTCAACCTCATGGTAGAGGTCATCATCATTATTAATACATATTAAACTTGCCAGTTTAACCTCATGGGGGAGTTATGGAAAGTCTTTAGCACCTTTTGTGCTGGACTTGATCACAGATATATCTTCATCAAATTCTTCTGAGTCAGAATCCTCCTTGGTGGGTGGTTGTCTTGACAATCCATCTGGCATAATAAACATCTTGCCAGGCTTATCAACTAAATCAAAAGAAAAAAGGTTGAATAAAAGCTACCCATCTGGTCAAAGGTGCATTTGGGTAAACTAAAGGGAATGGATCATTTGAATTAAAGATTTCACATCCAGTTGTAGTTCAAAGTGTTGTCCCCATAAACCCATTTTTGAAGCTTCTTTTAAAATTTTTGCCACACCATAAAGTTCCAATCTCGGTTGAGAATATCTTGATTCCACCTCAGTAAAATCCACAGATTCACACCTGAGTGGTCTTATATAACCAGCTTTACCCATTTGGGACAGGACCACCCTACCCTAGCAGCAATTTGGCTAGAATCAACTGCTAAATAAATTCTGCCTGTATCTTTTCCATAATCTGACTTATGCAGGATAATATCTTCCCCAACAACCTTCTTCAATCTCTCAAATGACTCTTCACAGTCTTCATCCCACTCCCAGTCAGCATCCTTCCTAGTCAACCATCTCATAGGAGCAGCCAATGAGAACTGACACCCCTTACTGTATACACTTAATTATTATCCCTATGTCTAATACATGTGTCTAGCATATTTTATATGCTTGTTTTACTCAGTCCTGGGAATATCCAGGCTGACATCATTTATCATGTTTCTCTATAACCTCACTTCCTGGCTCTTTTTTTTTTTTTTTTTTTTTTGGGGGGGGGGGGATTATCTCCTTATCTTTCACTTTCCTTTGGCATTATTCCAAAGATAATTTTTTTTTTCACCCTCAAAAACTCCATCTCAAACCTGGAGAAAGGGCAAATATAGTTGGCCTAGCAGTAAAATTCAATATTATTACCAGTTCTCTTTGAACTGGAGGATAATTCAATTGATATAAAAATTCCAACTCCAAGCTTTTGCTCACCCCATTCTAGCACTCACTCATTCACACATTTCAATCACCATAAAGAAAAAAAAGACAGAGTGCACAGGACAATTAGTTGTGTAAACTGCCTGGGCATGTTCATAAAATGTTTTCATTATTGCAACAAAAAATTACTCCTACCACTTGTAAGAAACACAGTGTAAATAAGTTGTCTAAAACTCAGTTTGGCTGTAATCTAATTCTGTTTTCTTCCTACAAAATGTAATACCTCTGGACGATCAAACTTCTTTTAATTCAATTTACAAACATGCTTGCATTTGACTTCACTGTGTAACCAAAAAGCAAGAGCAAAAGTAAAAATTCAATGATAAGAAGGTGGTTGGCCATTTACGATGCCTCCTCCTTCCATAGGTGGCTTGTATTCATAATGGCCATGGCAACTATATTAAGAAAAAATGTCAAAACCTATTTAATTCTATTGGAAACAAATATAATCAATCGACATACGCATATTGATAGTCTACTTGCTTCACTCGTTTCTTCAATCCTTTGACATAAGTATCAAAAGGACAAAAGCCTTGATCATCCTTTGGACAATCACCCAGACCGGTGAGGGGGATAACAGCATCATTCAGGATTTGTCTGTCCAGAGAATGTGCACACTTAGTGATGTATCAAAAGAATACAGCTGAAGTTTGAACTAACCTGACTTTGACATCTTGGCCATTGCAGGTAACAACTTGTGTTTGAAGGTTGCCGGCAAAAGGGGATATGTGGGCGCTTTGAAACTTTCGCTCCCTCAGAATCTTTGTAGTGGGCAAAGGACCCTGTTCAGCAAGGGTGGTCAAATTCAAAGCAACAACAATACTTGAGATGACTCTACGAATAAAATTGAGGGTAAATTTTAGCATGTTAGCGGGGATGTTTTACAGAATAACGAACGTGTCGTGAGTTGCATCAACATATATTGGTTGATCCAAAGGAAAAGTGATGGGATCATCATCCAATGTGGAATTCGTGGAGGAGTTGTGCTTCTTGATAGGAGTCCTAGTCAATCGTGCAAGCTGTGAAAATTCCAATAGTTACACAACAGTGTAAATAAAGTATGGAATGTTGCAGGATGAAATCGGGTTTTTTACTTACAAGCTCTTGAACCCATCCAATTCCCATGGCAGCACTTGTTGGTGCGCCAAATGAAGATTCGTACCAAAATGACACTATCAATTTTTTTTTTTTTTTGATCCATCAATCTTAGATCGGGATATATTTATCTATGTTTTTTTTTAGAAAGAAATACTAACAATCTGTGCCATACTGATGACAGAGACTTTGGTTAGAAACGAAACCAACTCTCCCAAAAGAACCATCCAACAAAAAAAACTCACAGCAAAACCTTCAAACTCTTCCGGAGTAAACAAGTCGCAAAATGGAGACCATCCCAAGCTAACACTTTCGTACGCACACAGCTACTCAACTTTATCAGACAATCATCGGAAAGTGTTACTACATTTTCTAAGAAACCCACCTGTTGCATTGATGTGAGCTTTAGAAATACAAAACGTGAGCATACAATGTATCATATCACATGAATCAAAACGGCTGAACCAACATCTTTAATTGTAAGCTCAAATCCTTGGACCTGACTCTGTAATCGTGCAAGAGCTTTTGCCAAATATACTTCCGCCCTATACAATGTGTAAAGTTTATCAACATGAAGCTTGGGTTTCCAAAGGAAAATATTACAGACCATTTATAAGCCATGGCCTTCCCATAGTGCTTTCCGGGATTACCGTCATTGGGACAGGTAAAATATGGGGACAATGTGTTGTTAATGTGTTTATTCTCGATAAGAATTGATTCTAAAAATAAAATATTCACAAAACTAATGAGGATAGTTGTAAGAAATGAAAATGCCATGAAATTCAAACGTACGATGATACTTTCTGTGTTATCCAGCAAAAAAAAAAAAAAAGTAAAAAACAACTTTATAGTGAACATTCCCATAAGAACCACAACTTAAAAAATTAATCTTTTACTCTTCATAAGGGATTCCAAAGAATCCTGTTCAAAAGCCCAAAAAGATAAAAACAAGTACCAATCAAAAACATGAATGGGCATGGAGTGACATATAAACTCACCAGCAGCAAAATTAAGCGCGCTATACAACATGCGATGTTGAGTGGTGGTGCGAAAAACTAGCTTTTTATGTTTTTTCATCTTGGTTAAAAGGTAGCCATACTTTACACTGAAATAGTTTATCCCCGCATTATCAGAAGTCTTAGAAAGAACAATAAAAAAAAAAGTCGAATGAATGCTTACCGAAATCCAACACCTATAAGATAAAGAAACAAAGCAAATTATTACCTCCCAAATTCCGTAACTATTTTTGTACGGATTAAATGTCTAACCCAGCTGAAATAGCTGTTCCCGGCCAAAATGAGTCAATACTTCGTATCCCAGGGGATACTCCCAACTATGCACTAATGCAATGACAAAACATGGTTAATTCATCATTGACTAAAATATATAAGTATATAACTCATTACTGACAAAAAGATAGATTGCCTGAGGCATAGAACTTTCCAGCGGCCTACCATGAAAATCAGTGTAAAGATTAATTGGTCATTCTGTGACTGTGTTAGAAAATACCTTGGCAGCTTTCAGCCGCTTGGAAAAGCCGATAGGCTCCTTTGATTTGGTCGGGTACCTGGCACCATGTCGATGTAACAGATGAACCTGACCAAAAAAAGAGATAGAAATCGGTAAAAATATTTCAAGGATCAAACAGCGTTAAAAACTGCCATGGTTAAGTGCCTACTTGATTCAACTTGCAATGAGGGGGGATTTGAGGAGAGCTCTTATCCAAACCGAAAGTATCTGAAGGAAGAGAATGGAATGGGGACAAATAGCCCCAAGATCTATGAAGAAAAGAGTCCAACTGAGATCTTCAAATCGACATTACAACGGCTATATCAACTAACCTCACTGTAGCGGTAATCTGATAAATTGAAGAGAGAGGAGATATAAGGTAAGGAACCAGAATAAAATAAAAGGGTGAGAGGATCAAGAAAAGGAAATCAAGACCAACATTCTGACCGAGGCCGATGGGCTCAGAGATCATCGGGAAAATTGTATGCTGCTTGGTGGGCATGGGAGCCATGGCTGCAGCAAAGGATTCATTTCCATCTTGAGACACACAACAAGAAAAGGCTAACATGAGTCTTATGAGAAAAAGCGAGTGAATGAATGGCAGCAAACACACAGGCAATAGGACCCAAGTAACCCATCTTATCAGAACTAGGAAACCGAGAACGGGAGGAAGAGAGAGCGGGAGAAGATTGTACATTAGATTGAAGAGAGGAAGAAGGCGATTTCGAATGCCAGAGATAGGACAGAGGAAGAAGCCAGAGACAAGAAGCGAGCAAGAATCCCAGGGAAGCATCGCGTAAAGATCTGCGCTTCTGGATTGGAGTTGAGGATAGAAGACAGCAAGAATTCCAATCAATTGATAAGTCCAGTAATCAAATCCAGATTGAAGCAAGGCAAATGGGAAGTGGAAAACACAACATCATAATCAGAGCAGCAGTCATCCTACATCAATCACATTCAATTATTCGACTGAACTGTTACTAACTTGATACTCGCCACCACTTGTCCAGGGTGGTTGCTGATGGGTGGGGAGACCTTGTGCCTCAGGATACAGCATTGAATTTTCCATCATTTTATCATTCATCCTCGTTATCGCACACAGCAATTGCGCTGCCAGTTGAGTTGGGATGCTTCACTGAAGAGTTGAAAACCAATCGTTCACACCAAGTGATTATTCAAAAGATGGTCGAAGAAGAGTAGCTGATGTTA
The DNA here is from genome assembly GCA_030280995.1 of Hemileia vastatrix. Classification (NCBI taxonomy): domain Eukaryota; kingdom Fungi; phylum Basidiomycota; class Pucciniomycetes; order Pucciniales; family Zaghouaniaceae; genus Hemileia; species Hemileia vastatrix. Next base: position 45,784,453 of record JASXTE010000004.1, read on the forward strand.
ACCTGTTACACTAATCCCCACCCAGTCAGCACTCATCAACCCAATCAAGTGTTCAAACGCCCCTCATGTTCCCTCGACACAAGCCCATCATCTTAATAAACTGCCTCACTCACACATCAATCCTTTGATTAGAGCAATATTCTATTCTATCGTTCCAGCTGCCTCGGCCCTCGCTCTTGAAGAGTACATTTCTCCATCTTTGTTGTTCTCATGTACATTTCTTGTATACAAGTCTAAATCCCAATATTTTAGTGTGGGGATTTTGACAAATTTGTCACTTGCCGGAGCTTTTGAAGTTGGGTGACAGTTCTATGATCTGGTGACGCATCAGCCGTCAGACCCCACACCTTGCTCACCTCCTCCCCAACCCATCATTTTTTCTCTTGGCCATGTTAACCAGCTCCTGACTGTTGGTTTTTTGTTTCAGTAAGCTTTATTTTCTATTTTCTTTTGTTTTCCTGGCCACCCACAATCATTTGTTTTCCAGTCCACCACCCAATCCCTGCCACCCACAATTAATTTTTTCAGCTCCCGGCTCTCTGTCCAATGTCATTCAACTATCTGCAGTTTACTCCACCAAATTATTACCCTTTCAATCCTTCCAACAACAATCAAAACAATGTTCATGCTCCTTCTGATAGTTTGAGGAATGAAGAACCTTTTTCTCCCATTAGGTTGCCAAATATCACTATCTCTCATAACTGGTTTCCCAATGTTGTCCCAGACTGTGTCACTATCAATGTGGAGTTTATTATTTTTTATAAAAACAAAAACAAGCAAGTGCCTGCCTGAAAACAATGTGGTCTTCCAACATTGGCAGAGGCCTTTGTTGGTCTGTTTGGCGTTGTTTTGGTATGTCTTAATTGGCATTGTTTGATTAATGGGGTGTTTTTCTGGTTTTATTCAGTGAATATTGGGACTACCAGTATGTGGGTACTACCATTGGATAGCCCAAGTTTTTCTTGATATTTTATGTCAAGTTGACATTTTTCATATTCTAAGTTTTAAGGGGTCATTTCCTCATTTTTCATTTCTAAAAGATAGCTGTTTAATTTTGTTTTTGGTGTTTTATGGGCTAACCTTAAGTCTTAGGGTTAAGTTCTTAGTACCATTAGGTAGAGCTAATTTGGCTCTCTATTTTATGTCAAGGACAAATTTTAACAACATTCTTCTCAACAGAAGCATCTCTTACTAAACTACTTCCAATCCACTCCTGCTAGGAACCCAAAAAATCTTGAGAAAAGGAAGAACCTCATACAACAATTCAAAGCCAATGCTGAACATTTTGTTACATCTCTTGATTCTCTTCTACCTCCTAATTCTTAATTAATCTCTTGACTTAGAAATAAAAAAAAATTCTTGACTTCTCCAGACTTCCTGAATGTCACCAATCATCATAAAAAAAATTTCCTCAATTTACAGTCTTGGGGGACTAACCCTCAGTTTTAAATCTTGGGGGATTAACAACCCTCATTTTATAGTTTTGGGGGACTCAAAACCCTCAGTTTATAGTCTTAGGGGACTCAAAACCTAAATCAAAAAGATAGAAGCAGAGATCAAAACATTTAAGACCCAAAGAAACAAACTAACATTCTGGGGTAACTGTTCTACAGAGCAGCCAGCTCATCAGTTACCCCCACACTTGCCTTAACAAAATTCAGAGACTCCCCCTTGGATGCCCTCTGCCAGAATCACATCAACTCCCTTTTTCAGTTTATAGTCCCAAAGGACTCAACCATTAAACAATCCTCAGTTTATAGTCATGGGGGACTGACCAGTGTTCAGTTTAAAGTCTTGACGGACTTCTTGCAATTTTCAGTTTATAGTCTTGACAGACTGTTGCATAGCAAAGGCAGCACTGCCTCCATGCACCATTCTCTGCAGCCAACCTGCTGAACTTCCACTCTTTCTTCACCATCTACACATCACTGATAAATTTTTTTATTCATCTCTTTTCTCTCCATTATTGCTCCTTCACAGATTATGGCTGGATCACCAAATTTTGACCCATTGGACCTTCCCTGCTTCACTGCTCCAAATGACTATGCTTGCAAACAGTTCATCCACATGTGCAGACCTTGCACTTTCACTCTTCCTATTCCTCAGGTCAAATTCTATAACAGGGCCTGTGATTCTTGCAATTCCAAAAAAGAAAAGGTGTGACAGAGATCCCAACTACCCAATAACTCTGCCTTCACCTTCACACAAATATCTATCCAGATCTCCTACCAGGTCACCAGAGCTTGGACCTGCTTCTTCTTCTTTGTCTTCTGCTCCTTCCAGAAGATCACACCGTTCTATTCCCAAAACCATTCCTAAAAGACCAGCTTTATCTTCTCAAGAATCTGCTCTTCTCTCAGAACATTCAGCAAAAATGGGGTCAAAATCAGCTACTAGGCTGCTAGACCGCATCCAGGTGGCTCTCCCGACATTGGGCGGCTGTTAGGATTTGGCTTGAGAGGTGGAGAGGAGGAGCGCTATGCGCGCTATGCATTGTAAAGAGGCGGAAGAGTGGATAATGCTTAAGGGGGTTATATGGGGGCAAGTGCTGTGGAGCACTCCTCATCGGACAACTTATTTAGTAATCCAATTACTCTCTTGTCTCACTGCTTAGTTAGCATAGTCAGTCCTGTCTACCCCTCACTGTTGGTAAACCCAACATAGTCAGTCTAGTTAGTCTCACTGTTGTAACTCAACATAGTCAGTCCCGTTTAAGGCTAGCATCAGCGCTAATGGTAGTCCGCCTTCTTAGGTCTTAACATTTTGTCCGATCTTAATTGGCACACTACCAAAGAAAAATGGACCCCGCAGGTCAACCCGATGCATCACGCCTCCCAGCAATGAAAGAGCAGATGGCACGCCTGCAAGAACAGAACGCTAGGCTCATGGAACGCTTAGCAAATGCAGAGCCCTCATATTGTGGCCCCACCAAAGCAGAGCTGGATGCTGCCAAAGCCAAAGCCAGAGCACAGGTGCCACCCCCCACACCAGTGCCACTCGTCAAAGGTCCAAAGATTGCGGTCCCAGCAATCTTTGATGGAAAACGAGGCCCCTGGGAAGACCAGTACGTGTCACAGGTAAACCTCTATGTCCTGCTCAATGGACATCAGTTCCGAGACAAGCAAGCAAAAATTGGGTTTGCAGTATCATACCTCACAGATGAGGTGGCACGCTGGGCAAGGCCATACACCAAGAAGATCCTCAAAAACTCTCAGGCAGCAACAACCTTCCGTCAGTTCATGGGGGCTTTTGAATTAGCCTTTGGGGACCCAGATGTGGCCACAACCTTGGAGCATGCACTCAATCAGTTGCGACAAAGAAACTTGGTCTCCAAGTATGTGTCGGAATTTCGGGGCCACGCCAGCTATGTCACAACCTGGGGAGAAGGGGCGCTCATGTTTCACTTCAGGAATGGGCTCTCGGCGAAGATAAGAAACGCCCTAATCAGCCACCCTTGCCCAACCTCCCTTCAAGCACTCATGGTACTGGCCATCCAAGTTGACAATGATTTCACACATCAACGAACAGATGGCTGGAGTAGCGCTCGTCCATGGCGCAGCTATGCCTCATCAAGCGGGGCCGGCGCTAGGGACCCAAACGCCATGGATATCAATGCAACAAATGCACGTGGCACTAGTGGGAGGAAAAGGTTGTCAGATGACGAGTATCAGAGGCGCATGAGCAAAGGTCTGTGTCTCAGGTGTGGGAGTAGTGGTCATCTGGCAAGGGAGTGCAGGGGGGAGGTGAGGATTAGTGAAGTGGAGGATAGCGCAGGAAAGGCGCAGGTAAAAGACAGCGCTCGGGAGTGAAGGTTGTACCCTCCTGGAGTGGAGTAGAAGGAAAAGATAAGAGAAATTTAGTAGAAGAATTATCAGCATGTAAGCCAATTGAAGTGAATGATAATTGTATTATACTAAACTTGCTTTTAATGACCCTTGATGCCACAACGAATGTACGAGCCCTACTGGACTGTGGGGCCACAGACTGTTTTATTTCTAACAAATTTTTACAGAGGAATAAAATGAAAAAAGAGAAATTAGACCAACCTAGGCACCTAATTATGTTTGATGGGTCACCAGGTGGGGGAGGAGAAGTAAGAGAAAAGGTTTTTTTCAGGTTTTTGTGTGATGGAAAAGAGTTGCAGTGCAGGGCATATGCAACAAACCTGAAGGACCAGTATGACATGGTACTGGGGATGACATGGCTGGATTGCTACAACCCACAAATCGATTGGAAGGAGAAGAAGGTTCAGATGAGAAGGAGAGGAGACATGGGTGCTAAAGTATCGGCCCCCTGGCCCCTTCAGGGATCAGGGGCCCATCCCGGCGAGTCTTCTGATTTTATTTTATCATCAGTTGACTTGCCGCCAGAACTGATGCTTCCTCTTGATTCTAAGCAGCAGGCTGGGGATGGGTCGCCGACAGGGAGCGCCAAGGAGGGCCAAGGAGGGGAGAAAGCGCAGCAAGAGAGGGAGAAGGCGCAACAAGGATGGGGAAAGGTGGATGGTGCAGAGAAAGCATTTTCCCCCTGGCCCCTTCAGGGGTCAGGGGCCCTGCCTGGCGAGTCTCCTGGTGTTTCTTTATCATCAGTAGACTTTCGGCAAGAACTGACACTTTCTCTTGATGCTAAGTTCCAGGACTGGGAGGGGGCGCAGGAGGAGGAGGAAGGAAATGCGATGCAACAGCTTGAAACATATCAGCCAAGATTGCAGCCAAGTTCCAAACCTCAAAGCCAACAAGAAGCCTCAGAGAAATGGTCCCTGAAGCTTATTGGGAATTCTTACCACTGTTTGAAGATGGGGGAGTCAAGACCCTCCCACCTCATCGACCATATGACTTTGCCATTGATCTGATGCCAGGCGCAACACCTCAATTTAGCCGCATAATCCCTTTGTCAACCTTGGAATCGAAAGCACTAAAAGAGATGATTGATGAAAATCTGAAGAATGGTTGCATCAGAGAATCAAAATCCCCCTGGGCTGCCCCTGTGATCTTTGCAGGAAAAAAGGATGGGTCATTAAGACCTTGTATGGATTTCAGGAGGTTAAATGCGCTGACGGTAAAAAACAGATACCCCCTTCCTCTGACTAGTGAGCTAATTGATAGTCTTCAAGGCGCGGAGATCTTCACATCCTTAGATCTTAGGGCAGGCTACCATAACATACGGGTGAAGGAAGGCGAAGAACACAAACTGGCATTCTGCACTAAATTTGGTCATTTTGAATGGTTGGTAATGCCATTTGGTCCATGTAATGCGCCTGCCACGTTCCAACATTTCACCAATAGCATCTTTAGAGATAGAATAGGGATAGATGTAGCGGTGAATCTAGATGACATCATGATTTACTCCAGATCAATGGAGGAACACCAGGTACGTGTGAGGGACTGTTTGCAGCGTTTAAATGAGGCCCAAGTGTGGTTGAAACCAGAGAAATGTGTCTTCTCTGTGAGTGAAATCCCCCATCTAGGCATGATTATCTCAAAGAATAAGTTGCAAATGGACCAGAAGAAAGTAAAGGCAGTAATGGTGTGGTACGCGCCTCGCAGGAAGCGTGAATTTAGACCAATCAGCGCGCGTAGTCCAGGAAGAATAAAGGGGAGTTAGCGCAGCAGGAAGTATAAAAATATAATATGTATTTGTGTGTTTCAAGGAACAAAGGAAATAGAAGCACGGAAAAGGATTAAGGGTCTGTGCTCTCAGATTTTGCAGCAAGATGTGCCGCACAATAGGGGAATTGTGTGTTATTGATTTACGATCTCAAGCGCTAAACAATATGGATTTGGATTTTCCAATAATTGTGTGTTACACATTAAAGAAGGAGTTATGTCTTAAAGACGACTCAAGTGCATAGTATACTGTACCACGGCAAGTGCTATAACTTACTGAGACAAGTAATGAAGAAGGCTAACTAGTTAAGCGAGCTGTCGGAACTATGAACTTAGTATTAAAAGCAAAGAGAGTGGGGACTCAATCGTAAAACTACCCAAGAGTTAAGGCAACTAGACACAGAGTTAGGATAAGTCAAACCTGGAACTAGCACTGAAACAAAACAAGGTATAGTTATAAGCCCATATGTGGAGCATCAGTGAAACAAGTTAATACTAGTGTTAGTAATTATAGGGTATGATTTAGGCGCTGTAGTTTCTACAAGCGGTGTACGTAGTTTACTAATTGATTAGTTGTTGTTTTACTAATGTGGCGCTGGAGTCAGCGCTGGAGATCCATTAGGGAACTGTGTCTTAAGCGCTGGAAAAATATAAAAGGAGAACTGGTCAATCTATCAAAAGGGAGAGGAAAAAAAATAATAAAAATAAGAAAAAGGGTATTAGTTGTTGCTTTAAAAAGCAGATCATAGAAAAATCAATATAGAGATATACAAGTAACTATAGTCATAGTACTCAGTATAAGATATTAGATCTTTTTGTGATTAATTGTTTGAGAGAATATTAAAAGGTATTTCTGAGTCTTTTAGAGTTCGTGCGTCTGTGTGTGTATTTCATATAGTATAGTGAAAGAGCGCAACATAGATAGAATATATAGATTCAGTTGGATTAACTATTATTAGAGATATTTTATTACTATAATAAGGCATATTCAAAGAGAGCGCTTCAAGAGGCAGTAGCTGTAGATAATAGCGCTTATTAAGAATAGGAATATCCAGATAGTAATACTTGTTTTTTTTCCTTATCTTTAACTCATCTCAACTTATAAACTTTCTAGTCAATTATTAGTGTTGCACATTATTACACTGTCTTTAAAAATAAGAGTGGCAGGCGCTTCTTTTAGAAATTAGAAAGAAGAACCAACCCATCTTGCAATGTGTCTACTGCTTAGTACTTTAGAATAGTCTACAATTGGTGTCCCAACAGTGGCATAATTGTAACTAGTGTTTTTGATTAGATTGTTTGGTTTTTTTTTAGGGTTTCGTCAAGAGGACGTAATCAAGCCGGCGCTTCAGCAGAAGAGTTGTAGGGTCTACAACAAGTGGATCAATAGCCGTTATCAGAGGATAGCGTAGGGCTGTATCGTGAAAACAGTCAGGTTTAATTACCAAGCGTGTGTTTTTTCTTTGTGATCTTTGCTTTGATTTGATATTTTGGGAATGGATCCTACTGCGACTACATCTAGGGGATGTCAGGAGAGGGTTAAATCGCCCAATTCTTCAACATCGTTTCAAAAAACGGTAACCACAATTATTAGGTGTTAAGATGAAAGCTTGCACTTTGCGGGAATTAATACCAAAAAGTTTTTACGCAGGTTTGAACAAGCAGCGGAGTTCATGGAGCAACCGAATATGATATGGTACGACAAGTACTATTCTTTGTATCTGATGAGTGCAAAGACAATTTAGAGGATCTAAAAGGGCATGAGGAGCAAAATTGGTCAGCGCTAAAAAAAAATGCTCAAGAGATGGCCAAAAGTTACCGAGGAAACTAGGTATACAATAGGGGGTGTCAGTTCTGGCAAATCCGCACTTACAAATCCGCACTTAAATTTGACCAAATCCGCACTTAAATAAGTGCGGATTTCCAAAACACACTAGCCCCAATACTGGTGGATTTCAAAATGAAATAAGTCACTTATTTCACTCAAATCCGCACTTTCTCAACCAAAAGTGCTGATTTCACCATCAAGTCCCATTTCACTGATTTGTCAGCATCATCCCATTCATACGCAGCACTCCGCAGAATAACACTTCATAACTCAAAACATCGTACATCACTTACATCTTCATATCATATCATATAAGAGTCATGCCTTCCTCACTTTCAAATCGTGATAAATTACATAAAGCAATGACTTTCATGGCGCTTGAACTGTTCTTGGACTCTGATTCCGATTCTGATCTAGAAGAAGATTTTGTCGTTTTATCAAAAATGGCCAGGAAACGTTACCTTCTTCCCGGAAAGCCTCAAGTACTTCATACCCCCAAGTACACCATCCAAACACTTCTTAACCTATCTACACCCAGTTTTAGACAGCTGTTCAGGACTTCTCAGGAATTTTTCCTTAAATTGCTTGAGCTTATTCAGGATCATCCCATATTTCACAATAATTCTCAAAAAGAACAACGACATCCTTCAATTCAATTGGCCATCACACTATGTCGTTTGGGTTCAAATGGTAATGGAGCCGCTTTGAAACGTTTAGAAAATGTCTTTGATTTAGGGTATGGTTCAGTTAACACTTATACCAAACGATGTATCACTGCCATCAACTCCTTGGAATCATCCCCCTTTTCCCCCCTTTGGCTGCCTCATTCACCCCTCCTTGGCTCACTCTAACCTCCCTTTTCTCCCTCTTTGGTCTCATCTCTCCCTTTCTCCCCCTTCTTGGTCTCCTCATATCTTCCCCTCATTCCACTCCACCCCCCACCAAATCCCCCAAATCCTCCCTCCAAATCCCCACCAAACCCGCCTCTAACCCCCCCTCCAAACCCCCCCTCCAAACCCCCCCTCCAAACCCCCCCTCCTATCCCCCTAAGGCATGGGGAGGGAAGACAAGCATGTGTTGATAGAATTGAAAGGGATGGAGATTGGTGCAAACAGAGTGTGAAAATAGGAGGATGAACTCTGTTCTTCGGGCAAAGAACAGAGTTCACTTCCATTCACTTATATTTCTTTTTTCTCAACTCATCTCTCCAGGTAAGTCATTTTATTCTTTTTAAACAGAGTGTGAAAATAGGAGGATGAACTCTGTTCTTCGGGCAAAGAACAGAGTTCACTTCCATTCACTTATATTTCTTTTTTCTCAACTCATCTCTCCAGGTAAGTCATTTTATTCTTTTTAAACAGAGTGTGAAAATAGGAGGATGAACTCTGTTCTTCGGGCGAAGAACAGAGTTCACTTCCATTCACTTATATTTCTTTTTTCTCAACTCATCTCTCCAGGTAAGTCATTTTATTCTTTTTAAACAGAGTGTGAAAATAGGAGGATGAACTCTGTTCTTCGGGCGAAGAACAGAGTTCACTTCCATTCACTTATATTTCTTTTTTCTAAACTCATCTCTCCAGGTAAGTCATTTTATTCTTTTTAAACAGAGTGTGAAAATAGGAGGATGAACTCTGTTCTTCGGGCGAAGAACAGAGTTCACTTCCATAAAATATTAGCTGAAACATAGTTTTCAATTCTGTAAAAACAGTTGTAAGTAATAGAAAAAGTCACTGATTTTTTTTATATGTAATCTGAAATTTTTTAATAAAATTATTGTATTTAAGAATTGCAATATTGTCAATCAATCTTTATTGATCAACTTAATTTAATAAAGTATTATTTAAATAAGTTGCTTCAAAAAATACATTGCATTGAACCTAGTTTCTAGACTTGATCTGCATTTTGGCTTAAGGAATTTTCATTACTTTAAAAGTAGTATACTTGACATATCTTATTTATATATTAATTAATTTATGTAATTATATTGTATTTTGATGACTTTCACCCTTTACTTCAATAAAATGCAGGGGAGGGTATTGCCAATTTTTTAAATCTGACATGTGAAATTGATGACTTAGAAAAATTTGGTGGTACCCACCCCTTGTTTCAATAAAATGCAGGGGAGGGCATTGCCAATTTTTTAAATCTGACATGTGAAATTGATGACTTAGAAAAATTTAGATAAGCAAACTTATTGACTAGAAAGTAAAGATAGAAAATTTTTATTATACATTCAAATTTTTGTCAAAAATAACGTACTATATTCTTTTCCTTTTATAGGTCAGCATATAAGAAAATATTACCAAAATTAAATTAACTAGAAAAACAATTTATCAATTGAAAAGGTCAAGTAATTTTTTAATGTCCTCATAAGATTGGCCATTTTTAACGCATTCCATAATGAAATCTTTTTTTTTAAAACTCTCTTGTTTTTCCAATTCACAAGTAGCCATTTCTCTTTGAAATTGATGGTCATTTACTCTTTCCATCTGCTCTACCTCAAATTTTTTTTCTTCAAAATCTAAGGCTTGCTGATCTTTCCTTAGCATATGATCAAACTTCATCTTCTCAAAGTCAAGGGCATTATTTGCAATAGTTGATTTCGCTGAGAAAATTAAATTGAAATAAATAAATAAATGAGTTAATGATTAAGATATATAGTAAACAAAACTTACTTATATCTTTTTTTTCAAAATAATCCTCAAGGGAGCCAAATGAGCTTGTTGAAGTATTACCACGTTTTAATAGATGGTTCAAGTTCATTGAAGTTGAGGCTCGACGCTTTAGTTTGGAGTTTGAACAAGAGGCTTCAGGAAGTTCTTCTAAAGCAGCTTCTAAAGAGGTATTCACATTTCCAGAAAAACTGGCACATAACAAGAAAAAAGATTAAAAAGTAGAAGAAATAAGTAAAAAAGAATGTAAACATGCCTGGTCAAAATATTGAAAATGTCAGGAAGGGGTGTGTGCCGAGGATTGATGGGTAGGTAGCGAGGAAGGTCAGTGTGTCACATGTGACAGGGATGGGGTAAGAAAGGAAGGGATGTTTTGTGGCCAAAATGTGGTTGTGAAAAAAAACGGGAAAAAAGTGCTGATTTGAGGTCATAACTGACACCCTTTTTTGAAATAAGTGACTTTTTTGCAAAATTTAAGTGCTGATTTGTAAGTGCTGATTTGGTTTGAAATCCGCACTTAATTTAAGTGCAGATTTGCCAGAACTGACACCCCCTAATGAAGGACCTGGATATTTTGGTTAATAGGGTTAAGGCTAGAGGAGGTGTTTGAGACCCCAAGGAATTTAAAAGTTTTAGGGAAGACTTCGATCAGATAGTGGAATATTTAGTTAGTAACAAAGATTTTAGTGATGTTAATGCGTTGTTACCTTGGTTTTGTGAAGCGTTAGCGCCAGAAGTTGAAGACTGGGCAAAAAGGCGCTTGGATAACGAAGGAAAGCTGGTTAAAAAGAGGGACAGAAATTACAAGTATCCCGGATTAGAAGAAGTGGAAATGGCAGTGGAAGCTGAAATGAAGTTGCGTCAAGTTGAGCGACATGCAGCAAGGGTGGTTCTGGATAATGAGGATATGGAGGAAGATGCGCCAGGCATACAATTGCCTTCTCAGATTTCCTCTCCTAAAGTTAGAATTTTCTCTAAGGATCCAGATTCAGTCATGGCAAGAATCGATGAGTTGGAGAAGAAGATAGTTGAAGCGGTATGGTAAGGTAAACTCTTACAGTCGCCTTGCTGTAAGCAGAATCCGGAGGAGATATGTGGATTTAGCTGAAAACCCCGTCCTTCCAATAAAAATATCAAAATGGGAATTCTAAATCACTAAGCTAACCAATCTACTTGAATCTGATTGATAAAAAAATAATGAAACTCTATAATATTTAACGCTTATTGAGATTTAAAGAAAGTGGCTGTTGATAAAGAAATACTGATAACAACAATTAAGGTGTACCAGTGAAAGATCTGTAAAGATTGACTTTTATGTTTTTATAATATTTTAAATTTATATGAGACAGCAATAATCAAGTCCCAGCGATGAAGACCTTTCTAAAGATACCCTGTATGAAGTGTTATTTAAACTGTTGAATTGTATTTCTAAAATGTTATGTAAAAAAAAATAATAATGTTATAAGGGTATTACAAGTTATTTTAATTTGTTAAGTAATAAAAAAAAAATGAGACGGTGGTGGTCAATGATTAAGCTGAATGATGTGTTCCCCCCTCTCAATTTCGAGTTTGAGAAGCGCTTAAGTATTCCTAGTCACGTGCCTAAGTTTTCCCCTCCAGAGCTCTTCCAGAGTCGATCCGGAGCCCGTACGGAGTCAAAGCGGAGTCCGTACGAAGTCCGTACGGAGTCGAAATGGAGTCCGTACGGAGTCCCTCCGGACTTCCGGACTCAATTTAGAACCTTAAAACCATAATAAAAAATCTAGAAAAATTACACATAATAGAGCTACTTCCCCTTTACATACCAAACTAATTTTCGTAGACTGCGCAGCTCTAATTACCCTGTGAAAATTCATCAAAGTTAAGTAATTTTTGAAAACGTAAATATTTCTATAAAACTTTAAAATTCATTTAAAAAATATAAGAAAAATAGTAAAAATTCTGGGAAAATTTCCCAAGGTTCTTGAGTGACTCGACTTAATACTTATAAATTTTTCAGACCGTAAAAAATAAGTTTTCTCCGTAAAATAAATTGTTTTCGTGTAGGCATTTGCTTGTGACCAATTTCTTCATATTTAAAACTCCAATAAATTAAATAAAACCCTTTTATATAAAAAAATTATAACGCCAATCTTGCACGCCGTAATAACTCCATTTACATATTTAGGTGCCGTACTAAACTTTAGGCTACCACATCCTCCCTCCAATCGAGAATGTCCCCATTCTTAAAACTTGCATAAGTGGTTGAACACAATATTCATCTTTAAACTTCAACCACCATCTTCTTTAATCAACTATAAAATTCATCTTCATCAATATGTCTTCCAAAGAACTTGTCGCTCCATGTGAACTCTGCGCTCGATATCAGGTACCTTGTTTAATGTCCAACCCTAATCTTCCTGGCAGAACAGCTTGCGACTTATGCCGTGTGAAAAAAGTCAAATGCAACCGGCCAATAGTTCCTTCTAAAACAAACGTATATTTAGGACCAGCAGCTCTCCCTGATCCCTCAACTTCTAAAAAGCGATCCAAAATTCCTGTCTTCTTAAAACGAATAAGATCAAAAACAGCTTCAAAAGTTCAATCTTCATCAACGGATCCCGGCCTAATTTTGCCTTCACAAGATCCTAATCCTATAACGCCAGTACCCCCAACTAACTTTGCTGAGACTATGTTTCCTGGCTCTAAATGTAAGACCCTATTTATCTTACTAAAAAAAACTTTTAATCAAAATTGACTAAACCTATGACTTAATAACATATTTGAACTTCTAGCTGTCGAAATAACCAACACTGATGATGTTGGTAGAGTGAAGACGGACTATATCAATCATTACCCAAATTTTCATCGCTATCTTTTTCTTGACTTTACTAATGAGTTGAAACAAAAAATGCTGGCCTATTTTCAAGAAACTCCAGCTAATAACCATGAAGACCTCATGAAAAGAAGAATTTTAATGCAAAGCTTTGATAATGATGTTGAACAATTTCAAAGAAATTATCTTTTCTAACAGTATAACTTGATAAAATTTTGTTTTTGCTTGGTCTTCTTAAACTTTCAACATAAATGATGTTTTCTTTCTTCTCTGGCCTGATATAACATAAAATAAAATAATATAAATCTTGTGATGATTCGACTACTGAGAGCAAGGTTTGAATCCCTTCAGACTCCCATATACCAGTCTTCCTTCTTGTCACAGCATTGAGAGAGTGGATCTTCCTATGAGCCGAATACTCCTGATTCCAACCTCATAGGGCACCCCCACTGAGCCGAATTCTATGATTCCAATCTCGCCATAAGGTCCTCCAAGCTTCACACCAAAAAAAAATGGCCTAACTATGAGGCACTAAAAAAAATCATTCCCTAAAATCCAACTACCATCCTAACTTCTGATTCCTTCATCACAATTTTCAAACTTTGCTATACAGCAAACCCATAAAATACTTTTGCCAGGCTTCCAATAATAATATTAACTTTAGACCATGTTAAAGCGCCACAAATTTCACCTAATTAACCATTATGCTTTCCTTAGCATCATCACCACCTAAAATTTTAACCTCCTAAAGCTATCAGCACCCAATTCCAGAAATAATTGAATAACCAGTTTAGAGTCTTAGTGGACAGTGTTAAATTAAAAGATTGAATTGAGTTATCCAAACAAGATTGACATTCCAGTTTAAATTCTTGGTGGACCAAACATATAATCGATTGCCAGTTTATGGTCTTGGTGGACCAAAGATCGTTTAAGTGCATAAATATCTTGATATATTCCTAAGTAAGGCCTAGGCTTGACCAAAGATTGAATAAATTTGATAATCCAGTTTAATGTCATAGTGGACCAAACATTTGATCAACAAGTAATCCAGTATAAGGCCATAGTGGTCCAATGAATGTTGAATTATCCTGCAGATATTAATTTTCCAGTTTAAAGTCATAGTGGACTAAACAATGAATGAACTACCAGTTTAAAGTCATGGTGAACCAAACATTTAATCGATAAGAAATCCAGTTTAAGGTCATGGTGGACCCAACACTTGATAATAGTCCAGTTTAAGGTCTTGGCGGACCTAACATTTGATAACTCTCCAGTTTAAGGTCTTGGTGGACCTAACAAATCCAATAAAAAATTTTAACGATATTCTTGAAAATTAGCCAGTTTAAAGTCTTGGAGGACTAACAGCTCCAAAATTCGTATAAAACCTTAAGGAAAGTCTTGAACAGTAGCCAGTTTAAAGTCTTGGAGGACTAACAGATATCTTGAAGTAAAATCCCATTGGTATTGAGTTCTCCTAGACCCTGTTTCCTGTCTAAACTAAATGAATAAAACTAAAAAGAATGAAAACTAAAAAAATAAAACTAAGAAATATAATAATGATTTTGATTTAATTAATAAATTTTAATTTTAATTTTAATTTTTTTTTTTTTTTTTTTTTTTTTTTATTATTATTATTATTATTATTATTATTATTTTTTTTTATTTATTTATTTATTTTATTTTTATTTTATTTTTTCAATTTTAATTTTTTTTTTGTTCTTTAAACTAAAAGATTTTAGAAAAGATAGTTTTGAAATAAAAGTTAAAATTTAATTTTAAAGAAAGATAAATGAATGTGAAAAGAAAGATAAAAAAAGTACTAAAAAAAAAATTTTTAAAAAAAATTTTAAAAGATGCCCCCCGGCCATTTGATGAGCCGTACCCTCGACATCATACCCACATCCAAGTGCAACTTGATGTGGTTACACAATTTTGAGAAATTGAAAAGAAAAGAAAATAAATGAAAGTTTTTAGAAGATAATTTTTATAATGATGATCACTGGGTGGGCTCCCTCCAATTTATAAAAATGATTAGAGACCACCAGTGAGCATCACCTTTACATTAATTCATAATATATATTAAAGAAAAGAAATCACAATCTAACATAAAAAATCAAAAACAAAATAAAAAAATCTTGAATCCGGCGTTGAGAGCGGTGTCTCTTGATTCGTTCCAGTTTATAGTCTTAGTGGACTTCCTAAAATTAAAAGACAAAGCCAGGATTCAACTAGAAACAGGGAAAATTTTGGAAACGAACATTATGGGGTAATTGTGTATAGAGCAGCCAGCCCATCAATTACCCCCACACTTGCCAATATTTAATTAAGAAGGTTCCCCTGTGAACACTTCTTCCAATAAATTTTAAAAAAAAAATTTCCAACACTATCTTCACCCATATTTAAAGAATTTTAAGTTTTTTTTTTTTTTTTTTGAAAATTTCAAAGAAGGTCTTCTTGAATTTTGTTAAGTTTCATCATAGTTTCGTCGACCATATACAATGTAACGATAGTAAATTATTTGATAAAAAAAAAGATAGTTTATCCTCATTGCGGAGGTATCCATAAAATTTGTCGATATCATAGTTTATCCTCATTGCGGAGGAATCCATAAAATTTTGTAGATATCATAGTTTATCCTCATTGCGGAGGTATAAATTTAATAACATTAAAATTGTAGTTTATCCTCATTTCGGAGTTGATAAAATTTAAGAAATTTCATAGTTTATCCTCATTGCGGAGGAATCCATAAAGTTTCATTGATATCATAGTTTATCCTCATTGCGGAGGAATCCATAAAATTTCGTAGATATCATAGTTTATCCTCATTGAGGAGGAAGACTTCGGCACTCCTGGTGCCTCTAGGATAGAACCGTTTCACTTGATCGGCCGCTACCCTCTTCTTTAATACTACTCCATCCAACTCTTCTAGCACATATGAACCGCCGGAAACTTGCTCCTTGATTTTATACGGTCCATTCCACCTATCTGCAAACATCTTTCCCCATTGACTTGCCAAACTCCTATTATACACCAGGACCATATCACCTGGGTTCAAAGGTTTCCTTAATCGATGTGCCAACCGCTCATCCCAATATCTAACTGATTGATTTCGGATCTTCATCATCCGTGAATATGCCTTTTCTAAATATTCTTCTTTCTTTTCTAGCTGCATCATTCTTGCACACAATAATTCTTCAGTAGTTTTGACCGTGTCCCAGTCAACTCCAAGATATGATTCAGCTTCTAAATCAACCAGTAAAACTGCTTTCTGTCCAAAAACAAGTTCATAAGGTGAAAATCCGGTCGTCCTTTTGGCAGTGATTCGATCAGCAAATAAAACTAAAGGTAAATAGTGCCTCCACTTTTCGGCACTTGTCCCACACATTTTAACTAAAGCATCCTTAATAACTTGATGCCCTCTTTCAACCATGCCTTCAGCTTCAGGATAATATGGGGTTGCTACCCTAACCTTTGATCCAACTTTCAATACGGCCTCTTTAAACTCTGTCCCAAATTCAGGACCTCCATCTACCGTTACCAACTTCATCACCCCATACCTATATACCCAATTATTCAAAAAAAATTCTGCCACATTTTTCGCAGTTAAATTAATAAGAGGCGCTGCCTCTACCCAACCAGATAAATCATCTCTGGCCACAATTAAATATTTATACCGTCCCTCTTTTATATGAACGGCATCTAAACTAACTCTCCCAAAGAGCGTATATTCACCGGTTGCGTGTCCAGGTTCTTTTGGCCTTAAATAACTTCGTCTTTGACATTCTTCGCATGACTGAACCCACTGTTTACCAGCCATCTTCATTCCAGGCCACCAAAATCGATCAGAAATTCTTCTAAACGTTTCTCCAACGCCTCTATGCCCGAGATCTTCATGCAGTGATTTCAAAACTAATTCTTGCCCCTTCTGCTGAGTTATAACTACTTGAGGATTTGGATACCTTCTCCTCATTAAACGTCGACCAGATAGGTAAAACGTAGATGACTTCCTCTTGATAGCCACCCATTCATCATCTTCACAATCTTCTGGCCTCTCTAAAGTCAACAAATATTTGACTAACAAAAAATAAAAACCAGTCTGACCCCAGACTTCATCTTGAAAATTGATTAATATAACATCAATAGGGACTTCTCTATCACCAATATCACCTGCACATGAATGAGCCAATAATCGTTGACCCCTAAATAAATCTTTAATCGAGCTATGTCGACGTTTTTCTTCTGAACCTTTGGATCCTTCGAAAACCGTATTTGAAAATACCTCTTTCTCTTTATCCACCTTTTTATTTAAGTTCTCTAATTCTCCAACATATACACCATTCCTTAATTTACTACTATCCCACACTACCAATCCATTTTCCTCTACATACACCACATATTCTTCTACCTCCTCTCTTCCGAATTTATCTACACCTTTTCCAACACCTTTATTAACATAAAAACTATTTTCCAGTTTATCCTCTTGGTGGAGGTCATCAACACCATAATCTAAACACAATAGTCCTGCCAGTTTAACCTCATGGGGGAGGTATGGAAAGTCTTCAGCTCCTTTAGTGCTGGCTTTGATAATAGGTATATCTTCATCGAACTCTTCTGAGTCTGAATCTTCTTCAGTGGGTGGTCTCCTTGATAAACCATCTGGCATAGTAAATGTCTTGCCAGGCTTATGAACTAAATCAAATGAAAAATGTTGAATAAAAGCTACCCATCTCGTCATGGGTGCGTTTGGTAAACTTGGGGAATTAATCATCTGGATTAACGATTTCGCATCCACTTGCAACTCAAAATGTTGCCCCCACAAAATATGCTGAAGTTTCTTCAGTATTTTTGCCACACCACATAATTCCAATTTTGGTTGAGAATATCTTGATTCGACCTCAGTAAATACTACAGATTCATACCTAACTGGCCTGATGTAACCAGCTTTATCCATCTGAGACAGAACCGCCCCAGCTGCAACCTGACTTGAATCAACTGCTAAATAAATTCTGCCAGAATCTTTTCCATAATCCAACTTGTGCAGGACTAAATCCTTCCCCACAACCTCCTTCAACTTCACAAACACCTTCTCACACTCTTCATCCCACTCCCAGTCTGCATCCTTTCTCGTTAACCGTCTCAATGGAGCTGCCAATGAAGAAAAGTCCTTAATAAACACTCTAACATATACGCAAACACCTAAAAACCCTCTAACTTCGGTCGTATTCTTGGGTCTTGGCCAGGACTGAATTTTGTTAACTTTCTTCTTGGACATAATCCTACCCTCTCTACATACCACATGGCCTAATATTTCTAAGGCTGGCACACAACATGAAAATTTTGAACCTGAAATAGTTAAACCAGCCTCTTCAATTCGAAACAAGATTCTTTCTAATATAATTGCAAACTCCCAAATGAATTTGCGTATCCCGGGATTCTCTTCCAACACCTGGTTATCATAGTCTGTTGTTGGTCCCTTAATTCCTCCATCATCTATAAAGATTCCAGCATATTGTGGAATTTCATCTTGAAGGATCCAAGCCATCTGAGCTTGATAAACTGCAACCGAATTTGTTGCTCCTTGAGGTAATCTTGTTAACTGTAAACGTCCAAGTGGCGTATCGAATGTAGTGAGAGGTCTTGAGTCCGGATGTAACTCTCTCTCATCATATCCACCCATAATATCTCCCAATCCATAACACACTCTCCCTGCAAACGCTTCAACAAACTCCTCAGCACTAGGTGGTATCCCAGCATCCTTTATTGTAACCCTATTTAATTCCCTAAGATCATGAACAACTCTAAGCTTGCCGTTCAGTTTCTTGATACAAAATACAGGACTAGAATAACTTGACGTTGATTGCTCATACAGTCCAGTGCGTATCCGTTCTCTGACAACTTCAATATAGGCTTCTTTTAATGCAGCCGGAATAGGAATCGGTTTCTGCTGCCACGGTTCATGACATACCACAGGAATCTTGTAAGGCTCCCCATAGGAATGCTTCAACACACCCCTCTCCTCTTCTACAAAAGCAATGGCCTTCTCTCGCTTGACCATCACATCCAACAACAACTTCTTCTCTTCTCCAGACAACCAACCATCAGGTCCAAAATTAACAACACCCAGTCTCTCAAAAGTGATTCTTGACGTCTCAGAAAATTCAGGCGGATTCTTTACCAAGGGACTTTCATAAGGATCTCTTGATAACCTTGGTCATCTCAAGGGTGGATTTAATTCAGCAAGTAGCGGTTCATTAATAGGTCGAACTTTATTTGCTACTTTCTTATATTTGGCTGCGTCCACATCTAAATAAGCTTGAGGTAAATCATTTACTTTTGTATCGCCATTAAAACTTTCATCAAATGAATCTTCTTCATCGCCAGAATCAGAATAAGAAAAATTAGAAAAATATTTTATTTCATTTTTAAATTTTACCCTTTTCTCCTTTCCCTCGTCTAATTTATAAACAGATTTTCCAACACCTTTGCTTCCCTTATCCAACAGTAAATCACCCGTAAAGAAAGTTGGCAGTTTACCCTCTTGCTGGAGGACCGGAAATGAATTTTCACAAAAATTATTTTTTTGAGTTTTAATTATACTGAGATTTTTTATTTGATTTTGATGTGATTTTTGCAGTTTACCCTCTTGCTGGAGGTCCATAATAGAAGGAGATACTTGCAGTTTAACCTCTTGCTGGAGGTCCGGAATAACATTTTCACAAAAATTATTTTTTTGTGTTTTAATTATACTAAGATTTTTAATCGGGTTTTGATAAGATTTTCGCAGTTTACCCTCTTGCTGGAGGTCCATAAACATACCCTTCCAATTTTTATCCAACCTAATTTGGCCCATTTTGCCTTTTTCACCGTTTTTAAATTTAATAGAAAAACCGGGTAAATCCAATAAACATATAGAAAAGTCCAAAACGTATTTGCACTCCAAAGTAATATTAACAGAAAATAATTGAGAATCCACTTGAATTATCTCCAAGTGAGCTGACCTATTGCAATCCGGGATCTCATCCTGAGGAGAGATTACAACATTAGAGCGATCAGCCCCTGCTACCCCAAAAAATGAGGGCATTCATCCCTTTCCAACAAACATAATTCACCAGAAGCCGTCCGTTTTATATGCCGCTTCTTGGTGCAAACACAACACTGGCACAGAGTAGTAATCCCTGGCTGTGTTTCCCAACCTTCATCTCCAGGAGGTGCTAACCGCATATGTAACCTCCACATATCTTCACCAGTGATCTCCAAACTAATCCCCATGCCAGCTTGATACCCTATCCTGGCCTCAAAATCCATCAAAAAAGGACCACCAAGAACAGTTTTGACTGCTCCTCTGGCCACATAAAAGTGAACCTTACCAACAGATCCACCAATTCCTAACCTGACATGCTCAGCAGTACCCATCAGCTCTGTTGCATGCCCTCCAATACCTCTGAGGTTTCCCCCAGTTCCACTTTTAATTGGCAAGCCTATACTCGTCGCTTGCTCCAATGAAATTAAATTAATTTGAGACCCTGAATCGACCAAGGCCTTAACTTCTTTACCATTTAGAGTTACCACCAGGTAACCCAGGGGAGCGGAAAAATGTGTATCTACATCTTCCCCAAACTTTTCAGCATTTTCACAAATATATTCCACCTCTCCAGTGGAAACCCGACGCCTTGTCAAATGCTTCTTTTGCTTTTCAGCAAGCGCCGGACTAATCATAAATAACTCCCCTAAAGATAAGGGAATCTGAAGTTGATTCACCCTATTCAAAACTGCGTCCATCGCATTAGCTTGACCGGAAACTACTGGCCGCTCATACTGGACCTTTGATTTAACAACCTTGGCCCTGGGTACCTCTTGAGGTCCAACCGAGCCATCTTCACCCCCCATTATAACATCTTCACTTTCTATAACCCTAACTCCGTCTCCAGCTTCTTGCACTAATCCTGATCCATCGCTAGTCCTTCTTACACCCTCCATTGGGATGGGACCGCTAAAACTTGGTCTGGGTAGAGACGCCAACGGTACGTCCTCCTCAGAATCCGAATCATCCTCTGGCATAGGCTCACCATTTAAATCAAACTTGCCATAACTAGGGGGCCCCATATCAGCAATCCCCTTCTGCATTTTATATAATTCGTCCTTAGAGTAAGGGTTCAATTTGTTGGCAGCAGTTTGAGCACTAGAAATCTTGTCCTTAGAGTAAGGGTTCACTTTGTTATTGGCCTTGCCAGGATTAGCCCTCAATTGGCTCTGAATGCTACTTTTCGCCTTAGTAGCAGCTGCTCTTCTAGCAGCATTAACATCGTATTCGCCAGCCATACAGCTACCCTCCACCTGGGCAACCGTCGCCAGCTCTAAACCACCAAAAGAAGTAGAAAATGTGGCTTTACTGACCTCTTTCTCTTTACCTTTGTCAGCTTTTCCACCATTACCGTTACCATTTTTGCCACCCTTGGCATTAACATCTTCATCCGTCACCTCTTCAAATCTGGCTCTTCTTTCAGCCGTTAAACTTCTTCTGACCAAATCAGAAGGAGACTGTCCATCACTGGGCTTGATGAACGAACCATCGGGAAATTTATAAACTTTACCATCAAATAAAACTCGCCCAGCATCCATATCCTTATCAAGAGCAAAACAAACTGTTGCTCTGTGCCCTCTCCTATTACAATAGGAGCACACCTTTGGCTCATCATAGCCACCTCTATAATTACTACCACCATTCCCACCATTTCTCCCATTGCCTGGGAAGCGGTTACCATTGTTATTGCCATTATAATTTCGACGTTCATAACCTCTAGACTGATAAGAAGTCGACGTCGACGAAGAAGCAATTGGGGCCTTATTGGCCTTCTGGGTTTCTTGAACAAATATTTTTAATTGTTTAGTTAAATCGGCCAGGTGATCGACCATCTTATTATCCACATTACCCTCAACTTTGCAGCAGGTAATCCCATTTGAGCCTTCTTGGCCTCCTGGGCTTTGACCATAATATCGTTATTTTCGGCCAAAACTTCGCTAACCTTGCTAACATATTGAGTGCATGACTCTTGATATTTGTCCAACGCCAATAACTTGAGATGGGCCTGAATGTTCTCTTTGATAACCTCCAGAGCCGGCAGTTTCTGCTCACCATTAGGCAGTTCCTTCATCAAATCTTTTCTTGAAAGATCCTTCAAGACATCCATACGAATATCCCTGCTACATGCTGTCCAAAACAAATCTTTTGCTTGGTTCTCATGCACTAACTCGTCCACCAGTATGAGATATTCCACCACTTCATCAAACTGAACACAGAGCTTTTTGAAGTCAGCCATAGAAGAAACTCCACCTTTTGCTTGCCAGTCTCCAACAATTTTATTGAGGTCCATCATAGTAAACCTAACACCCCATCTATCAATCATAGCTTTAGAAAGCTTAACCCAATCCTTGTCCTTAAATGCCTGCATGGCAATAACCTCTTTTTCCACCTCCCTATCAGAAATAAAAAACCTAACTTGCTTCACCATGTCCACATGAGAAGCACCATCAACAGCAGCAGCAGCTTCATACCTGCTAATGAACCATTTAACCTCTTCCCCATCAAACTTTGGGCCATCCCAAGAAACAATTCTAACTGAGGGAGTAAGAGGGTTAGAAGATCCAGAAGCAACAGCAGAAGAAGACATCCCAATAAGTAATGAAAAGCGTTAACAATCGATAAAATAACAAGCCTCTTGCAGGCCAATAACAAAAATCCAATTAGAGTTCCAGAAAATAAGCCTCTTGCAGGCTAAGAACGTTCTTGATCCAAGTAAGTCTTTAAAGAAAGCTAGAGAAATCGAACCCCACGTTGGGCGCCAACTATGGTAAGGTAAACTCTTACAGTCGCCTTGCTGTAAGCAGAATCCGGAGGAGATATGTGGATTTAGCTGAAAACCCCGTCCTTCCAATAAAAATATCAAAATGGGAATTCTAAATCACTAAGCTAACCAATCTACTTGAATCTGATTGATAAAAAAATAATGAAACTCTATAATATTTAACGCTTATTGAGATTTAAAGAAAGTGGCTGTTGATAAAGAAATACTGATAACAACAATTAAGGTGTACCAGTGAAAGATCTGTAAAGATTGACTTTTATGTTTTTATAATATTTTAAATTTATATGAGACAGCAATAATCAAGTCCCAGCGATGAAGACCTTTCTAAAGATACCCTGTATGAAGTGTTATTTAAACTGTTGAATTGTATTTCTAAAATGTTATGTAAAAAAAAAATAATAATGTTATAAGGGTATTACAAGTTATTTTAATTTGTTGAGTAATAAAAAAAAAATGAGACCGTGGTGGTCAATGATTAAGCTGAATGATGTGTTCCCCCCTCTCAATTTCGAGTTTGAGAAGCGCTTAAGTATTACTAGTCACGTGCCTAAGTTTTCCCCTCCAGAGCTCTTCCAGAGTCAATCCCGAGCCCGTACGGAGTCCGTACGGAGTCCGTACGGAGTCCCTCCGGACTTCCGGACTCAATTTAGAACCTTAAAACCATAATAAAAAATCTAGAAAAATTACACATAATAGAGCTACTTCCCCTTTACATACCAAACTAATTTTCGTAGACTGCGCAGCTCTAATTACCCTGTGAAGATTCATCAAAGTTAAGTAATTTTTGAAAACGTAAATATTTCTATAAAACTTTAAAATTCATTTAAAAAATATAAGAAAAATACGAAAAATTCTGGGAAAATTTCCCAAGGTTCTTGAGTGACTCGACTTAATACTTATAAATTTTTCAGACCGTAAAAAATAAGTTTTCTCCGTAAAATAAATTGTTTTCGTGTAGGCATTTGCTCGTGACCAATTTCTTCATATTTAAAACTCCAATAAATTAAATAAAACCCTTTTATATAAAAAAATAATAACGCCAATCTTGCACGCCGTAATAACTCCATTTACATATTTAGGTGCCGTACTAAACTTTAGGCTACCACAGCGGCAAAGGCAAAAGAATCGTTTAGGCCCAAGAGCTCTCCTCAACCTTTGCGTTTTTCCGCTATGGTGTGCTATTATTGTAATAAAGAGGGGCATACAAGGATGAGGTGTAATGCGCTTCAAAAGGATAAAGAGAAAAGGTAGTTTATGAGGATTGGACTATGCTTATGTTGAAAGATGGTACTAACTTGGTTAAAGACAAAGATCGAGGGATGCAAGCCATGGTTATCAATCATATTAATAAAAAGTCTATGGAAAGTAGGTCAAGCAAGTGCAAATAGCCGGAAAATAGGGAGAAAGGCAAGGATGTGAAGTCGGTTAATTTTGAAGTTACTTGCGTGGTGTTAGATTTTAAAATAAAAGAAGGAGCAGTTGCAGCGCCACTTACCGCAGCACGATTGGAGATGTTTGCGGAGAAGCATAAGAAAATGGCCCCACCTACAATTAATAGGCCAAGAAGGGCTGGCTCTAGGTATGCGAATCCAGAGGATATGGAGGAAGTAGGGTATACTACTAGAGAAAATACACCTGCGCCTATCAAGTATGTTGAAATGGATGGTATGGACTCTGGAGGTTATGGCCTGGATCACCAGGAAGTAGAACAGACAGCAATGTTGGAGGAGCCAGAGGTAGTACAGCAAAGAGCGGTACATGCTGAAGGAATTCCAGGGGCAAAGCATAATACTCCAAAGAACCCACCCAGAAGAGCGAAAGCTGGTGCCAAGGCAACTCAGCCTAAATGGAGAATGCAGTGCCCGGTTCATTCTGATTTTCCTAAATCTGCTGAGGATTTAGTTGCGGAATGTTTGAAGACTACAGTCTCTGTTCCATTGGGGATGCTGACAAAAGTAGCACCAGATGTAGCAAATGGAATCGTGGATAAGTGCAGAAAGCAAAGGATTGCTAGTTGCGCTGAGTTCGATATGGCAGAACAGTCATTTAAGCCAGTCGTTGTATTACCTAGGGCACCACATTATGCAGGACCCTTAGGGTATTTAACTATTACAGTAAATGGTAAGCAAATTAAAGCGTTAGTGGATATGGGTCACAAATCAACATGGTATCAGTGTATGACGCAGTGGAATTAGGTCTTCCTGTAAAAGACGGCGAAAGCATTGTCGCAGGAATTGGGGGAGGTAGGTTACCTGTTATAGGTGTAGCAAAGTATGTACGCACTAGAGCTGCGGGAGCAAAAAGAGATATACATTTTTATGTTCCAATGGGTGTGGTTAAACCAGTTTTAGGCACACCATTTTTAATGGATTATTCGGCGACTATAAATTATTGTTTAAATAAGACTATAGGAATAAGGATTATGGGTGATGATGGTGTTCCAGTAACAGCAGTCTTAGTAGCGCCCAAGGATGGTGGCTGGGAATCTAAGTACTCTGGAGCTGCGCGGTTAGAGAAAGAAAGAGAGTTTTATGAGGAAGTCTCAGATGAGGAGATAGGGCGAACGCCAGGAAGGTGCCAACATTTTCATTAGGGACTGGCATTTTAGGTGTTACTATCTCCCAGGATGAGAGGAACCCGGATAGTGACCATTCAGTCCAACAAGGAGGGATATGTAAAGCGGTACTTCATAGGTGTCTTGGGAATACTACTGTAGAATTTATTATACCTAAGCTTTTTGATTTCATTAGTTTTGGATATTGTTATACTTATATTAAAAAGAAAAGACAAAAACAGGATTTAGGTGAAACCCATAGTTATATTAGAAAGGGTTTGATTTTAATTAATGAAGGAAGTAGCAAGGACTGTTTTGTATCCAAGTATAAACCAGTAGCTGTTAAGTTTAAACCAGTGAATATAGCAATGCCTGATTTGAATCCCCCTTTGCCGAGGCCGGCCCTATCTATAAATCCTTATGATGCGCCTTTAACAATGTTTCGGCCTGATTTTGCGTCTACCAGTAAGATTACGATGGAAAGGCTTCAGATGGTAGATTTTGGACCGGAGGGCTGGTTATCGCAGGAAGAAAAGAATTTATTATTACATGTTATGGTTCTTAGGGAAAAGGCTATTGCGTTTTCAGAAAAGGAAAGAGGTTTGTTAAAACATTCTTATGGTAAACCTTATATTGTTCCAGTTATACCTCATGCGCCGTGGCAAAAGAAGGCGTTTCCAATACCAGCGGCTATAAGAGAAGAGTATATGGAATTAATTAGGGAAAGGTAAAAGTCCGGCTTTTATGAACAGTCTATGTATAGTTATTCAAGTCCAGTGTTTTGTGTGGTAAAACATAATGGTAAATTGAGGGTTGTTCATGATCTTAGGGAGATGAACAAGGTTACAGTAAAGGATGCAGGGATGCCACCAACGCCAGAAGATTTTGTGGATTCTTTTGTGACACGTGCATGTTACAGATTAGGTGATATTATGGGAGGATACAATGAGCGCAAGTTGGATGAATTGTCCAGACCCATGATGACGTTTGAAACACAACTGGGGCGCTTTAGGTTGACAAGGTTACCCCAAGGCGCAACAAATTCTGTGGCAGTATATCAAGCACAAATGATGTGGATATTGCAGGATGAAATTCCAGAACATGTGGGAATTTTCATTGATGATGGAGGTATAAAAGGACCAGCCAGTGATTATGAAGGGGAAGTGTTAAAAGAAAATCCGTATATTAGAAAGTTTATTTGGTAATATGCGATTACCCTGGAAAGAGTGCTATTTAGGATAGAGGAGGCAGGATTAATGATTTCTAGATCTAAATTTGCCTGTTGTGTTCCAGCGCTAGATATAGTGGGACATGTGGTATGCAAGGAAGGGAGAATCGTGGCTGAAAAACAGAGGAATAATGTACTTACATGGCCAAGACCAAGAAATATTAAGGAAGTTAGAGGGTTTTTAGGCATTTGTACATATGTAAGAATGTTTATTCAAGATTTTGCTTTGTTTTCTTCACCTTTACAGTGTGGTCTTCCAACATTGGCAGGGGCCTTTGTTGTGTGATTTGGCGCGGTTTATGCATGTCTTAATTGACATCTGTTAAAGAATTGGGTAATTTTCTGGTTTTAATTCATGGATATTGGGTCTGCAGGTATGTGGGTACTATCATTGGATAGCCCTGGTTTTTCTCTATATTTTATGTCTTCAAGACATTTTTCGTATTCTGAGTTTTAAGGGGTCATTTCCTCATTTTTCATTTATAAAAGATTGCTGTTTAATTTTGTTTTTCATGTTTTACGGGCTAACCTTAAGTCTTAGGGTTAAGTGCTTAGTGCCATTGGATAGAGCTAATTTTTCTCTATATTTCATGTCTCAATGTTGTTATAGTGAAATCTGTGTTTTAAAGGTTTTAGTAGTTGTAGCTAATTTTTCTAAGTAGATTAGTGGTTTTTATTGGTTTTCTGGCTTCAGGGAGGCCGGGCGGCTTCAGGCGGCATCTCCGACGTCGGGCGGCCCGCCCGCCTCTGTTTTAGGAGGTTGGGGAGCGCTCCAGGAGGGTTTTTTATGCAATTTGGCAGGTACAGGTGCCAGATTGGTGGGTGCGCATGGGCTCTTAGTTAGTGGTCTGTGTGTACATAGTGAATAAGACAGTTTGGGGCAACCTTAATCATCATACAACCATCCGGAGGTGATCTCATTGTTCCTCACTCAGTTTTCACTGTTTTCAGGCCACAATTGGCTGTGTTTGTTGCAAGTGAGTTCTTCATTTAACTTAACTTTGGAAACTGTTTTCTCTAATATAGTCTTGCAAGCTATAGCAAGTATTATTGCTGTCTCTGGTGTGGATTTGCAGCCTACATCAAGTATCTTTGCTGTCTCTGGTGTGGACTTTGTTCTACATTTCAGTTCTTTGCTCTGGTAGTCTATCTGGTGACTACTTTCTTGGCTCATCAAGCAGTCAAGTGTGTTGAAAAGGAGCTTTAGCAAAACACAAACCAACTTACTTTAGCAAGTAAATCTCACTCTATTTTTCTAAAGGGACAGGGAATTTTCTCTCCGGTTTTTCTCCAACTCCCTTGGTCAAGGCCTATAGCTAGTACTATAGGATTGTCTACATTTCTGGCGCCCAACGTGGGGGGTAGAACTTACTAGTTCTTTGGAATCTCTGTTTTCTTTGGTTAGCTCTTTTTGGTGTTTTGGACTGGAAGAATGGCTTTTGGTTCTGCTATTCCTGTGGTGACTGTCAGTGGGGGGGAAGGTCCTCCTTCTGTGATGGTTAGGGAGTGTGTGAGGATTAAAACTTGGGATGGTACCAAGCTTAATGGGGAGGATGTCAAGTGGTTTCTAGAGAAGTATGAAACTGCTGCTGGAGTGGATGGTGCTTCCTACCTGGACATGGTGAAGCAGATTATCTTCTTCATTGGTGATAGGTCAGTGAAGAAGGAGATTGTGGCCATGTCTGGCTACAAGAAGAGGGATTGGAAATTGTTGTGTAGGGAAATGGTGGATAGATGGGGTGTCAGGTTCACTATTGTGGATCTGAACAAGGTTGTCAGTGAATGGCAATCTTATGGTGGTGTTGGTAACTTACATAGTTACAGGAAGTTTTTGCTACAGTTTGATCCTGTGGTGGAATATTTGGTGGAAGTGGAGGAGCTGGCACATGAAAATGCTGCCAAGGATGTTTTTTGGTCTGCCCTGGCTAGAGATGTCAGGATGGATGTGTTGAAGGAGTTGTCAAGAAAGGAATTGATGAAAACTCTTTCTAATGGGGACCAGAAGTTGCCTGCCTTGGATAAGGTGAAGGAGGCTGTTGAGGCCCATTTAAAGTTATTGGCTGTGGACACCTATCAGGAGGGGTGTGCCAAGTATGTCAGCAAAGTCAGTGAGGCTTTGGCTGAAGAGGAAGTTAGGGAGAAAAAGGAGGAGAAAAATTTGGTGCAGGTTCCCAAACAGGAGAGGCACCCAATGGTGGAGCAGTTGGCTGATCTGACAAAACAGCTGCACATTTTTGTCCAGGAGGCCAAGAAGGTTAATAGGGCACCTTCTCAGCCAAGAGATTTTGAAAGGAGGGCTGGTAGGAGTGATCCTTGGGTTTGCTCTTATTGCAGTAGGAGGGGGCGCAGGTCCAATGATTGTTGGGCTCTGAACAGAGATGTGTCTGAAGGAAAAGTGGAGTTTGATGGCAGGGTTTTTAAGCTCCCTGACGGTTCTTTTGTGAAGCCCAGTGAGGGGCAGGCTCCTGTGGATTTGGTCAGGAGAAGGGGTGGTCTCAATCAAAGGAGGCCAAGGTTTGAGGAGATTCCTGATCAGGGGAAGTCTTCTGTTAAGGTAGATGAGGACGTCAAGGGAAAGGGGAAGGAGGTCAATAAGGTCTCTTTTTCTACTTCCTTTGGTGGTTTGGAGTTGTATTCTTGTGGTGGACAGTCAAGTGGTGAATGCTTGGCTGGTGTTTATGATGTGGAAGCAGGAAAGGTGGGAAGGCCTAAGAGCAGTTCTCAGGCCCAACCAAAGCCAAATGCTTAAAAGGGTGATCCTAAGCTGAGTGCAGCTAGGAAGAGGTACAGCAAAGAGGAGCTGTAAAAGATGCAGAATGTTATGGCTGATATGGGCCCCCCTAGTTTTGGTGCATTGGATCTGAATGGTGAGCCAATGCCAATGGAGGTGGATTCTGACTCTGAGGAGGATGTCCCTTTGGCTTCATTGCCAAAGCCTGCTGGAGTCAGAGGTTCTGGTGAGGGATCTGGTTTGGTTCCTGTTAATGGTAAATCTGTTGGTGGTGCTGGTCCTCAAGAATCTTCTAGGACCAAGGTGTTGAAGCAAAGAGCTCACTTTAAGAGGCCAGTAGTGCCTGGTCAAGTTAATGTTATGGACTCTGTCCTGGAAAGGAAGAATCAGGGTCAGGTTTCCCTATCTTATGGGGAATTGTATGCTATCAGTACAGGGTTGGCTGATAGGCAGAAAAAGTTGTTGACATGGAGAAGAGTTTCTTCTGGTGAGGTAGAATACATTTGTGATTCTGCTGAAAATTTTGGTGAGGGGGTTGGAAACTCATTTTTCTGCTCCTCTGGGATATGTCAATGTCACTCTGAATGGCAGGGAGGCTAGGGCATTGGTGGATTCAGGTTCTCAGATAAACCTGATTTCTTTGTTTGAGGCAACTCATATGGGCCTCCCCATCAAAACTGGTATTTGTGGGAATTTGAGAGGGATTGGTGGCCATGTCACTGAATTGGTTGGAACTTCAGAGTTTGTGAAGTTAGATGTTGGCGGAGCCTCAGGGAAGGTTCATTTTTACATTGCTAAAGGTAATCTAAAAGCAGTTTTGGGTGGGCCATTCTTGATGGATTTTCAAGCAAGAATTGTTTATCAATTTGATTTGGGAATCAGTTTGGAGTTGACTGGTGAAGACAAAAGAAGGATTCACATGAGGTTATCATCCCCTGGAGAGGATGGTTGGGAGACCAGGCCTGGTTTATCTTCAATGTGCCAGTGCATGGACTGCTGCAGGAGAAGGAAGGAAGTGGGTGCTGCCTCTGGTTTTTTGGAGTGCGGCTCAGGCTCTATTGAGAGTCTTTCTTTTTTGGATTAATGAGGGCTGATCACCCTAATGCTACAACCTCTCCCCGAGATGAGGAAATCCCAGGTTGTTGTAGGTCAGCTCCCTTGGAGATATACCAAGTGGATTTTCAACTTTCTCTTTTTAATGTTTCTCTTCTTTGCAAGTATTCATCAAGTTTTTTATCAAGTCTCTGTTCTCTCTCAAGATTCTTAATTATTTTTAATTCAAGTTCAAAGAAGAAGATTGGTTATATATCTTTATTGAAAGATATGCGGAAAAGTTTTGAGGCGGTGAGATTGGGGTCTAAAAGTAAGTCCTCCCAATTGAGCACTGCTAGGGTTTCTTCTACACCTTTCAAAAACATTACCTGGGCCACACCTGTGAACATTGGGGAAACCCCTGGTTATTTTTGTAGGTCAGAAGAAAACTCAAGAAAAGATGATAAAAATTTCCAGATAATTCATGAAAATCTAGAAAAAAATCTAAAGATAATGAAGAAAGAAGATGCAAAATATTTTTGTGAAGATCGTCCAGATCTATTTTTGGGCCTCCAGAATGAGGTTAAACTGCAGAAAATTATGAAGAGAGAAGATCATCAAGATCTATTTTTGGGCCTCCAGCATGAGGATAAACTGCACAATTTTAGAAGATGTGATTCAGAAGATGAATCAAGATTTGAAGATTTGGAAGTTGGAAGTGAGGATGAAGATGTGGAATTGCAGAAAAGTTTTGGAGTGGTGAGATTGGGGTGTAAAAGTAAATCCTCCCAATCGTGCACTGCTAGGGTTTCTTCTAGACCTTTCAAAAACATTACCTTGGCCACACATGTGAGCAATGGGGAAACCCTTGGTTCATGTTCCAGGTCTGGTTGTGAAGATTTCCTGAAGATCCCTCAAGTTGAAGGTGGAGCGGTAAAGTATAAGAAGGCTGCGCAGAAGATTAGGCCTGTCAATGAGCCTATGCCTGTGGGTTTGAATCTACCTTTGAAGAGACCTCCTTTGTCAAGAGATCCGTACTGTACTCCTTTGGTGAAGAATCCTCCAGAATTTTTAGAGACGGCTAGGGTGACTGTGGAAAGATTGAAAGTTGTTAATTTTGGTCCTGATGGGTGGTTGTCTGAAGAAGAAAAGAAGTTGTTGTTGCACGTTATTGTGCTAAGGGAAAAAGCTGTAGCGTTTGTTGAGGAGGAAAGGGGTGTATTGTGCACTCTTATGGGGAACCTTACTTGATTCCTGTGGTTTGTCATGAACCTTGGCAAATCAACCCTATTGCGTTTCCAGCCGCTATTAGAGAGGATTTTGTGGAGATTGTTAGGGAAAGAGTCAGGACTGGGTTATACGAACAATCAACATCCAGTTACTCAAGTCCGGTGTCCTGTGTAAAGAAGCAGAATGGAAAGTTGAGGGTGGTTCATGATCTTAGAGCCTTGAACATAGTCACTATCAAGGACGCTGGTATGCCACCAAGTGCAGAGGATTTTGTTGAAGCTTTCGCTGGAAGGGTGTGTTATGGTTTGGGTGATATTATGGGTGGTTATGATGAGAGGGAACTACATACGGATTCAAGGCCTCGCACAACTTTTGAGACTCCTTTGGGAAGATTTCAGCTCACTAGGTTGCCTCAAGGAGCAACTAATTCAGTGGCAGTTTATCAAGCACAGATGGCTTGGATTTTGCAGGATGAGGTTCCTACTCATGCTGGTATTTTTATTGATGATGGTGGAATTAATGGACCATCCACTGATTATGGTAATGAGGTGTTAGCGGAGAACCCTGGCATAAGGAGGTTTGTGTGGGAATATGCAATAACTCTAGAGAGAGTGTTGTTTAGGATTGAAGAGGCTGGTTTGACCATTTCAGGGTCAAAATTCTGTTGTTGTTTTCCTGCTTTGGAAATTCTGGGTCATGTGGTATGTAAAGAGGGAAGGATTATGGCAAAGAAGAAGATTAATAAAATCCAGTCATGGCCAAGGCCTAAAAATACTACTGAAGTCAGGGGATTATTGGGTGTATGTGTATATGTCAGGATTTTTATTAAGGATTTTTCTTTGTTGGCTTCACCTTTAAGGAGGTTGACCAGAAAAGATGCAGATTGGGAATGGACTGAAGAGTGTGAAGAGGCTTTTCAGAAGTTGAAAAAGGTTGTTGGTGAAGATATTGTTCTTCACAAGTTGGATTATGGTGTTGGTTCTGGAAAAATTTATCTGGCAGTGGACTCAAGCTATATTGCTGCTGATGCTGTTTTGTCTCAGGAGGATAAGACTGGGAGGGTCAGGCCAGTAAGATATGAGTCTGTGGTGTTTAATGAGGTGGAATCTATGTATTCTCAACCTAAGTTGGAATTGTGTGGTGTAGCTAAAATTTTAAAGAAGCTACAGACGGTTTCATGGGGCAGCATTTTGAGCTGCAGGTGGATGTAAAATCTTTGGTTCAGATGATCAATACACCTAGTCTTCCAAATGCTCCAATGACTAGGTGGGTGGCATTTATTCAACATTTTTCTTTTGACCTGGTACACAAACCAGGTAAAACTTTTACTATGCCTGATGGATTATCAAGGAGGCCACCTACAGATGAGGATTCTGATTCTGAAGAGTTTGACAAAGATGTTCCAGTGATTAGGGCCAGCACAAAGGGTGCTGAGGAATTTTCTATCCTCCCCCATGAGGCTAAACTGGATGATTATTCTGACCTCCCCCAAGAGGCTAAACTGGCTGGATCTGATCTTGATTCTGGTGATCAGGATGTTTTTGTTGATGAAGATGGAGTTGTTGTTTGGGACAGCTCAAAATTGGAAAAGGGTGTTTTTGTTAGTGAACTGGGTTCTTAAAAGGTTCAGTGAAAAGAGAAGGATGTGCCAAAATTTAAGGATTGGTGTCCTGGTTGGGCTGCTCAATTGGCTCATGTTCATACTGGTGATTTTATTGACAGAATTGTACCTTTAGATGTGGTGTTGTTGTATTTTGAAGATGAGACCTGGGGTCAGTCTGGGTTTTATTTTATTTTGGTGGAATATCTGTTGACCTTGGAAAGGCCAGATAGTTGTGATGATGATACTTGGTTGGAAATCAAGACGAAGAGTCCTGGATTTAATGTGTCAGCAAGGCGGTTGATGAGGAGGAGACATCCAAATCCTCAAGTGGTGGTGACTCAGAAGAAGGGTCAAGAATTGGTTTTGAAGTCTTTGCATGAAGACCTTGGTCATAGAGGCTTTGGGGAGACTTATAGAAGAGTAGCAGACAGATTTTATGGCCAGGTATGAAGTTGGCTGTGCAGGGTTGGGTTCAATCTTGTGAAGAATGTCAAAGAAGAAGTCACTTGAAACCTAAAGAGGTAGGCCGTGCTACTGGTGAATCAACTGTTTTTGGAAGGGTCAGTCTGGATGCTGTCCATATTAAAGAGGGCAGGTATAAATATTTGATTGTTGCTAGCGATTATTTGTCTGGTTGGGTTGACAGTGCCTCTGGCTAATTTGACTTCCAAGAATGTGGCAGAGTTTTTGAAGAAGGAGTGTATTTATAGGTATGGGTTGATGAAGTTGGTGACTGTTGATGGCGGGCCAGAGTTTGGGGCCGAGTTTAAAGAAGCTGTGGCTAGTGTTGGTTCTTGGGTTAGAGTGGCTACACCTTATTATCCTGAAGCTGAAGGCATGGTTGAAAGAGGCCATCAAGTTATCAAGAATGCTTTGGTGAAGATGTGCGGAGATAGTGCTGAAAAGTGGAGGCATTATTTACCCTTGGTGTTGATTGCTGATAGGGTCACTGTGAAGAGGACAACTGGCTATTCTCCTTATGAGTTAATGTTTGGTCAGAAAGCCGTTCTACCAGTGGACTTGGAAGCTGTCTCTTATCTTGGAATTGATTGGGATGACGTGCACTCAACAGAAGATTTGCTCTGTTCCAGGATGCAACAGTTGGAATGTAGAGAGGAATTTCAGGAGAAGGCATACTCTAGAATGATGAAGATTAGGAATCAATCAGTCAGGTACTGGGACAAGAAGTTGGCTCATAGACTTAGGAAACCCTTGAAATCTGGTTGTTTTGTTTTGGTGTATAATAGAAGTTTGGAGAGTCAGTGGGGGAAAATGTTATTTTACAGTTATGTTTTTGCTAGATAGCAGTTTTAGATTATTTTCTTTTTTCTCTTTTTTTCTTTTAATTTTTTTATGGGGGTTGTTTAAAATTATAAGATCAAAAATATAGGATGTTACCACATCAGGGTCACCTGGATGTGGGCAAGCATTGGTGGGGAAAGGCTCATCAATTGGCCGGGCAATGCTATTTTATTTTTATTTATTATTTATTTCATGTGTTTCTGTGTTTCATTATTTTTATTATATTCTGAATTTCTAAATTTTTTGAATTTTGTTTTCTGTTAATCATTTAAAAGATTTATTTGTGTATCCACATCAAGGTGCACTTGGATGTTGGTAAGGTATCAGGGGATCAGCTCATCAATTGGCTGGGGGATACCATTTGTATTATTTTTTATATTTTTATTTTATTTCATTTATGTTATTTCATTTCATTTTATTTATTAATTTTTAATTTTTAGTATATTAGTAGAGTAAAAAAAAAAAAAAAAAAAAAAATTCTGAAATTATTTTTTATTAATTGTTTTATATTATTATTATGTTTCTAATCTTTTGCAGGAGCTCATTGTCTGGATGATGAAGATTCTGGAGACTGGTCCGGATTGTGATAACGTTTTTGTTTTTTTGTTGGGATTGTGGGAAGCACTGTGTTCTTTGAAGTGCATCCTGCTGGAGAGATGATAGGGATTGTAATGGTCAGGAATTGGATTAGAGGGAAGTTCAGAGGAGGAAGAAGAAGAGGCAGGAATGGAGTGCTGGAGGGTGTGCTTAATGATCCTAGACATTTTCCAGTGGTCGTCTAGTAGGCGCTTTCTCAGGGATTTTTCAAAGTCATTCAAAGGTCCATGGAGGGCAAAGCCTTTTAGCATTTTGGAACACATGGTGCTTAGGTGTTTCTTCATGTCTCCATAATCCAGGGTCAAAGAAGTTTAAAGAGGTTGGCCAACTCCAATAATAGATTCAGGAGGAGGGGTGCCAACTAGACAAGACGAATTGGATCAGTAATTATTTTTGTTGAAGAAATGGAATAATTAATTTGGTACTTACAGATTGGAAGCTCATCAAATCTGTAAGCAGCTGGGATTTGGATCTCTGACGATTTTGTAATGGTTATAGTGGGTGGATCAACTAGGGAACGATATGGATTCTCAAGGTCTTCCTCTAAAAGATCCTGAGAAGGTGAACTGGGATGCTGAGGTTCCTGGGGCCTAGTTGGAGCAGTGAGATTGTTGTTGTTGTTGTTGTGGTTGTTATTTCTTTTGGATTCAGTTGGAGGAGGTGCTGGTGATGGAGTACCAGGGTTGTTAAAGGATGGAGCAGGAGAGGGGGATTTGGAAGCAGACTTCTCTCTTCTGGATGGAGAATTTGAAGAGATGGAACTTTCAGAAGAGTAGTTGGCTGACAGAGGAGAGGTGTAGTTTCTTTGTCTTAGTTGGGGACAAAGTTGTTGTTGTGGAGCAGTGTGTGGTGTTCTGGTTTCTTCTTGAGGTTCTCTGGCAGGCCTCTTAGAAATTTGGTAAATTTTGGTGTTTTTGGACTTTGGAAGGGCGGATTTCATTGCTCTGGGAGCAGTAGGAGGTAGTTGGGTTGAGTTGTTGTTGTTGTCTGGATGAATTTGGCTGTTTTCTGGCCATTTTTGGAGGTTTTGGCCCTGATTTTCACTGTTTGGTGAGGCGGGCGGGCCGCCTGGACGGGGTCTAGAAGCCTGGGAGTTGATCTTGAAGCTTTTGGAGCAAATTTGGTGGAGATAAAAGTAGTTTCTTGTGAGGCTAAGGCTGGACTTTTGGGAAGAGTGCGGGAAGCTGAGCTTCTGGATCTTCTGGAAGGAGAAGAAGATAGAGAGGAAGAGGAGGGACCAAGCTCTGGGGATCTGGTAGGGGATCTGGAGATGTATTTTTGAGAAGGAGAAGGCGGAGGAATAGGGTAGTTGGCGTCTCTGTCACATCTTTTCTTTTTGGAATAGCAAGAGTCACAAGCCCTGTTGTAGAATTTGGATTCAGGATTTGGAAGAGTGAATGTGCAAGGTCTGAACATGTGGATGCACTGTTTTCAGGCATAGTCCTTGGGAGCAGTGAAGAAAGGGAGAGTAGAAGGGTTAACATCAGGAGATCCAGCCATGATCTGTGGTGAAAAAAGATGATATAAAAGGGATAGGATGAGATTTTTTGTCAGTGATGGGTAGATGATGATGTGAAGGGGAAAGCTCAGCAGGTTGGCTGTAGAGGTGTGCTGCATGAAATTGGCTGCGTCCATTTCATGCAAAATTCCGGCAGTCCATCAAGACTCTAAACTGAAAAAGCTATGGTATCAAGTCAGTCCATCAAGACTTTAAACTGAAATCTGCTTTCTGTTAGTCCTCCAAGACTTTAAACTGGCTGGTTTCAAGATTTTATCAAGGTTAGTCTGTCAAGACTTTAAACTGAACACTGTTTTAGTCCCCCAAGACTTTAAACTGAGGGTTGTAAGTCCCCCAAGACTATAAACTGAGGGAAAAGTTTTTTGTTGTTGGAGTTGGTTTTGAAATATTGGTGGAGGGTATCCACAGGGGGAGCCTCCAAATTTAGCAAAGGCAAGTTTGGGGGTAATTGATGGGCTGGCTGCTCTATTCACAATTACCCCAGAATGTTAGTTTTTTCTCTGTGTCTTAATATGGTTGATCTCTGGTTCTGGGTTTATGATTTAGGTTTTTGAGTCCCCCAAGACTATAAAATGAGGATGGTCCCCCAAGACTTAAAGCTGAGGGTTGTTTGTGGTTACATCCTATAGAGGGTGTGGTCAATTTTTCTTTTCTGAATCAAACTCAAGTACTAGTGGAATTACAGAGGGAATCAAGAGATGAAATGAAGTGTTCAGAATTAGCCTTGAACTGGTGAATGAGGTGTCTTCTGTTCTCAATGTCCTGTGGATCTCTAGCAGGAGTGGATTGGAAGTAGTGAAGCAGAAGTTGTTTCTGTTGAGATGTGTGTTGTTGGAACTTGGCCTTGATAGTGGGCAAGTGCGTTGGTGTTGGTGGTGCAATGGATCCTACATTGTTATCATCACTATCAGAAGAGGAAGGAACTGAGAAGTTATCAGTTTTAAAGTTGAAGGAAGGAATGAATTTTCTTTACCATCAGATGGACCAGGGATGAGGGAACTAGTTGTTTTATGGGTTGTGGCACTCTTCTGGGAAGGGTGGAGCTTTTTGATTAATGTGGGTATCAGGATGGACGGCCTAGATCTTTTGGTGCTGGAAGAAGAAGGACCAGGTTGAGGTGGAGGTGAATCTGTTGTGGAAGAAAGTGGACCAGGTCTGTGGCAGGTCTTCTTTCTGGATTGGCAGACATCACAGGACGTTCTGTATGGATGAACAGGTGGTGCCATGGCGCAGATTAAATTATTGTCGATGCAGTATTGGCAGGGGCCCATTTCAGAGGCAGATTTGGGAAGAATGTTAAACATGGTGGTTTGATGAAGAAAGAATGTGGACATTCTCAATTGGAGGGAGTATGTGGTCTTCCAACATTGGCAGGGGCCTTTGTTGTGTGATTTGGCGCGGTTTGTGCATGTCTTAATTGACATCTGTTAAAGAATTGAGTATTTTTCTGGCTTAATTTTGTGGATATTGGGTCTGCGGGTATGTGGGTACTATCATTGGATAGCCCTGGTTTTTCTCTATATTTTATGTCTTGTAGACATTTTTCATATTCTGAGTTTTAAGGGGTCATTTCCTCATTTTTCATTTATAAAAGATTGCTGTTTAATTTTGTTTTTCATGTTTTATGGGCTAACCTTAAGTCTTAGGGTTAAATGCTTAATACCATTGGATAGAGCTAATTTTTCTCTATATTTCATGTCTCAATTTTGTTATAGTGAAATTCTGTGTTTTAAAGGTTTTAGTAGTTGTAGCTAATTTTTCTAAGTAGATTAGTGGTTTTTATTGGTTTTCTGGCTTCAGGGAGACTGGCCGCTTCAGGCGGCATCTCTGACGTCGGGTGGCCCGCCCGCCTCTGTTTTAGGAGGTTGGGGAGCGCTCCAGGAGGGTTTTTTATGCAATTTGGCAGTTACAGGCGCCAGATTGGTGGGTGCGCATGGGCTCTTAGTTAGTGGTCTGTGTGTACATAGTGAATAAGACAGTTTGGGGCAACCTTAATCATCATACAACCATCCGGAGGTGATCTCATTGTTCCTCACTCAGTTTTCACTGTTTTCTGGCCACAATTGGTTGTGTTTGTTGCAAGTGAGTTCTTCATTTAACTTAACTTTGGCAACTGTTTTCTCTGTTATAGTCTTGCAAGCTATAGCAAGTATTATTGCTGTCTCTGGTGTGGATTTGCAGCCTACATCAAGTATCTTTGCTGTCTCTGGTGTGGACTTTGTTCTATATTTCAGTTCTTTGGTCTGGTAGTCTATCTGGTGACTACTTTCTTGGCTCATCAAGCAGTCAAGTGTGTTGAAAAGGAGCTTTAGCAAAACAGGAGCCAACTTAATTTAGCAAGTAAATCTCACTCTATTTTTCTAAAGGGACAGGGGATTTTCTGTCTGGTTTTTCTCCAACTCCCTTGTTCAAGGCCTATAGCTAGTACTATAGGATTGTCTACAATGGCACTTAACAAGAAAGGATGCTGTATGGGATTGGACGGGAGTTATTCGAGTTATTAAAGAGGGTTGTAGGGAAAGATATTCTTTTGAAGAAATTGGAGTATGGACCAGGCACTGGAAACATTACTCTAGCGGTGGATTCTAGTGTGTCCACGGTGGGCACAGTTTTGATGCAGGAGGACGAGGACGGTAATGATAGACCTGTCCTTTACAAGTCCAAGACTTTTACCAAAGTAGAGTCTAGGTACTCCCAGTCTAAGCTGGAGTTATGTGGAGTAGCAAAAATTCTTAAAAAGCTACAATGGATGCTTTGGGGGCAGCATTTCAAGCTGCAGGTTGATGCGCTGTCATTGGTACAAATGATTAATAGCCCGAGTTTACCAGATGCGCCCATGACGAGGTGAGTGGTGCAGATTAATTTATTTTCTTTTGATTTAGTCCATAAGCCAGGGAAATCTTTCACTATGCCAGATGCACTGTCAAGAAGACCGTTGTGTGAAGAAGACTCGGAAGCGGAAGAATTCGAAGAAGATAAGAGGTGGGTAAACGGGATAGATTATTGTTATACAAAATTTGATAAGAACGTCCGCGATTACAATAGACTAGCAAGTAGGATTTTCCGTAATGACAATAAACTAGTAACATGGAATGTCCGAAAAGACATAAAACTAAATGCTGACAATGCAAAGGATGTTTGTAGCAAGGTTGAACTGCAACTGGATTTAGGGAACACTGAAGCTAATATAGCAACAAGGAGTGCGCAAGGCAAGGTAGTGGAGGAGTCCGACGATGAAGATGCTTCAAAGGGAAGTCAGGAAAGTAGTACTCAACTCGAAGAGGAGGAGTATTCAGTAGACAACGCATCTACAGGTGAGGGAGTAGAGTTGTTAAGGTTATATTTGGAAGGCTATAGTCGACCGGATTTTTGCGATAAAAAGGTTTGGAGCAATATTAAGAAGCGTGCTAAAGGCTATTTTATTAAAAATGGGAAGTTATGGAAGAATCAAGCTTCGTCTCCTCAGTTAGTTATTCAAAATAGGGAAGGGAAGGAGAAGATACTCAGGGAGTTACACGAGAATTTAGGACATAGAGGTCAAGAGGAGACTCATCGCAGAGTTAGGGAAAGATTCTGGTGGCCCAACATGAAAAATGAAGTAAGAGATTGGGTTAAATCTTGTCCTAAATGCCAGGGCAGAAGCTACAGAAAGCCAAAAGAAAAAGGAAGAGCAACGGGCGAAGATACTGTATTTTGTAGGGTTAGTTTAGATGCTGTCCATATAAAAGAAGGACGCTTTAAATACTTGTTAGTAGCCAGGGATGATCTATCAGGATGGGTTGAAGAAGCACCTTTGATAAACCTTAAGGCAAGTAATGTGGCCAAGTTTTTGAAGAAAGAATGGATTTATAGGTATGGGGTAATTAAGATGGTAACCGTAGATGGTGGCGCTGAATTTGCGGGAGAATTCCAAGAAGTAGTAAAAGGTATTGGCGCAAAATTACAAGTTTCAACGCCATATTATCCTGAAGCAGAGGGAATGGTAGAAAGAGGGCATCAAGTTATAAAAGATGCGCTAGTTAAGTTATGTGGAAATAATGGGGCAAAGTGGAAGAACTACTTGCCATTAGTTTTGTTTGTGGACAGGATTTCAGTTAAAAGGACAACAGGGTTTTTGCCGTTCAAACTTATGTTTGGTCAAAGGGCGGTATTACCTATTAATCTGGAGGCTGGATCTTTCCTAGGATGTGATTGGGATCAAGTGCGCTCAACCAAAGATTTAATTCTAGCAAGGGTAGCGCAACTTGAAAGAAAAGACGAGTTTGTGGAGAAAGCATATGAAAGAATGATGTAGATCCGGGACAAGTCAGTTAAATATTGGGATGAGCGCTTAGTGCATAGGTTAAGAAAGTCATTGAACCCAGGAGATTTGGTTTTGGTTTATAATAGAAGTTTAGAAAGCCAATGGGGGAAGATGTTTTCTGAAAGATGGAATGGTCCTTATAGGATAAGAAAGCAGATAGCTGGAGGTTCTTACTTACTGGAGGAATTGAATGGTACTGAGTGGAAGCGGTGTGTGGCCGCAGATCAGATCAAAAGATTCTACCCAAGAGGTGTTCCAGTGATACAAGATAACCTGCGGAATGAGGAAAAACTACCAGAATAATACCTCCAGGAAGAGGTTAAACTAACAAGTTAAGTTAAATTTTGTTTTTCTAAAAAAAGGACTCACAGGAGGCTTCGACACAGTTGTGAAAAATAGAGGGCGCTAACTGGAAGTTAGGCATACTATGGCTGAACAGGAAATTGGCATAAGCGCTTAGATGAGGGAATAGAGGAAAATGAAATCTTATATTTTCATCGTTCAAGGAGACATGACAAAATAGGTAATTGGATTGAAGGAGATGTGTACCATGTAAACGCAAAAGATGCTGGGAATTTAACTAATGGGTTAACTAACCAGGAGTGGAATGGCGATTTATAGATGGGGTGCTCTATAGTTCAATTCTTATTCTACATGGTATATTGCTGTATCGCAGTGAAGGCGGTAAAGTTTTAGGATATAAAGTTTATTTGGGATTTGTTTTTTTTAGGGGTTAATAGTTTTTTAAAGAAAGTAGAGGGAGAAAAATTAGGCACTCTAAAAGTATGGAAGACAGGTGTAATATAATAGCACCATGTCTAAAAAGATCATTTGAAGGCATAGCATGAAAAATATATGAAGACTATGTACAGGGAGAATGGACAGAGGAGACTCATAAGGAAAAGCACTAGTGGTCTATTCAGTATCAGGGTGAAAGCTAATAGGATATCCTTTCCAGTCTTCAGGCATGATGAAGTGACGAGGATTGGGGGGGAATCCAAGAATAGTCGTTGAGCTGATTTCGTTCATTAGTTGACCTATCATTTCTATATGAGTATAGCGAGCTTCAAGTTCAGCGTCAGAAAAAGCTGGTGCGTTATTGTTGGATAGGGACATAGCGTCATATATAAGACAAAGTCTGGAAAACATTTTCATGGAATGGACAAAGGGTAAAAGAATGGGAACCCATCCAAAGGAGATGGATTCATTGAAGCCTGACAGGAAGTTAGTAAGCAAGAAGAGCATAAGTATAGTAAAGGATACTTACTTGCTAATAAGTTTAGTGGGTGCACTGACGGTGAAGTAACGGTAACCGCGTCAGGATCAGCTGTAGGGGAGCCTGAGCGCATGGAAGCACTGGAACTCGGAGGGGAAGAAAGTGTAGCGCTAGGCTGTATGGATATTTTGCGCCTGGGAAGACTAGGAAGCAATGGCAACTGATAAGGAAAATTATTATTATTAGTGGAAATAGTGGGACTAGTGGTGGTAATTATGGGAGCGCTACTAGTAGAGCTAGGTGGAAAGCAAATATAACCAGTAGGCTGAGAAGTATTCTGGTTAAGGGAGGTATCACAAGTTTTGTGGTATCTAAAGCAATTGTCACAGGCAGGTCTAAAAGAGGCATACCCCCGAGGTCTAGAAAATGTACAATGAAAGTTACGGCGTTTGCAAAATGATCAAGCTTGATCTCTGGGAACTGTTCAATATTGAGTCATGATGTTAGGATAGAGGAAATTCAGATTATTAGAAGGGCTATTTATAGGTTAACAATAGCATTATAAAGAAGTCATCAGTTGCGCCACGTCTGATTTGAGCGCTGGATGGTTTCTAAGAAGCTAGTGAGAAGCGTTTGTTTTAATGAAGAACCCAAGGAAAGATGAATTGTTACAATCAAGGGAAAGACATGTATTGCGAAGATTTGAGTTATTAAAGAGAGCGCATACATAATTGATGCAGGGGAAGTAATTGCTGCTATAGAATGTAGCAACAATCTCAAGATGTTATTTTTATTTGTTGTTTCATCTTTCATAGGCACTTAGTAGAAGGGTGCGCTGCTTAGAAAAAGGATGATATTTTGGGGGCAACTCATCTTGCAGTTGTAGAGTTCTCACAGGAAAGTCTTTTAAAAAAATAAAAAAAATAAAAAATAAATAAATATATTACATTTTTTTACAAGGCTATATACACATTACAAGGAATAAATACAAAAGGAGATTTTTAGTATTCTGCTTCATCAAAGATTGGGACGCAGAAAGCCCAATTGTTAACAGCCTCTTGCATGTTTTGTTGCAAGGCAGTTATCAGTTGTTTTTGCTTATTATACTCAGCGCAAGTATAAACCGGAACCTCCTCGAGGAATTCTTCGACGGCCGTTATCATGTTAGTTATACAACGCATGGTTGCATCGTAAGGAGTGCAGGCAATTTGTTCTGCAAATTCCCAGTTTTGAGCCATGGTGGGCTCTTCATCATCAATGACTGGAAAGTTTTTGGTTGGCCATTTGTCCGGAGTGATGGTATTAAAGACCGGCTGCATATCAGTCCAGTCAGGAGTCGGCGAACGAGGAGTGGGTTCAGGTGTAGGCATGGTATCCCAGATGGGATCTTCTTCCAAGACAGGAAGGAATAATGGAGCGATAGGAGGCGGAGGCGTTTCAGCGTAAGGAGTGCCTGGCGCATCTACATAATATTTTTCTTTTTAAAAAAAAAGAAAAAGTAAGAAAAAGGGACTTACTGAACTTTCCTCGGAGAAAAGAGAATTAGGGATTGAGGCAACGCTACTAGGAGTAGGTTTGTGGTAACCAACCTTGGCTCGTTTGTTGCCAGGAGGGGTGAAAGGAGCAGGCGCCGGGCGCTTGATGGTCATTTGACTCATCATGTTGGTGGTGGAAGCATTGGGGTCCAGGCGTGCAACAGTGGGCTGCCCATCATAACTACATTTCTTCTTGCGTTGCTTGCAGTAATTGCCCGACTGTAATAAAGGAAAAATGAAAGATTAGTAACAAATGGGAAGAAAAATGAAGAAAACTTAGAGTAAAAAAATTATTGCCACAGCAGGCTTTTGAAAAATGACAAAGAGTTATGCCATTTTCGATGCAACGGGTGCATCTTGTCCCACCCATCAGTGTGGTTATGGGCGTTGTTGGAGGAGCAGTAGGGGGCTGAGTGTGCACGAACTGTCGAATAGCGTCCACGACATTGGTGGTATTTTCAGCATTAGGAGGTTTTCTTCTAGTATTATTGAGAAAGATAAATATAAGAATAAGAAAAGAAAGAAAAGAAGAAGATGATTTGTAGTGAATAAGAGAGAAAAAGATAGAAGATGGAGGAAGAAAACACTGCAAGACGCAGGGTATTTATGGGCTCCTGGGGACAGTTGCGAGTAGAGGGAGGATGTGGTATGCGCCTTGCAGGAAATGTGAATTTAGACCAATCAGCCCGCGTAGTCCAGGAAGAATAAAGGGGAGTTAGCGCAGCAGGAAGTATAAAAATATAATATGTATTTGTGTGTTTCAAGGAACAAAGGAAATAGAAGCGCAGAAAAGGATTAAGGGTCTGTGCGCTTGGGTTTTGCAGCAAGATGTGCCGCACAATAGGGGAATTGTGTGTTATTGATTTACAATCGCAAGCGCTAAACAATATGGATTTGTCTTTTCCAATAATTGTGTGTTACGCATTAAAGAAGGAGTTATGGCTTAAAGACGACTCAAGTGCATAGTATACTGTACCCCGGCAAGTGCTATAACTTACTGAGACAAGTAATGAAGAAGGCTAACTAGTTAAGCGAGCTGTCGGAACTATGAACTTAGTATTAAAAGCAAAGAGAGTGGGGACTCAATCGTAAAACTACCCAAGAGTTAAGGCAACTAGACGCAGAGTTAGGATAAGTCAAACCTGGAACTAGCGCTGAAACAAAACAAGGTATAGTTAAAAGCGCATATGTTGAGCATCAGTGAAACAAGTTAA
The DNA here is from genome assembly GCA_030280995.1 of Hemileia vastatrix. NCBI lineage: Eukaryota > Fungi > Basidiomycota > Pucciniomycetes > Pucciniales > Zaghouaniaceae > Hemileia > Hemileia vastatrix. Next base: position 45,829,301 of record JASXTE010000004.1, read on the forward strand.
TACTAGTGTTAGTAATTATAGGGTATGATTTAGGCGCTGTAGTTTCTACAAGCGGTGTACGTAGTTTACTAATTGATTAGTTGTTTTTTTACTAATGTGGCGCTAGAGTCAGCGCTGGAGATCCATTAGGGAACTGTGTCTTAAGCGCTGGAAAAATATAAAAGGAGAACTGGTCAATCTATCAAAAGGGAGAGGAAAAAAAATAATAAAAATAAGAAAAAGGGTATTAGTTGTTGCTTTAAAAAGCAGATCATAGAAAAATCAATATAGAGATATATGAGTAGCTATAGTCATAGTACCCAGTATAAGATATTAGATCTTTTTGTGATTAATTGTTTGAGAGAATATTAAAAGGTATTTCTGAGTCTTTTAGAGTTTGTGCGTCTCTGTGTGTATTTCATATAGTATAGTGAAAGAGCGCAACATAGAGAGAATATATAGATTCAGTGGGACTAACTATTATTAGAGATATTTTATTACTATAATAAGGCATATTAAAAGAGAGCGCTTCAAGAGGGAGTAGCTGTGGATAATAGCGCTTATTAAGAATAGAAATATCAAGATAGTAATACTTGTTTTTTTTCCTTATCTTTAACTCATCTCAACTTATGAACTTTCTAGTCAATTATTAGCATTGCACATTATTACACTGTCTTTAAAAATAAAAGTGGCAGGCGCTTCTTTTAGAAATTAAAAAGAAGAACCAACCCATCTCGCACTGTGTCTACTGCTTAGTACTTTAGAACAGTCTACAACGCAATGGGCAAAACCAACTTCAGTAAAGGAACTCCAGTCATTTTTAGGTTTTGCAAATTTTTACCACTGCTTTATTGAAAATTACTCACACGTCTGTCGGCCATTGCACGACCTAACAAAGAAGGAAGCCAAGTTCATCTGGACAGAAAGCCAACAAGAGGCGTTCACCTACCTGAAATGAAAATTTGTAACAGCCCCTATTCTTGCAATCCCTGATTTATTGAAGCCATTTGTTCTTGAATGTGACTGTTCAGATTTGGCACTTGGTGCAGTTCTATCGCAATATGATGATGAAAATGTACTCCACCCAGTAGCATATTTGTCACTTACACTACTAGGGGCCGAATTGAACTATGAGATTTACGATAAGGAGTTATTGGAACTAGTAGAGGCGGTACGCACCTGGCGCCATTACTTGGAAGGAGGGCCTCACAGGCTCCAAGTCATCATCTACACAGATCATAAAAATTTGGAAACCTTCCTGACCACAAAAAAGTTGACTCGCCGACAAGCGCGCTGGGCAGAACTGCTGAGTAGCATTAATTTTGTTGTTACATTCAGACCAGGAAGAAAAGCGGCAAACCTGATGCACTATTGCAATGTTCTGATTTGCACCCAGCACCGGACCAGCTTCATATGGTTGGCGCAACTCTATTGAAGGGGGACCTTGAGGAGGGGGTAATCCTAGATAAAATGGAATTAGGGGATGAGGAGTTGATGGAATGGGTAAGGAGGGGACAGGAAAAGGACGAGGGAGTACAGGAGTTAGTGAAGGCACTCTTATCAAAAGAGGTATTGGTAAGGAAAGGACTGGAGGAGTATCACCTAGAAGGGGAAGCGCTATATTGGAATGGAAGGATAGTGGTGCCAAATGATGAGGAACTCAAAAGGCAGGTAGTCAAATCAAGACATGATTCCCCAATGGCAGGGCACCCAGGACCGCTGAAGAAAGTGGAACTGGTAAATCACAATTTTTACTAGAAGTCTATGAAGGCGTATATTCAGCGCTATGTAGCAGCATGTGACTCTTGTCAGAGGGACACCACTGACCCCGCTAAAAATTTCCAAACAGCCATGGAAAGAGCTCTCCTACGATCTTATAGTTTATTTACCCAAGTCACAAGGAAAGAATGCTATCCTCACAGTAGTTGACCGCTGCACCAAGATGGCGCACTTTGTCCCCACCACCACCAAGTTTACATCAGAGGGTATTGCAGATTTAATGGTGGCGCATGTGTGGAAATTGCATGGATTGCCTGATAGTATAGTATCAGATAGGGGAAGTACCTTTAACTCTAAGTTGTTGAAAGAAATGTATGAACAACTGAATATTAAGCCCATCTTATCAACAGCATGGCACCCACAAACTGATGGGCAGTCTGAGATAGTAAACAAGGCAATCAAACAATACCTGCTCCACTTCATAAACTATCAGCAGGATGATTGGGTACAGCAATTATCACTTGCGGAATTCTTGTACAACAATAGGACACATGCTGCAACAAGCATGTCACCATTCTATGCCAATTATGGGTACCACCCAACATTCTCAATTGGTACCCCATCCACATTACAAGTCCTGGAAGCTGAAGAGCGGATCAAGAAGATACTGAGTATACGTCAAGAACTAGAGGCAGCGCTTAGGTTATCTCAGAAAGCAATGAAGTGTCATCATGATCATGGAAAGACCCAACACCGCATGCTACAGGTAGGTGACAAGGTTTGGCCCAGCTCACGTTTTATTTCCACATTACTTCCCAGCGCTAAACTAGATCACAAGAAATTGGGTCCATTCAAAGTCAAGCGCAAAGTATCTGACTCGGCTTACGAACTGGAGCTACTGATCTCAATGAGGCAAGTACACCCTGTTTTCAATATTTCATTACTTACAGAGCACAGAGAAGATACGATCCCAGGGCGCCCAGAAAAAAAACCAGCACCAATCCAGGTGGGAAATGAGGAAGAGTTTGAGGTGGAAAAGGTTGTTGCAGAGAGGGTGTATAGGGGAAAGGTTCAGTATTTAGTGCATTGGAATGGTTATGGGGTTGGAGATAGGTCTTAAAAAGAAAATGTCCGGCTCCATTGAAAGTCCAGTCCAAAGAAATGATCACTTGGTGGGCTCTCTCCAATGAGTAAAAATGATGGAAGACCACCAGTTATCCATCACCACTCCAAGGAAAAAAAGAAGCCAGTCCAAAGCTAGTTTAAAGTCATAGTGGACTAGAAACCTGAATAACAAAACCAGAACTTGGTTTCAACTAGGACAAACAAATTACTTGAAACAGACATTATGGGTTAAATGTTCAACAGAGCAGCCAGATCATCAGTTACCCCCACACTTGCCAAAATAAAATCTAGAAGCCCCCCCTGGCTACCTTCTAACAAAAAAACAACATCCAACACAATAAACCAAGACCAATAAGTGTGAAGAGTCCGGCACTTGAAAACAAAAGAATTTCCAGTTAAAAGTCATAGAGGACTAAAACCTGTGAAGAAAAACCAATAATAGGGTTCAAACAAATTAAGAGAAGGGGTTGGAAACAGACAATCTGAGGTAACTTTTGATAGAGCAGCCAGCCAATCAGTTACCCCCACAATTGCCAAGATCAAATCTAGAAGCCCCACCCATGGGTACCTTCTAACAAAAGTTTCCAACAAACCGATGCACAGAATCACCACAAACAATCCAAAATAAAATAATGGTCCATAGTTTATCCTCATTGCGGAGTCAATCTTCTTCACCTCTAGTGCCTCTGGGGTAAAATCTCTTCACCTGGTCAGCAGCCACTCTCTTCTTTAAGACGGCACCATCCAACTCTTCCAAAACATAAGAACCTCTAGAAACCTGAGATCTGACTCTGTAAGGTCTATTCCATCTGTCAGCAAACGTCTTTCACCACTGACTCTCCAACCTTCTATTATACACCAAAACCAAACAACCAGGTTTCAAGAGATTCATGAGTCTATAAGCCAATTTCTTGTCACAGTATCTGACTGATTGATTTCTTATATTCATCATTCTAGAGTATGCCTTCTTTTGACACTCCTCTCTACATTCCAACTGTTGCATCCTGGCACAGATCAAATCCTCTGTTGAGCAGAAATCACCCCAATCAATTCCAAGATAGGAGACAGCTTCCAAATCCACTGGTAGAACAGCTTTCTGACCAAACATTAATTCATAATGAGAATATCCAGTTGCCCTTTTTACAGTGACCCTATCAGCAAATAACACACAGGGTAAATAATGCCTCCATTTTTCAGCACTATCTCCATACATCTTCACCAAAGCATTCTTGATAACTTGATGGCCACTTTCAACCATGCCTTCAGCTTCAGGATAATAAGGTGTAGCCACTCTAACTTTAGAACCAATACTTGCCACAGCTTCTTTAAACTCACCTCCAAACTCTGGCCCTCTGTCAACAGTCACCAACTTTATCAACCCAAACCTAAATACCCGTTCTTTCTTCAAAAACTCCGCCACATTCTTGGCAGTCAAATTAACCAGAGGCGCTGCCTCCACCCAACCAGACAAATCATCCCTGGAAACAATCAAGTACTTATACATGCCCTCTTTAATATGGACAGCATCCAAACTGACTCTTCCAAACACAGTTGATTCACCAGTAACACAGCCAACCTCTTTAGGTTTCAAATGACTTCTTCTTTGACATTCTTCACAAGATTGAACCCAACCCTGAACAGCCAACTTCATACCTGGCCACCAAAATCTGTCTGATACTCTTCTATAAGTCTCTCCAAAGCCTCTATGACCAAGGTCTTCATGCAAAGACTTTAACACCAGCTCTTGACCCTTCTTCTGCGTCACCACAACTTGAGGATTTGGATGTCTCCTCCTCATCAACATTCTTCCTGACACATAGAATCCAGGACTTTTCTTCTTGATTTCCAGCCAAGTATTATCATCACAAATATCTGGCCTCTCCAAGGTCAACAGATAGTCAACCAAAATAAAATAATACCCAGTCTGACCCCAGGTCTCATCTTCAAAATTCAATAACACAATGTCCAAGGGTACAATCCTATCATCAAAATCACTAGTGTAAACATGAGCCACACAACCGGCGGATCCGGGACACCAATATCTAAACTTTGGTAATTCCCTTCCCTTCCACTGAATCCTATGAGAATCCAGTTCACTAACAAACACACCATTCTCCAGATTTGAGCCATCCCAAACAAAAGCTCCATCATCATTAAAAAAAACATCCTGATCACCGTAATCATGATCAGAGACATCCAGTTTCTTCTCATGATGGAGGAGAGAGCAATCATCCAGTTTAGCCTCATGGGGGAGGTGAAAAAAATCTTGAGCACCCTTTGTTCCGGATCTAACAACTGGGACATCTTTGTAAAATTCTTCAGGATCATAATCTTCATCTGTGGGGGGCCTTCTTGACAATCCATCTGGAATTGTAAAATTTTTACCTGGCATGTGCACCAGGTTAAAAGAAAAATGTTTAATAAATGCCACCCACCTAGTCATTGGAGCATTTGGAAGACTAGGTGTGTTGATCATTTGAACCAGAGCTTTAGTGTCCACCTGCAGCTCAAAATTCTGCCCCCACAAAACAGTTTGTAGCTTATTTAAGATATTTGCACCAGGTCAAAAGTTAGACGACTTGCAGTCAAGTGGTTGTTTAGTACCTGTGGTCTAACCTGAGTCAAATCTGTGTTGGAACTTTGGTGGGACAATTTTTCATCTTGACACATAGCTCATAGCTGAATCATTAGGACCAATTTGAATTCTTCATAAAGTGCTGTTTGCATGATTTCCAACAGGCAATAGATCATACTTTGGTGTCTAAAAGGCATATATTGAATCAATAATGGATATTAAAATGGTGATTAATAGGCGCCAGCTATACTACTCAATGACATTATACAGACAGTATCAGATAAAACACCACCAAAGCCACTAGGATTGAGAGTTCTTGAAGCATGTCCAATAATATCTTTATGAGTAATAATAACATTTTAAGACCATCTATTGTAGCACCAAAATGTTTTGAATCCTGCTTTGGAGAAAGGATTTTCTATTTTTTTTTCAACAGCATCATACAATCCAACTAGAATAAAGATTTGATCTGGGAACTTCTTTGACTCCCACATTCTTAACACCACTCCAACCTTGTTGCCTTTTGATAATTTGATCTCAATATTCCCATTCCCTTGATGTTTTGAGTATAGTGAGAAGTATTTACCACCAAGGTTAAAGTATTGGAGATCAGTAATTTTAGATGGAAGAAATTCTAAAGCACCAGTCAATTTATCTTTTTCAAAAATATTTGAAAAACACTTTTTACCATCAATCTTGTTTAAATAATCCAGCCATAAAACATATTCTTCATGGAGTAGTTTAACAGTTGATTTTGAAGTCTTTTTTTTTTCTATATCAAAAACATCTTTCATTTTGTTTTCAAATTGATTGTCATTCCTCTCAAGAAGAGATTGAAGCTTCCCAGTCAAGATAAACATTTTCATAAATGTTTTGTCCATTTCATCTAAAATAAAAAATATTAAAGTAAATAATTATGATGAACAAAAAGATTATAGGAGCACATACTTTTTTTATTATTGTGTAAGATAGATCCCAACATTCCATTTATACGCTCATGAGCCCAAGCTGCTGATGATGGTGCTGGCCCAAATCATCGCAGAACTTCAGGAAAATGTTGGGCTAAGAGGACATTAGTCTTGATGTCAATATGTGGCCAAAATTTTTTAAGACATTTCATATACTCTTTTAGAAGATCCTGAAGAGATACAATTTGTTCTTCATTTAATTCAAGGGAATTTAAAAGGTTGATAATAGATACCAACAGGGAAAGACACTTTATCAACTTCTTCTCTCAAGATTCAGAATTTTCTATATTCCAAACTGGGAACAAAGCAACCACATAATAAATTTTGTTTAATAAAAGCCATTCAGCTGCCTTGAGATTTGTTCCAGTCTCCCCTACATGGTGTGGAACACGGGTTAACCATGAGGGAATGAGTGTATGCCAAATACAATTTTGAACAATAATCAATTTGCTAGGCCTTAGATTTAAATCAGAAGTTAAATAATTTGGTGCTGCAGCTGATCCCAAATTGATTTTAGGTCTAAAACGGGCAGAAAATTCCTGAAATGTGGACTCTAAAGAAAATATTTATTAGGAAAATGTTTAATTAAAATTAATTCAGTATAACTTACTTGAACTATCTACATCAGAGCTTGATTCTTCTTTCTCTGAGCTGGCTTCAACACCCTGTGGATTAGTACTTCTTGATGGCCCAGCCATTTTTAGAGCATTTCGTGCCTTCTCCTGACCAATTTCATCATAAGATAGTTTTTGTTTGAGGTTTTTTCTCAATGGGGGTATCACTACACAAACTGTACTTTTTGTCTTTCTACTTTTACTTGAATCATGAGAAGTAGAATTTGAGGGGAATGATGGTAGTTTTGAAATCTTTTTTTTGTTAATATCTTAAATAAAGATGGATTAGAGGAGGAGCTGGAAAATGAATGGTGACTGGATTTTGAAGAGAATGAATGGTCATCCTAAAAGCCTTTTTTTGAAGATTTTTTCTTTTCTTTTTGAATGTAATCACCAGCTGCTGTAATAAGAAGGTAATTTTTACTGAAGTCTTTGGCAATACCAAGAAGTAAGCAGTGCATAAGTTCTATTCCAACAAAAGAGACTGGTTGCCAATATGGAAGTTCAAGAAGAGACAAATATCAAACACCTTTGTTATCAAAGATCTTCTTTCTTGCTTGGGCACTGGAAGCATTTTTACATTTAATAGCTTGAGTTTGGTGGTTAGAATCAGTGCGTGATAGGAACTCAGAAGGAAGTTTACCAGATTTCAAATCTTCTTTAGAAATAAAGCAAAATGAGCATGGATTATTTGAGCTATAGCTGAAAAAACCAGAGAGCTTCTGGATAGCTGGTAGGTCACCAATTAAAGGAAATATTGCAGCATGTATTGGTCTTCCTTCAGGATAACGAAATGTCTTTGAAAAAAAGCATCCTTTCCACAGCTTTTGAAGTTCTTCTAAAAGAGGTGAAATAACATGATTACACTGGTCCAAACTAGGTTCATGTGTCCCAGGTGTGATTCTGCCAAGAAAAAGTGTTGCTTTTTATATCGTAAATGTGGTGGAAGATTTAGACAAATCAAAATAATAGATCCAAATGACACCTGACTATGACCACCAATTTTATTCCCAAAAGGATTAAACCAATCAATATACAGGCTAAAAACAAGATTACCACTTTTATTTGTAAAATAATCTCCTTTTATATTTTTAAATTCCTTCCAGAATGAACCATCCCAAACATTGCACATTTTTCCTTGTGTATTATGTGGCCTCCTTAATGAGTAATCCAGATTGTCCTCAAACCCTGGAAGAAGAAGAAGGCGGGCTAGCCAAGATATAAGAGATTGAGTTGTAAACGTTTGGACTTGAACTAAATCCAATGCTTGATTATCTTTTTGCTGAAACAATGGATGATTGCATTTCAACACAACATTCTTTTTACGAGGTATGGTATTGAGCAAAATTTGACTACAATGGGCATGTTCAAAGTTGTATTCGTCAGCTGTTTTGAAAGGTTGATGAAAGCAATTTGGACAACATAGAATAGTTGTAAGCGGAGCATGTAGGTTGAGTTGGTTGAGAAATGTGTAAATGCTATGAGGAAGCTGCTTAAACTCATGCAGGAGTTTTTCAGCATCTTTATAAGTTTTAGATATTAAATTGATCTTGAAAAATTCAGCTTGAATCCGTATTTTAATTTGCCTATTTGATAAGTTTTGAACCAGAAGGCCATGTGCCAGATCAATAAGTATAAAGAAAATCAAAGGTGATAGATGTGCAAGAGCAGGAGGAGCAAAGGCGGAGGTTTCAATTCGTAATAAATTTAAAAAGGAAGAAGAAGAATTTTTGAAAATTTTTGATTTTTTGACAATTGAGGTGATTGACTCAGCATCATCAGCATCAAGACTTAATGAGTGTTTTTGGCCAAACTGATGAGATAAATATGTTAAAAAAAAGCAAGAAATTAAAATAATTCACTACGCAATATAGGGGGTGGACTTGCTAGCAAGTCCTCAACCTGAACTCAGATGGAACTCAGACTGAACTCATACTGAACCCATACTGAACTCTACTTGAACACCCACCTAAAACTGTTCTGCTGAGTGGTGTTCATCCCTGATTGAATGGTTCCTTTATCAATAGCTCAATGTGTGTTCAATCTATGGTGAGTTTGGGTCCAAGGTTGCGGACTTGCTAGCAAGTCCGCCCCCCATATTGTGTGGTGATTATTAATTTAAGTAAACTTTAGGTGCTTACCTCCTCAGTAGTGGGTAAGAATACTTCATTTGAAGAGCTTGCCACAGGAAAAAAAAAGAAGAAGATTCTTGGTGAGAGCTACTTTCGGCCAGAGGTTGGTGCTCAGGAGCTGTGGATTGGTTGATCAATTGACTCTGTTTCCTAAAAAGCTGAATTTTATCTTGATTCTTGTAATATGCAGTTGTAGACATTGAAAGCCCCTGAACTATCTCACGTTCACTATTGGTGAAAGATTTTTTATTGCAACCAAGCTCAGAGCAAGTGCAAACAACATATCTAGTAGGCATGTTCAGCAGAGAGTATGTTAAAATAATCAGAAAACAATTTTTAAGTGGTGGTATTTGGACAAGATGGCATAAAAAGGAGAAAATAATGTATTCAAATTCTAAAATAATTTTACTATTCAAAATGGCTATTCAATACAACTTCACCAGGAGGAAAATTCTAAACAAAATTTACAGGTGAAACACTAAAGCAGATGAAAGAGAGAACGGATTGTAAAAGAAGGATTATGGCATATAAGTAAAAACTGAGAAAGGCTGAGATTATCAATGTTGTAACAATTGGTAGGAAGATTACTAGGACACACAAGTGTATGTGAAGCAATACTTGAGTCTTTTCTAAGAGATAAAATATTTTTAGAATTATGTCCATGATTTTTAGATCCTCTTATCAAGTTGAGAGTAATTTGATCAACTTGTGAGTAGAAATTTGACAATTCCTCAGAGAGCCAAGATGGTTTCCTTTTCCAAAGATTTCCTTCTTGATCTTCTTCAGTGTCAGAGTGGAAGCAAGGATTATCAAGCAAAAAGAGATTTTTGGCATCAAGACAAGCTACAGCTGTTTTCCTACGAGAAGCATGCAACTGAGAAGACAATTATTAATAGAAATTTACAAAAAAAAAAAAATTCTCGCTCACTTTCTGCCTAGTATCCATCATTCTTCTTCTATTTAGCTTAGAAACATCTAAAGATTTACTGGTTGAAATTTTTTCTCGAAGCCATAGTTCCAGAATTAGAGGCACAAACTTTATTATTTCTTCAGAATGATCTATGTGATACTGATCAAATGCCTGGTACTTATGGGAATAGCAATAGTGATTTGTCAAGTGTTGAATGATTCTTTGATTCCAATCTCTGTGCTCCATGTTGAATGAGAGGCATAAGCGGGGAAACCCAACATTAATGGCATCTTGATGGCAAGTATGGTAAAAAACCAGGGGAATAGTTTTTTGGCGTCCAGATGGTGATAAAGAAATTTCTTCAAGGGTGTATGTATTTTCAGGTGGTGGAGATAAATTAGTGTAACTAGTTCATTTGAAAGAGATGATAATTAAGCAGTGGTTGGTGGAGGTGGGAAATTGTCCAGCTTTTGACATTTTCCCAAGACAAGTTACATGAAGTCAATAACTGAAATGGTGGAAGCAGCCTTAGAGCTTGGAACACCAATTTGGGAAAGAATTTTGTTAAAAGCACGTGTGCTCTTGAAGCCTGTGGTAGGAATCAAAGTAGAAGCTAATACAAGAGGTGAACAAATTACTTTTAAAAAAAGAATGAAAGCCTTACATGTTGGAAGCATTTTTTAAGGTATTTTTTCTATAATCTTTAAATGTGAAATGTTTCTAGATTATTAAAATGTAAGGGTATAATCACCTCCATATATATTATTTTAAAAATATGCCCCTTTGTGTAAAATTAAAAAAGGAAGATAACATAAAAAAATTTCCTTTGTATTTGTGACACAGTAGAAAATTTATTAAAAAAAATACATGGCTAAGCTACTTAATTGATAGTGGTCAAGTACACTGAAGACTTCAAAATTATCTTACAGAAAATAATAAAAAAAAGATAGTTTAAAATTTAATGTTTCATTCACGAAGGGCAAGACTAATAAAAAAATAAATTTTAGTTTGATGGTGATGAGATGGTAGAGTTAATGAAACATACTTAGCAACATCTAACTTAATGGTTTTTACCTAGATCAACAATAATTAATAAGAGAGAATTTTTAAATGAATGTGAAAGAAATGGTGCTGACACATGAAATATTTTCCTGAATAGTAGATTCAACAATATACTTGTATACATAAACTTCTTTTTCTTGGCCAATGAAATTAACACGACCAATTGCCTTCTTCTCAGAAGCTGGGTTCCAAGTTGGCTCCTAAAGAAAAAAATCTTATAAATAAAGGTTCTTGCTAAAATTATAAATACTTACCATTAAGAACACATGAGATGCCATAGTGAGATTCAATCCTTCTCCACCTGCCTTGAGATTCATCAGGAGTAAACTAGCCTTGATAAGTGAAAATGACTTGAGAACATTTTTGCATGTACTTTCATTGGTTGTGCCATCAAATAGAATGTGACATATTTCATAATCATCAAGTGCAAATGAAATCCTATATTTTTTGAAAAGATATCAGTTTTAACAGCAATTAAATGGATTTAGGGATCCAGTATTAATTTCCAAAAAACCTAAAACTTCAGGGTAGTAGTCCACTCTGAGAAAATAATGCACTTCACATTTGAATCCTGTGAAATTAAGTTTTGAAGTGTTTTAATAAGGTGAACCAATTTTGCACTATCCCTCCAATACATATGCTCAACAGATTTGATCTCTGAGTCATATGGCATTTTGGGATGAGTACAAAATCTGCGCAAACCAGTCAATTTTGCTAAAGTTGATTGATCTTTTGAATGGAGATTGTCACTACTGCCAATTCCAAGAGATTGAAAAGTTTTTGAATGCCTTTCAGAGTAAAGACAAGCAAGGTCCTCAGTAAGCTTGATGAATATTGTATTTTCATGTATAGAGGGAGTGAGCTGATCATTAATTGTGTCTAGGCCAACTGATTGTCGGGATCGTCTGATCATTACATCACCCAAGATATCCTGGATAACATTTTTGACCTTTCTGTAATTTCCTTCTTTTGCATGCTGTGCCACATGCTGATTCCACCCAGCAGGAGTAGTGAATGGTGCAAGTCGAAGGAACCTGAAGATGGCATACAAATCTTGACAGCTATTTTGAATTGGTGTTCCAGTAATGCACAGCTGTTGAGAGGTCTTCAAGCCAAGGACTGCTTTTGTGGCCTTGCTTCTTGACTCATGAATGTGGCTTCAAAAAAAATTGGACTTAGAAGTGAAAAATAAGAGTAGGAAAATTTTCAACTTACTGAGCTTCATCTAGAATAATATGAAACCAGCGAACATGATATAACCCCTTGCTTGTGTTGATATCCTCCAAGTCATTTATCACCAGATTGTAGCTAGTCAGAACTACATGTGAATCAGGCCAGCTGTTGAAAGTTTTGTGTCGTCCTCTGCCATGGTAGATAGTGATTTTGAGATTGATATCAGCTGATACATGCCGGATGATTTCATCTTTCCATTGCTGAAGCAAGCTTCTAGGGACAATTATTAAGGTTGCCTTTAGTCTTGGAGTGCTTGACTGTGCTTCAACAATGTGGGAAAATTGAGACGCTTTGTCTAAGGTGTTGAAAATTAATGCAATAGTGGTAACTGTCTTCCCTAGACCCATTTCATCTGCTAGCAGAATTGATTTGGAAGGAGGATTCTGGAGGAGTTCTCGGCTCAAATAATTTTCCCAGCTATTCTCCCCTGTCTGTCGCCAAAGGTAAGTTTGGGTGCCGGATTCTTGAGAGAGCATAAAAGAAAGCACATTCTTTTGGTGTGGTAGTAGTGTTGTATTTAAATTTTGAACATTGATTTCATGTATAGGATGATAAGGTGCAGAGGGAAGTAAGGAATCGGTGGAGATAGATGGTAGTTGATTGCTTTGATTGAATAAATCTTGTATGGGACAGTACAAGTGAATTGATGGGTTATAGCCAGGTGGAAGAATAATTATGTTGGAGATGGATGCAAGTGCATGGGGGATGGTGACTAAGAAAGTAGAAATACAGAAAATCAAAATATTAATTTTTAAGGGACAGTCAGCACCCGTTTGGGGTAGCAATGTAGCTTCAACCCATAAAGGGGGTGAATCCTGCCCAGGAAGCCAACCCCCAACAAGAGCAACTAAATTTTGATAGCCTTGTTGGCCAAGTAGGTCATATAGGGTTTGAGAATGAGTAGGGCACAGTTTACCAATGTTTATATGAGGTGATTGTGCCCTGATCCTTATAGTATGTTTTTTATGAGAGAGATAAAGTGATACAGGTTGCTCCACCAAACCTGGGAAGCTAAAAGAGTCAGATGTTTGAGATTGAAGCAAGCCAATGCAGACAGGAGAGGTAGAAGAAGATGATTCCATCTTAAATAGAAATAAACTTTGAGAGAAAAGAAGATAATTCAGGAAGAAGTGGGTATTTACGCAAGATACAAAAATTTCATTGCCAAGCAGTCACATGATCTAAATAAAAAATAAATTTATCCATGTTGATTAAAGTTGTGCCAAACTCTGTAGGTCCAGATAAAATATGACAAAAAAGATAAGCAAGTGATATTAACTGTGTTAAACTTTTTAAATAGATTTATATCTCAGGAGGTACACATAAGTCATATGAGCTTTTTAAAATTAAATATTTTTTTATTCATAAATAATCTAAACAGCACTTGTAGGATTTAGGAATTTAGTTTATCTCCCAAATAAAAGCATATATTTGGAAACCTTAAAAAACAAGAATATATTGAATGTTCCACCTTTTCAAGTGGAGAAAAAAAATTTTGGACTGAATAAAAGTTTCTATAGACACAGAACTACATCCATTAATTTTTATGTTTCCATTACACAGAATGGCAATGAGAAGGCAGGATCATGAATATTAGAAATATGACTTCATTTACAAAACTTCTGTTCTTAAACTGCTCACTTCAATTGGTTAAATTATCTGTAGATCACAGCCAATGAGTATGGAAAATCTGATATTGTACAGAGCTTATAATTTAACTTGTGGGATCTTGTAAATACAAACCACGGATTAAACTTAATAGTGTAAAACAGGTCCTGGAAAGTTCACAAGATCATTTATTTTCATTAATATAATGAATTATTTATATAAAATATAAAATATTGCTCCTCTTTATTTTTCACAAAAACATTCCAAAAATTGAAACTACATTTTAATTAAATATATTTATCATCCAGTACATACATATGAGTAAAAATAAAAATTAAACTTATAATATTAACACAACACTTGCACAACTAGGGGGGGGGGGTACACTAGTGTCCAGGAGTGCACCGCTCAGCCCCTTGCAGGCAGGTGCTAAGCCCCAATCAAGAATTTAAAATGCCACTCACTTCTTTTAAGTTAAATATTATGAAAAATTTCTTTTTTAAAATGAACTATCATGTTTTAATTGAAAATTTTCTTATTAATAAATCTTTTGAGCCTTTTCAAAAAGCAACTTATGTTGATGTAACCAATCACATATTCAAGAAATAACAACTATATATATATACCATAAAAACACGCAGATGGCAAGGACAATGCATTATGTAATCACAATAATTGAAACTGAATATTAATCAAGCAAAAGGCTAGTGGAGATTAAATAAGAAGCATACATACAGTGAAACACATTTTCCCTCATGCATTTCTCTTTTCAATCAGCATTCGAGAAACATAGTTTTTTTTTCATACACCATCATCAAAATGAGAATCAAAAATTTAAAAAATTTTTTTTATACATTTAATACATAGAAATGATATGTATACATGCTGTTGTGTCTTTTCTTTTTTTGGGGCACCAATATTGCATACATGAGGCAACATGTCGCCTCATGTATGCATGTAAGTCAAATATTGCAGGGCTACTTTAAACCTAAGAAGCAAGCTAAGTTTGAAATTTCATACATGAGGCGACATGTTGCCTCATGTATGCATTATGGGTTCTCCTATATAGAATAAACATAACAGCACTTATACATTTGTCTGTTGAAACATGCATACATGAGGCGACATGTTGCCTCATGTATGCATGCATGTGTAATAGTATTAATAGGTCATTTTTACCTATATTTTTTGGCCCTAGCAGAGGCCCTGCATGCATATATGAGGCGACATGTCGCCTCATATATGCATGCTTGTAATTGAACAATATTATATATTTATTACCTTGTATTCCACATGCATACATGAGGCGACATGTCGCCTCATGTATGCATGTGTGTAAGCCCATGTAAATATACAAAATGACTATTTAATATATACAATTAAACATGTGATTATTGCATACATGAGGCAACATGTTGCCTCATGTATGCAATAAAACACTATCCTTGCCTTTGAACTGTATTAGTAGCCTGGCAATGCCTTTACTTAACTGCATACATGAGGCGACATGTCGCCTCATGTATGCAATATCTCTAAATTTGTAATTTAAAATCTAACTTACAAGTTGCATACATGAGGCAACATGTCGCCTCATGTATGAAAAATTGATCAAAATGTATTAAATTGAATACATGAGGCAACATGTTGCTTCATGTATTCAAAGTACGAGTTTTTGTAGCAGCTATTAATAACCCTGCTTACTATTTTTCATACATGGGGCGACATGTTGCCTCATGTATTCAATTTAATACATTTTGATCAATTTTGCATACATGAGGCGAAATGTTGCCTCATTTATGCAACTTGTAAGTAAAATATAAAATTATACATGTAGAGATATTGCATACATGAGGCAATATAGAGATATTGCATACATGTTTAATTGTATATATTACATAGTTATTTTGTATATTAAAATGGGCTAACACACATGCATACATGAGGTGACATGTCGCCTCATGTATGCATGTGGAATACAAGGTAATAAATATATAATATTGATCAATTACAAGCATGCATATATGAGGCGTGTGGAATACAAGGTAATAAATATATATTATTGATCAATTACAAGCATGCACACATGAGGCGACATGTCGCCTCATGTATGCAAAGTTCAAGTTTTTGTAGCAGCTATTAATAACCCTGCTTACTATTTTGCATACATGAGGCGACATGCTATACATGGTGCAAAAAGTTATGTATATAGTCTCATAACATTGCAAAAAGATGCAATATTTTTAATTTATTTGTATTTGGCGCATTATAGTATGAGTTATGCTTTACTTTTTTACATTAGTTCCACAAATGTAATGCAACCTTCCTTAGTCATGCCTGAAACCTATGCAACCATATTTTGCATAGAATTTCTTAATATAAGCTGAGAAGTCTATCTGTCTCATCCACAAACTTCTTTACTCTTAACCACCTCTTTTCAAAAACTATCAACGCAGAACACAGATGTCTCAACAAGCTCAATCCTCAGCCTCAACCCCCAGTCAGGCACCTCCCAGCTCACCCTCCTGTCCATATGTAGAGCTGCCTCAACAAAAATCCAGTTCTAATGATTCATACCATTCCCTGTTGTCAGCTCAAGATGTGGATCCTCAGATGAATGTGACATCTGGTGAGTAATTTTTTTTATATATTAGTTAAAACCTTTATTAAAATTTCATTTTATACATTGTTTTTATTGATGTAGAAGCTTTAACTGTTGCTCCTCAACAACCCTCCAACACTGTGGAGTCAGGTGATGCAGTGAACAGTGAATCTGACACATAAGGTCAGAACCAGTAACATTGTTCTTTCTGCAGAAGCTGATTGTTTTTTCATGGATGACATACCTCTTGCTCAAGAAGCCAAAGAAAGAAAACCATCGTCTTCAAGCCGTGTATTGAAAAATGAGGTTTATAAAATTTCTACTGAGGAGTTTATCTAGCAGTACACCAAATTTCAAACTGGTGTTGAATCACTCTTAAATGGAACTTTACTTGCAGATTCAGCTATGAAGAAGGTGCAGGATCTTTTGGATCTTGTCCAAGAGCAGAAAAATGGTCAGTTTTTTTCACTGTTTTCATTATAAGTATTTAGTAGTAATTTTTTCTTTCAGCTGTTTCTTCTGGGTCTCAGCTTCCTCCAGAGGAAAAAATGGTTATCATTGACCTCACCACTGATGATCAACCCTCTAGGCGTCCAAAGAGAAAATCAGCTGCAGCAGCCCCTAACTATAATATACCTACTGATTCTGAGGATGAAACCTTCAACCCTGCTTCAAAGAAGAAGAAACTTACAAAAAAATCACTCACCACGACAACCACCAACCCTGCCACCCAATCTTCAGCTCCTTCAACATCCAAAATTGTGTCTGATAAAGCCATCCCTAATACTGCTTCTCCTACTGCTCCTCTCATCCCTATCTCTGCTGCTCCTGCTCTTTCTCAACCTGTAGTTTCCACCCTTACAACTGCTTCCCCTCATCCCACTTTACCAGCCCCAACTTCATCAACCTCAGCTCCTATAAATGTTGCTTCCAGACCTCCACCACCAAAATCAACCCAGCCTCCAAGTGCCAAAGATACCACCATTCTACTCTCTAAATCCAATACCCCAGATGTTACCACTAGACCTCTCCCCTCTGTCACTACTTCTGTCACTACTTCTGTCCCAGCTGCTTCTCCACCTTTAGCCACTGGTCCTACTTCTATCCCACCTTCACAGCCTGCCCCCGCCCTCACACCCACCTCAGCTTCACAGACTCAGTTTTGACCCTCTCCAGCTCCCCCTCTCCCTGAATCAGCCTCAACGTCTAGCAAAGAAAGTGACAACTACATTCCCCCCCTTTGAGAGATCCTACCAGTTTATCTTTCTAGAATTCAGAGACAAAATTACTGAAATTTGTAAAATATATGAAACAAGATTACCCGACGAGTCCTGGAGAAACTTGGCATTCCGCTGCTATGAAATCCTCAATCAACATTCTGCTCTTAAAGCTCAGTCGCCGATGGATTTAAGAAACATTAACCTTAAATTCAAGTCATCATCTTCTACTGTTTGAGAGTGGCTCAGTGAGGTCACTACACTTGGTAAATATTTTTTCTTATTTTTCACTTTTATTTTATTTATCTGGCTTACAAGTTCCATAGCCCCTTCGTTCCTCCAACCATCTGCCTTTGAACTTTGGAACAGAAAGGATGTTTTTGACATGAAGATTTTTAAGCAGAGGTCTGCTAATGATACTAGTTTATTTATCAACCTTTCTTCTCTTGCACTTCCATCCAAATCAATTAAGGGTGATTGGGCCAGCTTAATCATGGAATCAATCCAGCTATCAGGAAATACACTTGACTCATCCATAAGAGATGTTTCCAATGAAAATGCGAGTGAAGAAAGTGTTTTTAATATTATCCAGGACATTGAGAAGATGATGTAAAAGCAAAAAGTTGACGTTGCGAAAATTGGCTCAGCTTCTGATGAATCATCTCTCACTATTTCCGTCAAGCATCTGGCTAATCTATACAACAAGATTCTTTACATGGTTCAATGTCTTGCACTCTTAAAAGGATATTCAAATTGTGATGATTTCCTGCAAGATAGAGTAGCATCAGGCTCATCAGTGCAAGAGAGCTCAGCTAGGGCAGGAGCAGGACCTATCCTTGCTACTTCAAGGTCAAAGTTAATTTTTTCCCACCTTGCTTACTTTTTTGCTGCTGGAGTTAGGGGATTCTTCCTGAGCTCAAATGATGCTAGAAGGAAAACTCAATCCACTTGTGGGGAGTTGATTGAGGTAACTAACCTGTTGATGGGAAGTAGTTCACATCAGCATGATGTTGCATGGCCCAGGACCCATGCTCTCATTGTTGATACCATAGTTAACTCACTATGTCAAAAACAATTTTACATTCCTGTTTCTTTTTCTCTGGAGCAGGTCTCCAAATCTATTTTACATGACTTTATAGAGCAATGGACTATTGATACAAGTGAAGGGGAAATACCATGGATAAGAACATCTGCTAAAAGATCTAGACAACCACAACTTACTTTGTAATTAGATTTATTGATTTTTTCTTGAAATTCATTTATGTTAATTGTGTTGTTGAAACCATAGTTCAAAATATGAGATTCAGTTGGCTGCATAAAATACACTTTTTTTAAATTTTTTTTAACATTTATCACTTTGTTATTCACTTGTTTATATTTAATGAATTTTCTTTTGATTATTTTTACATATGATGGTGTTGCAAAGAAATTTTCCAAAATCTAATAATATGAAATGTAATTATGAAGTGTATGAATGTATATGAAACTTATTTTTTTGTATGTTGATTATTGGATTTGATAGCTCACAAATGATAACAGTAATTGTGTCTTTCTCTTTTCTCACATTTCTGTTCATAAATTTTTTGGATCATTTTGGTGAAGCCAAACTTACAATGCATAATGCATGAAAAATATTTTTGCTCTAAATAAAATGTTGGAATTTTTACACCTTCCTTAAATCTTATTTAAAACATCCACCATTTACAGTCTTTGGTTCAAATTTAATTTAATTTTATAGCAAGCCAATAAATTAAAGATGGAAACTATTAGGGAAGGTATGTCAATTTTATTTTTATATTTCTAATTTTCAAATATTGACAAGAAAAAAAGTTGTTATGACTGATCCTCAGGAAGACCCTGAGTCACTACACTCTCAATCATCTGAATCTGTAATTAGAGAACTCCTGCGGCACCAACACAGTCATCAAAGAAGCCTTTCTCAACACCCAAATACTTCTGAACATGATTCTCAATTACGCTACTATTTTGATCCATATATTGGTTCACCTAGTACTAGATCTGATTCTATACCTTTTACCCAAGAATCCCCTGGCCCATCACATACTCCTTCCCCATATCCACCACCACCTATACAACTCCCACAATTCTCATTCACCTTTCCTCCTCCATCCCCATATCATCAATCACCTTTACCACCACCACCAACACCAGGTCCACCACCTCCACCACCTCCACCTCCACCACCTCCACCCCCACTAAATCCTCCCGATGTACCATCCAATCCACCTGGTCCCAGTGGTGGGGAAACTGGTGAAAATCCAAATGGTAAATAAAATTAATGTTTGATTTTTTTATTGCAAATAATAAAAACTTATAACTTATTAAATCTTTTTTTTGGTAACAGGTTAGTATTTTTAAATGATTGGTTTTTTCATATGGAACAAGGACAGATAATCACATTTTATCTTTTTCAGAAACAGCACAACCTTCTGATGATAGAGAATTTTCAGAATTTTTTGCTAGTGATGATGATTCTGCAGAGTGTGGTATGTTTGAAAAATTCATTTTTTTTGTATATAATTTCTAATCTCTATGTGGCCCATTTCAGGTACAGCTGGCTTGGATCCTAAGTCATATATCAAATTTCACAAGCATCATGAAGACACCTCCAAGAAGAGAAAAACTGAAAATGCTACAAATAAGAAAACTGCAAATTTGGCTTCTAAATCACCTATTCCTTCTGAATCTGCTCCATTGGGTCGCTCCATTATTTCTTTTGCTAGACTCATCCTAGGAATTGACCCAGCTACTCGTAAAATTCCTGATCCTCCTTCCAATGAGATAGTCAATTAATGGCACACTTCCCAAACTGAGAGGGAGAGGATGATTAAAGAAATTCAGGATAAGCCACGTACAAAATTAACCCCAGCTCAGTAACAGTTAGTCATTGCCGAAACCCAAAAACTTGTTTCAACCTTCAAAAATCCAAAATTTGTCCCAACTACTGACTATGCTTTACCTCCTGGCCAGATGATTAATACAAAGTGGAAACATCAAGCTGAAGCACAATTGGCCCAAACTGGTATAAGCTGTTTTCGCTATCTTTGGGGATCTAGTATGGATGGAGAGTGGAACTCTATCATGATCACTCACATTGTTCTTGGATGGAAGGCCTGCTATCATGGGAAGGGTTTGATAAACTTTTCAGTTTCAGATGAGTCTGTTACAGACGAAGCAGTTTTTAGCATCCTAGAGAGGTGGATCTCTGGGCAGTCTAAAAAATTTTCTGATATGTCAAAAGATAAATAATCTGAAACTCAAAAGATTGAAAAGGTGAAGTTGAAAAAATGAAGGTTCAAATGTCTAAAAGAAGAAGAGAGGTAAGCATGTT
The DNA here is from genome assembly GCA_030280995.1 of Hemileia vastatrix. Lineage (NCBI taxonomy): Eukaryota > Fungi > Basidiomycota > Pucciniomycetes > Pucciniales > Zaghouaniaceae > Hemileia > Hemileia vastatrix. The sequence goes on from JASXTE010000004.1 coordinate 45,850,394, forward strand.
CATTTTCTAGCTTTTCAAATGTTTTTGAGACTAAATATAATATTTTTATAGTTGGGTGATGGACGAATAAACATGGCTTCATCTTTTTTGGTCCATGATATGGCTGGATTATTCAAAGATATCTGTATTCACTCTGATACTGAGGAAGGCCAAGATGGGAGTAGATTAAAACTTCCAATTCCTTGGAGAAGTGCAGGTTTGGTTTGATGTTTAAATGGACTTGACAGGGGGTCAATGTCCAAATCACTTGCAAATTCTAAATCTCAAACAGCCAAGGCAGCTATCAAAAAAAAGTTTGATCGAAAATTGAAGGTCCCTCAACCCCCAGGAACGGAAGGTGGTCAACCTGTTTCAGGTACCAGCAGTTTACCTACTGATGATATTGGTGAAGAAGCTTTTCCTGGGGATCTTTCAAAAGCCTTCTTAGATGAAACATACTACAATAATTTGTCTGTGGTAGAGCAGTCCCTTGTTGATACTGAGACAAAAGTCAATTTGGAAGATTTAGCAACTTTTATAGAATTTTACTGTTGCAAAAGTCAAGCTACTTTGAATGCAGAACAACTTAAATTGTTAAAAAAAATTGAATGCATTACTTGTTCAAACTTATTGAAGCTATACTATATTTGGTAAAAAAACTTTCTAAATATTAACCTTATTTTTCATCATAGCTTGGAGGATACATGTAATTCCTTTTACATACTCTTAATTTCCTTTCCCTAAGTTTATAAAGCTTCCTATAAGCTAAAAAATATTTAAATACAGAACTAAAATTAGAATGAGTATTAGAAGGGGTTTGATTGACTATTGATGATTAGTAAAAATATTTTATTTTTTCACCTTTTTATAACTCTAACTGCAGTGTAATATTTTTTTACAACTCCTTTTGTTTATTGCAATAGGTGAAAACTCACTTGAACAAATCATATAAGTTTTTTTTTGAACATGGTGAACTATATCCCTGAAACTATGATGCAATTTTATAAATTACAGGTTTGAGTATAATCTGAGTATGTTCTTTTTATTGTATATATTTGTTTTTAAAAACTTTATAAGTATAAGTCTATTTTCAAATTGATATTATACCTCTTCTACCGTCAAAAAGTCACTAAAGCATTCTAAAAAATTGACATTGTTGGCCATTATTCATCTTTGAAATACAGTAATATTAAGAAGATTATAAAAGTCCCTGTAGGATAAATTTTCATGACTGAATCATAATTACCTTTGCTTAACAATAACAGGGTATGGGACTTTTCTATGTGCCTCCATTTATTTTTGTCCTGGTAAAGTCTATGATTCCAACCTACAGAAAGAAAATTATGAAAAGTTATTTAATGGGCCTTGAATAAATGGTGTAAGCATAGCTAAAATGGAGGACTTCTTACCAGGAAAAAAAGCTAATAGAGCACTGAGGCACAATTTTCAGAAGTCACTCAAGATCATATAAGATAGAAAGTTTTAACAATAAGCAGTGCAATATACTTTCACTAATATTCTTTTTGGTACAGAGACACCCAGAGTTTTGGTCTGGCTTGTAAGTTATTTAAGCACTGAAGTTACTTCAAAGGTTACTTCTGATGTTACTTTAAGATACCTGAAAAACCACTTGACTGCAAGTCGTCTAACTTTTGACCTGGTGTTGTTACAACACACAATTCAAATTTTGGCTGAGAGTACCTAGATTCCACCTCATTAAATCCACAGACTCATACCTCACTGGCCTGACTTCCCCAAATTTATCTTCCTGAGACAAAACAGCACCAGCAGCAATATAACTTGAGTCAACCGCCAGATGAATTTTTTTAGCTTCCCTTCCATAATCAAACTTGTGAAGAATAATATCTTCACCCACCACCTTCTTCAACTTCTGAAAAGCCTCTTCACACTCTTCAGTCCATTCCCACTCTGCATCTTTCCTGGTCAACTTCCTTAAAGGTGAAGCCAACAAAGAAAAATCTTTAATTAAAATCATGAAATACACACAAACTCCCAAAAATCATCTGACTTCAGTAGTATTTTTAGGCCTTGGCCATAACTGAATTTTATTAACCTTCTTCTTTGCCATAATAATCCCTTCTTTACATATCACATGCGCGAAAATTTCCAGAGTTGGTGTAGACAATCCTATAGTACTAGCTATAGGTCTTGACCAAGGGGGTTGGAGTAAAACCAGAAGAAAAACCCCTGTCCCTTTAGAAAAAAAAGTGAGATTTACCTGTTACAGTAAATTGGTTTCTGTTACCACAAAGACCCTTTACCAAACACACTTGACTTCTTGATCAGTCAAGAAAGTAGTCCCCAGAAAGACTACCAAACCAAAGAGCTGAAATGTAGCCTAATCTCCACACCTGAGAAAGCAATGATACTTGATGTAGGTTGCAAATCCAAAACAGAGACAGAAATGATACTTGCTATAGCTTGCAAGACTATAACAGAGAAAACAGTTGCTAAGCTAAGTTAAATTAATAACTTACTTGCAACAAAAACAGCCAAATTGTGGTCAACAAACAGTGAAAACTAAGTGAGGAACAAGGATATCACCTCCAGATTGTTAAATGATAATTAAGGTTGCCCCAAACTGTCTTCCTGACTATATACATACAGACTACTAATCAAGAGCCCATGCACACCTGCAATTCTGGCGTTCCTGACCACCAAATTGCCTAAAACCTCCCTAAAAGTGTTTCCAGCCCTCCAGCATTGAGGCGGGCGGTCCTCCAGACACTGGGAAGCCCGCCTGAAGCAGCCTGACCACCCTGAAGCCAGAAAACCACCAAAAACACCCAAACTACTTATAAAGTTTACCTACACCTACTAAAACCCTTAGAACGCATAATTACACTACAACAGCATTGGTACATGAAATATAGAGAACATTCCTCTCTTTCCAATGGTACTAAGCACTTAACCCTAAGACTTAAGGTTAGCCCATAAAACACAAAAACAACATTCAACAGCAATCTTTTTAAAAATGAAAAGTGAGAAATTATCCCAAAAATCCTTATGCTATGAAAAATGTCCACATGACATAAAATATAGAGAACAACCTGGGCTATCCAATGGTAGCCTCCAGATCCCTGTATTCCCAATATTTGCTGCGTAATTCTAGAAAAATACCTAATTATTTAACAATGCCATTTAAGGCATACCGAAATACCACCAAATAAACCAAAAAAGGGCTTCGCCAATGTTGTAAGACCACACCAGAACACAACAACAAAACTTTGACCAAGAAATGGTCCAAAATGCCACTTCAATTTTAAACAATTCTCTCTTTAGAGTAATTGCATATTCCCAAACAAACCTCCTTATACCTGGGTTTTATTTCAGCACTTCATCTCCATAATCAGTGAAGGGTCCTTTAATTCCATTGTCATCAATAAAAATACCAGCATGAGTAGGTACCTCATCCTGTAAAATCCAAGCCATTTGTGCTTGATAAACTGCTACTGAATTAGTTTCTCCTTGAGGCAACCTAGTGAGCTGAAATCTTCCCAGAGGAGTCTCAAATGTCTTAAGTGGCTGTGAATCAGTGAGAAGCTCCCTTTCATCATAACCACCCATAATATCACCCAAACCATAACACACCCTTCCAGAGAAAGCTTCCACAAAGTCCTCCACACTTGGCGGCATCCCCACATTGTTGGTAGTAACTCTATTCAGGGCTCTAAGATCATGTACCACCCTGATTTTTCCATTCTGCTTTTTAACACAGAAAACTGGACTTGAGTAACTAGAAGTTGATTGTTCATACAATCCAGTCCTGACTCTTTCCCTAACAATCTTCACAAAATCATCACATATAGCTGCAAGAATTGAAATAGGTTGAATTTTCCAAGGTTCATGACAAACCACAGGAATCAAGTAAGGTTCCCCATAAGAGTGTTTCAACACACCCCTTTCGTCTTCAACAAATGCCACCACCTTCTCCCTTAGCACAATAACGTGCAACAACAACTTCTTTTCCTCCACAGATAACCAACCATCAGGACCAAAATTTACAACCTTCAACCTTTCCATTGTCACTCTAGAAGTTTCCTCAAAATCAGGATGATTCATCACCAGAGGAGTACAGTACGGATCTCTTGACAATGGAGGTCTCTTCAGCGGAGAATTCAATCCTACAGGCATAGGCTCATTGACAGGCCTAATCTTCTGCGCAACCTTCTTATACTTTGTGGCCCTACCATCAACTTGAGTGATCTTCAGGACGTCATCTTCACCAGACCTGAAACAAAAACCAAGGGTTTCCCCATTGCTCACATGTGTGGCCAAGGTAATGTTTTTGAAAGGTGTAGAAGAAACCCTAGCGGTGCACAATTGGGAGGACTTACTTTTACTCCCCAATCTCACCACTCCAAATCTTTTCCGCATATTTTTCAATAAAGATATATAACCCATTTTGTTTTTGAAATTTAATTAAATTTAATTGAAACTCTTGAAAAAGAACAAAGACTTGAATTAATAAACTTCTTGAAGAATTATTGCAAATAAGAGAAACATTAAAAAGAGAAAGTTGAAAATCCACTTGGTATATCTCCAAGGGAGCTGATCTACTACAACCTGGGATTTCCTCACCTTAGGGAGAGGTTGTAGCACTTGAGTGATCAGCCCTAATCATTCTATAAAAGACAAACTCTCTCTAGAGACTGTGTCACACTCCAAAAATCTTGAAGTGGCACCTACTTCTTTTCTCCTCCTACAACAATCCATGCATTGTCACATGGAAGACAAACCAGGCATGGTTTCCCAAACATCATCTCCAGAAGATGATAACCTCATGTGAAGCCTTCTCTCATCTTCACCAGTTAACTTTAAACTAATCCCCATGCCAAATTGATAGCCAATTCTTGCCTGGAAATCCATAAATAATGGCCTGCCTAAAACTGCTTTTACATTACCTTTAGCAATTTAAAAATGAGCCTTTGCGGAGGCTCCACCAACATCCAACTTAACAAATTCGGAGGTTCCCATCAACTCCGTTACATGACCACCTATACCTCTTAAATTTCCTTCAATACCAGTTTTGATGGGCAGGCCCAAATGAGTGGCCTCAAACAAAGAAATCAGGTTAATCTGTGAACCTGAATCCACTGATTCCCTAGCCTCCGTGCCATTCAGGGTAAAGTTGTCATATCCTAGAGGTGCAGAAAAATGAGTTCCAAACCCCTCTCCAAACTTCTCTGCATAATCACATATGTATTCCACTTCCCCAGAAGAAACCCTTCTCCTGGTCAACAACTTTTTCTGTCTATCAGCCAACCCAGGACTGATAGAATATAACTCTCCATAAGTGAGAGAAACCTGACCCTGATTCATCCAATCTAGAACAGAGTCCATAACATTTGATTGGCCAGAGACTACTGGCCTCTCAAAGTGAGCCCTTGGCTTCACCACCTTGGTCCTAGAATTGTCCTGAGGACCAGCACAACCAAATGATTTCCCATCTAAAGGAATCAAACCAGATCCCTCACCAGAACCTCTGACCCCAGCAGGCCTTGGCAATGAAGCCAATGGAACCTCCTCCTCAGAGTCAGAGTCCGCATCCATAGGCATTGGCTCAACATTAAGGTCCAATGCTCCAAAGCTAGGGGGGCCCATACTAGCAATCCCCTTCTGCATCTTATACAGCTCCTCTTTACTGTACTTCTTCATAGCTGTACCCAGTTTAATATCTTATTTAAAAGTCTTAGGATTTGGTTTGGCCTGAGAGCTGCTCTTTGGCCTTACCACCTTGCCTGCCTCTACATCATAAACACCACCCAAGCACTCACCACTTGACTGTCCTCCAAAAGAATATAATTCTAGTCCACCAAAGGAAGTAGAAGAAGTGACTTTGTTCACCTAATTCCCTTTCCCCTTGCTGTCTTCATCTTGCTTAGTAGAAGAATTCCCCTGATCAGGAATCTCCTCAAATCTTGGCCTCTGCTGATTGAGACCATCCCTTCTCCTGACCATATCCACAGGAGCCTGCCCCTCACTGAGATTGACAAACTGACCATCAGGGAACTATAATACCCTTCCATCAAACTCTACTTTTCCCTCTGACACATTTCTGTTCATGGACCAACAGTCATTGGACTTATGTCCTCTCCTTCCAAAATAAGAACAAACCCAAGGGTCACTCCTACCAGCCCACCTATCAAATTCCCTGGGCTGCGGAGGCACCTTATTGGCCTTCTTTGCCTCCTGCACAAAAATATGAAGCTGTTTGGTCAGATCAGCCAACTGCTCTACCACTGGGTCCCTCTCCTGTTTGGGAACCTTCACCATGTTCTTCTCTTCTTCACTACCTTACTCTCCGCTTCAGCCAAAGCCTCCCTGACTTTTCTGACATACTTGGCGCACTCCTCTTGATAAGTGTCCACCGCCAATAACTTCAGATGGGCCTCCACTGCCTCCTTCACCTTGTCCAAGGCAGGCAGCTTTTGATACGAATTATAGAGAGTCTTCATCAAGTATATCCTTGATAACTCTTTGAAAGCATCCATCCTGACATCTCTAGCCTGGGCGAACAAAAAACATCTTTGGCAGAATTTTCATGCGCCAGCTCCTCCACTTCCACCAAGTATTCCACGACAGGATCAAACTGTAGCAGAAACTTCCTGTAAGTGTGTAAGTTACCAACACTGCCATAAGACTGCCACTCACTGAAAACCTTTTTCAGATCCAACATAGTGAACCTGATGCCCCATCAATCTACCATTTCCCTACACAATAACTTCCTATCTATCTTCTTGTAGCCAGACATGGCCACAACCTCCTTCTCCACTGCTCTATCTCCAATGAAGAAGATGATTTTCTTCACCATGTCCAGGTAGGAAGCACTGTAAACACCAGCAGAAGCTTCATACTTCTCTAGAAACCACTTAACATCTTCACCATGAAACTTGGTGCCATCCCAAGTTTTGATCCTAACACATTCCCTAACCATCACAGCAGGCAGACCTTCCCCCCCACCTACAGTCAACACAGGAATTGAAGATCCAGAAGCCATTCTTCCAGACAAAAACAGCGAAAAGAGTCAATAACAGGCAAAAAAGAATCCAAGGAACTAACAGATCTGTACCCCACGTTGGGCGCCAGAAATGTACACAATCCTATAGTACTAGCTATAGGCCTTGACCAAGGGAGTTGGAGTAAAACCAGAAGAAAAATCCCTGTCCCTTTAGAAAATAGAGAGAGATTTACCTTATTCAGTAAATTGGTTTCTGTTACCACAATGACCCTTTTACAAACACACTTGACTGCTTGAGCAGTCAAGAAAGTAGCCCCCAGAAAGACTACCAAACCAAAGAGCTGAAATGTAGACTAATGTCCACACCAGAGAAATCAATGATAATTGATGTAGGTAGCAAATCCACACCAGAGACAGCAATGATACTTGCTATAGCTTGCAAGATTATAACACAGAAAACAGTTTCTAAGCTAAGTGAAATGAAGAACTTACTTGCAACAAAACAGCCAAAATGTGGCCAACAAACAGTGAAAACTGAGTGAGGAACAAGGATATCACCACCAGACGGTTGAATGATAATTAAGGTTTCCACAAACTGTCTTAATCACTATATACACATAGACTACTAATCAAGAGCCCATGCACACCTGCAAATCCAGCGTTCCTGACCACCAAATTGCATAAATCCTCCCTAGAAACACTTCCCAGCCCTCTATTACTGATGCGGGAGGTCCTCCCGGCACTGGGAAGCCCGCCTGAAGCAGCCTGACCACCCTGAAGCCAGAAAACCACCAAAAACACACAAACTATTTAGAAAATTCACCTTCAACTACTAAAACCCATAAAACACATAATTACAGTACAACAACATTGTGACATGAAATTTAGAGAATATTCTGCACCTTCCAATGGTACTAAGCACTTAACCCTAAGACTTAAAGTTAGCCCATAAAACACAAAAAACAAAATTCAAAAGCAATCTTTTAAAATGAAAAGTGAGAAATTATCCCCTAAATACTTATGCTATGAAAAATTTCCACATGACATAAAATATAGAGAAAACTGAGGGTATCCAATGGTAGTATCCCGATCTCTGTAGTCCCCATATTTGCTGAGTAATTCCAAAAAATTACCTAATTATTTAAACAATGCCATTAAAGGCATACCAAAACATCACCAAATAAACCAACAAAGGTCTCTGTCAATTTTGAAAGACCACAGCATTAAATATTTTCTTAAAATGCAACAACTTTGCAGAAGTCATGCTCAAAAATTTATTTAAAAATCTTTTGAATAAGAGAAGAAGTATGGGACAAATCCCATGAAGAATACACTTTTAAAAAGGCTGATGAATTACTTATTTCTACAGTCCACTTCAATTTACAGTGTAATAAAAAAATTAAAAGACCCATTTGTAAGTCCATTTGTTGTTAGAAGAATGGTTGACAATCATGTAGTTGAGGTTATCCTGTACTCTCCCTATGACAGGATACATCCTTTTTTTCCAATATCTCTTCTGAAACCTTGCACATCCAATAGTGATTTATTTCCCAAAAGGAGGGGAAGACCAAAGAAGACCCCTAATGAAATCACTGAGACAGCAGAAATTGATAATATTCTAAATTTCAGAATAATCACTGCTGAAAACTGTACTGAATACTTATTGAGATTCAAGAATAAATCTTCTGAATATGATTCTTGGGTACCTGGGAAAGAGATATCCAACCTTCCTGCTCTACTAAAGAAATATAAAAAAAAATCATAGAATTTTTTTATTGTTTTTTTGAGTGAGGGAGTGTCAGCCAGGCTAATAGACTTACCCAGTAAAATAATTTATTATTTACTGGGATGAAGCCACATCTTTAAATTCTTATTTTAAAAATTATATTATATTTACTTAAATAATTACTTGTAATAATTTAACTAATTAAAATAAGTAAATTAAGTAAATATTTAAAAAAATAAATGTCCCCCATATTTTTATTCCCCAACACCATCCTCATGACAGGTCAGGAGTGAAATAAAAATATATTAATACAAAAATTTAAATTCAAATTATATTATTTTGAAAAAAATGACATTTCCAGAAAACTTTAAAATAAATTAAATAATTGGTATATACAGTAAATACATTTTATTGAAACATTCTTTATAAAACATTCTTAATTTTTGCAATATCTTATTCTGGAATCTTCTTTCTCTCATACTTCTGTATATAGAATTTTAGCTCCATGGTTTCTCTCCTTTTTGCCTATATAAGGCCTCCCATTTCGGTTTTTTTTTATTGTTCCATTCTCACCTTACAAAAATTTATTATATTTATATAACACACATCTATTACTATTATTACTATCTTAGTACTTAAATCTTTTTACTTTTAAGTTTTCAAAGTAATAATAATAATTATCCTTTACTTTTCATTGAGTATTAAACTTATAAAGTTCAAAATTATGTACCTTTTTGAAATCTTGATTTTCCCACCTATCACTGCCTTTGGACTGCCATTAAATCTTCTAGACCAAAAGTAACCTATTGAAAAATCCTAACATCTGGACAATTGAAAAAATTGGTAATAGTAACTATTTTTCCATCCCCTTTAATTTTTCAAATCTCCTTTACCAGTGATGAAGGAAGAAGGACTATTAATAGAATATTTGACAGGAATTTTTTTTTAAAAATTCCGAAGTTGTTGAGAAGGCTCACATTGCCGGTGACATGATGAGTTGCTCCACTGTCCAAGATAGCATAGTCATCAGCAATTTCTTCAGGGGGCCATTTGGCACTATTCAGATCTATATGTTCAACCATTTCATTGAGTGCTTCAATATTTTTTTCACAGATAGTGATTTCATTAGCTTCAATTTGAACATCTCTAGCACAAATGGGGCCACTTTGAGGGAATTCAAAGGGAATATAGACCTTTTTGTTTCTTGCATTGTGATTAGAAGCAAAAGTAGGTGCACCTTCATGCATAATGTATAGCTTAGGTGATAAATTCTCAGAATGAGGATTATATGGAAAATGGGCCATAATATTGTAGACAATCATATAATACTAGCTATAGGATTTGACCAAGGGAGTTGGAGAAAAACAAGAGAGAAAATTTCCTGTCCCTTTTAGAAATACCAGGTGAGATTAATTTGCTACAGCAAATTGGATACCATTAAAATAACCCTTCCAACACAATTCTTTACTGCTTAACAAGTCAAGACAGTAGCCTAGATGACTAAAAAGCAAAGAAAACCTGAAATGCAGAAAGATCCACACCAGAAAACCTAAACACTGTGCACTTGTTTCACAGAAAACAGCAATAATAATTGATGCAGGTTGCAAAGCTACACCAGAGAAACCAGATGCCCAAGTTAAGTTAAATGAAGAACTAACCTTGAAATAAACACAGCCAAATGTGGCCAAAAATCAGTGAAAATAGAAAGGAAAAGTGGTCTAATTACCAGATGGTTGTATGATAATTAAAGTGGCCCAAAACTGTCTTATTCAGTATTTACACACAGACCCCCATCTAAAAATCTATGCTACATCAACTAATTAGGTGTTTCTTCCAGCCAAACTGCATATAAACCCTCTAGAAGCGCTCCCCAGCATGCTATGGTAGAGGTGGGAGGCCTGCCTGAAGCCAGAAAACTACCAAAAACAACTAACAAACCAGAAAACAGAAAACACCTTAAAATGTAAAATATGCTAAAAAATCATCAAGACATAAAATGTAGACAAAAATCAGGGCTATCTATTAGTAATAAACACTTAACCCTAAGACTTAAGGTTAGCCCAGAAAATTCAAAAAAACAAAATTAAACTTTTATAGCAAAAAATGAAAAGTGACCAAAAGAGCCCTTTAAACTTGGAATAAAAAAATATCATCAAAACATAAAATATAGAGAAAGCCCAGGGCTATCCAATTATAATAGCCTCATACCTGTAGCTCCAATATTCAGCCTTTGAACCCAGAAAAACACCTTAAGCAGAAATGAATGCCATTTAAGACATCACCAAACCATACCAAACTACACAACAAAGGCCCCAGCCAATGTTGGATGACCACAACATCAGCAGTGGAATGTAATTCATGGCATTATTGATGTGCACCAGGAGGCCTGTAAAAATCAGTTTTCCTCTAAGGTTGAGTGGCAGCATGAAGAGAGGGTTCAACAGAGTAGTCACACTAGGTGATGATGAAATGCCTTCTCTATCAGCTCTATTTTGGATCAGACTTTGCATGAGTTGAAAGAAGTGTTCAAATGACACAGACTTTGAATCGGGACAGTAATACAAAGGTACACATAGATCAAAATAAAGGTCTTTCAATGAGGAGGGCAGCAAGGCATGTGCCATTAGTGCTTTGAAAAATTTGTTGTCAAAAAAAATCCTTTTCTTTCTATTTCATCAAATAATTTATTGAATGCCTCCAAGTATTTGCTATGTGATGTTAATTTTGTTTGCTTCAAATTGATGATGTTGCAGATGGCAGTCATTTTGGAAGTATGATTAGTCCTGGTAAATTTATTACTAATATGAAGATATGTTTGACAGTCTTTCCAGTCAGTTTAGAATTTATGATTTAACTTAGGGGCAATTGAATTCACAAGAATAAGATTAGTGACTCTTTCTTCAAATTCATCAGGTCCAGTGCCATCATTCATTGCATATGCTTGTGTACTAAAAAAGTCTTTGATAAGAACTACTACATTATTATGCCAGTCAGAATAGCTGGTTCCATTAGTTTCAATGGTAGGGATAGCCTTAGTAAATTCCAACACTTTTATCAAGGTCCATTGGCAATCAATCATGCTAATTGGGGCCTGCTGCTGTTGTGATGTCATGTGCAGAGGTATGGCACAAGAATGATTGGAGGCATAAGCCTTCCTGAAGGGGGAGGTTGATCTCCCCATTGGTTTTGCCTTATTCAGCTCACTCATGTCTTTTCTAAGTGGGTATAGCAATAGTCTGAGGTAGACAGTACAAAGGGGAGTAGTAGGGATGCAGGTGGAAAGACAGAAGGGGGATTGGGATGGGCAGAAGAAGCAGTAAGAGGTTTTATAGTAAGACCTCCAATAGCCTCTGTGAGATCCTTGATAGGGTTGGGTAACTGTTCCAATGATTAACACAAGGTAGCTGAATATGTCAGGGGCTCATTGAGTGGGGGAGAGTTTAGTTTATTTTTGCACACAGAAGGGGTGAGCAGTAAGGGGGGATCATGGATAGGGGTGAGAGTAAAGGGTGAAGAGGAAGCAGGAATTGAAGTGAGTATAGGGGCAGGGGTGATAGAGGAATTAAGAATATTATGGTGGGAGGAGGAGTTTGTTTTGTGAGTGGTATGAGTAGTAGGATGAGTGAGAGGGTCAATACCAATTCTTTGAAGCTCTTTGTTGGAGATGTAGCAAGTAATTTGGGTAGTTCTTTCTTTTACCAGCACTAGATTTAGGTGAGTCTTTTTCAGACATGTGCTGGGGGTCTTTCAGCTAATGATGTTCCTAGTGTGGCTAATGTTGTAAAGTTTTTTTATGGCTATTATTTTATAGTCCACGGTGAAGAAAATCCTATAGTACTAGCTATAGTCCTTGACCAAGGGGTTTTGAGTAAAACCAGAAGAAAAACCCCTGTTCCTTTAAAAACAAGTGAGATTTACCTGTTACAGTAAATTGGTTCCTGCTACCACAAAGCCCTTTTCCAAACACACTTGACTGCTTGATCAGTAAAGAAAGTAGTCTCCAGAAAGACTACCAAACCAAAGAACTGAAATGCAGACTAATGTCCACACCAGAGAAAGCAATGATACTTGATGTAGGTTGCAAATCAACAACAGAGACAGCAATGATACTTGCTATAGCTTGCAAGACTATAACAGAGAAAACAGTTTCTAAGTAAAGTTAAATGAAGAACTTACTTACAACAAAACACAGCCAAATTGTGGCCAACAACAGTGAAAACTGAGTGAGGAACAAGGATATCACTGCCAGATGGTTGAAATATTATTAAAGGTTCCCCAAACTGTCTTCCTCACTATAAACACACAGACTTCTAATCAAGAGCCCATGCACACCTGCATATCCAGTGTTCCTGATCACAAAATTGCGTAAAACCTCCCTAGAAGCGCTTCCCTCTCACTAGAATTGAGGCAGGCGGTCTTCCTGGTTCTGGGAAGCCCGCCTGAGGCGGCCTGACCACCCTGAAGCCAGAAAACCACCAAAAATACCCAAACTACTTAGAAAATTCACCTACAACTACTAAAACCCTTAAAACACATAATTACACTACAACAATGTTGGGACATGAAATATAGAGATAATTCCGCTCTTTCCAATGGTACTAAGCACTTAACCCTAATACTTAAGGTTAGCCCATAAAACACAAAAAACCAAATTCAACAGCAATCTTTTAAAAATGAAAAGTAAGAAATTATCCCCCAAATACTTATGCTATGAAAAATGTCCACAAGACATAAAATATAGAGAAAACCCAGGGCTATCCAATGGTAGCCTCCAGATCCCTGTAGTCCCAATATTTGCTTTGTAATTCCCGAAAAAAAACCCAATTATATAGATAATGACATTTAAGGCATACCAAAATACCACCAAATAAACCAACAAAGGGCTCCACCAATGTTGGAAGACCACATCCTCCCTCTAATAGAGAATATCCACACTCTCCTATACAAAAACCACAATGTTCAGCTTTCTTTCCAAATCTGCTACTGAAATGGGCCCCTGCAAATACTGCATTGACAATAATCTCATCTGCTCCATCTCACCACCAGTTCATCCCTACAGAGCCTCCTGTGATGCCTGCCACACTAGAAAAAAAACTTGCTTCAGACCTGGTCCCTTGTCTTCTGCAACTTCTTCACCTACTCCACAACCTGATCCACCTTCCACCAGCGCTAAAAAATCCAGGCCTTCTATCCTGATCCCCAGACTGGTCCACAAATTACACCCTCCAAAAAAGAGTTTCCACACTACTATTACCACTACTTCTACCATCCCTGGTCCATCTGATGGTAAACACAAAACTTCTTCATACTGAGCTCCAATCTGACCAAATTCCAGTTCATTTTCCTCTTGACAGTGATGATGACAATGTAAGAACCAATAAAACACCCCCACCTAACCCATTGCTCACCATTAAGGACAAATTTTAACAAAATTCTTCTCAAAAGAAGCATCTCCTATTAGACTATTTCCAATCCACTCCTGCTAGGAACCCACAGGATCTTGAGAAAAGGAAGAACCTCATACACCAATTCAAAGCTAATGCTGAACATATTGTCACATCTCTTGATTATCTTATGCCTCTTACTCTTGATTAATCTCTTGAAATAAAAATGAAAAAATCTTGACCTCTCCAGACTTCCTGAATGTAGCCTATCATCATAAAAAAGTTCCTCAGTTTACAATCTTGGGGGACTAATCCTCAGTTTTAAGTCTTGGGGGACTAACAGCCCTCATTTTTTAGTCTTTGGGGACTCAAAAACCCTCAGTTTATAGTCTTGGGGGACTAAAAACCTAAATCAAAAAGACAGAACCAGAGATGAAAACATTTAAGACCCAAAGGAACAAACTAACATTCTGGGATAACTGTTCTACAGAGCAGCCAGCTCATCAGTTACCCCCACACTTTCCTTAACAAAATTCAGAGACTCCCCCTTGGATGCCCTCTGCCAGAATCATACCAAATCCCCTTATCAGTTTATAGTCCTGAACTACTCAACCATTAACACCTCCTCAGTTTATAGTCTTGGGGGACTGTACCATTTCTCAGTTTAAAGTCTTGATGGACTAACAGTAATCTTCAGTTTAATATCTTGAAGGACTGATGCATAACAAGGGCGGCGCCACCTCCATGCACAATGCACTGCTTCCAACCTTCTGAAATACCACTCTTTCTACACCATCTACCATCACTGATAATTCTGCTAATTTATCTATTTTCTTCCCACTATTGCTCCTTCACAGCTCATGGCTGGATCACCTAATTTTAACCCATTGGACCTTCCCTGCTTCACTGCTCCAAAATACTATGCTTGCAAACAGTGCATCCACATGTGCAGACCTTGCACTTTCACTCTTCCTACTCCTCAGGCCAAACTCTATAACAGGGCCTGTGATTCTTTAAACTCCAAAAATAAAAGGTGTGACAGAGATCCCAACTACCCAATACCTTAGCATTCACCTTTGCATAAATATATATCCAGATCACCTACCAGGTCACCAGAATATGGACCTGATTTTTCCTCCTTGTCATATGCTCCTTCCAGAAGATCACAAGGCTCTACTCCCAAACCCAAGCCCAAACAACCAGTTTTATCATCCCAAGAATTTATTTTCCTCTTTGAAACATCATCAAAAATAGTGCCAAAATCAGCTCCTAGGCTGCTAGACCGTGTCCAGGTGGCTATCCTGTCTTCAAGTGGCCCGCCCGCCTCATCAGAAAACAAAAATCAGGCTCAAAACATCCAAATTCAACCAAAAAACAACCAAATTCTTCCATCCAACACCACGACCTCCTAATGCACCCAGAGCAATGCGTGCCTCCATCATTTCCTCTTCTATTAACACCAGAACAGCCAATACTGCTTCTAAAGACAAAACTCATGTTTCTTCAGGAGAAAACAACTTCACCTCTCCTCTGGCTGCCAAATATTCTTCTGATTCCTCTTTTGCTTCTGAATCCTCATCCAGCAGATCACCATCTCCTGGTCCTGCCCTCAATCAAACTGGCACTCCTCTGCCAACATCTAGTAAACCTGCACCAAGAAATAATATAAACACTGACAACAACAACAGCCCTGCTGCTGCAACCAGAGCCCAGGAACTTCTTTCTTCTCCTTCATCCTCTCAGGACAATTCAGAGAATTACCCAGAAAATCCATACCTACATCTGGTGGACCCTGCTACAATACCTATTCAACACTCTTCAGCCATCCATATTCCAGCTGCATACAAATTTGAAGATATCCTAATCTGTAAATACCAAAATAAATTAACAAAATACAATTTCTTCAACAGAGAATATTTATTGAACAAATTCTTCTGATTTAGTTGGAACCCCGCCTCCTGCAACTGAATTTGGAACTGGCCAACCCCTAGAAACTACCTTGACTCTGGATTGCGCTGATATGAAGCAACTCCTTAGCATGAGGTGTTCAAACATGCTTTAAGCCTTTGCTCTTCATAATCCATTGAATAATTTTGAGAAGAATCTAAGAAAAAAACTCCTTGATGACCACTGGAAGATTTCACGAATTATCAAGAACAATATCCTGCACTCCATTCCTACTTCTTCTTCTTCTTTCCAAAATTTACATTCCAATGCAGTTCCAGACCATTATAACCCCTATAATATCTCCAGCCGCTTGCACTACAGGTAACACATTTCTTCCTCTAATCCAAATAAGAAACAAAAACGCCATAACCATCCGGAGCAACCACCAGAAGCTTCTTCATCCCGTCATTAAATAAAAGAATTTAAACAAAATTACTAACTATAAAATAATAACAGCTAACAGATGTATGAAAAATTTATTTATTTTATTTTTACTTTTATTTTTATTTTATTTTTATCTATATTTTATTTATATTTATATTTTTAACTACTAAACTACTAACATCCTAAAAAAATTAAGAATGAAATTAAGATGAAATAAACAAAAAAATATGAAATGAATAATTATTACAAATGGTATCCCTCAGCCAATTGATGAGCTGATCCTCTGCTACCTTACCCACATCCAAGTGCACCTTGATGTGGATACACAAATAAATATTTTTAAATGATTAATGATAAAAAAAATTAGAAATTAAAGAAAATAATAAACAATGAGACACATAAATAAATGAAATAAAATAAAAAGAAAATAGCATTGCCCGGACAATTGATGAGCCTTTCCCCACCCATTCTTGCCCACATCCAGGTGACCCTGATGTGGTAACAACATAATTTTTGTGATTTTTCCTCTTTACATCCTACTAACCCCCATAAAAAATTAAAAGAAATAAAGAGAAAAAAGAAAATAATCTAAAACTACTATCTAACACAACCATAAACACAAAATTCAAAATATAAAAAAATAAAAAGTCTGGCTCCATAGAAAGTCCAGTCCAAAGAAATGATCACTGGGTGGGCTCCCTCCAAAAAGTAAAAATGATGGGAGACCACCAGTGATCTGGCACCACTCCAAGGAAACAAAGAAGCCAGTCCAAAGCCAGTATAAAGTCATAGTGGACTAGAAACCTGAATAAAAAAACCAGAACTAGGATTCAACTAGGACAAACAAAATAGTTTAAACAGACATTATGGGTTAACTTTTCTACAGAGCAGCCAGCACATCAGTTACCCCCACACTTGCCAAAATAAAATCTAGAAGCCCCCCCTGGGTACCTTCTAACAAAAACACAACATCCTACACAGAAAACCAAAACCAATAAGCGTGAAGATTCCGGTGTGGTAGCCTAAAGTTTAGTACGGCACCTAAATATGTAAATGGAGTTATCACGGCATGCAAGATTGGTGTTATTATTTTTTTTAAAAAAGGGGTTTTGTTTAATTTATTGGAGTTTTAAATATGAAGAAATTGGTCACGAGCAAATGCCTACACGAAAACAATTTATTTTGCGGAGAAAACTTATTTTTACGGTCTGAAAAATTTATAAGTATTAAGTCGAGTCACTCAAGAACCTTGGGAAATTTTCCCAGAATTTTTACTATTTTTCTTATATTTTTAAATGAATTTTAAAGTTTTATAGAAATATTTACGTTTTTCAAAAATTACTTAACTTTGATGAATTTTCACGGGATAATTAGAGCTGCGCAGACTACGAAAATTAGTTTGGTAGGTAAAGGGGAAGTAGCTCTATTATGTGTAATTTTTCTAGATTTTTTATTATGGTTTTAAGGTTCTAAATTGAGTCCGGAAGTCCGGACGGACTCCGTTTCGACTCCGTACGGACTCCGTACGGACTCCGCTTTGACTCCGTACGGACTCCGTTCCGGCTCCGTACGGGCTCCGGATTGACTCTGGAAGAGCTCTGGAGGGGAAAACTTAGGCACGTGACTAGGAATACTTAAGCGACTCTCAAACTCGAAATTGAGGGGGGGGACACATCATACAGCTTAATCATTAACTACCACGGTCTCATTTTTTTATTACTCAACAAATTAAAATAAATTGTAATACCCTTATAACTTTATATTTTATATATAACATTTTAGAAATACTACTCAACAATTAAAATCACACTTCATACAGGGTATCTTTAGAAAGGTCTTCATCGCTGGGACTTGATTATTGCTGTCTCATATAAAATTCAAATTATTATAAAAACATAAAAGTCAATCTTTTCAGATCTTTCACTGGTACACCTTAATTGTTGTTATCAGTATTTCTTTCTCAACAGCCACTTTTATTCAAATCTCAATAAGCGTTAATTATTTTAGAGTTTCATTATTTTTATCAATCAGATCTAAGTAGATTGGTTAGCTTAGTGATTTAGAACACCTACTTTGTTAATTTTATTGGAAGGACGGGGTTTTCAGCTAAATCCACATATCTCCTCCGGATTCTGCTTACAGCAAGGCGACTGTAAGAGTTTACCTTACCATAGTTGGCGCCCAACGTGGGGTTCGATTTCTCTAGCTTTCTTTAAAAGACTTACTTGGATCAAGAACGTTATTAGCCTGCAAGAGGCTTATTTTCTGGAACTCTAATTGGATTTTTGTTATTGGCCTGCAAGAGGCTTGTTATTTTATCGATTGTTAACGCTTTTCATTACTTATTGGGATGTCTTCTTCTGCTGTTGCTTCTGGATCTTTTAACCCTCTTACTCCCTCAGTTAGAATTGTTTCTTGGGATGGCCCAAAGTTTGATGGGGAGGAGGTTAAATGGTTCATTAGCAGGTATGAAGCTGCTGCTGCTGTTGATGGTGCTTCCCATGTGGATATGGTGAAGCAAGTTAGATTTTTTATTGCCGATAGGGAGGTGGAAAAAGAGGTTATTGCTATGCAGGCATTTAAGGACAAGGATTGGGTTAAGCTTTCTAAAGCTATGGTTGATAGATGGGGTGTTAGGTTTACTATGATGGACCTCAACAAAATTGTAGGTGACTGGCAAGCTAAAGGTGGTGTTTCTTCAATGGTGGACTTCAAAAAACTTTGTGTTCAGTTTGATGAAGTGGTAGAATATCTTATATTGGTGGATGAATTAGTGCATGAAAATCAAGCAAAAGATTTGTTTTGGTCAGCATGCAGTAGGGATATTCGAATGGACGTCTTGAAGGATCTCTCAAGAAAGAATTTAATGAAGGAACTGCCAAACGGTGAGCAGAAGTTACCGGCTCTGGAGGTTATTAAAGAGAACATCCAAGCCCATCTAAAGTTATTAGCGTTGGACAAGTATCAAGAGTCTTGCACTCAATATGTCAGTAAGGTTAGCGAAGTTTTGGCCGAGAACAACGATATTATGGTCAAAGCCCAGGAGGCCAAGAAGGCACAAATGGGTGTTCCTGCTGCAAAAGTTGAGGGCAATGTAGACAACAAGATGGTCGATCACTTGGCCGATTTAACGAAACAGCTAAAGATATTTGTCCAAGAGACTCAAAAGGCCAGTAAGGCCCCAATCGCTTCCTCGTCGACATCGACTTCTTATCAGTCTAGAGGTTATGAACGTCGAAATTATAATGGCAATAACAACGGTAACCGCTTCCCAGGCAATGGGAGAAATGGTGGGAATGGTGGTAATGGATATAGAGGTGGCTACGATGAGCCAAAGGTGTGCTCCTATTGTAATAGGAGGGGTCATAGAGCAACAGTTTGTTTTGCTCTTGATAAGGATATGGATGCTGGGCGAGTTTTATTTGATGGTAAAGTTTATAAATTTCCTGATGGTTCGTTCATCAAGCCCAGTGATGGACAGTCTCCTTCTGATTTGGTCAGAAGAAGTTTAACGGCTGAAAGAAGAGCCAGATTTGAAGAGGTGACGGATGAAGATGTTAATGCCAAGAGTGGCAAAAATGGTAACGGTAATGGTGGTAAAGCTGACAAGGGCAAGGAGAAAGAGGTCAGTAAAGCCACATTTTCTACTTCTTTTGGTGGTTTAGAGCTGGCGACGGTTGCCCAGGTGGAGGGTAGCTGTATGGCTGGCGAATACGATGTTAATGCTGCTAGAAGAGCAGCCGCTACTAAGGCGAAAAGTAGCATTCAGAGCCAATTGAGGGCTAATCCTGGCAAGGCCAATAACAAAGTGAACCCTTACTCTAAGGACAAGAATTCTAGTGCTCAAACTGCCGCCAACAAATTGAACCCTTACTCTAAGGACGAATTATATAAAATGCAGAAGGGGATTGCTGATATGGGGCCCCCTAGTTATGGCAAGTTTGATTTAAATGGTGAGCCTATGCCAGAGGATGATTCGGATTCTGAGGAGGACGTACCGTTGGCGTCTCTACCCAGACCAAGTTTTAGCGGTCCCATCCCAATGGAGGGAGTAAGAAGGACTAGCGATGGATCAGGATTAGTGCAAGAAGCTGGTGACGGAGTTAGGGTTATAGAAAGTGAAGATGTTATAATGGGGGGTGAAGATGGCTCGGTTGGACCTCAAGAGGTACCCAGGGCCAAGGTTGTTAAATCAAAGGTCCAGTATGAGCGGCCAGTAGTTTCTGGTCAAGCTAATGCGATGGACGCAGTTTTGAATAGGGTGAATCAACTTCAGATTCCCTTATCTTTGGGGGAGTTGTTTACGATTAGTCCGGCGCTTGCTGAAAAGCAAAAGAAGCATTTGACGAGGCGTCGGGTTTCCACTGGAGAGGTGGAATATATTTGTGAAAATGCTGAAAAGTTTGGGGAAGATGTAGATACGCATTTTTCCGCTCCCCTGGGTTACCTGGTGGTAACTCTAAATGGTAAAGAAGTAAAGGCCTTGGTCGATTCAGGGTCTCAAATTAATTTAATTTCATTGGAGCAAGCGACAAGTATAGGCTTGCCAATTAAAAGTGGGACTGGGGGAAACCTCAGAGGTATTGGAGGGCATGCAACAGAGCTAATGGGTACAGCTGAGCATGTCAGGCTAGGCATTGGTGGATCTGTTGGTAAGGTTCACTTTTATGTGGCCAGAGGAGCAGTCAAAACTGTTCTTGGGGGTCCTTTTTTGATGGATTTTGAGGCCAGGATAGGGTATCAAGCTGGCATGGGGATTAGTTTGGAGATCACTGGTGAAGATATGCGGAGGTTACATATGCGGTTAGCGCCTCCTGGAGATGAAGGTTGGGAAACACGGCCAGGGATTACTACTCTGTGCCAGTGTTGTGTTTGCACCAAGAAGCGGCATATTAAACGGACGGCTTCTGGTGAATTATGTTTGTTGAAAAGGGATGAAAGCCCTCATTTTTTGGGGTAGCAGGGGCTGATCACTCAAATGTTGTAATCTCTCCTCAGGATGAGATCCCGGATTGCAATAGGTCAGCTCACTTGGAGATAATTCAAGTGGATTCTCAATTATTTTCTGTTAATATTACTTTGGAGTGCAAATACGTTTTGGACTTTTCTATATGTTTATTGGATTTACCCTGTTTTTCTATTAAATTTAAAAATGGTAAAAAAGGCAAAATGGGCCAAATTAGGTTGGATAAAAATTGGAAGGGTATGTTTTTGGGCCTCCAGCAAGAGGTTAAACTGCAAGTATCTCCTTCTATTATGGACCTCCAGCAAGAGGATAAACTGCAAAAATCGTATCAAAATCCGATTAAAAATCTTGGTATAATTAAAACACAAAAAAATAATTTATGTGAAAATGTTATTCCGGACCTCCAGCAAGAGGGTAAACTGCAATTATCTCATCAAAACCAAATTAAAAATCTCGGTATAATTAAAACACAAAAAAATAATTTTTGTGAAAATTCTATTATGGACCTCCAGCAAGAGGTTAAACTGCAATTATCACCTTCTATTTTGGACCTCCAGCAAGAGGGTAAACTGCAAATATCACATCAAAATCCGATAAAAAATCTCAGTATAATTAAAACTCAAAAAAATAATTTTTGTGAAAATTCAATTCCGGTCCTCCAGCAAGAGGTTAAACTGCCGACTTTCTTTACGGGTGATTTACTGTTGGAAAAGGGAAGCAAAGGTGTTGGAAAATCTGTTTATAAATTAGACGAGGGAAAGGAGAAAAGGGTAAAATTTAAAAATGAAATAAAATATTTTTCTAATTTTTCTTATTCTGATTCTGGCGATGAAGAAGAATCATTTGATGAAAGCTTTAATGGCGATACAAAAGAAAATGTTTTACCTCAAGTTAATTTAGATGTGGACGCAGCCAAATATAAGAAAGTAGCAAATAAAGTTCGACCTATTAATGAACCGCTACCTGCTGAATTAAATCCACCTTTGAGAAGACCAAGGTTATCAAGAGATCCTTATGAAAGTCCCTTGGTAAAGAATCCGCCTGAATTTTCTGAGACGTCAAGAATCACTTTTGAGAGACTGGGTGTTGTTAATTTTGGACCTGATGGTTGGTTGTCTGGAGAAGAGAAGAAGTTGTTGTTGGATGTGATGGTCAAGCGAGAGAAGGCCATTGCTTTTGTAGAAGAGGAGAGGGGTGTGTTGAAGCATTCCTATGGGGAGCCTTACAGGATTCCTGTGGTATGTCATGAACCGTGGCAGCAGAAACCGATTCCTATTCCAGCTGCATTGAAAGAAGCTTATATCGAAGTTGTCAGAGAACGGATACGCACTGGACTGTATGAGCAATCAACGTCAAGTTATTCTAGTCCGGTATTTTGTATCAAGAAACCGAATGGCAAGCTTAGAGTTGTTCATGATCTTAGGGAATTAAATAGGGTTACAATAAAGGATGCTGGGATACCACCTAGTGCTGAGGAGTTTGTAGAAGCGTTTGCAGGGAGAGTGTGTTATGGTTTGGGAGATATTATGGGTGGATATGATGAGAGAGAGTTACATCCGGACTCAAGGCCTCTCACTACATTCGATACGCCACTTGGACGTTTACAGTTAACAAGATTACCTCAAGGAGCAACAAATTCGGTTGCAGTTTATCAAGCTCAGATGGCTTGGATCCTTCAAGATGAAATTCCACAATATGCTGGAATCTTTATAGATGATGGAGGAATTAAGGGACCAACAACCGACTATGATAACCAGGTGTTGGAAGAGAATCCCGGGATACGCAAATTCATTTGGGAATTTGCAATTACATTAGAAAGAATCTTGTTTCGAATTGAAGAGGCTGGTTTAACTATTTCAGGTTCAAAATTTTCATGTTGTGTGCCAGCCTTAGAAATATTAGGCCATGTGGTATGTAGAGAGGGTAGGATTATGTCCAAGAAGAAAGTTAACAAAATTCAGTCCTGGCCAAGACCCAAGAATACGACCGAAGTTAGAGGGTTTTTAGGTGTTTGCGTATATGTTAGAATGTTTATCAAGGACTTTTCTTCATTGGCAGCTCCATTGAGACGGTTAACGAGAAAGGATGCAGACTGGGAGTGGGATGAAGAGTGTGAGAAGGCGTTTGTGAAGTTGAAGGAGGTTGTAGGGAAGGATTTAGTCCTGCACAAGTTAGATTATGGAAAAGATGCTGGTAGAATTTATTTAGCAGTTGATTCAAGTCAGGTTGCAGCTGGGGCAGTTTTGTCTCAGATGGATAAAGCTGGTTACATCAGGCCAGTTAGGTATGAATCTGTAGTATTTACTGAGGTTGAATCAAGATATTCTCAACCAAAATTGGAATTATGTGGTGTGGCGAAAATACTGAAGAAGCTTCAGCATATTTTGTGGGGGCAACATTTTGAGTTGCAAGTGGATGCGAAATCGTTAATCCAGATGATTAATTCCCCAAGTTTACCGAATGCACCCATGACGAGATGGGTAGCTTTTATTCAACATTTTTCGTTTGATTTAGTTCATAAGCCTGGCAAAACTTTTACTATGCCAGATGGTTTATCAAGGAGACCACCCACTGAAGAAGATTCAGACTCAGAAGAGTTCGATGAAGATATACCTATTATCAAAGCCAGCACTAAAGGAGCTGAAGACTTTCCATACCTCCCCCATGAGGTTAAACTGGCAGGACTATTGTGTTTAGATTATGGTGATGATGACCTCCACCAAGAGGATAAACTGGAAAATAGTTTTTATGTTAATAAAGGTGTAGATAAATTCGGCAGAGAGGAGGTAGAAGAAGATGTGGTGTATGTAGAGGAAAATGGATTGGTAGTGTGGGATAGTAGTAAATTAAGGAATGGTGTATATGTTGGAGAATTAGAGAATTTAAATAAAAAGGTGGATAAAGAGAAAGAGGTATTTTCAAATACGGTTTTCGAAGGATCCAAAGGTTCAGAAGAAAAACGTCGACATAGCTCGATTAAAGATTTATTTAGGGGTCAACAATTATTGGCTCATTCATGTGCAGGTGATATTGGTGATAGAGAAGTCCCTATTGATGTTATATTAATCGATTTTCAAGATGAAGTCTGGGGTCAGACTGGTTTTTATTTTTTGTTAGTCAAATATTTGTTGACTTTAGAGAGGCCAGAAGATTGTGAAGACGATGAATGGGTGGCTATCAAGAGGAAGTCATCTACGTTTTACCTATCTGGTCGACGTTTAATGAGGAGGAGGTATCCAAATCCTCAAGTAGTTATAACTCAACAGAAGGGGCAAGAATTAGTTTTGAAATCACTGCATGAAGATCTCGGGCATAGAGGCGTTGGAGAAACATTTAGAAGAATTTCTGATCGATTTTGGTGGCCTGGCATGAAGATGGCTGTTAAACAGTGGGTTCAGTCATGCGAAGAATGTCAAAGACGAAGTTATTTAAGGCCAAAAGAACCTGGACGCGCGACCGGTGAATATACGCTCTTTGGAAGAGTTAGTTTAGATGCCGTTCATATAAAAGAGGGACGGTATAAATATTTAATTGTGGCCAGAGATGATTTATCTGGTTGGGTAGAGGCAGCGCCTCTTATTAATTTAACTGCCAAAAATGTGGCAGAATTTTTTTTGAATAATTGGGTATATAGGTATGGGGTGATGAAGTTGGTAACGGTAGATGGAGGTCCTGAATTTGGGACAGAGTTTAAAGAGGCCGTATTGAAAGTTGGATCAAAGGTTAGGGTAGCAACCCCATATTATCCTGAAGCTGAAGGCATGGTTGAAAGAGGGCATCAAGTTATTAAGGATGCTTTAGTTAAAATGTGTGGGACGAGTGCCGAAAAGTGGAGGCACTATTTACCTTTAGTTTTATTTGCTGATAGAATCACTGCCAAAAGGACGACCGGATTTTCACCTTATGAACTTGTTTTTGGACAGAAAGCAGTTTTACCGGTTGATTTAGAAGCTGAATCATATCTTGGAGTTGACTGGGACACGGTCAAAACTACTGAAGAATTATTGTGTGCAAGAATGATGCAGCTAGAAAAGAAAGAAGAATATTTAGAAAAGGCATATTCGCGGATGATGAAGATCCGAAATCAATCAGTTAGATATTGGGACGAGCGGTTGGCACATCGATTAAGGAAACCTTTGAACCCAGGAGATATGGTCCTGGTGTATAATAGGAGTTTGGAAAGTCAGTGGGGAAAGATGTTTGCAGATAGGTGGAATGGACCGTATAAAATCAAGGAGCAAGTTTCCGGCGGTTCATATGTGCTAGAAGAGTTGGATGGAGTAGTATTAAAGAAGAGGGTAGCGGCCGATCAAGTGAAACGGTTCTATCCTAGAGGCACCAGGAGTGCCGAAGTCTTCCTCCGCAATGAGGATAAACTATGAAACTTCTTAAATTTTATGGATCCTCCGCAACGAGGATAAACTATGATATCAATGAAACTTTATGGATTCCTCCGCAATGAGGATAAACTATGAAATTTCTTAAATTTTATCAACTCCGCAATGAGGATAAACTATGATATTAATGAAACTTTATGGATTCCTCCGCAATGAGGATAAACTATGATATCAACGAAATTGTATGGATACCTCCGCAACGAGGATAAACTATCTTCTTTTTTTTTATCAAAATACTTTACTATCGTTACACTGTATATGGTCAACGAAACTGTGATGAAACTTAACAAAATGCAAGAAGACCTTCTTTAAAATTTTCGAAAACATAAAATTCTTAAAATATGGGTGAAGATAGTGTTGGAAAAATTTTAAAAATTTATTGGAAGAAGTGTTCACAGGGGAACCTTCTTAATTAAATATTGGCAAGTGTGGGGGTAATTGATGGGCTGGCTGCTCTATACACAATTACCCCATAATGTTCGTTTCCAAAATTTTCCCTGTTTCTAGTTGAATCCTGGCTTTGTCTTTTAATTTTAGGAAGTCCACTAAGACTATAAACTGGAACGAATCAAGAGACACCGCTCTCAACGCCGGATTCAAGATTTTTTTATTTTATTTTGTTTTTGATTTTTTTATGTTAGATTGTGATTTCTTTTCTTTAATATATATTATGAATTATTGTAAAGGTGATGCTCACTGGTGGTCTCTAATCATTTTTATAAATTGGAGGGAGCCCACCCAGTGATCATCATTATAAAAATTATCTTCTAAAAACTTTCATTTAATTTCTTTTCTTTTTAATTTCTCAAAATTGTGTAACCACATCAAGTTGCACTTGGATGTGGGTATGATGTCGAGGGTACGGCTCATCAAATGGCCGGGGGGCATCTTTTAAAATTTTTTTTAGTACTTTTTTTATCTTTCTTTTCACATTCATTTATCTTTCTTTAAAATTAAATTTTAAATTTTATTTCAAAACTATCTATTCTAAAATCTTTTATTTTAAATTTTTAAAAAAAAAAAAAAAAAAAAAAAAAAAATTAAAATTAAAAATAAAATAAAAATAAAAATAATAATAAAAATAAAAATAAAAATAAATTAAAAATAAAATAAATAATAATAATAAAAAAAAAAATAATAATAATAATAATAATAAAATAAATAAAAAAATAAAAATAAAAATAAAAATAAAAATAAAAATTAATTAAAATTAAAATTAATTAATTAAATAAAAATTATTAGTATATTTCTAAGTTTTATTTTTTTTTAGTTTTCATTCTTTTTAGCTTTATTCATTTAGTTTAGACAGGAAACAGGGTCTAGGAGAACTCAATACCAATGGGATTTTACTTCAAGATATCTGTTAGTCCTCCAAGACTTTAAACTGGCTACTGTTCAAGACTTTCCTTAAGGGTTTTATACAAATTTTCAAGCCGTTAGTCCTCCAAGACTTTAAACTGGCTAATTTTCAAGACGGTCATTAAAGATTTTATATTGGAGCTGTTAGTCCTTCAAGACTTTAAACTGAATTTCAAGGATGTTCAAGATTTTATGGATATTTTTGGAGACAGATTTTTTTTATTTTTTATCAACCAAATGTTAGGTCCACCAAGACCTTAAACTGGAGTGTTATCAAATGTTAGGTCCACCAAGACCTTAAAATGGACTATTATCAAGTGTTGGGTCCACCATGACCTTAAACTGGATTTCTTATCGATTAAATGTTTGGTCCACCATGACTTTAAACTGGTAGTTCATTCATTGTTTAGTCCACTATGACTTTAAACTGGAAAATTAATATCTGCAGGATAATTCAACATTCATTGGACCACTATGGCCTTATACTGGATTACTTGTCGATCAAATGTTTGGTCCACTATGACATTAAACTGGATTAACAAATTTATTCAATCTTTGGTCAAGCCTAGGCCTTACTTAGGAATATATCAAGTTATTTATGCACCTAAACGATCTTTGGTCCACCAAGACCATAAACTGGCAATCGATTATATGTTTGGTCTACCAAGACTTTAAATTGAAATGTCAATCTTGTTTGGAAAACTCAATTCAATCTTTTAATTTATCACTGTCCCCTAAGACTCTAAACTGGTTATTCAATTATTTCTGGAATTGGGTGCTGATAGCTTTAGGAGGTTAAAATTTTAGGTGGTAATGATGCTAATGAAAGCATAATGGTGAATTAGGTGAAATTTGTGGCGCTTTAACATGGTCTAAAGTTGAAATTATTATTGGAAGCCTGGCAAAAGTATTTTATGGGTTTGCTGTATAGCAAAGTTTGAAAATTGTGATGAAGGAATCAGAAGTTAGGATGGTAGTTGGATTTTAGGGAATGATTTTTTTTAGTGCCTCATAGTTAGGCCATTTTTTTTGGTGTGAAGCTTGGAGGACCTTATGGCGAGATTGGAATCATAGAATTCGGCTCAGTGGGGGGCCCTATGAGGTTGGAATCAGGAGTATTCGGCTCATAGGAAGATCCACTCTCTCAATGCTGTGACAAGAAGGAAGACTGGTATATGGGAGTCTGAAGGGATTCAAACCTTGCTCTCAGTAGTGGAATCATCACAAGATTTATTTTATTTTATTTTATGTTATATCAAGCCAGAGAAGAAAGAAAACATCATTTATGTTGAAAGTTTAAGAAGACCAAGCAAAAACAAAATTTTATCAAGTTATACTGTTAGAAAAGATAATTTCTTTGAAATTGTTCAACATCATTATCAAAGCTTTGCATTAAAATTCTTCTTTTCATGAGGTCTTCATGGTTATTAGCTGGAGTTTCTTGAAAATAGGCCAGCATTTTTCGTTTCAACTCATTAGTAAAGTCAAGAAAAAGATAGCGATGAAAATTTGGGTAATGATTGATATAGTCCGTCTTCACTCTACCAACATCATCAGTGTTGGTTATTTCGACAGCTAGAAGTTCAAATATGTTATTAAGTCATAGGTTTAGTCAATTTTGATTAAAAGTTTTTTTTTTAGTAAGATAAATAGGGTCTTACATTTAGAGCCAGGAAACATAGTCTCAGCAAAGTTAGTTGGGGGTACTGGCGTTATAGGATTAGGATCTTGTGAAGGCAAAATTAGGCCGGGATCCGTTGATGAAGATTGAACTTTTGAAGCTGTTTTTGATCTTATTCGTTTTAAGAAGACAGGAATTTTGGATCGCTTTTTAGAAGTAGAGGGATCAGGGAGAGCTGCTGGTCCTAAATATACGTTTGTTTTAGAAGGAACTATTGGCCGGTTGCATTTGACTTTTTTCACACGGCATAAGTCGCAAGCTGTTCTGCCAGGAAGATTAGGGTTGGACATTAAACAAGGTACCTGGTATCGAGCGCAGAGTTCACATGGAGCGACAAGTTCTTTGGAAGACATATTGATGAAGATGAATTTTTTTTAGTTGATTAAAGAAGATGGTGGTTGAAGGTTAAAGATGAATATTGTGTTCAACCACTTATGCAAAGTTTTAAGAATGGGGACATTCTCGATTGGAGGGAGGATGTGGTAGCCTAAAGTTTAGTACGGCACCTAAATATGTAAATGGAGTTATCACGGCATGCAAGATTGGTGTTATTATTTTTTTTAAAAAAGGGGTTTTATTTAATTTATTGGAGTTTTAAATATGAAGAAATTGGTCACGAGCAAATGCCTACACGAAAACAATTTATTTTGCGGAGAAAACTTATTTTTACGGTCTGAAAAATTTATAAGTATTAAGTCGAGTCACTCAAGAACCTTGGGAAATTTTCCCAGAATTTTTACTATTTTTCTTATATTTTTAAATGAATTTTAAAGTTTTATAGAAATATTTACGTTTTTCAAAAATTACTTAACTTTGATGAATTTTCACGGGATAATTAGAGCTGCGCAGACTACGAAAATTAGTTTGGTAGGTAAAGGGGAAGTAGCTCTATTATGTGTAATTTTTCTAGATTTTTTATTATGGTTTTAAGGTTCTAAATTGAGTCCGGAAGTCCGGACGGACTCCGTTTCGACTCCGTACGGACTCCGTACGGACTCCGCTTTGACTCCGTACGGACTCCGTTCCGGCTCCGTATGGACTCCGTACGGGCTCCGGATTGACTCTGGAAGAGCTCTGGAGGGGAAAACTTAGGCACGTGACTAGGAATACTTAAGCGACTCTCAAACTCGAAATTGAGGGGGGGGACACATCATACAGCTTAATCATTAACTACCACGGTCTCATTTTTTTATTACTCAACAAATTAAAATAAATTGTAATACCCTTATAACTTTATATTTTATATATAACATTTTAGAAATACTACTCAACAATTAAAATCACACTTCATACAGGGTATCTTTAGAAAGGTCTTCATCGCTGGGACTTGATTATTGCTGTCTCATATAAAATTCAAATTATTATAAAAACATAAAAGTCAATCTTTTCAGATCTTTCACTGGTACACCTTAATTGTTGTTATCAGTATTTCTTTCTCAACAGCCACTTTTATTCAAATCTCAATAAGCGTTAATTATTTTAGAGTTTCATTATTTTTATCAATCAGATCTAAGTAGATTGGTTAGCTTAGTGATTTAGAACACCTACTTTGTTAATTTTATTGGAAGGACGGGGTTTTCAGCTAAATCCACATATCTCCTCCGGATTCTGCTTACAGCAAGGCGACTGTAAGAGTTTACCTTACCATACCGGCACTTGAAGACCAAAAGAATTTCCAGTTTAAAGTCATATAGGACTAAAACCTGTGAAGAAAAACCAATACTAGGGCTCAACAAAATTAAGAGAAGGGGTTGGAAACAGACAATCTAGGGTAACTTTTGATAGAGCAGCCAGCCCATCAGTCACCCCCAGACTTGCCAAGGCAAATTATAGAGGCCCCCCATGGGTACCCTCTAACAAAAAGTTTCCAACAATGAGATGCACAGTATCACCACAAATAAATCTAAAATTAAAGAATGGTCTGTAGTTTATCCTCATTGCAGAGTCAGTCTTCTTCACTTCTTGTGCCACTAGGGTAAAACCTCTTCAACTGACCCGCAGCCACCCTATTCTTCAGGACTGCACCATTCAACTCTTCCAAAAAATAAGAACCTCCAGAAATTTGAGATCTGAATCTGTAAGGTCCATTCCATCTGTCAGCAAACATTTTTCCACACTGACTCTCCAAGCTTCTATTATACACCAAAACCAAACAACCAGGTTTGAGGGATTCCTGAGTCTATGAGCCAACTTCTTGTCCCAGTATCTGACTTATTGATTTCTTATCTTCATCTTCCTAGAGTATTCCCTCTCTTGACATTCAACTTTACATTCTAACTGTTGCATCCTGGCACAGAGCAAATCTTCTGTTGAACACAC
This sequence comes from Hemileia vastatrix, assembly GCA_030280995.1. NCBI lineage: Eukaryota > Fungi > Basidiomycota > Pucciniomycetes > Pucciniales > Zaghouaniaceae > Hemileia > Hemileia vastatrix. The sequence continues at coordinate 45,881,518 of JASXTE010000004.1, forward strand.
ATCATCCCAATCAATTCCAAGAAAAAAGACGGCTTCCAAATCAGCTGGTAGAACTGCTTTCTGACCAAACTTTAATTCATAAGGAGAATAGCCAGTTGTCCATTTTACAGTGACCCTATCAGCAAATAGCACCAAGGGTAAATAATGCCTCCATTTTTCAGCGCTATCTCTGCAAATCTTCACCAAAGCATTCTTGATAACTTGATGGCCTCTTTTAACCATGACTTCAGCTTCAGGATAATAAGGCGTAGCCACCCTAACTCTGGAACCAATACTTGTCACACTTCTTTGAATTCTTCTCCAAACTCTGGCCCTCTGTCAACAGTCACCAACTTTATCAACCCATACCAAATACCCATTCTTTCATCAAAACTCCGCCACATTCTTGGCATTCAAATTAAACAGAGCCACTGCCTCCACCCAACCAGACAAATCATCCCTGGCAAAAATCAAGTACTTATACCTTCCCTCTTTAATATGGACAGCATCAAAACTCACTCTTCCAAACACAGTTGATTCACCAGTAGCACGACCAACCTCTTTAGGTTTCAAGTGACTTCTTCTTTGACACTCTTCACAAGATTGAACCCAACCCTGCACAGCCAACTTCATAACTGGCCACTAAAAACTGTCTGCTACTCTACTGTAAGTCTCCCCAAAGCCTTTATGACCAAGGTCATCATTCAAAGACTTCAACACCAACTCTTGACCCTTCTTCTGAGTCACCACAACTTGAGGATTTGAATGCCTCCTCCTCATAAACCTTCTTCCTGACACATAGAACCCAGGACTTTTCTTCTTGATTGATAACCAAGTACTATCATCACAAATATCTGGCCTTCCAAGGTCAACAGATATTCAACCAAAATAAAATAAAACTCAGTCTGACCCCAGGTCTCATCTTCAAAATCCAACAACACAACATCCAAGGGTACAAATCTATCCTCAAAGTAACCAGTGTACACATGAGCCACACGAACAGCTGATCCGGGAAACCAATCTCTAAACTTTGATAAATCTCTTCCCTTCCACTGAATCCTATGAGAATCCAGCTCACTAACAAACACACCATTCTCCAGATTTGAGCCATGCCAAACAACATCCCCATCTTCATCAACAATAACATCCTGATCACCAGAATCAAGATCAGAAACATCCAGTTTATCCTCTTGGCAGAGGACAGAACAATTATCCAATTTAGCCTTATAGGTAGGAACAGCACAATTATCCAGTTTAGCCTTAAAGGGGAGGAGAGAAAAGTCTTCAGCACCCATTGTGCTGGCTCTAACAACTGGAACATCTTCATCAAACTCTTCAGGATCAGAATCTTCATCTGTGGGAAGTCTTTTTGACAATACATCTGGCATTGTAAAAGTTTTGCCTGGCTTGTGCACCAGGTCAAAAGAAAAATGTTGAATATATGCCACCCACCTAGTCATTGAAGCATTAGGTAGAGTAAGTGTGTTGATCATATGAACAAGAGATTTAGCATCCACCTGCAGCTTGAATTGCTGCCCCCACAAAACAGTTTGTAGCTTCTTTAAGATCTTTGCTACACTGCACAATTCCAACTTTGGCTGAGAGTATCTAGACTCCACCTCATTAAAAACCACAGAGTCATACCTTACTGACCTGACCTTCCCAGATTTATCTTCCTGAGACAAAACAGCACCAGCAGCAATATAACTTGAGTCCACCGCCAGATAAATATTTCCAGCCTCCCTTCCATAATCCAACTTGTGAAGAATAATATCTTTACCAACCACCTTCTTCAGCTTCTGAAAAGCCTCTTCACACTCTTCAGTCCATTCCCACTCTGCATCTTTCCTGGTAAACCTCCTTAAAGTTGAAGCCAACAAACAAAAATCTTTAATGAAAATCCTGACATACACACAAACTCCAAAAAATACTCTGATTTCAGTAGTATTTTTAGACCTTGGATCTTATCAACCTTCTTCTTTGCTATAATCCTCCCCTCTTTACATACCACATGCCCAAGAATTTCTAGAGCCAGAACACAACAACAAAACTTTGACCCAGAAATGTTCAAACCTTCCTCTTCAAATCTAAACAATACTCTCTCCAGAATAATTGCATATTCCCAAACAAACCTCCTTATACCTGGGTTTTCTTTCAGAACTTCCTTTCCATAATCAGTGGAGGGTCCTTTAATTCCACCGTCATCAATAAAAATACCACCATGAGTAGGTGCCTCATCCTGTAAAATCCAAGCCATTTGTGCTTGATAAACTTCTACTGAATTAGTAACTCCTCGAGGCAACCTAGTGAGCTGAAATCTTCCCAGAAGAGTCTAAAATTTTGTGAGTGGCTGTGAATCAGTGTGAAGCTCCCTTTCATCATAACCACACATAATATCACCCAAACCATACCACACCCTTCCAGAGAAAGCTTCCACAAAGTCCTCCACACTTGGCGGCATCCCCACATCGTTGGTAGTAACTCTATTCAGGGCTCTAAGATCATGTACCACCCTGAGTTTTCCATTCTTATTTTTAACACAGAGCACAGGACTTGAGTAACTAGAAGTTGATTGTTCATACAACCCAGTTTTGACTCTTTCCCTAAAATTCTCTACAAAATCATCACATATAGCAGCAGGAATTGGAATAGGTTTGATTTTCCAAGGCTCATGACAAACCACAGGAATCAAATAAGGTTCCTCATAAGAGTGTTTAGACACACCCCTTTCCTCTTCAACAAATGCCAATGCCTTCTCCCTTAGCACAATTACATGCAACAACAACAACTTTTCCTCCTCAGACAACCAACCATCAGGACCAAAGTTAACAATCTTTAAGCTTTCCATTGTCACTCTAACAGTTTCCTCAAAATAAGGAGGATTATTCACCAGAGGAGTACAGTACGGATCTCTTGACAACAGAGGCCTCCTCAGTGGAGGATTCAATCCTACAGGCCTAATCTTCTTTGCCACCTTGGTGTATTTTGCGGCCCTACCGTCAACTTGAGGGATCTTCAGGATGTCTTCTTCACCAGACCTGGAACAAAAACCAAGGGTTTCACCATTGCTCACATGTGTGGCCAAGGTAATGTTTATGAAAGTTGTAGAAGAAACCATAGCAGTGCACTATTGGGAGGACTTACTTTTACTCCCCAATCTCACCACTCCAAAGCTTTTCCGCAATCCCACATCTTCATCTTCACTTCCATCTACCAAATCTTCAAATCTTGATTCATCTTCTGAATCACATCTTCTACAACTGTGCAGTTTATCCTCATGCAGGAGGCCCAAAACAAGATCTTGCTGATTTTTGTTCTTCAAACTTTTGTGCAGTTTAACCCCTTTCTGGAGGGCCAAAAAAAGATCTTGCTGATCTTCACAAAAATGATTTTTGTCTTCTTTCTTCTTTATCTTCAGATTTTTTCTTGATTTTCTTGAATTATCTTGAAATTTTTATTTTATTTTCTTTTGTTTCCTTCTTGCCTACAAAAATAACCAGGGGTTTACCCCATGCTCACAGATGTGGCCAAGGTAATGTTTTTGAAAGGTGTAGAAGAAACACTACAGGTGCACAATTGGTAGGACTTACTTTTACTCCCCAATCTCACCACTCCAAAGCTTTTCCCCATATCTTTCAATAAAGATATATATCCCATATTCCTTTTTAAATTTGAATTAAAATTAATTGAGAATCTTGAAAAGAACAAAGAATTGATAAAAAGCATGAAGAATACTTGCAAATAAGAGAAACATAAAAAAGAGAAAGTTGAAAATCCACTTGGTATATCTCCAAGGGAGCTGACCTACTACAACCTGGGATTTACTCACCTTGGGGAGAGGGTGTAGCACTTGGGTGATCAGCCCTAATCATTCTAAAAAAGACAGACTCTCTCTAGAGCCTGCGCCACACTCCAAGAATCCTGAGGCGGCACCTACTTCCTTTCTCCCCCTACAACAATCCATGCATTGGCACATGAAAGACAAACCAGGCCTGGTTTCCCAACCATCATCTCCACAAGATGACAACCTCATGTGAAGGCTTCTCTCATATTCACCAGTTAACTCCAGACTAATCCCTATGTCAAACTGATAGCCAATTCTTGCCTGGAAATCCATCAAGAATGGCCTGCCTAAAACTGCTTTTACATTACCTTTAGCAATGTAAAAATGAGACTTTCTGGAGGCTCCACCAACATCCAAATTAACAAACTCAGAGGTTCCCATCAACTCTGTTAAGTGACCACCTATACCTCTTAAATTCCCACCAATTCTAGTTTTGATGGGGAGACCCAAATTTTTGGCATCAAACAAAGAAATCAAGTTAATTTGTGAAACTGAATCTACCAACGACCTAGCCTCCCTTCCATTCAGGATGACATTGACATATCCTAGAGGTGCAGAAAAATGAGTTCCAAACCCTTCTCCGAACTTCTCAGCATAATCACATATGTATTCCACTTCCCCAGAAGAAACCCTTCTCCTGGTCAACAACTTTTTCTGTCTATCAGCCAACCCAGGACTGATAGCATATAACTCTCCATAAGTGAGAGAAACCTGACCCTGATTCATCCTATCTATAACAGAGTCCATAACATTTGATTGGCCAGAGACTACTGGCCTCTCAAAGTGAGCCCTTGGCTTCACCACCTTGGTCCTAGAATTGTCCTGAGGACCAGCACCACCAAAAGATTTCCCATCTACAGGAATCAACCCATATCCCTCACCAGAACCTCTGACCCCAGCAGGCCTTGGAAATGAAGCCAACAGAACCTCCTCCTCAGCGTCGGAGTCCACATCCATAGGCATTGACTCACCTTTAAGGTCCAATGCTCCAAAACTAGGGGGGCTCATATTTGAAATCCTTTTCTGCATTTTATACAGCTCCTCTTTGCTGTACTTCTTCCTAGCTGCACCCAGCTTAGGATCCGCCTTTGATGCCTTAGGCTTTGAAGGGGCCTGAGAACTGCTCTTAGGCCTTCCCACCTTGACTGCCTCCACATCATAAACACCAGCCAAGCACTCACCACTTGACTGTCCTCCGCAAGAATACAACTCTAATCCACCCAAGGAAGTAGAAAAAGAGACTTTTTTCACCTCCTTCCCTTTTCCTTTGCCATCTCCATCTCACTTAGTAGACAAATTCCCCTGTTCAGGAATCTCCTTAAATCTTGGCCTCCGCTGATTGAGACCAGACCTTCTCCTGACCATGTCCACAGGAGCCTGCCCCTCACTGGGCTTGACAAACTGACCATCAGTGAACTTGAATACCCTGCCATCAAATTATACTTTGCCCTCTAACACATCCTTGTTCAGAGCCCAGCAATTATTGGACTTATTTCCTCTCCTTCTGCAATAAGAGCAAACCCAAGGGTCACTCCTACCAGCCTTCCTATCAAATTCCCTGGTCTGCGGAGACGCCTTATTGTCCTTCTTTTCCTCCTGCACAAAAATATGGAGCTGTTTGGTCAGATCCGCCAACTGCTCTACCACTGGGTCCTGCTCCTGTTTGGGAACCTTTACCATATTCTTCTCTTCCTTCTCCAGCTTACTCTTTTCTTCAGCCAAAGCCTCACTGACTTTGCTGACATATTTGGTGCACCCTTCTTGATAGGTGTCCACCACTAATAACTTCAGATGGGCCTCCACTGCCTCCTTCACCTTGTCCAAGGCAGGCAGCTTTTGATACCCATTAGAGAGAGTCTTCATCAAGTCTTTCCTTGATAACTCTTTTAACACATCCATCCTGAAATCTCTAGCCAGGGCAGACCAAAAGACATCTTTGGCAGCATTTTCATGCGCCAGCTCCTACACTTCCACCAAGTATTCCACCACAGGATCAAACTGTAGCAGAAACTTCCTGTAAGTGTGTAAGTTACCAACACTGCCATAAGACTGTCACTCACTGGAAACCTTATTCAGATCAACCATAGTGAACCTGATGCCCAATCTATCTACCATTTCCCTACACAATAACCTCCAATCTCTCTTTTTGTAGACAGACATGGCTACAACCTCCTTCTCCACTGCCCTATCTCCAATGAAGAAGATGATTTGCTTCAACATATCCAAATGGGAAGAACCGTCAATGCCAGAAGCAGTTTCATACTTCTCTAGAAACCACTTAAAATCATCACCATTAAAGTTGGTACCATCCCAAGTTTTAATCCTAACACATTCACTAACCATCACCGCAGGTGGACCTTCCCCCCCACTGACAGTAACCATAGGAATAGAAGATCCAGAAGCCATTCTTCCAGACCACAATACCAAAAGAGCCAATCACAGATAACAAAGAATCCAAAGAACTAAAAGATCCGTACCCCACGTTGGCGCCAGAAATGTAGACAATCCTATACTATTAGCTATAGGCCTTTACCAAGGGAGTTGGAGTAAAACCAGCCAAAAAACCCCTGTCCCTTTAGAAAAACAAGTGAGATTTACCTGTTACAGTAAATTGGTTCCTGCTACCACAAAGCCCTTTTCCAAACACACTTGACTGCTTGATCAGTCATGAAAATAGTCTCCAGACAGACTACCAAACCAAAGAACTGAAATGCAGACTAATGTCCACACCAGAGAAAGCAATGATACTTGATCTAGGTTTTAAATCCACACCAGAGACAGCAATGATACTTGCTATAGCTTGCAAGACTATAACAGAGAAAATAGTGGCTAAGTAGAGTTAAATGAAGAACTTACTTGCAACAAAACACAGCCAAATTGTGGCCAACAAACTGTGAAAATTGAGTGAGGAACAAGGATATAACCGCCAGATGGTTGAAAGATTATTAAGGTTGCCCCGAACTGTCTTCCTCACTATATACACACAGACTACTAATTAAGAGCCCATGCACACCTGCAATTCCCACGTTCCTGACCACCAGATTTCCTAAAACCTCCCTAAAAGTGTTTCCAGCCCTCCAGCATTGAGGCGGGCGTTCCTCCAGGCATTGGGAATCCCGCCTGAAGCAGCCTGACCACCCTGAAGCCAGAAAACCACCAAAAACACCCAAACTACTTAGAAAATTCACCTACATCTACAAAAACCCTTAAAACACATAATTAAACTACAACAACATTGAGACATGAAATATAGAGAAAATTCCGCTCTTTCCAATGGTACTAAGCACTTAAACCTAAGACTTAAGGTTAGCCCATAAAACACAAAAAACAAAATTCAACAGCAATCTTTTAAAAATTAAAAGTGAGAAATTATCCCACAAATACTTATGCTATGCAAAATGTCCACAAGACATAAAATATAGAGAAAAACCAGGGCTATCCAATTGTAGCCTCCAGATCCCCGTAGTCCCAATATTTGCTATGTAATTCCAGAAAAATACCCAATTATATAAATAATGCCATTTAATGCATACCAAAATGCCACCAAATAAACCAACAAAGGGCTCCGCCAATGTTGGGAGACCACAACGGGTACAGCCCATAACCTGTAGCACAGTGTCAGCCGGTAAAACTCACAAAAGAACTGGAGAACAGGGGATTCTGCAACTACTATACATTCACACAAATAACTAAGTACATAGCCCTAGTGACTTAACACAAAGTGCTATATGGACTCCCTTGTCCCTTAGCCACAGCTTTTGTACAATGCAGATTGGGCCATTCCCCGCTTAAACACTACTTATTCAGGTCTAAGGTGTGCGACTCACCTCTCTGCTCTCTCTGCTCTCTTAATGCTAAAGAAACACCAGAACGCATACTACTTTTCTGTCCTGAACACTTGGATGCAAGCAAAATCCTATTTGCTGCAGCAAAGAAGCTCAAAGCTCCCCTCACAACTTTGGTGCTGCTCTCTCCCTCTCAAGTTATCAAAAAAGTTGCTCAGTTTCTGGTTGATACTAAAAGATTTCCAAAAAACCTCCCACTATCTCTTAACCAATAAACCCTGTTACTTGTTCCTCTTTATTGCCTGTATGTCCACTTTTCCAATTATTTCACTGGCCATGTATTTAGTACTTTATATAATGTTGCCCTACCTTCATGCTCCCTGTTGAGCAAGATTGTAAGAAATAAAAAATAATAATAAATATAAAAAAAGTATGGAAAAAAATCAAAAATATACCTATTGGGTATATTTAACTTTGGGCATAGTAAATTGTTGCCCCGCAAGACAAAACAAACATTTGATGCAGTGATACCTAATTAAACTGTGATTTTACAGTTCAGAAATATAGACTGGGGGCAAAAGTGTGTCACATTTGCAATGTGGGTGTCAATGTCCCGCATTGAAACGTGACATGGTGTGAAGCCCCATGTCACGCAAATATTACGTTGTAGAAAATCCTATAGTACTAGCTATAGGCCTTGACCAAGGGAGTTGGAGTAAAACCAGGAAGAAAAACCCCTGTCCCTTTAGAAAAACAAGTGAGATTTACCTGCTACAGTAAATTTGTTCCTGTTTACCAAAAGCCTCTTTTCCAAACACTTGACTGCTTGATCAGCCAAGAAAGTAGTCCTCAGACAGACTAAAAGACCAAAGAACTGAAATACAGACCAATGTCCACACCAGAGAAAGCAATGAAGCTTGATGTAGGTTGCAAATCCACACCAGTGACAGCAATTATACTTGCTATAGCTTGCAAGGCTATAACAGAGAAAAAAGTTGCTAGTGAAGTTAAATGAAGAACTTACTTGCAACAAGACACAGCCAAATTGTGGCCAACAACAGTGAAAACTGAGTGAGGAACAAGGATATTACCTCCGGATGGTTGTATGATAACTAGATATTTCCCAAACTGTCTTTTACAGTAAATATACACGGACCACCCCTCTAAAATCCATGCACAGCAACACATTTGGCACCTGTACCAGCCAAATTGAATAAAAAAACTTCAGAAGTGCTCCCCAACTTCCTAAAACAGAGGCCGCCCCGCCTCCCTGAAGCCAGAAAACCACTAAAAACATCTAATCTACTTAGAAAAATGCACTACCACTACTAAAACCCTTAAAACACAAAATTAAGCTATGACAACATTGTAACATAAAACTTAGAGCCAAAGTAGCCCTATCTAATGGTACTAAGCACTTAACCATAAGACTTAAGGTTAGCCCTTAAAACGCAAACAACAAAATTAAACAGCTATCTTTTATAATGAAATATGAGGAAATGACCCCTTAAAACTTAGAATATGAAAAATGCCCAAAAGACATGAAATATAGAGAAAACCCGGGGCTATCCAATGGTTGTACCCAAATACCCGCAGTCCAAATAATCATGGAATAAATCCAGAAAAACACCATATTCTTCAACCAAAGTCAATTAAGACATGCACAAACAGCACCAAACCGCACAACAGAAGCCCCTGCCAATGATGGAAGACCTCAACGTGACACAAAATCACAAATTTTTCTCACACTAAATCATGCACATGCTTGTAACTTGTAGAAATTGTTTTATGTGACTTGCTATGTGTTTAGTCAACTTATTTTTTGCCTATGTTATTTTGAACAATGTAATCAATTACATAAATATTACAACAATTTGGAAGGTACTCAAAATTTTTGGCTGATGCATGTGTGAGAATGTGCAACAAATTGTTAAGAGCATGTGCAATCGTTTGTTAAATATGTATAAATTAGTTCAGTGTTACCACAAACTGAGAATTTACTGTACTAATATTTATATATTTAACAATGGATTGTACATGCACTAAGTTGACTTATTTCAGTTCAGTTTTACCTAGAAACAAAGTGAGACTGAGCAAAAATGAACTACCATGTTTTCTCAGTAAGCCCTGTAGGATGTGCATCAGTTACTGACCCCAAGAAGATTCAGAGTTATTCAGATGTGCAAACAGCAGATTGTAACATAAATACACACTATAGGAGCTATACTATGTCCAAGTATATAGTTGCCATTAACTTACACCTTTTTTGCTTCTGTGGTGGCTGAAACATGTCAGGGCTGCATTATTGAATTGACACAGTGGACACAAAATCTGGTGTTGAAGGGTCTCCACTGTTGCACTACCAAGCTTAACTATTTGTGCTAGAGAATTGCAAGTGTCTGGATAAACCCCTTCACTTAGCTAACTTTCATTCAGTTTTGCCACTTTTTTTGAAAAACTGTATTGAAATTAGCTAAGTGAAGGGGTTAAGTTAAATGCTTGTGGATTCTCTTGTATTATTTTTTTATTTCATACAATCTCGCTATGGTAAGGTAAACTCTTACAGTCGCCTTGCTGTAAGCAGAATCCGGAGGAGATATGTGGATTTAGCCGAAAACCCCGTCCTTCCAATAAAAATAACAAAATGGGAATTCTAAATCACTAAGCTAACCAGTCTACTTGGATCTGATTAATAAAAATAATGAAACTCTAAAATAATTAACGCTTATTGAGATTTGAATAAAAGTGGCTATTGATAAAAGAAATACTGATAACAACAATTAAGGTGTACCAGTGAAAGATCTGAAAAGATTGACTTTTATGTTTTTATAATAATTTGAATTTTTATGAGACAGCAATAATCAAGTCCCAGTGATGAAGAACTTTCTAAAGATACCCTGTTTGAAGTGTGATTTAAATTGTTGAGTAGTATTTCTAAAATGTTATATATAAAATATAAAGTTATAAGGGTATTACAATTTATTTAATTTGTTGAGTAATAAAAAAATGAGACCGTGGTGGTTAAAGATTAAGCTTTATGATTTGTCCCTCCCTCAATTTCGAGTTTGAGAGGCGCTTAAGTATTCCTAGTCACGTGCCTAAGTTTTCCCCTCCTGAGCTCTTCCAGAGTCAATCCGGAGCCCGTACGGAGTCCGTCCGGACTTCCGGACTCAATTAGAACCTTAAAACTATAATAAAAAATCTAGAAAAATTACACATAATAGAGCTACTTCCCCTTTACATACCGAACTAATTTTCGTAGTCTGCGCAGCTCTAATTACCCCGTGAAAATTTATCAAATTTAAGTAATTTTTGAAAACGTAAATATTTCTATAAAACTTTAAAATTCATTTAAAAATATAAGAAAAATAGTAAAAATTCTGGGAAAATTTCCCAAGGTTCTTGAGTGACTCGACTTGATACTTATAAATTTTTTAGACCGTAAAAATAAGTTTTCTCCATAAAATAAATTGTTTTTGTGTAGGCATTCGCTCGTGACCAATTTCTTCATATTTAAAACTCAAATAAATTAAATAAAACCCTTTTATATATATAAAAAAATAATAACGCCAATCTTGCACGCCGTAATAACTCCATTTACATATTTAGGTGCCGTACTAAACTTTAGGCTACCACATCCTCCCTCCAATCGAGAATGTCCCCATTCTTAAAACTTTGCATAAGTGGTCAAACACAATATTCATCTTTAACCTTCAACCACCATCTTCTTTAATCAACTATAAAATTCATCTTCATCAATATGTCTTCCAAAAAACTTGTCGCTCCATGTGAACTCTGCGCTCGATACCAGGTACCTTGTTTAATGTCCAACCCTAATCTTCCTGGCAGAACAGCTTGCGACTTATGCCGTGTGAAAAAAGTCAAATGCAACCGGCCAATAGTTCCTTCTAAAACAAACGTATATTTAGGACCAGCAGCTCTCCCTGATCCCTCAACTTCTAAAAAGCGATCCAAAATTCCTGTCTTCTTAAAACGAATAAGATCAAAAACAGCTTCAAAAGTTCAATCTTCATCAGCGGATCCCGGCCTAATTTTGCCATCACAAGATCCTAATCCTATAACGCCAGTGCCCCCAACTAACTTTGCTGAGACTATGTTTCCTGGCTCTAAATGTAAGACCCTATTTATCTTACTAAAAAAACTTTTAATCAAAATTGACTAAACCTATGACTTAATAACATATCTGAACTTCTAGCTGTCAAAATAACCAACACTGATGATGTTGGTAGAGTGAAGACGGACTATATCAATCATTATCCAAATTTTCATCGCTATCTTTTTCTTGACTTTACTAATAAGTTGAAACGAAAAATGCTGGCCTATTTTCAAGAAACTCCAGCTAATAACCATGAAGACCTCATGAAAAGAAGAATTTTAATGCAAAGCTTTGATAATGATGTTGAACAATTTCAAAGAAATTATCTTTTCTAACAGTATAACTTGATAAAATTTTGTTTTTGCTTGGTCTTCTTAAACTTTCAACATAAATGATGTTTTCTTTCTTCTCTGGCTTGATATAACATAAAATAAAATAATATAAATCTTGTGATGATTCCACTACTGAGAGCAAGGTTTGAATCCCTTCAGACTCCCATATACCAGTCTTCCTTCTTGTCACAGCATTGAGAGAGTGGATCTTCCTATGAGCCGAATACTCCTGATTCCAACCTCATAGGGCCCCCCACTGAGCCGAATTCTATGATTCCAATCTAGCCATAAGGTCCTCCAAGCTTCACACCAAAAAAAAATGGCCTAACTATGAGGCACTAAAAAAAATCATTCCCTAAAATCCAACTACCATCCTAACTTCTGATTCCTTCATCACAATTTTCAAACTTTGCTATACAACAAGCCCATAAAATACTTTTGCCAGGCTTCCAATAATAATTTTAACTTTAGACCATGTTAAAGCGCCACAAATTTCACCTAATTAACCATTATGCTTTCCTTAGCATCATCACCACCTAAAATTTTAACCTCCTAAAGCTTATCAGCACCCAATTCCAGAAATAATTGAATAACCAGTTTAGAGTCTTAGTGGACAGTGATAAATTAAAAGATTGAATTGAGTTATCCAAACAAGATTGACATTCCAGTTTAAAGTCTTAGTGGACCAAACATATAATCGATTGCCAGTTTATTGTCTTGGTGGACCAAAGATCGTTTAGGTGCATAAATAACTTGAAATATTCCTAAATAAGGCCTAGGCTTTACCAAAGATTGAATAAATTTGATAATCCAGTTTAATGTCATAGTGGACCAAACATTTGATCGACAAGTAATCCAGTATAAGGCCATAGTGGTCCAATGAATGTTGAATTATCCTGCAGATATTAATTTTCCAGTTTAAAGTCATAGTGGACTAAACAATGAATGAACTACCAGTTTAAAGTCATGGTGGACCAAACATTTAATCGATAAGAAATCCAGTTTAAGGTCATGGTGGACCCAAAAACTTGATAACAGTCCAGTTTAAGGTCTTGGTGGACCTAAAATTTGATTTATAAAAAAAAATCCGTCTCCAAAAATATCCATAAATCTTGAACATCCTTGAAATTCAGATTAAAGTCTTGAAGGACTAACAGCTCCAATATAAAATCTTTAATGAAAGTCTTGAAAATTAGCCAGTTTAAAGTCTTGGAAGACTAACAGCTCCAAAATTTGTATAAAACCCTTAAGGAAAGTCTTGAAAAGTAGCCAGTTTAAAGTCTTGGGGGACTAATAGATCCAAAATATGTATATAAAAAAACCTTAAAGAACGTCTTGCACAGTAGCCAGTTTAAAGTCTTGGAGGTCTAACAGCTGTCTTGAAGTAAAATCACATAGGTATTGAGCTCCCCTAGACCCTGTTTCCTGTCTAAACTAAATGAATAAAACTAAAAAGAATGAAAACTAAAAAAAATAAAACTGAGAAATATAATAATTTGGTTTAATTAATTAATTTTTTTTTATTTTGTTATTTTATTTTTATTTTTATTTTATTTTTATTTATTTATTTATTTTTATTTATTTTATTTTATTTTTTATTTTTTTTTCATTAATTTTTTTTTTTTTTTTTTTTTTTAAAATGTTTGTTTTTTTTTTTTTTTTTTTTAAATTTAAAATAAAAGATTTTAAAAAAAGATAGTTTGGAAATAAAAGTTAAAATTTAATTTTTAAAGAAAGATAAACAAATGTGAAAAGAAAGATAAAAAGTAAAAAAATTTCAAAATAAAATTTTAAAAGATGCCCCCCGGCCATTTGATGAGCCATACCCTCGACATCATACCCACATCCAAGTGCAACTTGATGTGGTTACACAATTTTAAGAAATTGAAAAGAAAAGAAAATAAATGAAAGTTTTTAGAAGATAATTTTTATAATGATGATCACTGGGTGGGCTCCCTCCAATTTATAAAAATGATTAGAGACCACAAGTGAGCATCACCTTTACAATAATTCATAATATATATTAAAGAAAAGAAATCACAATCTAACATAAAAAAATCAAAAACAAAATAAAATAAAAAAAATATTGAATCCGGCGTTGAGAGCGGTGTCTCTTGATTCGTTCCAGTTTATAGTCTTAGTGGACTTCCTAAAATTAAAAGACAAAGCCAGGATTCAACTAGAAACAGGGAAAATTTTGGAAACGAACATTATGGGGTAATTGTGTATAGAGCAGCCAGCCCATCAATTACCCCCACACTTGCCAATATTAAATTAAGAAGGTTCCCCTGTGAACACTTCTTCCAATAAATTTTTAAAATTTTCCAACACTATCTTCACCCATATTTTAAGAATTTTAAGTTTTTTGAAAATTTCAAAGAATGGCTTCTTGAATTTCGTTAAGTTTCATCATAGTTTCTTCGCCCATATACAGTGTAATGATAGTAAAGTATTTTTGATAAAAAAGAAGATAGTTTATCCTCGTTGCGGAGGTATTCATAAAATTTTGTCAATATCATAGTTTATCCTCATTGCGGAGTTAGACTTCGGCACTCCTGGTGCCTCTAGGATAGAACCATTTTACTTGATCGGCTGCTACCCTCTTCTTTAATACTACTCCATCCAACTCTTCTAGCACATATGAACCGCCGGAAACTTGCTCCTTGATTTTATACGGTCCATTCCACCTATCTGCAAACATCTTTCCCCACTGGCTTTCCAAACTCCTATTATACACCAAGACCATATCACCTGGGTTCAAAGGTTTCCTTAATCGATGTGCCAACCGCTCATCCCAATATCTAACTGATTGATTTCGGATCTTCATCATCTGCGAATATGCCTTTTCTAAATATTCTTCTTTCTTTTCTAGCTGCATCATTCTTGCACACAATAATTCATCAGTAGTTTTGACCGTGCCCCAGTCAACTCCAAGATATGATTCAGCTTCTAAATCAACCGGTAAAACTGCTTTCTGTCCAAAAACAAGTTCATAAGGTGAAAATCCGGTCGTCCTTTTGGCAGTTATTCGATCAGCAAATAAAACTAAAGGTAAATAGTGCCTCCACTTTTTGGCACTTGTCCCACACATTTTAACTAAAGCATCCTTAATAACTTGATGCCCTCTTTCAACCATGCCTTCAGCTTCAGGATAATATGGGGTTGCTACCCTAACCTTTGATCCAACTTTCAATACGGCCTCTTTAAACTCTGTCCCAAATTCAGGACCTCCATCTACCGTCACCAACTTCATCACCCCATACCTATATACCCAATTATTCAAAAAAAATTCTGCCACATTTTTGGCAGTTAAATTAATAAGAGGCGCTGCCTCTACCCAACCAGATAAATCATCTCTGGCCACAATTAAATATTTATACCGTCCCTCTTTTATATGAACAGCATCTAAACTAACTCTCCCAAAGAGCGTATATTCACCGGTAGCGCGTCCAGGTTCTTTTGGCCTTAAATAACTTCGTCTTTGACATTCTTCGCATGACTGAACCCACTGTTTAACAGCCATCTTCATCCCAGGCCACCAAAATCGATCAGAAATTCTTCTAAATGTTTCTCCAACGCCTCTATGCCCGAGATCTTCATGCAGTGATTTCAAAACTAATTCTTTCCCCTTCTGTTGAGTTATAACTACTTGAGGATTTGGATACCTTCTCCTCATTAAACGTCGACCAGATAGGTAAAACGTAGATGACTTCCTCTTGATAGCCACCCATTCATCGTCTTCACAATCTTCTGGCCTCTCTAAAGTCAACAAATATTTGACTAACAAAAAATAAAAACCAGTCTGACCCCAGACTTCATCTTGAAAATTGATTAATATAACATCAATAGGGACTTCTCTATCACCAATATCACCTGCACATGAATGAGCCAATAATCGTTGACCCCTAAATAAATCTTTAATCGAGCTATGTCAACGTTTTTCTTCTGAACCTTTGGATCCTTCGAAAACCGTATTTGAAAATACCTCTTTCTCTTTATCCACCTTTTTATTTAAGTTCTCTAATTCTCCAACATATACACCATTCCTTAATTTACTACTATCCCACACTACCAATCCATTTTCCTCTACATACACCACATATTCTTCTACCTCCTCTCTTCCGAATTTATCTACACCTTTTCCAACACCTTTATTAACATAAAAACTATTTTCCAGTTTATCCTCTTGGTGGAGGTCATCAACACCATAATCTAAACACAATAGTCCTGCCAGTTTAACCTCATGGGGGAGGTATGGAAAGTCTTCAGCTCCTTTAGTGCTGGCTTTGATAATAGGTATATCTTCATCAAACTCTTCTGAGTCTGAATCTTCTTCAGTGGGTGGTCTCCTTGATAAACCATCTGGCATAGTAAATGTCTTGCCAGGCTTATGAACTAAATCAAATGAAAAATGTTGAATAAAAGCTACCCATCTTGTCATGGGTGCGTTTGGTAAACTTGGGGAATTAATCATCTGGATTAACGATTTCGCATCCACTTGCAACTCAAAATGTTGCCCCCACAAAATATGCTGAATTTTCTTCAGTATTTTTGCCACACCACATAATTCCAATTTTGGTTGAGAATATCTTGATTCGACCTCAGTAAATACTACAGATTCATACCTAACTGGCCTGATGTAACCAGCTTTATCCATCTGAGACAAAACCGCCCCAGCTGCAATCTGACTTGAATCCACTGCTAAATAAATTCTGCCAGCATTTTTTCCATAATCCAACTTATGCAGGACTAAATCCTTCCCTACAACCTCCTTCAACTTCACAAATGCCTTCTCACACTCTTCATCCCACTCCCAGTCTGCATCCTTTCTTGTTAACCGTCTCAATGGAGCTGCCAATGAAGAAAAGTCCTTAATAAACATTCTAACATATACGCAAACACCTAAAAACCCTCTAACTTCGGTCGTATTCTTGGGTCTTGGCCAGGACTGAATTTTGTTAACTTTCTTCTTGGACATAATCCTACCCTCTCTACATACCACATGGCCTAATATTTCTAAGGCTGGCACACAACATGAAAATTTTGAACCTGAAATAGTTAAGCTAGCCTCTTCAATTTGAAACAAGATTCTTTCTAATGTAATTGCAAACTCCCAAATGAATTTGCGTATCCCGGGATTCTCTTCCAACACCTGGTTATCATAGTCGGTTGTTGGTCCCTTAATTCCTCCATCATCTATAAAGATTCCAGCATATTGTGGAATTTCATCTTGAAGGATCCAAGCCATCTGAGCTTGATAAACTGCAACCAAATTTGTTGCTCCTTGAGGTAATCTTGTTAACTTTAAACGTCCAAGTGGTGTATCGAATGTAGTGAGAGGCCTTGAGTCCGGATGTAACTCTCTCTCATCATATCCACCCATAATATCTCCCAAACCATAACACACTCTCCCTGCAAACGCTTCAACAAACTCCTCAGCACTAGGCCGTATCCCAGCATCCTTAATTGTAACCCTATTTAATTCCCTAAGATCATGAACAACTCTAAGCTTGCCATTTGGTTTCTTGATACAAAATACCGGACTAGAATAACTTGACGTTGATTGCTCATACAGTCCAGTGCGTATCCATTCTCTGACAACTTCAATATAGGCTTCTTTTAATGCAGCCGGAATAGGAATCGGTTTCTGCTGCCACGGTTCATGACATACCACAGGAATCTTGTAAGGCTCCCCATAGGAATGCTTCAACACACCCCTCTCCTCTTCTACAAAAGCAATGGCCTTCTCTCGCTTGACCATCACATCCAACAACAACTTCTTCTCTTCTCCAGACAACCAACCATCAGGTCCAAAATTAACAACACCCAGTCTCTCAAAAGTGATTCTTGACGTCTCAGAAAATTCAGGCGGATTCTTTACCAAGGGACTTTCATAAGGATCTCTTGATAACCTTGGTCTTCTCAAAGGTGGATTTAATTCAGCAGGTAGCGGTTCATTAATAGGTCAAACTTTATTTGCTACTTTCTTATATTTGGCTGCGTCCACATCTAAATTAACTTGAGGTAAAACATTTTCTTTTGTATCGCCATTAAAACTTTCATCAAATGAATCTTCTTCATCGCCAGAATCAGAATAAGAAAAATTAGAAAAATATTTTATTTCATTTTTAAATTTTACCCTTTTCTCCTTTCCCTCGTATAATTTATAAACAGATTTTCCAACACCTTTGCTTCCCTTATCCAAAATTAAATCACCTGTAAAGAAAGTCGGCAGTTTAACCTCTTGCTGGAGGACAGGAATTGAATTTTCACAAAAATTATTTTTTTGAGTTTTAATTATACTGAGATTTTTAATTGGGTTTAGATGTGATTTTTGCAGTTTACCCTCTTGCTGGAGGCCCATAATAGAAGGAGATACTTGCAGTTTAACCTCTTGCTGGAGGTCCAAAATAACATTTTCACAAAAATTATTTTTTTGTGTTTTACTTATACTGAGATTTTTAATTTGGTTTTGATGAGTTTTTCGCAGTTTACCCTCATGCTGGAGGTCATAAAACATACCCTTCCAACCTTTATCCAACCTAATTTGGCCCATTTTGCCATTTTCACCATTTTTAAATTTAATAGAAAAACAGGGTAAATCCAATAAACATATAGAAAAGTCCATAATGTATTTGCACTCCAAAGTAATATTAACAGAAAATAATTGAGAATCCACTTGAATTATCTCCAAGTGAGCTGACCTATTGCAATCCGGGATCTCATCCTGAGGAGAGATTACAACATTAGAGTGATCATCCCCTGCTACCCCAAAAAATGAGGGCTTCCATCCCTTTCCATCAAACATAATTCACCAGAAGCCGTCCGTTTTATATGCCGCTTCTTGGTGCAAACACAACACTGGCACAGAGTAGTAATCCCTGGCCGTGTTTCCCAACCTTCATCTCCAGGAGGCGCTAACCGCATATGTAACCTCCGCATATCTTCACCAGTGATCTCCAAACTAATCCCCATGCCAGCTTGATACCCTATCCTGGCCTCAAAATCCATCAAAAAAGGACCACAAAGAACAGTTTTGACTGCTCCTCTGGCCACATAAAAGTGAACCTTACCAACAGATCCACCAATGCCTAACCTGACATGCTCAGCTGTACCCATCAGCTCGGTTGCATACCCTCCAATGCCTCTGAGGTTTCCCCCAGTTCCACTTTTAATTGGCAAGCCTATACTCGTTGCTTGCTCCAATGAAATTAAATTAATTTGAGACCCTGAATCGACCAAGGCCTTTACTTCTTTACCGTTAAGAGTTACCACCAGGTAACCCAGGGGAGCGGAAAAATGCGTATCTACATCTTCCCCAAACTTCTCAGCATTTTCACAAATATATTCCACCTCTCCAGTGGAAACCCGACGCCTCGTCAAATGCTTCTTTTGCTTTTCAGCAAGTGCCGGACTAATCGTAAATAACTCCCCCAAAGATAAGGGAATCTGAAGTTGATTCACCCTATTCAAAACTGCGTCCATCGCATTAGCTTGACCAGAAACTACTGGCCGCTCATACTGGACCTTTGATTTAACAACCTTGGCCCTGGGTACCTGTTGAGGTCCAACCTAGCCATCTTCACCTCCCATAATAACATCTTCACTTTCTATATCCCTAACTCCGTCACCAGCTTCTTGCACTAATCCTGATCCATCGCTAGTCCTTCTTACTCCCTCAATTGGGATGGGACCGCTAAAACTTGGTCTGGGTAGAGACGCCAACGGTACGTCCTCCTCAGAATCCGAATCATCCTCTGTCATAGGCTCACCATTTAAATCAAACTTGCCATAACTAGGGGGCCCCATATCAGCAATCCCCTTCTGCATTTTATATAATTCGTCCTTAGAGTAAGGGTTCAATTTGTTGGCGGCAGTTTGAGCACTAGAATTCTTGTCCTTAGAGTAAGGGTTCACTTTGTTATTGGCCTTGCCAGGATTAGCCCTCAATTGGCTCTGAATGCTACTTTTCACCTTAGTAGCGGCTGCTCTTCTAGCAGCATTAACATCATATTCGCCAGCTCTAAACCACCAAAAGAAGTAGAAAATGTGGCTTTACTGACCTCTTTCTCCTTGCCCTTGTCAGCTTTACCACCATTACCATTACCATTTTTGCCACTTTTGGCATTAACATCTTCATCCGTCACCTCTTCAAATCTGGCTCTCCTTTCAGCCGTTAAACTTCTTCTGACCAAATTAGAAGGAGACTGTCCATCACTGAGCTTGATGAACGAACCATCAGGAAATTTATAAACTTTACCATCAAATAAAACTCGCCCAGCATCCATATCCTTATCAAGAGCAAAACAAACTGTTGCTCTGTGCCCTCTCCTATTACAATAGGAGCACACCTTTGGCTCATCATAGCCACCTCTATATCCATTACCACCATTCCCACCATTTCTCCCATTGCCTGGGAAGCGGTTACCATTGTTATTGCCATTATAATTTCGCCGTTCATAACCTCTGGACTGATAAGAAGTTGACGTCGACGAAGAAGCGATTGGGGCCTTGTTGGCCTTCTGTGTCTCTTGAACAAATATTTTTAATTGTTTTGTTAAATCGGCCAAGTGATCGACCATCTTATTATCTACATTGCCCTCCACTTTAGCAGCAGGTAATCCCATTTGTGCCTTCTTGGCCTCCTGGGCTTTGACCATAATATCGTTGTTTTCGGCCAAAACCTCCCTAACCTTGCTAACATATTGAGTGCAAGACTCTTGATATTTGTCCAACGCTAATAACTTTAGATGGGCCTGAATGTTCTCTTTGATAACCTCCAGAGCCGGAAGTTTCTGCTCACCATTAGGCAGTTCCTTCATCAAATCTTTTCTTGAAAGATCCTTCAAGACGTCCATTCGAATATCCCTGCTGCATGCTGTCCAAAACAAATCTTTTGCTTGGTTCTCATGCACTAACTCGTCCACCAGTATGAGATATTCCTTTACTTCATCAAACTGAACACAGAGCTTTTTGAAGTCAGCCATAGAAGAAACTCCACCTTTTTGCTTGCCAGTCTCCAACAATTTTATTGAGGTCCATCATAGTAAACCTAACACCCCATCTATCAACCATAGCTTTAGAAAGCTTAACCCAATCCTTGTCCTTATATGCCTGCATAGCAATAACCTCTTTTTCCACCTCCCTATCGGCAATAAAAAATCTAACTTGCTTCACCATATCCACATGAGAAGCACCATCAACAGCAGCAGCAGCTTCATACCTGCTAATGAACCATTTAACCTCCTCCCCATCAAACTTTGGGCCATCCCAAGAAACAATTCTAACTGAGGGAGTAAGAGGGTTAGAAGATCCAGAAGCAACAGCAGAAGAAGACATCCCAATAAGTAATGAAAAGCGTTAAAAATCGATAAAATAACAAGCCTCTTGCAGGCCAATAACAAAAATCCAATTAGAGTTCCAGAAGATAAGCCTCTTGCAGGCTAAGAACGTTCTTGATCCAAGTAAGTCTTTTAAAGAAAGCTAGAGAAATCGAACCCCACGGTGGGCGCCAACTATGGTAAGGTAAACTCTTACAGTCGCCTTGCTGTAAGCAGAATCCGGAGGAGATATGTGGATTTAGCCGAAAACCCCGTCCTTCCAATAAAAATAACGAAATGGGAATTCTAAATCACTAAGCTAACCAGTCTACTTGGATCTGATTAATAAAAATAATGAAACTCTAAAATAATTAACGCTCATTGAGATTTGAATAAAAGTGGCTATTGATAAAAGAAATACTGATAACAACAATTAAGGTGTACCAGTGAAAGATCTGAAAAGATTGACTTTTATGTTTTTATAATAATTTGAATTTTTATGAGACAGCAATAATCAAGTCCCAGTGATGAAGAACTTTCTAAAGATACCCTGTTTGAAGTGTGATTTAAATTGTTGAGTAGTATTTCTAAAATGTTATATATAAAATATAAAGTTATAAGGGTATTACAATTTATTTAATTTGTTGAGTAATAAAAAAATGAGACTGTGGTGGTTAAAGATTAAGCTGTATGATGTGTCCCCCCCTCAATTTCGAGTTTGAGAGGCGCTAAAGTATTCCTAGTCACGTGCCTAAGTTTTCCCCTCCTGAGCTCTTCCAGAGTCAATCCGGAGCCCGTACGGAGTCAGTACGGAGTCCGTCCGGACTTCCGGACTCAATTAGAACCTTAAAACTATAATAAAAAATCTAGAAAAATTACAAATAATAGAGCTACTTCCTCTTTACATACCAAACTGATTTTCGTAGTCTGCGCAGCTCTAATTACCCCGTGAAAATTTATCAAAGTTAAGTAATTTTTGAAAACGTAAATATTTCTATAAAACTTTAAAATTCATTTAAAAATATAAGAAAAATAGTAAAAATTCTGGGAAAATTTCCCAAGGTTCTTGAGTGACTCGACTTGATACTTATAAATTTTTTAGACCGTAAAAATAAGTTTTCTCCGTAAAATAAATTGTTTTTGTGTAGGCATTTGCTCGTGACCAATTTCTTCATATTTAAAACTCAAATAAATTAAATAAAACCCTTTTATATATATAAAAAAATAATAACGCCAATCTTGCACGCCGTAATAACTCCATTTACATATTTAGGTGCCGTACTAAACTTTAGGCTACCACATCGCTCAACAAGGAGCATAAAGGGAGGTCAACCTTATATAAGTACTAAATACATGTTTATTGAGCTAATTGAAAGAAGAGAAAAGCAGGCAATATGAAAGGAGCAAATAAAGAGGATTAATGGGTAAGGGATAGTGGGAGATTACTTGGAAATATTTTAGTATCTACCAGAAACTGAGAAAATTGTTTAATAGCTGGAGAGGGAGAGAACAGGGCTGAAGTTGTGAGGGGAACTTTGAACTTCTTAGCCACATCAAAGAGGATTTTACGCAAATCTAGGTGGGCACGGCAGAAGAGTAGTACATGTTCAGGTGTTTATTTAGCATTGAGAGTGCAAATAGAGCAGAAAGGTGATTCAGATGCCTTAAACCTGAATAAGTAATGTTTAAGTGGAGAATGGGCTGATCTGCATTGCACAAATGTTGTGGTTAATGGGCAAGGAAGTTCAGATATAACTTTGAACATCAGAGGAAGATTAAACCATACTCTCAGTTTTCTGAGTGTTTCTGGAGAGGGGAAGAGGAGAGAAGCATGTGTTTGGCTTTGGTTTTTAAATATGTTTTTAGAGCAGAGGAGGAAGGGGAAGGGGAGAGAAAAGTTATGAGGGACTCAACTGGGGATGCCATTATGTGAGACGAGTTGGCCAGTGCATCTGCAACTTCATTTCCCAGGATACCTTGGTGTCCCGGGAATGGATGCTCTTGTATGAACATTAGGTCAGAATTTAGTGTATGTGTTGCCACAAACAAAGAGAATATACAAGTGTTAATTTGAATCCTTTCACTTAGCTAACTTTAATTCAGTTTTGCCAAGAAACAAGGTAGAACTGGATTAAAGTTTGCTAAATGAAGAGGTTTAGTTTGGTGTTTGTGGAAACTCTAAGAAAGTAAAGGCAATTGTCAGACTGAGATCAAGTACAAAGACGTGAAATAGCTTGAATTTTCAGTTTTCTAGAAGATTTTAATGGTCCTATATGAATACTGTAGTACAAAATCCAATAAGAATTAAAACATAACTCAATATAAGGGTCTCAGTAATTTTAATCTCACTAATTAAAAATGGGTTACAATCTTATAGTTGGTAGAAAAATAGATGTAATAATTCAGATACTATTCAAAGACTTGATAAGTGCTGTTGATATGTATTGTGATTGTATTGGTTATATATTTGATTGTAATGATAAAGAATGTAGATAACAAGTGCAAAACCCCCCTCCTTTTATACACAATAACTTCCCCAATGAATCCATTAATTTACCAGATCTATACATGATTAATGACGCCTCATTCCAACTAATAGACATTTCCAACAACATAAAGAGTGACCATTAACATAATTTGAATGATATCACCTGCCAAAATCCTGTAGTAATAAGGATAATCCATCAAAAATAAAGAATAAGCAAAAAATAGAGTATATGCAAGTAATACATTTAAAATAAAAGACTAAAAGGAAAAATTAAGACTAATTATTACTTCATATTAAGGGGGATTAACGTTAGAAATGATGGGGCTAATCATGACATTATACTACGTGAGATCCCCATTCAATAATAACCAAAATTGACTGAGAAACAACTGAAAAACCCAAAAAAGGGCATGAGATGTGGGGTAACTACATTCAGTCTTTGGAAGCCACTTGCACAGGTAAATCCTTGACTAATTTATGAAAACTTAAGTGTGGTAGTGAATTAAAGCGCTAAGCTTGAGGTTATTAATTGAATTAGTGCATATAATAAGGGTCAATGCATTTGTAATTAAACTAGGACACTAAATAAGCGCCTGTTGCCTATTTTAGCATGTTTCCCCACAGTGGGTGTAGAATTTGGGGTAATTATAGTGTGAAAAAGCTAAATTGGCTAAAAATGAAGCTATTCACACAGGAAAAATGCAGGCAGTATGTGGCCAGTACACAGAAGCCATTTCTGGCATAAAAAACACCAAATTTGAAAAGTGTTTTTTTTATGAATTTGAGTAGCCAAATAAATATCCCTAATTAAGAAAAATTGATCTGTCAAAGCACATTTTTAATATTTTTAATTTATAGTGCATATAGTCAATTTTTAAATGATTTAAAGTGCATTTCTTGTTTTTAACATAAAATAATGAAAACAACAGCTTTTAGTCTACTTAAAAATTATGTAGCTTTTTATTTAAGGCTCTTAAGATTACCCTAACATATTCCAACTTAATATTAAGTAAATAAGACTTATAAAAGGTGGATATATACGTGTATATAAGGTGTTCTAATGGCATATTTTGTATTTTATCATTAATTTACTTATGTATACTATTTGTGTACTCTAATTTATTGCTCCCATGTATAGTCCATGTGTTTAACATAACTTATAAGTAATTTTTACTCAGTCTTGGGGATATCCAGGCTGAAAGCAATGCTTACAGGGGATAGATGTTACAGGATGCTTAGTGATGATCTTGTAATACAGCTGGCTGTCATTTTGATGGTATTCTTGTGAGTGACTTAAGTGCTAAAGCTCTAAAAATATTTCCCTTCTTGAAAATTTCATTGAGTCTGTCTAGCATCATTCTGAAATGGCTGAGCATCACTGCCCTTGCGATTCTTGTATCTCCAAGTACAATGATAATGGTCCATATGTTGGACAACATACAATTGACAGGCACCATTTGCTTCAAAATTTAAGCCCAAAAACTTTATCTGTGAAGGAAATCCAGAAGAATTTTGGAAACCCAGTAAAAAAATCTGATTTAAATATCAAAAATCTTGGTAAAATTTTCTTTTTCCAATCAGAAGAAACCTAAAATATTGATTAATTTTGACACTCTCACTATAATAATTAGGAAATTCGGATTTAGGTTCACAGAATAATGGTAAAAGCTTATTATAATATCTGAAGGAATTTGAAATATTCATTTTTTTTTACTTTCCTGCTTTAAAATCTAGGAAATAATGACTCCACCAACAACTTCAATGAATGGTTCTTTTTGTTAAAGGTAGTAAGTGTCCACTTACATGTTGTTTCTGGATTGTCACAAAAAGAAACCAACAACATGCTAGTTATTATGAAAAATATACTCAAGAATCTCTGTGCATCATCCAAGGCTTCACATACAAGGAAGAATATTCCTAAATTTCCCTTTGATGTTCTTACTGCAATTGAACTTCTTCAAATTGAACCTTGCATTTATCAGATTCCTTGCTGTCCTGGGTG
The DNA here is from genome assembly GCA_030280995.1 of Hemileia vastatrix. Classification (NCBI taxonomy): domain Eukaryota; kingdom Fungi; phylum Basidiomycota; class Pucciniomycetes; order Pucciniales; family Zaghouaniaceae; genus Hemileia; species Hemileia vastatrix. The sequence goes on from JASXTE010000004.1 coordinate 45,907,385, forward strand.
CTTTAAGCTTTATGAGAAGAAAAATCAATGAAAATTTTTTAGCCACAGTGAAACTTTCCATAGTCAAAAATGAAACTCACTCTTATTTGATGAACAACAATGTCCCCTTCAGCACTACTCAACACAAAGCTTAGTAACTTGTATTGAAAGATTTTTTCAGTGTGAGATCATTCTAAAATTTCTAAGGGAGTGTTTTAGACATAAGGCTAGTTCTAATGGTTCAAGATGTATTTGGGATGGAGTTATTTGATTGTCATTTAAGGATTCAAATGGAGAATTTTTTCACCAGAAATTTGGAAACCTGTCTTTTGCAATCTATAATGAATGGTTTAATCCATTAGAAAACAAGATTTCAGGAATGAATAAGAGTGTTGGTGAATAATTCTATTTTTCTAGTCCCTTCCTGCTAACCACCATTATCAACTTCAAAATTTATTCTTTGAGGGAATCACTCCTGGCCCATAAGAACCAAATTTTCTTCAAATTAACAATTTACTGGCACCAATTGTTAATGATCTTTACTACTTATGGGAAAGGGAATCACTGTCACCCCTCCAGCACACAAAGAGGGTCTCTTAATTTATGTTGCTTTGATTGCTTGTGTCTGTTATCTCCCAGAAATTTGTAAACTTATTGGCTATGCTTCTCACAGGGCAAATCAATTTTTCTCTTTCTGTTATCTTCATTTTCTGAATATGGGGGACTTAAATTTTGAAAGCTGGAAGCTCAGGACATTGAAAGACTATCATAAAGTATCAAATGCTTGGAAAGAAGCAAAAACACACACTGAAAGAAATAACTTACTGAAGCATACTTGTGTTTGTTGGTCAGTTCTTAACACACTACCATATTCGAATCCAATTGAATTTGTTGTTGTTGAGACTATGCATCTGCTTTCAGGAATTCTTGAATGGCATTCTTACAAGGTTTGGGTTTTGGATAATATTTCTTTGGAGTTTCAGAAAGAAAAGAAAAAATCAGAGGAAATCTTTCTTGAATAAACAGATTTTTATGAGGATTAATATGAAGAGCTACAAGAGATTGAAAATGATAAGTTTAATGATTACAATAGTGATAACAGAATGAATATTGATCATGTCTCACTTCAAGAAGCATTAAATTAGATTGATGAAGAAATTCAGGGTGTGACAATGAATGAGATAACACACTTAAATTCATTTTCTACAAAAGATCTTTCTATTATTTACTCAGTTATCTCCCAAACCTGAATTCCTTCATGGCTCAACAAACCCTCCCCCAATTTTGGAGATGCTTCAGCTGGAAATATTTGCACAGCTGATTGGATATCACTGTACACTATATTTATTCTTTTTTCCATTTTACAGATTGACAGGGATTCGAATTATGAATTTGTCCAGTCTTGGTATCATCTTGCCATGTTAACTAAAATTGAAATTGATCATGAAGTCAATGAAAAAAATATTCAACAATATTTGAATCATTTAACTGCTTATCACTCAAATCTTCATAAACACTATCCAAACCTAAATCCTACACAAAGCCATCACATGGCTTATCATGTACCAAAACAGCTGAAACTATTTGGACCAGCAAAATTTCTAGCATCTTGGAATTTTGAACAAATCAATAGCATACTTCAGAAAATTCCTTCAAATATGAAAAATGGTAATCTACAATTTAGAATTAATTAACTTTTTAATAATTTTTGTTAATTTTTTTTATTTTAGATGATTCCGAGCTTATAATGCTAAAACAAATAGCCAGTGGATCAAATTTGGCAGAGCTCAAAGAATCTGATTCTCTCCCCCCATTTATTAAAAAAATCCAGCCATTATTTGTTCAACAGAACAAATAGTGCTTACTTCTAGTGTATATGAATGAATTTAATATGGCAAATTAACATATTTCTGATAAAAATTTGGTCAATTTTAAGGCAAATATGCATTTGCCTCCTCCATTGTATGAAAAGGTTTTATGCTATCTGAAAAACACAAATCAGAACAATAATATTATTTATGTTGATGAATGCAAAGGTGATTTTACTGAGTTTGAGTCACCAGTTCCACACATTGCTGAAAAAATTAAAAGTTACACCAAAAATTCTTTTGTCTATACTGATCAAGCCCAGAAGGGTAGCTGCCATATAGAATACCAAGTCTCTCATAATCAAGACTTGAATTTTTTTGGAAGAATTTTTCAAATTTTTGAAATTGTGATACTGGAAAAGAATTCTAGCAAGTTCAAGAAGCATACATTTTTCTGTGTTCAACATTTTGAAAAGCTGTTATCACAGGGGGAAAAAAATGAGGACTTGTAGGCGAGTCGTTTTTCAGGTTTCCTGGAGTAATCTGTGGAGTAATCTCTTGATGCTAAATTTGATGTCTAGATATAGGTGTATAATTTGTTATCAATATCTGATAATTTATGGTAAATCTCTACAACCAAACTTTTTTTCTTGGATGCAGATTTTGGAATGGAAAAATATTTGAAAATCTAAAAAACAGATATCATCAAATTTCAGAAAATTTCAAATAATATTCTGCACTTTCTTCATGAAAAACACAAATTATTTCTATCAAAAGACCAATAACAGGAAAAAGTGCCATGCTATTATTTATTAGAAAAAAAAGTCAAATATTATAACCTGTCATAATGTATTTTGCACTATTATTATTTTTTCATTAAACAAATGGATTACATATATTAAGGTAGAGATTTTTATGCACTAAATTTACTATAACTGAGCCATAAAAATGACCATGTCCACATCTTTTCTAAAGTTTATTTGGTGTTAAGTAATATTTGAAGTGTTTTCAAATTGCAAACTAGCAAGCATAATCCAAGAGCTATTTTATAATTTTGATCAAGATTAATTTTCTTATTTTAATCAAGACAATTTGCCTTCAGCTAATGTCAAAAGGTTAGAAATTTTTTATGCTTCCTCAGTCAAATGATAGTATCAATTTTTTGTTATCATTATTTCTCCTACTTCAGAAGTTTTTTTTTTTGTTTTGTTTTGTAAGATTAATAATAAGACTGAAAAGTGTTTGCACTTTTAATATAGATATAGATTAGGCGCTGTCACATGCAGCGAACTGTCGCTGCGCATGACCAGCCCTCTCCGGCCACACCCTGGGTCAGATAGACCATAGTACTTTGATACTATGGTCCATCTGCCCAAGGGGGCATAGGAGAAGGCTGGTCACATGCAGAAAAGAGTCGCAGCGACAGTTTGCTGCACGTGACAGCACCTTCTCCCTGGCTATGGTCAGATAGACCATAACATTAAGTTATGGTCTATCGGACCAAGCCAAGTTGAGGAAAAAAAAGGTCACGTACAGCAAAGTATCACTGTGATACTTTGCTGCACGTGACAAGTAATGGTTTAGGTGTCCAGGTCAAATGTACCATATCATAAAACAGATATGGTTCATTTGACCCAGCCTTTGGTGGCTAGCTGCTGGTCACATGCAGCAAAGTGTTGCAGCGATACTTTGCTGCACGTGACTAAGTATCAGGCACCAATACTGGCTCAAAAATGAGCCATAAGAAATTGAATGTTTGATTAATATAGCAAAAATACATGAGTTAAAATACTGTGGTCCCGTAAAAATAAATATAATTGTGGGATTTTTTTCATGGGATCAGAGAATGTGAGTTTAAAAACAGGTTCAGTGCACCATAATTTAAACATTATGGTCCATCAAACCATGAATAAGGGAACTGAGACAGGTGATGACTTTGGAATAAGTATATAGGTAATTATTTTTTCAATGTGAAAAGTGACTAATTGGGGAGTTTAATAGGACTAAATCAACAAAAAAAAAAATTTTCAACTACATTTTACTACATATTTGATGGGAAATAACATATATATAAATTTGTGACTGGCAACATAGAGAGAGAGAAAAAAATTAAGCAGATATTAAACATAATATTTATATAAGGTTATGGATTTTAAGTTTATGGAATTGAGAAAGGTTTTTATGAGGGGTTTAACAGAATTTTACTAGAGAGAAACACCTTTACGCAGCCTTTCCTGGCACTTTTTGTCAGTATAGTCTAGTATATAAGTATGATATAATAGTATTTATTTATGTTCCTACTACTTATTGATAAATGATTTAGTGATTAAACCTCAGGGGAAGACTAATAAAATAGTTATACTCAAATAAAACTCACAATACATGAATTTAAATGCATGCTTAGTGGTGGAAAATAGATGAATAAAATATAGTTATAGCTTATATAATGATAATATCAACTTATAAAAGGCTTTATAATATATTTCTGAATGCTAATAATTTTATAGTAGTGTTTGTTTGAATTGTAGTAGCTGAATTATGATAAATAACCGTCAAAATCCCTCCTTACTTATACCCAAATCCACTGGAGTGCACAGACCTTCAATCCAGATGATGTCACTGCTATCCCCAGCAATTACAGCACTGTGAGGGCCCATCACCTCCCCATGGCGTCCACTTCATGAAGTTTCAACACCCAGACCTCCAGTAAGGACCCTCCATCACTATTAATAATAACACAGATCCATACCATAAATAGAAAATCCAGATAAAAGCGGATACCATAAAGAAACAGGTAAAATAAACAATCAAAAAGAGATATAATGAAACCAAAAGCATATAAAGGAAAAAAATAAAATGTCCAAGCCCCCAATAACATCCCCAAGAATCCACATTAACCCATAAATATCCTTCCAACCCATAAATCCATGAATAACCATCCAAGGAAGTAATTTTAGTTGTCCAAACTGGGTGTATGCGCCTGGTATAGGTGTCTATGCTTCTGTAGGCTTTGTGAGTCCACTGATTTTGTCCATATGACCTAAAATAAGCAGAAAAACAAAGGTTATAGGCTATTAAGGGGCTAAAACCCACTTATATACCTAAATATACATAATATACTGCATATTTCACTGAATATGGAATTTATGTATACATATAAGCTTATGTATGTCAATAATTACTTCATATCACTTAAGATTAGTATATTATGACTCCATTAACACCTTGATAAATATTATTATGCCATGGATAAGCTATTTAAACTACTATAAGTTATATAATAGAATAATAATTATATAAATAAAATAATATATATTATTATTTTAACCTTATTTTTAAGATATAAGCTTAATTTACTTAAGGTTATCTTATTTTAAGCATAAGAAATACTCAGTCCTAAGGATATTTAGACTGAAACTCCCTCACCCCAAAAAAAACAATAAAAAAATGTTAAGACATTTTAATTAAAAGTAAGGATTGAAATAATAATAAAAATAAAAATAATTTTTATAATACATATACTGAATAAACAGTATTATTTAGATTTAAATTTTTTCAAGAGATTTTTAAGATCAGAGATTTCATTTTCTAGAATCCACTGGTCATATTCACTTGATTTATTTTTAAATCTTAATAGATACTCAACTCCCTTTTCTTTTGTAAGGTGTCTCTTTTTAAGTATCTTTTCAATTTCTGCCTTTTCAACTATTTCTTCAGGTTGCTGTTTATGCCTTCCTGATCTTCTTGGAAATAGAGCAGTATCATTAGAATGGTATGGTTTTATAAGTGAAATAGGAAATACTGGATGTTTTCTATCATATGGTGCATATAGAATAACCTCAACAGCATTATTACCAACCATCTTTTTAACTACAAATGGTCCAATGAATGGATCCTACAATTTAACATTACCATTTAAATTGAAATGTAGTGTTGAAATAAGGACCTCATCACCCTCTTTGAACATTTGTTCTTTATGGGCTTTATCCCATCTTTTCTTTTCATACTCAAATGCCTTATTTATACATTTTTAAGCATGTTTTCTACATAATTCTTGCATTTGAAGAAAATATTTAGTACCTGGATGGAAATCCAATCTAGGTAACTTATTAAGAGTTTTAGCAGAGGTGTAAGGTACATAACCCAACCATAACTCAAATGGCTTCTTACCAGAGACAGAATGTACTGTACTATTGTATGCAAATTCTAAACCTGCGATAAGGTTTACCCAATCATGCGTGAATTTGTCATTGTCTTTAAAATTAAGACAAAAAGCACACTATCTTCTTATCATATCTTCTAAGGTTTGTATCATTCTTTCTGCTAGCCCATCAGTTTGTGGATGGTGTGCTGTAGAAAGTTTTAATTGACACCTTGAAACATCCATAAGTGATGTCCAGAAATCAGAAGTAAACTTAGGATCTCTGTCAGAAACTATTGCTTTGGGGAAACCTGCTATATTTAACATTTGTGTCCACCATTAAAAAGCTAAGTCCTTTGCAGAAACCTCTTTGTGGGTAGGAATAAATTTACAAATCTTTGTAAATCTATCTACAATTACCCTGCAGGAGTTATAACTCTTATGCCCTGCTATTGGCAAACCTGTTACAAAGTCCATGTTAATGATTTCCCATGGAGCTTTTGGTTGCTCAATTTGTTGTAATAAACCAGCTCATTTGCCTTTTAATCTTTTAGATTTTTGACAAGAATCACATGTTTCAACATATTTTTAAACATCCTCAGACATGTTAATCCACCAAGCTGTGTTTTTTACTCTGGTTAATGTTTTATGGTAGTCAAAATGACCTGCTAATATATCATCATGACATATACTTAACATTAACTCCTTCATTGAAGGGGGAATTACAATTACATTACTTAATTTTTTTCTGTAATATATAAAACCATCCTCAATGGAAAATTTTCCTTTTTCTAATGCCACTTTATACTTATTTGGTAATGTTTTTATTAAAACATTCATTGAAGCATTAGATGGATCATTTAATATTGTAGTGAGTTTACTCAAGTCAGGATCTGAATCATAATTATCAAGAATTGATTGCATAAATTCATCCTCAAGATCTACAATATAAATGCCATAAATGTTAATAATTTCTGACTCAGGAACATAAGCAGGATTATCATCATTATTAGGAAGAGGTACTCTAGATAAAATATCTACATTAGAGTGCAAGGTTCCTGCTCTATGTGTAATAGTCATCCGGCCTCTGTATTCTTGTACAGCTAATTGCCATCTAAACATGTGTCTATTAGGAGTTTTCATGTTTAAGAGTGACTTAACTGCACTACAGTCAGTTATTAACTCAAATTTTTGGTCTTCAAGGTAATAATGTAGCTTCTCAAGCGCCCATACTACTTCCAAACATTCAAGTTGAGTAGCACCATATTTCAATTCACTACTTCTCAGAGTACGTTGTAGACAATCCTATAGTACTAGCTATAGGCCTTGACCAAGGGAGTTGGAGTAAAAACAGAATCAATAACACCTGTCCCTTTAGAAAAACAAGTGAGATTGACCTGTTGCAGCAAATTGGAGATCTGTTTGCTAGAACCTCTAATTAAATACACTTGACCCCTTTGAAAGTGAAGATAATAGTCCCAGACAGACTACCAGAAAGAGTTGAAATGAACAGTAATATATTCCAAAAAAACACAAGCCAATGAGACAGTGAGGAGCAGAGAGGCAATGAGTAAAGAGAAAAGATTACCTAAAACTCTTCCCACACACGCATCATACAGCCAGTGCACAGACCACCCTGACCAATTCCCCAGCCTTTTTCATACATTAAAGTGCATTTTAGCGCCTCCCCAGTGCCCAGGCCGCCAGGCCGCTTGGAGGCGGCTCCGCTTAGGGGAAGGTACGCCTGGGGGCGGGCGGGAGCTTCTAGGCCCTAAAACACCCATACAACCCATAAAAACCCTAAAAAACCCTAAAAACCCATAACTTCACTAATAAACAGGATAAACACACATAAGACATACCAAAATGAAAATAAAATGAAAGACAATAAGCTGAGACATAATAAGTGACCCTAGCTTAAGCCTACATAAGCACCACTAAGCAATAAACATCCGATAAATACCAATAACAACACCATAACTACCCTATAAAGCAAGGTAACCACCCATAAGGGATACCAAAATGAAGAGAAAAGAAAGGACATTAAGCTGAGACATAATAAGTGACCCTAGCTTAAGCCTCCATAAACACTACTAAATATCACCTAAAGATGAAAAAAACCACTAATAACACCCTACATACCAACTACCTCCAAATATGCAGTCCAAAGGCCTACCCAGGTTTGGATCACCACATCCTCCCTCCAATAAAGAATGTCCTCATTCTTCCTTCTCCAATAACCATGTTAAAACACCTCTTCAGAATCTTTACAAAAAGCCCATTTCTCTCTTCCACCAGATCTTATTCCATCCTAAGTGAACTTCTGAACCAGAAATCCAAGCTTCTTCTTTAAAACTTCTCTTGCACCATGCCTTTAAATTAAATCTATCTCTGTGAAAAGAATCTCTTTCTTCTTTTCCTGAATACCAAATCTGGCTGTACCAGCTTCCAACAATGAAAAGTGATATCCAGTTGACAAGTCTTCCTGACTATAACCTTCTACCAGCATAAAAATTTCCTCATTTTATAGTCTTGGGGGACTCACAACCCTCAGTTTAATACCTTGGGGGACTAAAAGCCCTCAGTTTAAAGTCTTGGGGGACTAACAGCCCTCAGTTTATTGTCTTGGGGAGCTCCAAAAATCCTCAGTTTATAGTCTTGGGGGACTGAAAAAACCTGAATCACAGAACCCAGAACCAGAGATCAACCAGAAAAAGATTTAGAGAAGTAACTAACTTTCTGGGGTAACTGTATATAGAGCTGCCAGCCCATCAGTCACCCCAAAAATTGCCTTTACAAAATTCAGAAGTTCCCCCTTGGATCCTTCTGCCCTTAAACTTCCACATCACACTGTCTCCCATTCCTCATATTATAGTCTTGGGGGACTTACCATCAACAATCCTCAGTTTAAAGTCTTGGGGGGCTAACACAGTGTTCAGTTTAAAGTCTTGACGGACTACTTCTTGAGAAAATCTTGAAACCAGCCAGTTTAAAGTCTTGGAGGACTACTAGATCCACAGTAGTAAAACTAAATTCTTGAATAAATCTTTAAAAACCAGCCAGTTTTAAGTCTTGGAGGACTAACAGGATTTTCAGTTTAAAGTCTTGATGGACATCAAAAAATCTTGAGCCTGTAATTAAAAGATCAGTTTAAAGTCTTGAAGGACTTTCCAGAAAAAAATCTTTAAGATATATCCCATAATTAAAAAAAGAAATTCAGCTTGAAGTCTTGAAGGACCTTTCAGAAAAAAATCTTGAAGATATATCCCATAAATCCCCAAACCAAAAACCATCAAAGCCAAAACATTTAACCTCCTTTAACAAATTAAACAAAATAAAATGGTATCCCCCAGCCAATTGATGAGCTAATCCCCTGATACCTTACCCACATCCAAGTGCACCTTGATGTGGTCACACCTAAAAAAAATTTTTTTATTTTGACTCCTCCTCTTCTACATAAAAACAATGCCAGAGCCCTATCTTGAGCCTTTGAAAAAACATAGCCTCCATAAAAAATTGAAAGAAAAAAAAGAGAAAAAAAGAAAATAATCTTGAATCCACCACTTTCACATCCAACACCCTAAACCCACATAGCAAAGCCAGCTCCAGGTCAACAGAAAAGATCACTGGGTGGGCTCCCTCCAATAAGTAAAAATGATGGGAGACCACCAGTGATCCACCACCAATCCAAAAGCACCAAAAGACATCCAAGGCAATCCAGTTTAAAGTCATAGAGGACTAAAAACCTGAATCACAAAAAACAACACTAGAATTCAACTAGAAAAAAAACCAAAGGCTTGAAACAGACATTCTGGGGTAACTGTTCTACAGAGCAGCCAGCTCATCAGTTACCCCCACACTTGCCAAAATAAAATCTAGAAGCCCCCCCTGGGTACCTTCTAACAAAAACACAATATCCAACAAAATTAAACAAAACCAATAAGCATGAGGGGTCCAGCACTTGAATACCAAAGGAATTTCCAGTTTAAAGTCATGGTGGACTAAAAACCCCTGGGTACCTTCTAACAAAAAGGATTTTCCAACACAAATCTTCTCCCATAAAAAACCAAAACCATTAAAAAACCATTAAAATTCTTGAAAGGAAAAAAAAATCCAATTTAGAAATAAAAGTTTGTAGTTTAACCTCATGCTGGAGGTGAAATAAAACCAATAATCTTCATTTTTATCTTCATTTTTTAAATAAAATACCCATCTTCACTTGAATTTTTCTTTTCTTCCATCTTCATTATACTAAGATTTTTTATTTTTTTTTTCATTACAGGTGGGCCGCCTGACGTCAGAGGTGCCGCCTGAAGCGGCCTGGCCTCCCTTCTTTATATAGAGACTTGAACCAGAGAGACTGAAAAGAATTGTACAAAACAACAAAAAAAATTCCTGACTAAATACATAGAGGCCAAATTTAGAAAAACCAAAACAAATTAAGTAGTTTATCCTCATTGCGGAGGAATCAGATTCTTGAAATTTCAAGGTTGAAACCAATAAGTTTGCCCCTAGGGCTTGAACCCCCTAAGCTCCTCTTCCAATTCAGATATCCCAAAATCAGACCTTTAAAAAAATCTTCCATCCTCCTCCATACACTGAGTCTACCATACTTCACATTACCAGAATCAATAAATTCTTTATCCTTTGAAACATCTGGAACCTCCACCACATCTTTAAAATCAACCTCCATACCAGTGACATCCAAAACATCACAATTTTCCCCTTCCCTACAGGAATCTTGCTTAGAATCTGCAAAATCCTCCAGAATAACATCCATAACATCAAAATATAAATCCTCCTCCAAGCAGAGAGCTTCAGATTTTGAGGGAACCACCTGAAAATAATCTTCCACTATGAGAAAAAGATCCAAGACAGAATCCATCTGTCCATCCAAAAATTCAACTGATACATCCTCCTTAAATAAGCCATTATCTGAACTTGAGAAAGAAAAATAATCATCACACAACAACCATTCATCCACCACAGATTCCTTCTCAATATCCCAAAATCCTTCTTCATGACCAGACAAGTCCTCCTTCCCACATAATTCACCCAACCTTGAGGAAATACACTGATCCTCCAGTGTGTTAATTTCCAAAACATCCAGTGAAGCACATTCCTGAGATCCTATGGAATCCCTTGGAAAAGAATAATTAGTTTCATAAACATCATCAGAGTCCCCATCTTCCAAAATTGAAGTCTCCAACACCTCCCTAGAAACTGAATTTTCCACCACAGTCTCCTGAACCTCTCCATCCAACAGCATTTCCTCTCCAGATTCCACATCCCTATCCATCATACCATCCAAATATCCCAAAATAACCTCCTTCAGAATAGCCATACCAGGAATCCTATTTTCCCCATTTGGAAGAGTCTTCATCAAGTCAGCCTTGAAAAGAATCTCCAAAACCTCCACCTTTACATTCCTACCCATGGCACTCCAAAAAACATACTTGGCCCCATCTTCATGTGGTAATATATAATTATATACCAGATAATCCAGAGCCTCCCCAAACTCCTCCATAAATTCCCCATACTGAGAAAGAGAAGTTACACCACCTTTCAATTCCCACTTCCTAGCAATCCCATGAAGATCCACCATTGAGAAAGTAGTAGGACACCTTTTATACATTTCAATCTTCAACTTCCCCCAGTCCTGACTCCTATATCCTGCCATACCAGAAACTTCTTTCTCCACCTCCCTATTACCAATGAAAAAGATTACTTGCCTAACCATGTCCAACAGTGAGGACCCATCAATCTCAGAAGCAACCTCAAACCTAGCCAAAAACCCCTTTGCATCCTCCCCCAAAAACCTTGAACCATCCCAAGACTGAATCCTAATCATCCTAGCAACTCCCAGTTACAGCCTCCAATCTCCACCAAAGATAGCCAATGTCCCCCCCAATAGCCTTAGAGACCTAGGAGGGACCAAATCCAACAGAAAAAAAGACCCCTAGACCAACCACAAATAGATATAGAACAAAATCCAAAATTCACCAAAGGATATCCACCAAAGAGAGAAGCCTAGATCAACAGAGATTCCAAAAAGCCAACAGATTCATACCCCACGTTGGGCGCCAGAAATGTAGACAATCCTATAGTACTAGCTATAGGCCTTGACCAAGGTAGTTGGAGTAAAACCAGAAAGAATAACCCCTGTCCCTTTAGAAAAACAAGTGAGATTGACATGTTGCAGAAAATTGGAGATCTGTTTGCTAGACCCTCTAATTAAATACACTTGACCCCTTTAAAAGTGAAGATAATAGTCCCAGAAAGACTACCAGAAAGAGTTGAAATGAACAGTAATATATTCCAACAAAACACAAGCCAATGAGACAGTGAGGAACAGAGAGGCAATTAGTAAAGAGATAAGATTCCCTGAAAATATTCCCACACACGCATCATACAGCCAGTGCACAGACCACCCTGACCAATTCCCCAGCCTTTTTCATGCATTAAAGTAAATTTTAGCGCCTCCCCAGTGCCCAGGCGGCCAGGCCGCTTGGAGGCGGCTCCGCTTAGGGGTGGGCAGGCCGCTTCTAGGCCCTAAAACACCCATACAACCCATAAAAACCCTAAAAAACCCTAAAAACCCATAACTTCACTAATAAGCAAGATAAACCCACATAAGACATACCAAAATATAATGAAAATGAAAGAAAATAAGCTGAGACATAATAAGTGACCCTAACTTAAGCCTACATAAGCACTACTAAGCAATAAACATCCAATAAATACCAATAACAACACCATAACTACCCTATAAAGCAAGGTAACCACCCATAAGGGATACCAAAATGAAGAGAAAAGAAAGGACATTAAGCTGAGAAATAATAAGTGACCCTAGCTTAAGCCTCTATAAACACTACTAAATATCACCTAAAGATGAAAAAAACCACTAATAACACCATAACCCTAATAACACCCTACATACCAAATACCTACAAATATGCACTCCAAAGGCCTACCCAGGTTTTGATCACCACAACGTGAAATATAGAAGATTACTACTTCTGACATTTTTCCTTAAATAAGTTGTTTTTGATGCAAAGCAGCACCCAGTCCAATAAAACTTGCATCTGTATATAATACACAGGTAATTGGAAATCTGGTAATCTCAAGATAGGAGCTGTCATTAAACATTCTTTCAACTTATCAAAAGCCTGTTGTCTTTCATTATTCCAAATGAAAGATTCTGATTTCTTTATCAGTGTGGTCAGTGGTGCAGCAATTGATTGGTAGTTTTTTATATATTGTCTACAATAACCACACATTCCAAGAAAAGATTGTACATCCTTTACATTTTGAGGAATGCCAATATTCTTTATTGCAGCCACTTTATTTTGGTCTACACATATTTGTAAGCCAGATACAATATGATCAAGCACTTTTAAAGATTCAAACCCAAATTTACATTTTTTCAATGCAAGGGTCATTTTTATTTCATCGATTTTTTGAAATACTTTCATTAAATGGATTAAGTGTTCATCATAAGTTTTTGAAATCACTATTATGTCATCAATATATACCATTAACCATCCCTCAATCATTTCATTATGGAATGTTATATCCTTTAACTTCTGAAATACTGATGGAGCATTTTTTGGTCCAAATGGCATTCTGACATACTTATAAATTCCCATGTGTGTTGTTATCAACAAAAAGTTCTGTGAATTCTTTTCAACAGGAATTTGATGGTACCCTTTATTTCCATCTAGGCAACTTATATATTTAGCACCTTTAAGGGTAGCATGTATAGAGGCAATCCTTGGCAAGGGATAAATATCATCTACTGTAAATGTATTTAATGCTCTATAATCACCGCACAGTCTTGCTTTATTATGTTCATAAGAAATTAGCACTGGTGATATTACACAATATTTTGGTGTAGTCTCAACCTTCTCAAGAATTTTCATTTTTAATAACATCTTAATATTATCTTCTATGTCTTTATTCTTCATTGGTGAAGCAGGGTATGGTTTCTTTTTAAGACTAGCAGGAATATTATCCATATCACAGGTTAAACTAATCTTCATTTCATGATCTTTTACAAGGCCAAGTTCATTTGTACCATGTGCAAAAGCCATTGGAAATGCTTTAATCAATTCCAAAATATTATCTTTCTCAGCTTTACTTATCTGAGTGCCAAATGATGCTTTTGAAATTTCTGTTTCCAGAAGTTCCATCTCATCGGATTCTCTTCCTTTACACAGGGAATTTGTGACTGACTCAATGTGTAAGACTGTGTTAAAAGAATTTATTTTAAATTTCCTTTTACCATTCATGCCAATTGTAAAATTGTTATTAGCAGGTTCTAATTTCACACCAAATTTAGTCAGAATATCATTTCCAATGATAAAACAGTTACTGCAGTTCGTATTATCCATTACCACAAAGTCACAAGTTACCCTTACATAACCATGTTGGTGTTTAAAGAAAAAAGCAGCTTTTTATTTACCAATGGGGTGTAGCACTGATCCAAAACCTCTCCAATCTTTATTTTGAAGTGGTTCAAGCTTAAACTTATATTCACTATCAATTTTCTGTAATGTATTAGTGGAAACAACAGAACCAGCAGCTCCTGTGTCCAGTACTATATTAACATTTTCACCAGAAATGATAGCTGGAACTGTGATAGGTGTCATTCTAAAGTTATCAGCTTGTATATCCTTAATGATTTCAGCATCCTCAAAATTCATTAAAGATTCATTTGAGTCCAAATTTAATGTTGGATTTTCAAAGATGGACAAATCATCTTCCAACATACAGACTTCATTTTCATCACTATATGAGATATTGCTGTGATAATTACTTGATTCTTTACTTTTTTCAGTTTCAGTTTCAGATTCACATTGATTTTCAACAATATTTATATTTTTCTCACATTTGTGACCTTTTACCCAAGGTTTGTTACACTTATAACAAGTATTTTTTTCATACTTTTTAGGTACTACAGGTGCAGTAGGTTTTTGCTGCTTCTCCTGAAGTGTTTTTGAATTCTGGGTTTTTACAGGTTCAACATTTTGTTTATAAGTGGAATACCTTGATTCATACTTATGGTTTAACAATATTTCATTGCAAATATTAATAAAGTCAGAATATTCAGTAACATTTAATGTTCTAGCTACAACAATGTCTCTGACAGATATAGGTAATTTACATATTATCTTATCTTTCCATAAGTTAAAATCCATATGAGGCTCAATGGCTTTTAATATTTTTTTTAAATTCATTAAAAATACCATAGGTTTGTCACCATTCAAGGGATTATACCTAGTCTTCTCATAAAGTCTCTGCTGAGTAAGCCTGAATTTAGAACCTCCAAATTGTTTTTCAATAAGTTGTTTCCATTCAGCCCAAGAGTAATCCTTACCCTCACTCAAGACAGCTTCAAACCATAATAAAGCAACATCCTTAAATAAAGAAATTAATTTTGATGTTATTTCTTCATCTGGTAACTTACATGAGAATTTCAAGCTGTCAATTCTTTGAATAAAATGTTGCCAATCAGAGCTGGCTTCCCCATTATAAGTTGGGTGCTGATCTATCTTAGGCCAGTTTTTCTGATTGTATTTTATCTCACTAATCTTAGGTAAATTCAACAGCTCATTCACTTTTGATAAATGGTCTTGTATTTCTTCCTGCACGGATTTGTGACTTACATTTTCAGATTTGACACTACCACCAGATGGTTTTAATTGTGGTGGTATAGGGAAGGAATGAGATTCACTTTTTCCAATGAAAGGATTATTATTATATTGATTATAATTATGATTATCCTGGTTCATTAGTAGATTGGCAGTTTCAATCTCAACTTTAGTTAATCTTTGTAGCAACTCAGAGACACTTTTATTTGTCTGGGCAAAAGATAACTTTGTTCTTGATTCAGTTTTTAATAAATGTGTTTCATATAATTTTTCTAACTCACAGAATTTGTTTGAAAGGTCATTATATTTATTACTCAATGAATCATATTTAAGAGTTAGAGACAAATGTTCTTTCTCTAATTCTTTGTTACGTGTTGTTAATTGAGAAATTTTTAATTTCAAGGATGAAATTGTATCACTAGTGAGCTTAACTGTCTGTTCCTCACAATCATTCATTCTATTCCACAATGCTGAAACAATTCTATGGACAGTTGGATTATTGTTAAAATATTCCATGTTTTCCTTTTCAATTCTCTCACTCTCCTGTGAACTTCTCATCTCACTAGTAGGTGGTTGCAACTGAGGGTTAACTGTATTATCATTATAAATAGTACTGCTATTGTGTACAAAAGACAAGTCAGGTGTATTTACTCTAAAACCTAAATTTCTTAAATCCTCCTCTATTATTTGTACAGATTTAACATCAATAGAATTACCTATATTGTAATTATCAGTATTATGTTCAATCTGAGAGGGTAATCTACTTACCATGGGATGGTTTCCAGTCCTGATTTTTGGCGCTTTTTTCCTTTGTAAGGGTGAGCTGAGGAAGTCAGATGAGGTGGTGGATCCCTGTTGCAACTGTGGCTTGTACACTGTTGATGAAACCAGTCCCATTTCCATTTGTCTACCAGGATTTTCTCCTGAGAGTGAGTTGACCCGCCTTGGATAGGGGGTTGCTGATTTGACTGACTGGGATGGCCTCCCTTTAACTGTTCCAATGCCTGATTCATCTGCTGAAACCCTACCTTGAAATTGTTTTGCAACTGCTCTACCTCTTTGAACATGAGTGATTTTGATTCTTCCAACTTCAGAACCTGTTTGGCCAGGTGGGACAGTTGATCCTGAAGAGGAGGAGACGTCTTTTTTATAGTTATCTTTTTTAAGAGGGTGTCCTTTTCCTCTATACTCATGCTTTCTGCCTGGGGGTATTGTTGACCCTCCATGGTGATGTCCTGTAAAGTTTTTGTTAGCTTTAGACCTGGTATTATAAGCAGGCTTTTCACTTACACTGTCCTGGGGAGCACTCATATTGTTAAGAATGACAATATTTTACGTCTACAAAAGGAAAAAACTCTATGGAATTAATAGAAAAAAGATATTAGCAATTATATTACTAATAAAAAATCAATGGAGCTAACCCTGAATTTTTATCTTTATTTATTTAAATAAATTATAAGAAAAATTCAAAAAAATCTGTTAAAAATATAATAATAAGTTTAACTAGACCTCTATAAGGATGAATAAGTAGCTTACCAAGCTTTAACCAAATACCAATTTAATTGGGTGTTATATTGGTGTCCAAATACAAAGTGAAATTGGGTTTATATTGGATACAGTTACTGCTGTAAATACCTAATTTTTATGATAAAAAATTAGTAAAATTATTTTAAGGGTTCTTTTCCGCAATCAATGAGTTATGATGACCCACTAATATGCAGCAGACCCAAATATTTGGTTATTTTGAGCTGTACTAAGGTAAAAATCATATCCCATGGCTTATACTAAATAATAAGTAAAATATAAGGAAAGACCCCCAATTGTCAGTATAGTCTAGTATATAAGTATGATATAATAGTATTTATTTATGGTCCTACTACTTATTGATAAATGATTTTGTGATTAAACCTCAGGGGAAGACTAATAAAATAGTTATACTCAAATAAAACTCACAATACTTGGATTTAAATGTGTGCTAGTGGTGGAAAATAGATGAATAAAATATAGTTATAGCTTATATAAAGAAAATATCAATTTATAATGGCTTTATAATATATTTCTAAATTGTATTAATTGTATAGTAGTTTTTGTTGGAGTTTTAGTAATTAAATGATGATAAATAACCGTCAAAATCCCTTCTTACTTATACCCAAATCCACTGGAGTGCACAGACCTTCAATCCAGATGATGTCACTGCTATCCCCGGAAAATACAGCACTGTGAGGGCTCATCACCTCCCCATGGTGTCCACTTCAAGAAGTTTCAACACCCAGACCTCCAGTAAGGACCCTCCATCACTATTAATAATAACACAGATCCATACCATAAATAGAAAATCCAGATAAAAGCAGATACCATAAAGAAACAGGTAAAATAAACAATCAAAAAGAGATATAATGAAACAAAAAGCATATAAAGGAAACAAATAAAATGTCCAAGCCCCCAATAACATCCCCAAGCATCCACATTAACCCACAAATATTCTTCCAACCCATAAATCCGTGAATAACCATCCAAGGAAGTAATTTTAGTTGTCCAAACTGGGTATATGCGCCTGATATAGGTGTCTATGCTTCCGTAGGCGTTGTGAGTCCACTGATTTCGTCCATATGACCTAAAATAAGCAGAAAAACAAAGGTTATAGGCTATTAAGGGGCTAAAACCCACTTATATACCTAAATATACATAATATACTGCATATTTCACTGAATATGGAATTTATGTATACATATAAGCTTATGTATGTCAATAATTACTTCATATCACTTAAGATAAGTATATTATGACTCCATTAACACCTTAATAAATATTATTATGCCATGGATAAGCTATTTAAACTACTATAAGTTATATAATAGAATAATAATTGTATAAATAAAATAATATATATTATTATTTTAACCTTATTTTTAAGATATAAGCTTAATTTACTTAAGGTTATCTTATTTTAAGCATAAGAAATACTCAGTCCTAAGGATATTTAGACTGACAATTTTTAAGCCCCTTTTCCACCCCCAGTAGGCCCCAGGGGGGCCCCACTGGGGATGACAGAGGGGCTAAAGGGGGGCTTCAAAGGTTTAAAATAAGTGATTCAAAGGGGTAAGTCAGAGGTAATGAAGGTAAAATTAATAATATACTGTTCTTAAAAAATAAAATAATTAATTTTTTTTTTTGGTTTTTATAAAATTAAATTTTTTATGTCAAATATTTTGTATAATTTTTTGGTGTTGAAGATAGAAATTTTCAAGATTCCCAATATCAAGGTACATATAAATTCCTTAAAATATCATTGGTAAATTAAATGCTGTTTTTGAATTTTAATAAGATATTTCATAACGTAAAATTTAATCAAATGTACTAAAATATATTGTGATATTATTCTATACACTGAACACATCTAGCCTTTGATGCATCAACAGATAATTTGTGTCTACGATCAAGTGAATTGTTAATTGTTCAAACCTTTATCCGCAATACTAAGAACCCTTCATGGCTAACCTGTGTTCCTAGTAGTCTAGGAGAGGCTGGTAAAAATCTTAAAGCTGCTGAATGGTTTGTACTATGTAAAATTTACTATGTGACAGCTTTGATACCAGTTTGGGCAATTGAAAATTCTGACGCACGAGAGAAGAAGTTGATTAAATGTCTTTCACTGCTGGTTTCAATAATCAATATTCTGACTTCCTTGGAGATAAGTGAAGCTCAAATTTCATCTCTTCAAGGTCAGTTAAAAGAATATATGAAGTGTCTTAAGGAATTTTGGCCAGATATCAATATAAAGCCAAACATCCACTTAGCACAACATTTTCCTGAAGTTCTGAGAAGATTTGGGCCAGCACCATCAACTGCAGCATGGGCCCACGAGCATATAAATGGAATGTTAAGCTCCATTCCAACCAATAAGAAAACATGTATGTTTTCCTTAATTAAAGCTACTTAACTTTATTAATTTCATTTTTTTTAAAGATCAAATGGACAAGACCATTATGAAAAGATTTTTTTTGACCGGTCAGCTTCAATCATTAATGGACAGAACTAATGATCGATTTGAGAATGAAATGAAAAATGTCTTCAGTTCAGAGAAAAGAAAAATTCCCTCAAAATTATCTCAACTACTGTGTGAAGACTATGAATTGTGGATAGAGTATCTCAACATGATTGATGGTAGAAAAATATTTTCCAGTATTTTTACAAAAAATCAACCATCTGTTTCATCTCAAATTCTATCACCTCAAATTATTGAAGTAGATAACTTGTTACTGAATGGAAAAAACTACTCATTATATTCAACAAATCAAGGAAATGGAAATGTTGAGGTAAATTCATCAAAAGGAAATGTTGTTGGGGTTATATTGAAAATGTGGCAGTCAACAACATTTTCAGGTCAAAATTTTATTTTAGTTGGCTCTTATGACATTGTGGATCCTAAAATTGAAAATCCTTATTTAAAAGCTGGGCTTAATGTTTTTTGTTGTTATGATAAATGGTCAAAAAAAGTAGTTATGAATAGCAAGGAAATTATTGGTCATGTTTCAAAAACTACACATCCTAGTGGTTTTGCCAATGTTTTCTCAAATACTTGTTGTATGATGTCATTAAAAAATATAGCCAGCAGCTATTCTGATTATTAATGTGGTTTTAGAATTGTATATTTTTTGTGGACAATAAATATATATACAAATATTTACTGCCAGTGATTGAGCTAACTAATAAAAGTAAAAAGTATGGACTCCAAATTTCACTCCCTGATTCATGAGAGGCAGTTTTGAATATGGATCACTTGAAGTTCTAACCAGGTTATAGCAAGTTTAGTCAGAAATACAAAAAAACGACTTGCCTACAAGTCCTCATTTTTTCCCCCCTGTGTATACATAGATAAAAAAACCCCATACTCTAGATTTTGCAAAGTTCTTAACATTAATGTCTTTTTTTCACCTCCTAGCCTCGATGAAACAGAACAACACAAATTTACTGATGTAATAATTTCAAATGATATTGTCCCTCATCTGGCAGTGTACAAGAACAGATCTACCAAATTTAACACTGAGAAAAGCCTCATTGATGTAAAGAATCTATCAAGAGGTTGCTCAGACTGTTATATATAATGTACTCATTTTCTATCATAGTTTCCTACAATTATAATATATAATGTTTATTTTTTGTTATTGTATAGAGAGTTCACAAATATATAGAAACAGAATGAATTTTATTTTTAAATAATAAAAAAATACCTTGTAATAAAATCTTGTTAATGATTATTCACTGGTGAATTTTTCATCTCCAAATCAAAAAAATATAATAAGATAAATGAGTTTTCAGCACAAAAAAAAGAAATGAGAAATGTACCTCAACACCATACAATTCCATTTCCAGTCATAGAATTTCAAAATCAACATCCTCTTCTTTTATTTTGACAGAACCACTTTGAGATATGTCTTCCTTGTTGTAACAGGTAAAGTCATCCTTTTTTTTGGGAATTATATCATCAAATTTACCAATCATATTAAAGAGCCTTGGGCCTATATCAAGTGCCATCTCTTCAGCATAGCTAAGATTACTTATGAATTCATCCAAATTTAAATTTCTAGGAAGGCTAGTTGGAACTCAGCAATCTTCATCTTTTTTTGGGTTGTCAGGCCATTTTTGAGGTTTGAGAAAAGTTTTACTCCCACTCAGATTTTTTGAATTGGTAAGTAAAACTTTCTGATTTCTTTGTTTCTTTTCAATCCAATCAATGTACTCTGAAGCTATTGATGATTTCCAGATTAGAATCATAGTTTGCGCAACGTATACTACATCATCCACAACAATTTCTTCATCTGGGTTTATGTATTTGTCATCAAAGGGATCAATGAACCATTCAGCTGCACCATGCTGTCTCAAAAAACTCTGACGTGCTATTGACTTCTGGGGTCTCAAAGTGAGTTGTTTTCATGAAAAGATTCCAAATAATTTCAACTTACTCTCTTTAGCATTTGACGAGATGTATTTTTATCTTTATTGTTGATTAAATTTTCATTGCTACTTTTGCCTTTTTTAAAGTACCTATGCAAAAGCTTGCAATGATGCCAATATATTGCAAAGAAAAAGTGATAATCCATTTCAAGTTGAGATGCTTCTTTTTGTGTGGATAGACGGAAATGACTACATGCTAGCCCCCACTTCCATGCACAAATAAAGAATTGGCACATAATTTGATTGAATCAATTATCCCAATGCTTCTCCCAGTTCATGGTGAAGCAAGCGATTCCCCAGCACCTCATTGTAGCATGTATGTATTGAATATAGTTGTTATCAATATATGAGATTCTTTCAATCATTATGAGCTTGCTAAATGGAATTTTTTGACTTGAAGAATCACTTGGATTTGACTCAAGATGGCTGTAATATCTTTCAACCTTGCAACATTAATGAATTGATGGTGGATCAGGTACCTTTGAGGCTGCAGTTGGGTGGTTCATTAAGTAATGGGAAAGTTCATATCAACTGGTCTACAATAATAAATCAAGTTTTAAAAAATAATGTCAAACAATGAAATTAAAACAAACATACCAGCAGCTTTTTACTAAAATGCTCAAGATCCACAGCATCTAGATCATTTTGTGCTTTATTACAATTTTTTATTTTTTTTTGCACTGATAGATGCTTTCCCAGATTCTGACGGGCTTCCTGATGTGCTTGCATTCACAGAAATACCTAGGAAAAGTATTTTTAGTGATTCTACTTTGGCTTTCAGCTGCAATTCTCCTCTTCAAGATTTCAGAAACAATCTATAGGTTTATAAAAGGAGTTTTATAAGTAATCAGTGAAGCTCTAGGGAACATGAAACATAATAAGAAAATATTAGTATCACCATTTCTATTTGATGAACTCATGCCTATTAATCTAATGTAGATGGAAATATGTGATGACACCTACCATCTTTGTTCTATATATTCACAGAGTGCAAAAGTATGTGATAAAATTACTTATGGAGATACACATTGTAGACAATCCCATAGTACTAGCTATAGGCCTTGAACAAGGGAGTTGGAGTAAAACCAGAATAAAAACCCATGTCCCTTTAGAAAATAGAGTGAGATTTACCTGTTACAGTAAATTGGTTCCTGCTACCACAAAGCCCCTTTTTCAAACACACTTGACTGCTTGATAAGTCAAGAAAGTAGTCTTCAGACAGATTTCCAAAGCAAAGAAATGAAATGCAGACTAATTTCCACACCAGAGAAAGCAATGATACTTGATATAGGTTGCAAATCCACAACAGAGACAGAAATAATACTTGCTATAGCTTGCAAGACTATAACAGAGAAAACAGTTGCTAAGCGAAGTTAAATGAAGAACTTACTTGTAACAAAAACAGCCAAATTGTGGCCAACAAACAGTGAAAACTGAGTGAGGAACAAGGATATCACGTCCAGACGGTTGAATGATAATTAAGGTTTCCCCAAACTGTCTTTTTCACTATATACACACAGACTACTAATCAAGAGCCCATGCACACCTGCAAATCTGGCATTTCTGACCACCAAATTGCATAAAACCTCCCTAGAAGCGCTTCCAGCCCTCTAGCTTTGAGGTGGGTGGTCTGCCTAGAACTGGGAAGCCCGCCTGAGGCGGCCTGACCACCCTGAAGCGATGAAAACCACCAAAAGCACCCAAACTACTTAGAAAATTCACCTAAAACTACTAAAACCCTTAAAACACATAATTACACTACAACAACATTGGGACATGAAATATAGAGAAAATTCCACTCTTTCCAATGGTACTAAGAACTTAACCCTAAGACTTAAGGTTAGCCCATAAAACACAAAAAACAAAATTCAACAGCAATCTTTTAAAAATGCAAAGTGAGAAATTATCCCCCAAATACTTATGCTAAAAAAAAAGTCCACAAGACATAAAATATAGAGAAAACCCAGTGCTATCCAATGGCAGCCTCCAGATCCCCGTAGTCCCAATATTTTCTGCATAATTCCAGAAAAATAACCAATTATTTGAACAAGACCATTTAAGGCATACCAAAATACCACCAAATAAACCAGCAAAGGGCTCCACCAATATTAGAAGACCACATCCTCCCTCCAATAGAGAATGTCCACATTCTCCTATACAACAGCCACCATTTTCAGCTTTCTTTCCAAATCTGCTACTGAAATGGGCCCCTGCCAATACTGCATTGACAATAATCTCATCTGCTCCATCTCACCACCATCTCATCCCTACAGAACCTCCTGTGATGCTTGCCACTCTAGAAAAAAGACTTGCTTCAGACCTGGTCTATTGTCTTCTGCAACTTCTTCACCTTCTCCACAACCTGATCCACCTTCCACCAGCGCTAAAAAATCCAGGCCTTCTATCCTGATCCCCAGACTGTTCCACAAATTACACCCTCCAAAAAAGAGTGTCCACACTACTAATACCACTACTTCTACCATCCCTGGTCCATCTGACGGTAAACAAAAAATTTCTTCATACTGAACTCCAATTTGACCAAATTCCAGTTCATTTTCCTCTTAACAGTGATGATGACAATGTAGGAACCATTAAAACACCCTCACCTAACCCATTTCCCACCATTAAGGACAAATTTCAACAACATTCTTCTCAACAGAAGCATCTACTATTAGACTATTTCCAATCCACTCCTGCTAGGAACCCACAGGATCTTGAGAAAAGGAAGAACCTCATACACCAGTTCAAGCCAATTCTGAAAATTTTGTCACATCTCTTGATTATCTTCTACCTCCTACCCTTAATTAATCTCTTGACTTAGAAATACAACAATTCTTGACCTCTCCAGACTTCCTGAATTTCGCCAATCATCATAAAAAAGTTCCTCAGTTTACAGTCTTGGGGGACTAATCCTCAGTTTTAAGTCTTGGGGGACTAACAACCCTCATTATATAGTCTTAGGGGACTCAAAAACCCTCAGTTTATAGTCTTGGGGGACTCAAAACCTAAATCAAAAGACAGAACCAGAGATCAAAACATTTAAGACCCAAAGAAACAACTAACATTCTGGGGTAACTGTTCTACAGAGCAGCCAGCTCATCAGTTACCCCCACACTTGCCTTAACAAAATTCAGAGACTCCCCCTTGGATTCCCTCTGCCAGAATCACACCATCTCCCATATCATTTTATAGTCCTGAAGTACTCAACCATTAAACCCTCCTTATTTTATATTCTTGGGGTACTGTACAATTTCTCAGTTTAAAGTCTTGATAAAATTTCCAGAGTTCAGTTTAAAGTCTTGACGGACTACCTGCAATTTTCAGTTTAAAGGCTTGAAGGACTGACAGTAATTTTCAGTTTAAATTCTTGAAGGACTGATGCATAACAAGGGCGGCGCCACCTCCATGCACAATGCACCACTGTCAACCTTCTGAAATTCCACTCTCTCTACACCATCTACACATCACTGATAAATCTGTTAATTTATCTCCTTTCTTCCCACTATTGCTCCTTCACAGCTCATGGCTGGATCACCTAATTTTAACCTATTTGACCTTCCCTGCTTCTCTGCTCCAAAATACTATGGTTGTAAACAGTGCATCCACATGTGCAGACCTTGCACTTTCACTCTTCCTACTCCTCAGGCCAAACTCTATAACAGGGCCTGTGAATCTTGCAACTTCAAAAAGAAAAGGTGTGACAGAGATCCCAATTACCCATTACCTCCGCCTTCACCTTCACATAAATATATATCAAGATCTCCCACCAGGTCACCAGAGTATGGACCTGCTTCTTCCTCCTTTTCTTCTTCACATTCCAGAAGATCACAACGCTCTACTCCCAAAACCAAGCCCAAAAGACCAGCTTTATCATCCCAAGAATCTGCTTTCCTTTCTGAAACTTCATCAAAAGTAGCACCAAAATCAGCTCCTAGGCTGCTAGACAGTTGTAAACTGTTCTAAAGTACTAAGCAGTAGACACACTGCGAGATGGGTTTGTTCTTCTTTCTAATTTCTAAAAGAAGCGCCTGCCACTCTTATTTTAAAGAAAGTGTAATAATATTCAATGCCAATAATTGACTAGAAAGTTTATAAGTTGAGATGAGTTAAAGATAAGAAAAAAAAACAAGTATTACTATCTGGATATTTCTATTCTTAATAAGCGCTATTATCCACAGCTACTCCCTCTTGAAGCACTCTCTTTAAATATGCCTTATTATAGTAATTAAATATCTCTAATAATAGTTAATCCCACTGAATCTATATATTCTCTCTATGTTGCGCTCTTTAACTATACTATATGAAATACACACACAGACGCACAAACTTTAAAAGACTCAGAAATACCTTTTAATATTCTCTCAAACAATTAATCACAAAAGATCTAATATTTTAAACTGGGTACTATGACTATAGCTACTCATATATCTCTATATTAATTTTTCTATGATCTGCCTTTTAAAACGACAAGTAATATGATTTTTCTTATTATTTTCTCTCATCTCAACTTATAAACTTTCTAGTCAATTATTGGTGTTGCATATTATTACACTGTCTTTAAAATAAGAGTGGCAGGCGCTTCTTTTAGAAATTAGAAAGAAGAACCAACCCATCTCGCATTGTGTCTACTGCTTAGTACTTTAGAACAGTCTGCAATTGGTGTCCTAACAGTGGCATTATTGTAACTAGTGTTTTTGATTAGATTGTTTGGTTTTTTTAGGGTTTTGTCAAGAGGACGTAATCAAGCCGGCGCTTCAGCCAAAGAGTCGTAGGGTCTACAACAAGTGGATCAATAGCCGTTATCAGAGGATAGTGTAGGGCTGTATCGTGAAAACAGTCAGGTTTAATTACCAAGCGTGTGTTTTTTCTTTGTGATCTTTGCTTTGATTTGATATTTTGGGAATGGATCCTACTGCGACTACATCTAGGGGATGTCAGGAGAGGGTTAAATCGCCCAATTCTTCAACATCGTTTCAAAAAACGGTAACCACAATTATTAGGTGTTAAGATGAAAGCTTGCACTTTGCGGGAATCAATACCAAAAAGTTTTTACGCAGGTTTGAACAAGCAGCGGAGTTCATGGAGCAACCGAATATGATATGGTACGACAAGTACTATTCTTTGTATCTGATGAGTGCAAAGACAATTTAGAGGATCTAAAAGGGAATGAGGAGCAAAATTGGTCAGCGCTAGAAGAACAAATGCTCAAGAGATTGCCAAAAGTTACCAAGGAAACTAGGTATACAATGAAGGACCTGGATATTTTGGTAAAAAGGGTCAAGGCTAGAGGAGGTGTTCGAGACCCCAAGGAATTTAAAAGTTTTAGGGAAGACTTCGATTGGATAGTGGAATATTTAGTTAGTAACTAAGATTTTGGTGATGTTAATGCGTCGTTACCTTGGTTTTGTGAAGCGTTAGCGCCAGAAGTTGAAGACTGGGCAAAAAGGCGCTTGGATAACGAAGGAAAGCTGGTTAAAAAGAGGGACAGAAATTATAAGTATCCCGGATTAGAAGAAGTTGAAATGGCAGTAAAAGCTGAAATGAATTTGCGTCAAGTTGAGCGACGTACAGCAAGGGTGGCTCTGGATAATGAGGATATGGAGGAAGATGCGCCAGGCATACAATAGCCTTCTCAGATCTCTCTCCTAAAATTAAAATTTTCTCTAAGGATCCAGATTCAGTCATGGCAAGAATCAATGAGTTGGAGAAGAAGATAGCTGAAGCGGCAAAGGTGAAAGAATTGTTTAGGCCCAAGAGTTCTCCTCAACCTTTGCGTTTTTCCGCTATGGTGTGCTATTATTGTAATAAAGAGGGGCATACAAGGATGAGGTGTAATGTGCTTTAAAAGGATAAAGAGGAAAAGGTAGTTTATGAGGATGGGACTACGCTTATGTTGGAAGATGGTACTAAGTTGGTTAAAGACAAAGATTGAGGGATGCAAGCCATGGTCATCAATCATATTAATAAAAAGTCTATGGAAAGTAGATCAAGCAAGGGCAAAAAGCCGGAAAATAAGGAAAAAGGCAAGGATGCGAAGTCAGTTAATTTTGCAGTTACTTGCACCGTGTTAGATTTTAAAGTAAAAGAAGGAGCGGTTGCAGCGCCACTTACCGCAGCACGATTGGAGATATTCGCGGCAAAGCATAAGAAAATGGCCCCACCAACAATTACTAGGCCAAGAAGGGCTGGCGTTAGGTATGCAAATCCAGAGGATATGGAGGAAGTAGGGTATACTACTAGAGAAAATACACCTGCGCCTATTGAGGATGTTGAAATGGATGGTATGGACTCTGGAGGTTATGGTGTGGATCACCAGGAAGTAGAACAGATGGCAATGTTGGAGGAGCCAGAGGTAGTACAGCAAAGAGCGGTACCTGCTGAAGGAATGCCAGGAGCAAAGCATAATACTCCAAAGAACCCACCTGGAAGAGCGAAAGCTGGTGCCAAGGCAACTCAGCCTAAATGGAGAATTCAGCGCCCGGTTCATTCTGATTTTCTTAAAGCTGCCGAGGATTTAGTTGCGGAATGTTTGAAGACTACAGTCTCTGTTCCATTGGGGATTCTGACAGCAGTAGCGCCAGATGTAGCAAATGGAATCGTGGATAAGTGCAGAAAGCAAAGGATTGCTAATTGGGCTGAGTTTGATATGGAAGAACAGTTGTTTAAGCCAGTTGTTGGATTACCTAGGGCGCCACATTATGCAGGACCCTTAGGGTATTTAACTATTACGGTAAATGGTAAGCAAATTAAAGCATTAGTGGATACGGGTTCACAAATCAACGTGGTATCAGTGGATGACGCAGTGGAATTAGGTCTTCCTGTAAAAGACGGTGTGGTCTTCCAACATTGGCAGGGGTCTTTGTTGTGTGATTTGGCGCTGTTTGTGCATGTCTTAATTGACATCTGTTAAGGAATTTGGTATTTTTCTGGTTTTATTCCGTGGATATTGGGTCTGCGGGTATGTGGGTACTATCATTGGATAGCCCTGGTTTTTTTCTATATTTTATGTCTTGTAGACATTTTTTATATTCTGAGTTTTAAGGGGTCATTTCCTCATTTTTCATTTATAAAAGATTGCTGTTTAATTTTGTTTTTTGTGTTTTACAGGCTAACCTTAAGTCTTAGGGTTAAGTGCTTAGTACCATTTGATAGAGCTAATTTTTCTCTATATTTCATGTCTCAATGTTGTTATAGTGAAATTCTGTGTTTTAAAGGTTTTAGTAGTTGTAGCTAATTTTTCTAAGTAGATTAGTGGCTTTTATTGGTTTTCTGGCTTCAGGGAGGCCGGGCCGCTTCAGGCGGCATCTCCAACGTCGGGCGGCCCTCCCGCCTCTGTTTTAGGAGGTTGGGGAGCGCTCCAGGAGGGTTTTTTATGCAATCTGGCAGGTACAGCCGCCAGATTGGTGGGTGCGCATGGGCTCTTAGTTAGTGGTCTGTGTGTACATAGTGAAGAAGATAGTTTGGGGCAACCTTAATCATCATACAACCATCCGGAGGTGATCTCATTGTTCCTCACTCAGTTTTCACTGTTTTCTGGCCACAATTGGCTGTGTTTGTTGCAAGTGAGTTCTTCATTTAACTTAACTTTAGCAACTGTTTTCTCTGTTATAGTCTTGCAAGCTATAGCAAGTATTATTGCTGTCTCTGGTGTGGATTTGCAGCCTACATCAAGTATCTTTGCTGTCTCTGGTGTGGAATTTGTTCTACATTTCAGTTCTTTGGTCTGGTAGTCTATCTGGGGACTACTTTCTTGGCTCATCAAGCAGTCAAGTGTGTTTAAAGGAGCTTTAGCAAAACAGGAACCAACTTACTTTAGCAAGTAAATATCACTCTATTTTTCTAAAGGGGCAGGGGATTTTTCTCTCTGGTTTTTCTCCAACTCCCTTGGTCAAGGCCTATAGCTAGTACTATAGGATTGTCTACATTTCTGGCGCCCAACGTGGGGTGGAACTTGCTAGTTCTTTGGAATCTCTGTTTGCTTTGGTTGACTCTTTTTGGTGTTTTGGACTGGAGGAATGGCTTCTGGTTCCTCTATTCCTGTGGTGACTGTCAGTGGGGGGGATGGTCCTCCTTCTGTGATGGTTAGGGAGTGTGTGAGGATTAAAACTTGGGATGGTACCAAGTTTAATGGGGAGGATGTCAAGTGGTTTCTAGAGAAGTATGAAACTGCTGCTGGAGTGGATGGTGCTTCCTACCTGGACATGGTGAAGCAGATTATCTTCTTCATTGGTGATAGGTCAGTGGAGAAGGAGATTGTGGCCATGTCTGGCTACAAGAAGAGGGATTGGAAATTGCTGTGTAGGGAGATGGTGGATAGATGGGGTGTCAGGTTCACTATGGTGGATCTGAACAAGGTTGTGAGTGAATGGAAATCTTATGGTGGTGTTGGTAACTTACATAGTTACAGGAAGTTTCTGCTAAAGTTTGATCCTGTGGTGGAATATTTGGTGGAAGTGGAGGAGCTGGCACATGAAAATGCTGCCAAGGATGTTTTTTGGTCTACCCTGGCTAGAGATGTCAGGATGGATGTGTTGAAGGAGTTGTCAAGAAAGGAATTGATGAAAACTCTTTCTAATGGGGACCATAAGTTGCCTGCCTTGGATAAGGTGAAGGAGGCTGTTGAGGCCCATTTGAAGTTATTGGCTGTGGACACCTTTCAGGAGGGGTGTGGCAAGTATGTCAGCAAAGTAAGTGAGGCTTTGGCTGAAGAGGAAGTTAGGGAGAAGAAGGAGGAGAAAAATTTGGTGCAGGTTCCTAAACAGGAGAGGGACCCAATGGTGGAGCAGCTGGCTGATCTGACAAAACAGCTGCACATTTTTGTCCAGGAGGCCAAGAAGGTTAATAAGGCACCTTCTCAGCAAAGAGATTTTGAAATGAGGGCTGATAGGAGTGATCCTTGGGTTCGCTCTTATTGCAGTAGGAGGGGGCACAGGTCCAATGATTGTTGGGCACTGAACAGAGATGTGTCTGAAGGAAAAGTGGATTTTGATGGCAGGGTTTTTAAGTTCCCTGACGGTTCTTTTGTGAAGCCCGGTGAGGGGCAGGCTCCTGTTGATTTGGTTAGGAGAAGGAGTGGTCTCAATCAAAGGAGGCCAAGGTTTGAGGAGCTTCCTGATCAGGGGAAGTCTTCTGTTAAGGTAGATGAGGACGTCAAGGGAAAGGGGAAGGAGGTCAATAAGGTCTCTTTTTCTACTTCTTTTGGTGGTTTGGAGTTGTATTCTTGTGGTGGACAGTCAAGTGGTGAATGCTTGGCTGGTTTTTATGATGTGGAAGCAGGGAAGGTGGGTAGGCCTAAGAGAAGTTCTCAGGCCCAACCAAAGCCAAATGCTTCAAAGGGTGATCCTAAGCTGAGTGCAGCTAGGAAAAGGTAAAGCAAAGAGAAGCTGTACAAGATGCAGAAGGTTATGGCTGACATGGGCCCCCCTAGCTTTGGTACATTGGACCTGAATGGTGAGCCAATGCCAATGGAGGTGGATTCTGACTCTGAGGAGGATGTCCCTTTGGCTTCATTGCCATAGCCTGTTGGAGTCAGAGGTTCTGGTCAGGGATCTGGTATGGTTCCTGTTAATGGTAAATCTGTTGGTGGTGCTGGTCCTCAAGAATCTTCTAGGACTAAGGTGGTGAAGCAAAGAGCTCACTTTGAGAGGCCAGTAGTGTCTGGTCAAGTTAATGTTATGGACTCTGTCCTGGAAAGGATGAACCAGGGTCAGGTTTCCCTATCTTATGGGGAATTGTATGCTATCAGTCCAGGGTTGGCTGATAGGCAGAAAAAGTTGTTGACCAGAAGAAGGGTGTCTTCTGGGGAGGTGGAATACATTTGTGATTCTGCTTAAAAGTTTGGTGAGGGGTTGGAAACTCATTTTTCTGCTCCTCTAGGATATGTCAATGTCACTCTGAATGGCAGGGAGGCAAGGGCATTGGTGGATTCAGGTTCTCAGATAAACCTGATTTCTTTGTTTGAGGCAACTCATATGGGCCTCCCCATCAAAACTGGTATTGGTGGGAATTTGAGAGGGATCGGTGGCCATGTCACTGAATTGGTTGGAACTTCAGAGTTTGTGAAGTAAGATTTTGGAGGAGCCTCAGGGAAGGTTCATTTTTACATTGCTAAAGGTAATGTAAAAGTAGTTTTGGTGGGCCATTCTTGATGGATTTTCAGGCAAGAATTGGTTATCAATTTGATTTGGGAATCAGTTTGGAGTTGACCGGTGAAGACGAAAGGAGGCTTCACATGAGGTTGTCATCCCCTGGAGAGGATGGTTGGGAGACTAGGCCTGGTTTATCTTCAATGTGCCAGTGCATGGACTGCTGCAGGAGAAGGAAGGAAGTGGGTGCTGCCTCTGGTTTTTTGGAGTGCGGCTCAGGCTCTATTGAGAGTCTGTCTTTTTTAGAGTAATGAGGGCTGATCACCCTAGTGCTACAACCTCTCCCCAAGATGAGGAAATCCCAGGTTGTAGTAGGTCAGCTCCCTTGGAGATATACCAAGTGGATTTTCAACTTTCTCTTTTTAATGTTTCTCTTCTCTGCAAATATTCATCAAGTTTTTTATCAAGTCTCTGTTCTCTCTCAAGATTCTTAATTATTTTTAATTCAAGTTCAAAGAAGAAGATTGGTTTTATATCTTTATTGAAAGATATGCAGAAAAGTTTTGGGGCGGTGAGATTGGGGTCTAAAAGTAAGTCCTCCCAATTGTGCACCGCTAGGGTTTCTTCTACACCTTTCAAAAACATTACCTTGGCCACACATGTGAGCAATGGGGAAACCCTTGGTTTTCGTTCCAGGTCTGGTGGTGAAGATTTCCTGAAGATCCCTCAAGTTGAAGGTGGAGCGACAAAGTATAAGAAGGTAGTGCAGAAGATTAGGCCTGTCAATGAGCCTATGCCTGTGGGCTTGAATCCGCCTTTGAAGAGACCTCCTTTGTCAAGAGATCCGTACTATACTCCTTTGGTGAAGAATCCTCCAGAATTTGTAGAGAAGGCTAGGGTGACCGTAGAAAGATTGAAAGTTGTTAATTTTGGTCCTGATGGGTGGTTGTCTGAGGAAGAAAAGAAGTTGTTGTTGCATGTTATTGTGCTAAGGGAAAAAGCGGTGGCATTTGTTGAGGAGGAAAGGGGTGTATTGAAGCACTCTTATGGGGAAACTTACTTGATTCCTGTTGTTTGTCATGAACCTTGGCAAATCAAACCTATTCCGATTCCAGCCGCTATTCGAGAGGATTTTGTAGAGATTGTTAGGGAAAGAGCTAGGACCGGGTTCTATGAACAATCAACATCCAGTTGCTCAAGTCCGGTGTTCTGTGTAAAGAAGCAGAATGGAAATTTGAGGGTGGTTCATGATCTTAGAGCCTTGAATAGAGTCACTATCAAGGACTCTGGTATGCCACCAAGTGCAGAGGATTTTGTTGAAGCTTTTGCTGGAAGGGTGTGTTATGGTTTGGGTGATATTATGGGTGGTTATGATGAGTGGGAACTACATACGGATTCAAGGCCTCTCACAACTTTTGAGACTCCTTTGGGAAGATTTCAGCTCACTAGGTTGCCTCATGGAGCAACAAATTTGGTGGCAGTTTATCAAGCACAGATGGCTTGGATTTTGCAGGATGAGGTTCCTACTCATGCTGATATTTTTATTGATGATGGTGGAGTTAAAGGACCATCCACTGATTATGGTAATGAGGTTTTATTGGAGAACCTTGGAATAAGGAGGTTTGTGTGGGAATATGCAATAACTCTAGAGAGAGTGTTGTTCAGGATTGA
Source organism: Hemileia vastatrix (assembly GCA_030280995.1). NCBI lineage: Eukaryota > Fungi > Basidiomycota > Pucciniomycetes > Pucciniales > Zaghouaniaceae > Hemileia > Hemileia vastatrix. The sequence goes on from JASXTE010000004.1 coordinate 45,940,677, forward strand.
AGAGGCTGGTTTGACCATTTCAGGGTCAAAATTCTGTTTTTGTGTTTCTTCTTTGGAAATTCTGGGTCATGTGGTATGTAAAGAGGGAAGGATTATGGAGAAGAAGAAGATTAATAAAATTCAGGCATGACCAAGGCCTAAAAATACTACTGAAGTAAGAGGATTTTTGGGTGTATGTGTATATGTCAGGATTTTCATTAAGGATTTTTCTTTGTTGGTTTCACCTTTAAGGAGGTTGACCAGAGAAGATGCAGATTGGGAATGGACTGAAGAGTGTGAAGAGGCTTTTCAGAAGCTGAAAAAGGTTGTTGGTGAAGATATAATTCTTCACAAGTTGGATTATGGTGTTGGTGCTGGAAAGATTTATCTGGAAGTGGACTCAAGCTATATTGCTGCTGGTGCCGTTTTGTCTCAGGAGGATAAGACTGGGAGGGTCAGGCCAGTAAGGTATGAGTCTGTGGTGTTTAATGAGGTGGAATCTAGGTATTCTCCACCTAATTTGGAATTGTGTGGCGTAGCTAATATTTTAAAGAAGCTACAGACAGCATTTTGAGCTGCAAGTGGATGCAAAATCTTTGGATCAGATGATCAATACACCTAGTCTTCCAAATGCTCCAATGACTAGGTGGGTGGCATTTATTCAACATTTTTCTTTTGAACTGGTACACAAACCAGGTAAAACTTTTACTATGCCTGATGGGTTATCAAGGAGGCCACCTACAGATGAAGATTCTGATTCTGAAGAGTTTGAAGAAGATGTTCCAGTGATTAGGGCCAGCACAAAGGGTGCTGATGATTTTTCTTTCCTCCCCCATGAGGCTAAACTGGATGATTGTTCGGACCTCCCCCAAGAGGTTAAACTGGCTGGATCTGATCTTGTTTCTGGTGATCAGGATGTTTTTGTTGATGAAGATGGAGTTGTTGTTTGGGACAGCTCAAAATTGGAAAAGGGTGTTTTTGTTAGTGAACTGGATTCTCACAAGGTTCAGTGGAAAGAGAAGGACGTGCCCAAATTTAAGGATTGGTGTCCTGGTTGGGCTGCTCAATTGTCTCATGTTCACACTGGTGATTTTGATGACAGAGTTGTACCCTTGAATGTTGTTTTGTTGGATTTTGAAGATGAGACCTGGGGTCAATCTGGCTTTTATTTTATTCTGGTGGAATATCTGTTGACCTTGGAGAGGCCAGATAGTTGTGATGATGATACTTGGTTGGCAATCAAGAAGAAGAGTCCTGGATTTTATGTGTCAGGAAGGCGCTTGATGAGAAGGAGACATCCTAATCCTCAAATGGTGGTGACTCAGAAGAAGGGTCAAGAATTGGTTTTGAAGTCTTTGCATGAAGACCTTGGTCATAGAGGCTTTGGGGAGACTTATAGAAGAGTAGCAGACAGATTTTGGTGGCCGGGTATGAAGTTGGCTGTGCAGGGTTGGGTTCAATCTTGTGAAGAATGTCAAAGAAGAAGTCACTTGAAACCTAAAGAGGTAGGCCGTGCTACTGGTGAATCAACTGTTTTTGGAAGGGTCAGTCTGGATGCTGTCCATATTAAAGAGGGCAGGTATAAATACTTGATTGTTGCTAGGGATGATTTGTCTGGTTGGGTTGAGGTAGTGCCTCTAGTTAATTTGACTGCCAAGAATGTGGCAGAGTTTTTGAAGAAGGAGTGGATTTATAGGTATGGGTTGATGAAGTTGGTGACTGTTGATGGCGGGCCAGAGTTTGGTGCCAAATTTAAAGAAGCTATGGCTAGTGTTGGTTCTAGGGTTAGAGTGGCTACACCGTATTATCCTGAAGCTGAAGGCATTGTTGAAAGAGGCCATCAAGTTATCAAGAATGCTTTGGTGAAGATGTGTGGAAATAGTGCCGAAAAGTGGAGGCATTATTTACCCTTGGTTTTTTTTGCGGATAGGGTCACTGTGAAGAGGACAACTGGCTATTCTCCTTATGAGTTAATGTTTGGTCAGAAAGCCGTTCTACCAGTGGACTTGGAAGCTGTCTCTTATCTTGGAATTGATTGGGATGACGTGCACTCAACAGAAGATTTGCTCTGTGCCAGGATGCAACAGTTGGAATGTAGAGAGGAATGTCAAGAGAAGGCATACTCTAGAATGATGAAGATTAGGAATCAATCAGTCAGGTACTGGGAGAAGAAGTTGGCTCATAGACTCGGGAATCCCTTGAAACCTGGTTGTTTGGTTTTGGTGTATAATAGAAGTTTGGAGAGTCAGTGGGGCAAAATGTTTGCTGACAGATGGAATGGACCTTACAGAGTCAGATCTCAGGCGTCTGGAGGTTCTTATGTTTTGGAAGAGTTGGATGGTGCAGTCTTGAAAAAGAGGGTGGCTGCAGACCAAGTGAAGAGGTTTTATCCCAGAGGCACTAGGAATGAAGAAGATTAACTCTGCAATGAGGATAAACTACGGACCATTCTTTAATTTTGGTTTTTTTGTGGTGATGCTATGCATCTGTTTGTTGGAAACTTTTGTTAGAGGGTACCCATTGGTGGGGCTTCTAGATTTGATCTTGGCAAGTGTAGGGGTGACTGATGGGCTGGCTGCTCTATCAACAGTTACCCCACATTGTCTGTTTCCAACCCTTTCTCTTAATTTGGTTGAACCCTAGTATTGGTTTATTTTCACAGTTTTTAGTCCTCTGTGACTTTAAACTGGAATTTCCTTTGGTTTTCAAGTGCCGGATTCTTCACTCTTATTGGTTTTGGTTTTTTGTGTTGGACATTGTGTTTTTGTTAGAAGGTACCCAGGGGGGGCTTCTATATTTTTTTTTGGCAAGTGTGGGGGTAACTGATGAGCTGGCTGCTCTGTAGAACAGTTACCCCAGAATGTCTCTCTCAAGTTTTTTTTTTCCTAGTTGAATTCTAGTTCTGTTGTTTATTATTCAGGTTTTAAGTCCACTATGACTTTAAACTGGTTTGGGACTGGCTTCTTTATCTTTGGTTCTTTCAGATTGGTGGTGGATCACTGGTGGTCTCCCATCATTTTTACTTATTGGAGGGAGCCCACCCAGTGATCATTTCTATGGATCGGAATTTCCCTTATTGGACAATCTATGGAGCTGGACTGTATTTGATTTGCAGTTATGTTTTTGCTAGATAGCAGTTTTAGATTATTTTATTTTTTCTCATTTTTTCTTTTAATTTTTTATGGGGGTTGTTTAAAATTATAAAATCAAAAAGATAGGGTGTTACCACATCAGGGCCACCTGGATGTGGGCAAGCATTGGTGGGGAAAGGCTCATCAATTGGCCAGGCAATGCTATTTTCTTATTTTTTAATTATTATTTATTTCATGTGTTTCTGTGTTTCATTATTTTTTATTATTTTCTGAATTTCTAAATTTTTTTGAATTTTGTTTTCTGTTAACCATTTAAAAGAATTAATTGTGTATCCACATCAAGGTGCACTTGGTTGTGGTTAAGGTATCAGGGGATCAGCTCATCAATTGGCTGGGGGATACCATTTGTATTATTTTTTTATATTTTATTTTATTTCATTTATTTTATTTCCATTTCATTTTAGTTATTAAATTTTTAATTTTAGTATATTAGTCATACACCACGCAATATGGGGGGCGGACTTGCTAGCAAGTCCGCAACCTTGAACCCTAATTCATATCTTTTTCAGCACACATTGAGGTGGTGATGAAACAATCATGAAGAAATATTGAATTTACTTTGAAAACACCTTGAAACTGATTTGAACCTTCATTGAACCACAGTTGATTAATAGTTCAAAAAATATTCACAGCAGGAAAAAAGTGTGCACTAGATGTCTAGTGCTTTTTTTTGCTTCCTGAATTGATTCCTGGTAGAATTACAAGTGGGACTTCCATCTGATGCCTCCCTCCCCTAATTCTCCCTTATCTTCAATCTGACTTCCTATCCTACCCCCTTATCTCATTTCTAAACTTGCCATCTACTTACCCATTTTCCCTATTCCTTTCCTTCACAGTGAGAAAACAACTCTCCTCTCCTTCCCCCCCTCTCCCTTCTCTTCTCTTCATTTCTCACACCTCCCCCAGACCCTCACTCACCTTTCCCAGCCCACTGTCATTATTTAGTTTTATTTTACTTTGTATTTTTTTCATTTTTCATGTTTCTTCCCTACAAAAATCTTCCTTTTTCAACAATTGGCCACATTTTTTTAGTAAACACAAGCAACTCAAATTCTGAAATATGTATTTAGTTACATTATTTACCACTTGGAATGGGTTATAATTCCTCAAAATTTTATTCCTTGTTATTTCTAATTTATACATATTAATTATTCTCAAGTTTATAAAAAGTTGGCTACTTCCCAAGCCCTTGCATGCCTCCCCAACACTTTTTTCACCTCTTCAATCTCATCGCTCACCTCCCCCAGAAAAATAAAGGAACTGGGGAAGGCTGGGGAAGGTGAGAGAGGGGCTTTACAGGGCTGGGAGAGGTTATAAAATCCCCTAACCCACTTCGGGAAGGCTGGAAAAGGTGAGCAAGGGTCCTTAAAGGGCTAGGAGAGTTGATAAAAGCCTCTCACCTACTACTCACAGCCCTACTTAGTCTTTACAGCACCTCTTTCACATCTCCAGCCAAATTAAGGGACTTGGGAAGCTGGGGGAGGTGAGCGAGGGGCTTTGAAAGTCTGTGGGAGGTAATAAAAGCCTCTCACTCACTTCTCCCAGCCTTCCTTAGTCTTTACAGCACCTTGCTCACATCTCCAGCCAAAGTAAGGGACTGGGGGAGGCTGGAAGAGGTGAGTGAAGGGCTGGAAAGATTGGGAAGGTGAGAAAGGGCTAGGGGAGGTAAGCGAGAGCTGGGGGATGTGGACAATAAACTGGGGAGGTGAGTAATAGTTTTAGAATGTGAGAGAAAGGCTGGTGAGGGCTAATGGAGGTGAGTGGGGTGAGTGAGGGGAATGGGAGGTGAGCGAGAGGTTGCAAAAGGGGTGTAGTTGTGTTAAAAGTGAAAATAGAGTGGAGGGGAGTAGTGAGGAGGGCTTAAACATAGATTTTGAAGCTTAAAGGGTGTAGCAAATGTATCAGGAGGGCAATAAAAGGGTGGTGAGTGGTAATAGAATTAACAGAAATGAAAAAGCAGAAAAATTTGTGTGGAGAGATTGAGAGGTTGTCCATTGAGGTAGTGAAAAATGGAGTGTGAACTTTGTTCTTCGGGCGAACATCAGAGTCCACCCCCTCAATCTACAGCTCTATTCTGCCGATATGGAAAATGATTGATAATTATTTTTTATTGATATTTTTTAACTTAAACCTATAGTTTATACGTCTTTATTTTATATTTTTGATTTACAATGCACTTTAAGACTAAGAAAGTAATATAGTAAAATAATTGATAATGAAATACTATTTTGCTTTTTTACACAATAATTCACAGAATTCTTTTGATAACTATACATGATATAAATAAATAATATAATAGGAAAATTGTAGCAAAAAGTTAAAAACTAGAATAAAACATTTAAAGAAATTTTAAACTATTGAACTTATGTATTTTTTGAGTTTATTGTATTTATTTTTAAATGTAATAGTAAAATATGTTGGTTAGATTAAAAATAGCTTTGAATTAAATTAAATAATTAGGGTAAAGGTTGAGGAAAAGATTTATCCACATATATAACCATTTAGGCTTATTTCTTGTTTTGTGATTGCTATATATAACTGGATAATTGACTGTAATAACTGCAAATTTAAAAAACTTCAATAAGTTATCTACCTCAATATATTTATGATAATCTATTCAGTAACAGAATAAAATATCTGAGTCCTTTCTTTTACTAATTTTTTTTCATTTCAATGACTATATACATTTTCAAAAAAGTTATTTATCATGTTTTTGGTGGAACTTAGATTGAACTCTCAATGCAATCTTGTTTCCAAGTGTGGTTCATAATAATTTAAGCCATGAAAAAATTTATACTTTTTTAGAAGTTTTATTAATTACTTTTAAATATAAAAATAATTATATTTTTAAATCAAAATATTTTTATTAAACACTTTGAAGTTCTAAAAATAAGTACATATTAAGAATTATTTTTAGATAATATTATATTAAAAAAAGTTTTAAGTTGATTATATATTATTATGATATGATTTCTTTCCATATTACGTATTACGAAACTACCTAAAAATCAATTTTATACAACTATATTACATAAAAAAGATATCAGCTCTTCTGCTTAGATTTAAAGTACTTCAAAAAAACATTATTTTTGCCTTAGGTACACATTATATAGAGTATTCAGAGCATCATATTAATTTTTTAGACTTACACATTTAAGTTGAATGGAAGCCTCACAGGATAAAATTGGTCATTTTGTAAAAAAAAAAATAAGTAAATATCTTTTAAATCAATATATATTTTTATAAAAAGTCAAATTTTAATATTTATGTTTAGTTTAAAATCTGATATGAAGATTTGAAATATTGCTATTTAAATTAATTTTTATAACAATATAACCATTCCAGTATTGCTTTGTGATAAGGCCAATTTCAAGAAAATTTTTAAATTCTTCTGTTTAAATAAAATATCAAAGGGATTGTTTTTCATACACTTAGAAACTGAATAGAAACATCATATAAGATCTACCAATCAGCATAAATATCATAATTCCAATAAATCATTGATAAATTTTGAACCCATATATATAATTTTACAATTGCGTGTAAGTGTTCAGTTGTGAATTACTCCTATCAAAACTTTGATTCTAATGACTAAAAAAGCGTACCTGAAATGTTTCATTTAATTTATTTTTCAAAACCATAGAATTGAAATATTTTTTCTTTTCATTTAAAACATGGAATAATATTATTTTTAATAAAAAGATGATTGCCTTTACAGCTGCTTTTCTACATGGGTATAATCTAAATTACCTATTGTGTCTTTTTTACAAAATGAATATCATATAAAAGTTTTTTAATTTGAAACTGATAGAATTATGAAAAATTACCACTTTTACTTATTTAATTCAGTTCTTGAACAATAATACAATCAAAATATCTACCTGAAGCACATTTTTTAACATGAGATCACTTTTCAAATTATATGGTGCTTATTCCCAGGTTGACACTGAAATTATCCCACAATACAGCATTGAAGCAAAATCAAGTACTAAAATTAAAGTTTAAATAAATTTATACTACTTTGTTTTAATTATCTTTAAATTTTTACATCTAGCTTGAATTTCAGTCTTTCATATGAAAAATTCACTAAGTAGTGATTAATTATTTCAACTCATGAGATTACTCTACCAAATAACCATATTTACATTGAATTTTGATGAAATACATCATGAAGAGTTCCAGAAAATCATATGTGTATTACATTGAATAAATTAATATTGTGAAAATTCTTAGTAGTTGAATATTCGATAGAAAAAAAAAGAGCAAAAAGATATTTCCTTTTAATTTTAATCATCTTCTTGCATACAAAAATGGAAAAAACTGGATTAAAATTCACTTGTATAAGAATTATACTTCTTTCTAGACATATAATTAAACAATTTATCAATTATTAGTGCTAAGTGTAAAGAAGATATTAGAGAACTTCATTGAAACAGAAATTATGAAAACATATTTCTATCTTTTATTTTTCTTAATTATGAGTCTTTTCCCAGTATTCTAGAATAGAAACTTGAGAATTTTTATGGTTCAATATTTTTATTAAATAATTCCATTGAGTTTAAAATAATTATATTGCATAATAAGAAATAATAAAAATACAAAAAAAAAATATCAGGTAATATGGTTTAAATTAAAAAATAAAAGCTTCAAATTCTTGGTTAAAAGGAGTTATCATTAAAGAGAACCACTGATATTATTTTATATTTTTTCAAAAAAAATAGAATAAAATAATTAGAGAGGTTAAAAGTGATGTTTTTGAAATAAATAGTATAATTTTCAGTCTTTTAAGTGATCAGGTGAAATTCAAAATGAAAATGAAAATGAGTTTTGTGAAAAAAATTATGTGAATGGATCAGATTATTAATCTTCCCTTGTTATTATTTCTATAAATTATTTATTAAACTTTCACTATTACTCAAGCACAGACTCATCCATGTTTGGTTAAGAGCCCAAGATGAGTTCAAAGTAAAGTTCAGTCTGAGTTCAGTCTGAGTTCAGTCTGAATTCCATCTGAATTCAAGTTGAGGACTTGCTAGCAAGTCCCCCCCAAATATTGCGTGGTGATACAAAAAAAAAAAAAAAAAAAAACTCTGAAATTATTTTTTATTATTATTTGTTTTATATTATTTTTATGTTTCTAATCTTTTGCAGGAGCTCATTGTCTGGATGATGAAGCTTCTGGAGGCTGGTCCAGATTGTGATGACGTTTTTGTTTTTTGTTGGGATTGTGGGAAGCACTGTGTTCTTTGAAGTGCATCCTGCTGGAGAGATTATAGGGATTGGATTAGAGGGAAGTTCAGAGGAGGAAGAAGAAGAGGAAGGAATGGAGTGCTGGAGGGTGTGTTTAATGATCCTAGACATTTTCCAGTGGTCATCCAGTAGGCGCTTTCTCAGGGATTTTTCAAAGTCATTCAAGGGTCCATGGAGGGCAAAGGCTTTTAGCATATTGGAACACATGGTGCTTACGTGTTTCTTCATGTCTCCATAATCCAGGGTCAAAGAAGTTTCAAGAGTTTGGCCAACTCCAATAATAATAGATTCAGGAGGAGGGGTGCCAACTAGACAAGAAGAATTGGATCAGTAATTATTTTTGTTGAAGAAATGGAATAATTAATTTGGTACTTAAAGATTTGAAGCTCATCAAGTCTGTAAGCGTCTGGGATTTGGATCTCTGAAAATTTTGTTATGGTCATAGTGGGTGGATCAACTAGGGAAAGATATGGATTCTCATGGTCTTCCTCTGAAGGATCCTGAGAAGGTGAACTGGGATGCTGATGTTCCTGGGGCCTAGTTGGAGCAGTGAGATTGTTGTTGTTGTTGTGGTTGTTATTTCTGTTGGATTCAGCTGGAGGAGGTGCTGGTGATGGAGTACCAGGGTTGTTAAAGAATGGAGCAGGAGAGGGGGATTTGGAAGCAGACTTCTCTCTTCTGGATGGAGAATTTGATGAGATGGAACTGTCAGAAGAGTAGTTGGCTGACAGAGGAGAGGTGTAGTTTCCTTGTCTTAGCTGGGGACAAAGTTGTTGTTGTGGAGCAGTGTGTGGTGTTCTGGTTTCTTCTTGGGGTTCTCTGGCAGTTCTCTTAGAAATCTGGGAAATTTTGGTGTTTTTGGATTTTGGAAGAGTGGATTGCATTGCTCTGGGAGCAGTAGGAGGTAGTTGGGTTGAGTTGTTATTGTTGTCTGGATGAATGTGGCTATTTTCTGGCCGTTTTTGGAGGTTTTGGCCCTGATTTTTGCTGTTTGGTGAGGCGGATGGGCCGCCCAACGTCGGCCGGGCCGCCTGGACGCGGTCTAGAAGCCTAGGGGTTGATTTTGAAGCTTTTGGAGCTAATTTAGCAGTGATAAAAGCAGTTTCTTGAGAAGCTAAGGCTGGTCTTTTTGGAAGAGTGAGGGAAGCTGAGCTTCTGGACCTTCTGGAAGGAGCTGAAGATATAGAGGAAGAGGATGGACCAAGTTCTGGAGATGTACTTGTGAGAAGGAGAAGGCGGAGGAATAGGATAGTAGGCATCTCTGTCACATTTCTTTTTTTTGGAATAGAAATAGTCACAAGCCCTGTTGTAGAATTTGGCTTCTGGATTTGGAAGAGTGAATGTGCAAGGTCTGCACATGTGGATGCACTGTTTGCAGGCATAGTCCCTTGGAGCAGTGAAGCAAAGAAGAGTAGAGGAGTCAACAGCAGGGGATCCAGACATGATTTGTGGTATGAAAGGTGAGGAAAAGGATAAGAGAAGATTTTGTCAGTGATGAGTAGAAGATGAAGTGAAGGTGGACGCTCCGTGGGTCAAGCTGTGTGTGTATTACATGAAATTGGCTGGGTCAGATTCATGCAAGATTCTGCCAGTCCTCTATGAATCTAAACTGGAAAATTTATCAGTCCATCAAGACTCTAAACTGAAAAAGCTATGGTATCAAGTCAGTCCATCAAGAATTTAAACTGAAATCTGGTTTCTGTTAGTCCTCCAAGACTTTAAACTGGATGGTTTCAAGAATTTATCAAGAAGTAGTCCATCAAGACTTTAAACTGAACACTGTTTTAGTCCCCCAAGACTTTAAACTGAGGGTTTTAAGTCCCCCAAGACTATAAACTGAGGGAAAAGTTTTTTTTGTTGTTGTTGGAGTTGTTTTGAAAGATTTGTGGAGGATATCCACAGGGGGAGCCTCAGAATTTAGCAAAGGCAAGTTTGGGGGTAATTGATGGGCTGGAAGCTCTATTCACAATTACCCCAGAATGTTAGTTTTTTCTCTGTGTCTTAATGTGGTTGATCTCTGGTTCTGGGTTTATGATTTAGGTTTTTGAGTCCCCCAAGACTTTAAACTGACGGTTTTTGAGTCCCCTAAGACTATAAAATGAGAATGGTCCCCCAAGACTTAAAACTGAGGGTTGTTTGTGGTTACATCCTATAGAGGGTGTGGTCAGTTTTTCTTTTCTGAATCAAACTCAAGTACTAGTGGAATTACAGAGTGAATCAAGAGATGAAATGAAGTGTTCAGAATTAGCCTTGAACTGGTGAATGAGGTGTCTTCTGTTCTCAATGTCCTGTGGATCTCTAGCAGAAGTGGATTGGAAATAGTGAAGCAGAAGTTGTTTCTGCTGAGATGTGTGTTGTTGGAACTTGGCCTTGATAGTGGGCAAGTGCGTTGGTGTTGGTGGTGCAATGGATCCTACATTGTTATCATCACTATCAGAAGAGGAAGGAACTGAGAAGTTATCAGTTTTAAAGTTGAAGGAAGAAATGAATGTTCTTTACCATCAGATGGACCAGGGATAGGGGAACTAGTTGCTTTATGGGTTGTGGCACTCTTCTGGGAAGGGTTGAGCCTTTTGATTAATCTGGGTATCAGGATGGATGGCCTAGATCTTTTGGTGCTGGCAGAAGAAGGACCAGGTTGAGGTGAAGGTATCTGTTGTAGAAGAAAGTGGACCAGGTCTGTGGCAGGTCTTCTTTCTGGAGTGGAAGACATCGCAGGACTTTCTGTATGGGTGGACAGGTGGTGTCATGGTGCAGATTAAATTATTGTTGATGCAGTATTGGCAGGGGCCCATTTCAGAGGCAGATTTGGAAAGGAGGTTAAACATGGTGGTTGGATGAAGAAAGAATGCGGACATTCTCAATTGGAGGGAGGATGTGGTCTTCCAACATTGGCAAGGGTCTTTGTTGTGTGATTTGGCGCTGTTTGTGCATGTCTTAATTGACATCTGTTAAGGAATTTGGTATTTTTCTGGTTTTATTCCGTGGATATTGGGTCTGCGGGTATGTGGGTACTATCATTGGATAGCCCTGGTTTTTTTCTATATTTTATGTCTTGTAGACATTTTTTATATTCTGAGTTTTAAGGGGTCATTTCCTCATTTTTCATTTATAAAAGATTGCTGTTTAATTTTGTTTTTCGTGTTTTACGGGCTAACCTTAAGTCTTAGGGTTAAGTGCTTAGTACCATTTGATAGAGCTAATTTTTCTCTATATTTCTTGTCTCAATGTTGTTATAGTGAAATTCCGTGTTTTAAAGGTTTTAGTAGTTGTAGCTAATTTTTCTAAGTAGATTAGTGATTTTTATTGGTTTTCTGGCTTCAGGCGGCATCTCCGACGTCGGGCAGCCCTCTCGCCTCTGTTTTAGGAGGTTGGGGAGCGCTCCAGGAGGGTTTTTTATGCAATCTGGTAGGTACAGGTGCCAGATTGGTGGGTGCGCATGGGCTCTTAGTTAGTGGTCTGTGTGTACATAGTGAAGAAGACAGTTTGGGGCAACCTTAATCATCATACAACCATCCGGAGGTGATCTCATTGTTCCTCACTCAGTTTTCACTGTTTTCTGGCCACAATTGGCTGTGTTTGTTGCAAGTGAGTTCTTCATTTAACTTAACTTTAGCAACTGTTTTCTCTGTTATAGTCTTGCAAGCTATAGCAAGTATTATTGCTGTCTCTGGTGTGGATTTGCAGCCTACATCAAGTATCTTTGCTGTCTCTGGTGTGTACTTTGTTATACATTTCAGTTCTTTGGTCTGGTAGTCTATCTGGGGACTACTTTCTTGGCTCATCAAGCAGTCAAGTGTGTTTAAAGGAGCTTTAGAAAAACATGAACCAACTTACTTTAGCAAGTAAATCTCACTCTATTTTTCTAAAGGGACAGGGGATTTTTCTCTCTGGTTTTTCTCCAACTCCCTTGGTCAAGGCCTATAGCTATTACTATAGGATTGTCTACAACGGCAAAGGCACTGTTGCAGGAAATGGGGGAGGTATCTTACCTGTTATAGGTGTAGCAGAGTATGTATACACTAGAGTTGCGGGAGCAACAAGAGATATACATTTTCATGTTCCAATGGGTGTAGTTAAACCAGTTTTAGGCACGCCATTTTTAATGGATTATTTGGCAACTATAGATTATTGTCTAAATAAGACTATAGGAATAAGGATTATGGGTGTTGATGAAGTTCCAGTAACAGCAGTCTTAGTAGCGCCCAAGGATGGTAGCTGGGAAACTAAGTACTCTGGAGCTGCGCGGTTAGAGAAAGAAAGAGAGTTTTATGAGGAAGTCTCAGATGAGGAGATAGGGCGACCGCCAGGAAGGTGCCAACATTTTCATTAGGGACTGGCATTTTAGGTGTTACTATCTCCCAGGATGAGAGGAACCCCAATAGTGACTAGTCAGTCCAACAAGGAGGGATACGTAAAGCAGTACTTCATAGGTGTCTTGGGAATACTAATGTAGAATGTATTATACCTAAGCTTTTTGATTTCTTTAATTTTGGATATTGTTATACTTATATTAAAAAGAAGAGACAAAAACAGGATTTAGGTGCAACCCGTAGTTATATTAGAAAGGTTTTGATTTTAATTAATGAAGGAAGTAGGAAGGACTTTTTTGTATCCAAGTATAAACCAGTAGCTGTTAAGGTTAAACCAGTGAATATAGCGATGCCTGATTTGAATCCCCCTTTGCAGAGGCCGGCGCTATCTAGAAATCCTTATGATATGCCTTTAACAAAGTTTCTGCCTGATTTTGCATCTACCAGTAAGATTACAATGGAAAGGCTTCAGATGGTAGATTTTGGACCGGAGGGCTGGTTATCGCAGGAAGAAAAGAAGTTATTATTACATGTTATGGTTCTTAGGGAAAAGGCTATTGAGTTTTCAGAAAAGGAAAGAGGTTTGTTAAAACACTCTTATGGTAAACCTTAAATTGTTCCAGTTATACCTCATGCACTGTGGCAAAAGAAGGCTTTTCCAATACCAGCGGCTATAAGAGAATAGTATACGGAATTAATTAGGGGAAGGTTAAAGTCCGGCTTGTATGAACAGTCTATGTCTAGTTATTCAAGTCCAGTGTTTTCTGTGGTCGAAAATAATGGTAAATTGGGGGTTGTTCATGATCTTAGGGAGATGAACAAGGTTACAGTAAAGGATGCAGAGATGCCACCAACTCCAGAATAATTTGTGGATTCTTTTGCGGGAAATGCATGTTACGGATTAGGTGATATTATGGGAGGATACGATGAGCGCAAGTTGGACAAATTGTCCAGACCCATGAGGACGTTTGAAACACCACTGGGGCGCTTTAGGTTGACAAGGTTACCGCAAGGAGCAACAAATTCTGTTGTGGTACATCAAGCACAAATGATGTGGATATTGCAGGATGAAATTCCAGAACATGTGGGAATTTTCATTGATGATGGCGGTATAAAAGGACCAGCCAGTGATTATGAAGGGGAAGTGTTAAAAGAAAATCCGTATATTAGAAAGTTTATTTGGTAATATGCAATTACCCTGGAAAGAGTGCTATTTAGGATAGAGGAGGCAGGATTAACCATTTCTGGGTCTAAATTTGCCTGTTGTGTTCCAGCGCTAGATATAGTGGGACATGTGGTATGCAAGGAAGGGAGAATCGTTGCTGAAAAACAGAGGAATAAGGTACTTACAAGGCCAAGACCAAGAAATATTAAGGAAGTTAGAGGGTTTTTAGGCATTTGTACATATGTAAGAATGTTTATTCAAGATTTTGCTTTGTTGTCTTCACCTTTACGGCGCTTAACAAGAAAGGATGCTGTATGGGATTGAACGGAGGAATGTGAGGAGTCATTCGAGTTATTAAAGAGGGTTGTAGGGAAAGATATTCTTTAGAAGAAATTGGAGTATGGACCAGGCACTGGAAAAATTACTCTAGAAGTGGATTCTAGTGTGTCCGCGGTGGGCGCAGTTTTGATGCAGGAAGACGATGAAGGTAATGATAGACCTGTCCTTTACAAGTCCAAGACTTTAACCAAAGTGGAGTCTAGGTACTCCCAGTCTAAGCTGGAGTTATGTGGAGTAGCAAAAATTCTTAAAAAGCTACAATGGATGCTTTGGGGGCAGCATTTCAAGCTGCAGGTTGATGTGCTGTTGTTGGTACAAATGATTAATAGCCCAAGTTTACCAGATGCGCCCATGACAAGGTGGGTAGCACAGATTAATTTATTTTCTTTTGATTTAGTCCATAAGCCAGGGAAATCTTTCACTATTCCAGATGCGCTGTCGAGAAGACCGTTGTGTGAAGAAGACTCGGAAGCAGAAGAATTTGAAGAAGATAAGAGATGGGTAAACGGGATAGATTATTGTTATACAAAATTCGATAAGAGCTTCCGCAATGACGATAAACTATCAGGCAAGAACGTCCGCAATGACAATAAACTAGCAGGTAGGATTGTCCGTGATGACAATAAACTAGTAACGTGGAATGTCAGAAAAGACATAAAACTAAATGCTGAAAATGCAAAGGATGTTTGTAGCAAGGTTGAACTGCAACTGGATTTAGGGAATACTGAAGCTAATATAGCGACAAGGAGTGCCCAAGGCGAGGTAGTGGAGGAGTCAGATGATGAAGATGCTTCAAAGGGAAGTCAGGACAGTAGTACTCAACTCGAAGAGGAGGAGTATTTAGTATACAACGCATCTACAGATGAGGGAGTAGATTTTATAAGGTTATATTTGGAAGGTAATAGTCGACCGGATTTTTGCGATAAAAAGGTTTGGCGCAATATTAAGAAGCGCGCTAAAGGCTATTTTATTAAAAATGGGAAGTTATGGAAGAATCAAGCTTCGTCTCCTCAGTTAGTTATTCAAACTAGGGAAGGGAAGGAGAAGATACTCAGGGAGTTACACAAGAATTTATGACATAGAGGTCAAGAGGAGACTCATTTCAGAGTTAGGGAAAGATTCTGGTGGCCCAACATGAAAAATGAAGTAAGAGGTTGGGTTAAATCTTGTCCTGAATGCCAGGTCAGAAGCTACAGAAAGCCAAAAGAAAAAGGAAGAGCAATGGGCGAAGATACTGTTTTTTGTAGGGTTAGTTTAGATCCAGTCCATATAAAAGCAGGACGCTTTAAATACTTAGTAGTAGCCAGGGATGATCTATCAGGATGGGTTGAAGCAGCGCCGTTGATAAAACTTAAGGCAAGTAATGTGGCAGAGTTTTTGAAGAAAGAATGGATTTATTGGTATGGGTAAAGAAGATGGTAACCGTAGATTGTGGTGCTGAATTTGCGGGAGAATTCCAAGATGTAGTAAAAGGTATTGGCGCAAAGTTACGAGTTGCAAAGCCATATTATCCTGAAGCAGAGGGAATGGTAGAAAGAGGGCATCAAGTTATAAAGTATGTGATAGTTAAATTATGTGGAAATAATGGGGAAAAGTGGAAGAACTACTTGCCATTAGTTTTGTTTGCGGACAGGATTTCAGTTAAAAGGACAACAGGGTTTTTGCCGTTTGAACTTATGTTTGGTCAAAGGGCGATATTATCTATTGATCTGGAGGCTGGATCTTTCCTAGGATGTGATTGGGATCAAGTGCGCTCAACCGAAGATTTAATTCTAGCAAGGGTAGCGCAACTTGAAAGAAAAGACGAGTTTGTGGAGAAAGCATATGAAAGAATGATGCAGATCCAGGACAAGTCAGTTAAATATTGGGAAGAGCGCTTAGCGCATAGGTTAAGAAAGCCACTGAACCCCGGAGATTTGGTTTTGGTTTATAATAGAAGTTTAGAAAGCCAATGGAGGATGATGTTTTCTGACAGATGGAATGGTCCTTATAGGATAAGAAAGCAGATAGCTGGAGGTTCTTACTTACTGGAGGAATTGGATGGTACTGAGTGGAAGCGGTGTGTGGCCGCAGATCAGATCAAAAGGTTCTACCCAAGGGGTGTTCCAGTGATACAAGATAACCTCCGGAATGAGGAAAAACTACCAGAATAATACCTCCGGGAAGAAGTTAAACTAACAAGTTATGTTAAAATTTTGTTTTTCTAAAAGGACTCACAGGAGGCTTTGACGCAGTTGTGACGGATAGAGGGTGCTAACTGGAAGTTAGGTGGACTATGGCTGAATAAGCAACTGGCATAAGCACTTAGATGAGGGTGCAGAGGAAAATAAAATCTTATATTTTCATTGTTTGAGGGGACATGACAAAATAGGTAATTGGATTAAAGGAGATGTGTACCATGTAAACAAATAGAGGCTGGGAATTTAACTAAAGGGTTAACTAATCAGGAGTGGAATAGCAATTTATAGATGGGGCGCTCTATAGTTCAATTCTTATTCTACATGGTATATTGCTGTATCGCAGTAAAGTAGGTAAAGTTTTATGATATAAAGTTTATTTGGGATTTTTTTTTAGGGGTTTATAGTTTTTTAAAGAAAGTAGAGGGAGCAAAGTTAGGCGCTCTAAAAGTATGGAAGGCAGGTGTAATAAAATAGCGCCATGTCTAAAAAGATTATTTGAAGGCATATCATGAAAAATATATGAAGACTATGTACAGGGAGAATGGACAGAGGAGACTCATAAGGAAAAGCACTAGTGGTCTGATCAGTATCAGGGTGAAAGCTAATAGGATATCCTTTCCAGTCTTCAGGCATGATGAAGTGACGGGGATCGGCGGGGAATCCAAGAATAGTCAATGAGCTGATTTTGTTCATTAGTTGACCTATTATTTCATTATGAGTGTAGCAAGCTTCAAGTTCAGCGTCAGAAAAGGCTGGTGCGTTATTGTAGGATAGGGACATAGTGTCATATATAAGACTAAGTCTGGAAAACATTTGCATGGAATGGAAAAAGGGTAAAGGAGTGGGAACCCATCCAAAGGAGATGGATTCATTGAAGCCTGACAGGAAGTTAGTAAGCAAGAAGAGCATAAGTATAGTAAAGGATACTTACTTGCTAATAAGTTTAGTGGGCGTGCTGACGGTGAAGTAATGGTAACCGCGTCAGGAGAAGCTGTAGTGGAGCCTGAGCGCATGGAAGCACTGGAACTCAGAGAGAAGAAAGTGTAGTGCTAGGCTGTATGGATATTTCGCTCCTGGGAAAACTAGGAAGCGATGGTGACTCATAAGGAACATTGTTATTATTAGTGGAAACAGTGGGACTAGTGGTAGTAATTATGGGAGCTCTACTAGTAGAGCTAGGTGGAAAGCAAATATAACCAGTAGGCTGAGAAGTATTCTGGTTAGGGGAGGTATCACAAGTTTTGTGGTATCTAAAGCAATTGTCACAGGCAGGTCTAAAAAAGGCATACCCCCAAGGTCTAGAAAAT
This sequence comes from Hemileia vastatrix, assembly GCA_030280995.1. Classification (NCBI taxonomy): domain Eukaryota; kingdom Fungi; phylum Basidiomycota; class Pucciniomycetes; order Pucciniales; family Zaghouaniaceae; genus Hemileia; species Hemileia vastatrix. Next base: position 45,958,362 of record JASXTE010000004.1, read on the forward strand.
GTACAATGAAAGTTACGGCATTTGCAAAATGAGCATTCTTGATCTCTGGGAACTGTGCGATATTGCGTCATGATGTTAGGATAGAGAAAATTCAGGTTATTAGAAGGGCTATTTATAGGTTAACAATAGCATTATAATGAAGTCATCAGTTGCACCACGTCTGACTTGAGCGCTGGATGGTTTCTAAGAAGCTAGTGAGAAGCATTTGTTATAGTGAAGAACTCAAGGGAAAGACATGTGTTGCAAAGATTTAAAGATTAAAAGAGAGCGCATACATAAATGATGCAGGGGAAGTAATTGCTGCAATAGAATGTAGCAACAATCTCAAGTTGTTATTTTTTATTATTATTTGTTGTTTCATCTTTCATAGGTACTTAGTAGAGGGGTGCGCTGCTTAGAAAAAGGACGATGTTTTGGGGGCAACTTATCTCGCAGTTGTAGAGTTCTCACAGGAAAGTTAAGTGAAAATAAAGAAATAAAAAAAATATATAAATAAATATATTACATTCTTTTTTGCAAGGCTATATACACATTACAAGGAATAAATACAAAAGAAGATTTTTTTTAGTATTCTGCTTCATCAAAGATTGGGACGCAGAAAGCCCAATCGTCAACAGCCTCTTGTATGTTTTGTTGCAAGGCAGTTAGCAGTTGTTTTCGCTTATTATATTCAGTGCGAGTATAAACCGGAACCTCCTTGAGGAATTCTTTGACGGCCGCTATCATGTTATTCATAAGAGGCATGGTCGCATCGTAAGGAGTGCAGGTGATTTGTTCTGAAAATTCCCAGTTTTGAGCCATGGTGGGCTCTTCATCATCAATTACCGGAAAGTTTTTGGTTGGCCATTTGTCCAGAGTGATGGTTTTGAAGACCGGCTGCATATCAGTCCAGTCAGGAGTTGGAGAACCAGGAGTGGGCTCAGGTGTAGGTACGGTATCCCAGACGGGATCTTCTTCCAAGGCAGGAAGGAATAACGGAGCGATAGGAGGCGGAGGTGTTTCAGAGTAAGGAGTGCCTGGCGCATTCTACATAGTATTTAAAAAAAAAGTAAAAAAAAAGAAAAAAAAAGAAGTAAGAAAAAGGGACTTACTGAACTTTCCTCCGAGAAAAAAGAATTTGGGATTGAGGCAACGCTACTAGGAGTAGGTTTGCGGTAACTAACCTTGGCTTGTTTTTTGCCAGGAGGAGTAAAAAGAGCAGGCGCCGGGCGCTTGATGGTCATTTGACTCATCAGGTTGGTGGTGGAAGCGTTGGGGTCCAGGCGCACAACAGTGGGTGGCCCATCGTAACTAAATTTCTTCTTGCGTTTCTTGCAGTAATCGCACAACTGGAATAAAGGAAAAATGAAAGATTAGTAACAAATGGGAAGAAAAATGAAGAAAACTTACAGTAAAAAAATTATTGCCACAGCGGGCTTTTGAAAAATGACAAGGAGTTATACCATTTTTGATGCAACGGGTGCATCTTGTACCACCCATCAGTGTGGTTATGGGCGTTGTTGGAGAAGAAGTAGGGGGCTGAGTGCGCACGAACTGTTGAATAGCGTCCATGACGTTGGCGGTATTTTCAGCGTTAGGAGGGATTCTTCTAGTATTCATTGAGGAAGAGAAAAATAAGAATAAGAAAAGAAAAGATAAGAAGAAGATGATTTGTAGTGAATAAGAGAAAAAGATAGAAGATTGAGGAAGAAAAAGCTGCGAGACGCAGGGTATTTATGGGCTCCTGGGGACAGTCGCAAGTAGAGGGAGGATGTGGTACACGCCTCGCAGGAAGCGTGAATTTAGACCAATCAGTGCGCGTAGTCCAGGAAGAATAAAGGGGAGTTAGCGCAGCAGGAAGTATAAAAATATAATATGTATTTGTGTGTTTCAAGGAACAAAGGAAATAGAAGCGCGGAAAAGGATTAAGGGTCTGTGCGCTCGGATTTTGCAGCAAGATGTGCTGCACAATAGGGGAATTGTGTATTATTGCTTTACAACCGCAAACGCTAAACAATATGGATTTGGATTTTCCAATAATTGTGTGTTAAGAATTAAAGAAGGAGTTATGGCTTAAGGAGGACTCAAGTGCATAGTATACTGTACCGCGGCAAGTGCGATAACTTACTGAGACAAGTAATTAAGAAGGCTAACTAGTTAAGCGAGCGGTTGGAACTATGAACTTAGTATTAAAAGCAAAGAGAATGGGGACTCAATCGTAAAACTACCCAAGAGTTAAGGCAACTAGACACAGCGTTAGGATAAGTCAAATCTGGAACTAGCGCTGAAACAAAACTAGGTATAGTTAAAAGCGCATATGTGGAGCATCAATGAAACAAGTTAATACTAGTGTTAGTAATTATAGGGTATGATTTAGGTACTGTAGGTTCTACAAGCGGTGTACGTAGTTTACTAATAGATTAGTTGTTGTTTTACTAATGTGGTGCTAGAGTCAGTGCTGGAGATCCATTAGGGAACTGTGTCTTAAGCGCTGGAGAAATTTAAAAGGAGGACTGGTTGATCTATCTACAAGAGTGAAAATAATAAGAAAAATCATATTAGTTGTTGTTTTAAAAGGCAGATCATAGAAAAATCAATATAGAGATATACAAGTAGCTATAGTCATAGTACCCAGTTTAAAATATTAGATCTTTTGTGATTAATTGTTTGAGAGAATATTAAAAGGTATTTCTGAGTCTTTTAGAGTTCGTGCGTCTGTGTGTGTATTTCATATAGTATAGTGAAAGAGCGCAACATAGAGAGAATATATAGATTCAGTGGGATTAACTATTATTAGAGATATTTTATTATTATAATAAGGCATATTCAAAGAGAGCGCTTCAAGAGGGAGTAGCTGTGGATAATAGCACTTATTAAGAATAGAAATATCCAGATAGTAATACTTGTTTTTTTTTTCTTATCTTTAACTCATCTCAACTTATAAACTTTCTAGTCAATTATTAGCATTGCACATTATTACACTGTCTTTAAAATAAGAGTGGCAGGCGCTTCTTTTAGAAATTAGAAAGAAGAACCAACCCATCTCGCATTTCGTCTACTGCTTAGTACTTTAGAACAGTCTACACTGTGTCCAGGAGGCTTGCCTGCCTCATCAGAAAACAAAAATCAGGCTCAAAAAATCCAAATTCAGCCAAAAAACAACCAAATTCTTCCATCCAACACAACCTCCTAATTCTCCCAGAGCAATGCACACCTCTGCCATTTCTTCTTCTTTTAACACCAAAACAGACAACACTGCTTCTAAACACAAAACTCCTGTTGCTCTAGGAGAAAACTACTTCACCTCTCCTCTGGCCACCAATTATTCTTCTGAATCTTCATCCAGCAGATGCCAATCAGCTACCAGATCATCATCTCCTGGTCCTGCCCTCAATCAAACTGGCACTCCTCTGCCAACATCTAGTAAACCTGCACCAAGAAATAATATAAACACTGACAACAACAACAGCCCTGCTGCTGCAACCAGAGCCCAGGAACTTCTTTCTTCTCCTTCATCCTCTCAGGACCATTCAGAGAATTACCCAGAAAATCCATACCTACATCTGGTGGACCCTGCTACAATACCTATTCAACACTCTTCAGCCATCCATATTCCAGCTGCATACAAATTTGAAGATATCCTAATCTGTAAATACCAAAATAAATTAACAAAATACAATTTCTTCAACAGAGAATATTTATTGAACAAATTCTTCTGATTTAGTTGGAACCCCGCCTCCTGCAACTGAATTTGGAACTGGCCAACCCCTAGAAACTACCTTGACTCTGGATTGCGCTGATATGAAGCAACTCCTTAGCATGAGGTGTTCAAACATGCTTTAAGCCTTTGCTCTTCATAATCCATTGAATGATTTTGAGAAGAATCTAAGAAAAAAACTCCTTGATGACCACTGGAAGATTTCACGAATTATCAAGAACAATATCCTGCACTCCATTCCTACTTCTTCTTCTTCTTTCCAAAATTTACATTCCAATGCAGTTCCAGACCATTATAACCCCTATAATTTCTCCAGCCGCTTGCACTACAAGTAACACATTTCTTCCTCTAATCCAAATAAGAAACAAAAACGCCATAACCATCCGGAGCAACCACCAGAAGCTTCTTCATCCCGTCATTAAATAAAAGAATTTAAACAAAATTACTAACTATAAAATAATAACAGCTAACAGATGTATGAAAAATTTATTTATTTTATTTTTACTTTTATTTTTCTCCCAATCTGTAAGTACCAAAATAAATTAACAAAATACAATTTATTCAACAGAGAATATTTATTGAACAAATACTTCTGATTTTAGTTTGAGCCAAGCCGCCTGAAACTGCATTTGGAACTGGCCAACCCCAAGAAACTGCCTTGACGCTGGATTGTGCTTATATGAAGCAACACCTTAGCATGATATTTTCAAACATGCTTAAAGCCTTTGCTCTTCATAATCCATTGAATAATTTTGAGAAGAATCTAAGAAACCAACTCCATGATGACCACTGGAAGATGTCACAAGTTATCAAGCACACTTTCCAGCACTCCATTCCTACTTCTTCTTCTTCTTTCAAAACTCTACCTTTCAACCCAGTTCCATACCATTATAACCCCTATACTTTCTCCAGCCGCCTGCACAACAAGAAACACAGTTCTTCCTCTAATCTAAATAAGAAAAAAAACGCCATAACCATCCGGACTAACTGCCAGAGGCTTCTTTATCCCGTCATTAAATAGAAGAATTTAAACAAAATTACTAACTAGAAAATAATAACAGCTAACAGATATATAAAAATTTTAATTTTTACTCTTATTTTTATTTTATTTTTATTTTTATTTTTATTTTTATTTTTATTTTTATTTTTATTTTTATTTTTATTTTTATTTTTATTTTTATTTTTATTTTTATTTTTATTTTTATTTTTATTTTTATTTTTATTTTTATTTTTATTTTTATTTTTATTTTTATTTTTATTTTTATTTTTATTTTTATTTTTATTTTTATTTTTATTTTTATTTTTATTTTTATTTTTATTTTTATTTTTATTTTTATTTTTATTTTTATTTTTATTTTTATTTTTATTTTTATTTTTATTTTTATTTTTATTTTTATTTTTATTTTTATTTTTATTTTTATTTTTATTTTTATTTTTATTTTTATTTTTATTTTTATTTTTATTTTTATTTTTATTTTTATTTTTATTTTTATTTTTATTTTTATTTTTATTTTTATTTTTATTTTTATTTTTATTTTTATTTTTATTTTTATTTTTATTTTTATTTTTATTTTTATTTTTATTTTTATTTTTATTTTTATTTTTATTTTTATTTTTATTTTTATTTTTATTTTTATTTTTATTTTTATTTTATTTTTATTTTTATTTTTATTTTTATTTTTAACTACTAACTAATAACATACTAAAAATTGAAAATGAAATTAAGATGAAATATACAAAAAAATATGAAATGAATAATAATTACAAATGGTATCCCACAGCCAATAGATGAGCTGTTCCCCTGATACCTTACCCACATCCAAGTGCACCTTGATGTGGATACACAATTAAATATTTTAAATGACTATTGATAAAAAATTAGAAATTAAAAGAGAATAATAAAAAAATGAAACACAGAAATAAATGAAAAAGAAAATAATAAAAAAAAAAATGGCATTGACTGGAAAATTGATGAGCCTTTCTCAACCAATGCTTGCCCACATCCGGGTGACCCTGATGTGGTAACACCATAATTTTTGTGATTTTCCCTTTTTAAATCCTCTTAAACCCCATAAAAAATAAAAGAAAAAAAGAGAAAAAAAAAATAATCTAAAACTACTATCTAACACAACCATAAACACAGCAATCAGAAAGAAAACATAAATTAAAAGTCCAATCAAAGGAAATGATCACTGGGTAGGCTCCCTCCAATAAGTAAAAATAATGGGAGACCACACCAGTGATCCGCTGCCACTCCAAGGAAAAAAAAGAACCCGTCCAAAACCAGTTTAAAGTCATAGTGGACCAAACCTGAATAACAGAACCAGAACTAGGATTTAATTAGGCCAACAAAATACTTGAAACAGAAATTATGGGGTAACTGTTCTACAGAGCAGCCAGCTCATCAGTTACCCCCACACTTTCCAAAATAAAATCTAGAAGCCCCCCCTGGGTACCTTCTAACATAAATACAATTTCCAACACAGAAAACCAAACCCAATAAGCATGAAAAGTCCGGCACTTGAAGACAAAAAGAATTTCCAGTTCAGAGTCATAGAGGACTAAACCCTGTGAAGAAAAACCAATACTAGGGTTCAACCAAATTAAGACAAGGGGTTGGAAATAGACAATCTGGGGTAACTGTTGATAGAGCAGCCAGCCCATCAGTCACCCCCACACTTTCAAAGGTAAAATATAGAGGCCCCCCCCATGGGTACCCTCTAACAAAAATTTTCCAACAAACAGATGCACAGAATCACAACAAAATAAATCCAAAATTTAAGAATGGTCCGTAGTTTATCCTCATTGCGGAGTCAGTCTTCTTCACTTCTTGTGCCTCTAGGGTAAAACCTCTTCACCTGATCTGCAGCCACCCTCTTCTTTAGGACTGCACCATCCAATTCTTCCAAAACATAAGAACCTCCATAAACTTGAGATCTGACTCAGTAAGGTCCATTCTATCTGTCAGCAAATATTTTTCCACACTGACTCTCCAAACTTCTATTATACACCAAAACCAAACAACCAGGTGTTAAGGGATTCCTGACTCTATGAACCAACTTCTTGTCTCAATATCTAAATGATTGATATCTTATCTTCATCATCCTAGAATAAGCCTTCTCTTGACATTCCTCTCTACATTTCAACTGTTGCATTCTTGCACAGAGCAAATCTTCTGTTGAGCACACATCATCCCAGTCAATTCCAAGATAAGAGACAGCTTCCAAATCTACTGGTAGAACAGCCTTCTGACCAAAAATCAATTCATAAGGAGAATAGCCAGTTATCCTTTTCAAAGTGACCCTATCAGAAAGTAACACCCAGGGTAAATAGTGCCTCCATTTTTCAGTGCTATCTCCGCACATCTTGACCAAAGCATTCTTGATAACTTGATGGCCTCTTTCAACCATGCCTTCAGCTTCAGAATAATAAGTTGTAGCCCCCCCTAACTTTTGAACCAATACTTGCCACAGCTTCTCTGAATTCTGCTCCAAACTCTGGCCCTCCATCAACAGTCACAAACTTCATCAACCCATACCTAAATACCCATTCTTTCTTCAAAAACTCTGCCACATTCTTGGAAGTCAAATTAACCAGAGGCGCTGCCTCCACCCAACCAGACAAATCATCCCTAACAACAATCAAGTACTTATACCTGCCCTCTTTAATATCAACAGCATCCAGACTGACTCTTCCAAACACAGTTGATTCACCAGTAGCACAGCCAACCTCTTTAGGTTTCAAGTGACTTCTTCTTTGACATTCTTCACAAGATTGAACCCAACCCTGCCCAGCCAACTTCATACCTGGCCACCAAAATCTGTCTGCTACTCTTCTGTAAGTCTCCCCAAAGCCTCAATGACCAAGGTCTTCATGAAAAGACTTCAACACCAACTTTTGACCCTTCTTCTGAGTCACCACAACTTGAGGATTTGGATGCCTCCTCCTCATCAATCTTCTTCCTGATACATAGAACCCAGGACTTTTCTTCTTGATTGAAAACCAAGTATTATCATCACAAAAATCTGGCCTCTCCAAGATCAACAGATATTCAACCAAAATAAAATGAAACCCAGTCTGACTCCAGGTCTTATCCTCAAAATCCAACAAAACAACATCCAAAGGTACAACCCTATCATCAAAATCACCAGTGTACACATGAGAAACACTACCGGCCCATCCGGGACACCAATCTCTAAACTATGGTAATTCCCTTCCCATCCACTGAATCCTATTAGAATCAAGTTCACTGACAAACCCTCCATTCTCCAGATTTGAGCCATCCCGAACAACGGCCCCATATTCATCAAAAAAAACATCCTGATCACCAGAATCAGGATTAGAAACATCTAGTTTATCCTCTTGTTGGAGGACAGAACAATCATCTAGTTTAGCCTCATGAAAGAGGAGAGAAAAGTCTTCAGCAACCTTTGTTCTGGCTGCAACAACTGGGACATCTTCATCAAAATCTTTAGGATCAGAATCTTCATCTGTGGGTGGTCTTCTTGAAAATCCATCTGGCATTGTAAATGTTTTACCTGGCTTGTGCACCAAGTCAAAAGAAAAATGTTGAATAAAAGCCACCCACCTAGTCATTGGAGCATTTAGCAAACTAGGTGTGTTGATCATTTGAACAAAAGATTTAGCATCCAAATGCAGCTCAAAATGATTCCCCCACAAGACATTTTGTAGCTTCTTTAAGATCTTTGCTACACCACACAATTCCAACTTTGACTGAGAGTATCTAGACTCCACCTCATTAAAAGCCACAGACTCAAACCTTACTGGCCTGACCTTCCCAGATTAATCATCCTGAGATAAAACAGCACCAGCAGAAATATAACTTGAGTCCACCGCCAGATAAATTTTTCCAGCCTCCCTTCTATAATCTAACTTGTGAAGAATAATATCTTCACCTACCACCTTCTTCAGCGTCTGAAAAGCCTCTTCACACTCTTCAGTCCATTCCCACTCTGCATATTTCCTGGTCAACCTCCTTAAAGGTGAAGCCAACAAAGAAATAACTTTAATCAAAATCCTGACATACACACAAACTCCCAAAAATCCTCTGATTTCAGTAATATTTTTAGGCCTTGGCCATGACTCTGTCTTATTAACCTTCTTCTTTGCCATAATTCTCCCTTCCTTACATACCACGTGTCCAAGAATTTCCAGAGCCAGAACACATCAACAAAACTTTGATCCAGAAATGGTCAAACCAGCCTCTTCAATTCTAAAAAATACTCTCTAGAATAATTTTTTATTCCCAAACAAACCTCCTTATTTCTGGGGTTTCTTTCAGCACTTAATTTCCATAATCAGTGGAGGGTCCTTTAATTCCACTGTCATCAATTAAAATACCAGCATCAGTTGGTACCTCATCCTTTAAAAGCCAAGCCATTTGTGCTTGATATACTGCTACTGAATTAGTTGCTCCTTGAGGCAACCTAGTGAGTTGAAATCTTCCCAGAGTAGTCTCAAATTTTGTGAGTGACCGTGAATCAGTGCGAAGTTCCCTTTCATCATAATCACCCAAAATATCACCCAGACCATAACACACACTTCCAGAAAAGGCTTCAACAAAGTCTTCTGCACTTGGCACCATCCCCACATCCTTGATAGTAACTCTATTCAGGGCTCTAAGATCGTGAACCACCCTGAGTTTCCCATTCTGCTTCTTAACACAGAACACCGGACTTAAGTAGCTAGAAGTTTATTGTTCATACAGTCCAGTTCTGACTCATTCCCTAAAAATATCTACAAAATCATCCCGTATAGCAGCAGGAATTATTTTGTGAAGGTTCATGACAAACCACAGGAATCAAGTAAGTTTCTTCATAAGATTGTTTCAACAAAACTCTCTCCTCTTCAACAAATGCCACTTCCTTCTCCCTCAGCACAATAAATTGCAACAATAACTTCTTTTCCTCCTCAGTCAACCAACCCTCAGGACAAAAATTAACAACCTTCAACTTTTCCATTGTCACTCCAGAATTTTCCTCAAAATCAGGAGGGTACAGTACGGATCTCTTGACAAAAGAGGTCTCTTCAGCTGAGGATTCAATCCTACAGGCATAGTCTCTTTGACAGGCCTAATCTTCTGCGCCACCTTCTTATACTTTGCAGCTCTACTGTTTTAGACAATCCTATAGTCCTAGCTATAGCCCTTGACCAAGGGAGTTGGAGAAAAACCAGAAAGAATAACCCCTGTCCCTTTAGAAAAACAAGTGAGATTTACCTGTTGCAGCAAATTTGAGATCTGTTTGCTAGACCCTCTAATTAAACACTCTTGACCACTTTAAAAGTGAAGATAATAGTCCCAGACAGACTACCAGAAAGAGTTGAAATGAACAGTAATATATTCCAACAAAACACAAGCCAATGAGACAGTGAGTAACAGAGAGGTGATTAGTAAAGAGATAAGATCATTCCCTCTAAAAATCTTCCCACACACACATCATACAGCCAGTGCACAGACCAACCTAACCAATTCCCCACCCAAAATCCAGCTTTCCCAGCCTTTTTAATGCATAAAAGTGAATTTTAGCGCCTCCCCAGAGCCCAGGCGGGCATACCGCTTCAAGGCGGGATGCCGCTTAGGGGCAGGCAGGCCACTTCTAGGCCCTAAAAAACCCATACAACCATAAACCCCTTAAAATCCCTAAAAACCCATAACTTCACTAATAAACAAGATAAACACACATAAGAAATAGTAAAATGAAAAGAAAATAAAGAAAAATAATCTGAGACATAATAAGTGACCCTATTTTAAGCCTACATAAGCACCATTAAACAATAAACTTCCGATAAATACCAATAACAACACCATAACTACCCTATAAAACAAGGTAACCACCCATAAGGGATACCAAAATGAAGAGAAAAGAAAGTAAATTAAGCTGAGAAATAATAAGTGACCCTAGATTAAGCCTCCATAAACACTACTAACTATCTCCTAAAGATGAAAAAATCCACTAATAACACCATAACCCCAATAACACCCTACATACCAAATACCCCTAAATATGCACTTCAAAGGCCTACCCAGGTTTGGATCACCACATCCTCCCTCCAATCAAGAATTTCCCCATTCTTCCTTTGCCAATAACCATGTTTGAAAACCGCTCCAGAATCTTTACAAACAGCCCATTTCTCTCTTCCACCAGATCCTATTCCATCCTAAGTGAACTTCTGAGCCAGCAATCCAAGCTTCTTACTTAAAACTTCTCTTGCACCATGCCTTTAAATTCAATCTATCTCTGTGAAAAGAATCTCTTTCTTCTGTTCCTGAATTCCAAATCTGGCTGTACCAGCCTCAAACAATGAAAAGTTATATCCAGTTGAAAAGTCTTCCTGACTATAACCTTCTACCAGCATAAATATTTCCTCATTTTATAGTCTTGGGGGACTCACAGCCCTCAGTTTAAAGTCTTGGGGGACTAACAGCCCTCAGTTTATAGTCTTGGGGGACTCCAAAAATCCTCAGTTTATAGTCTTGGGGGACTGCAAAAACCTAAATCACAGAACCCAGAACAAGAGATCAACCAGAAAAAGATTTAAAGAAGTAACTAACTTTCTGGGGTAACGGTATATAAAGCTTCCAGCCCATCAGTCAGCCCCAAACTTTCCTTTACAAAATTCAGAAGTTCCCCCTTGGATAATTCTGCCTTTAAGCTTCCACATCACCCTGCCTCCCATTCCTCAGTTTATAGTCTTGGGGGACTTACCATCAAAAAATCTTGAGCCCTTAATTAAAAGATCAGTTTAAAGTCTTGAAGGACTTTTCAAAAAAAAAAAAAATCTTGAAGATATACCCCATAAATAAAAGATCAGTTTAAAGTCTTGAAGGACATTCCAGAAAAAAATCTTGAAGATATATCCCATAAATCCCCAAACCAAAAACCATCAAAGCCAAAAAATTTAACCTCCTTTAACAAATAAAACAAAATAAGATAGTATCCCCCAGCCAATTAATGAGCTAATCCCCTGATACCTTACCCACATCAAAGTTCACCTTGATGTGGTCACACCTAAAAAAAAATTAATTTTTTTATTTTTATTTTGACTCCTCCTCTTCTACCAAAAACATTGCCAGAGCCCTATCTTGAGCTTTTGAACAAACATAGCCTCCATAAAAAATTAAAAGAAAAAAAAGAGAAAAAATGAAAATAATCTTGAATCCACCACTTTCACAGCCAACACCCTAAATCCACATAGCAAAGCCAGCTCCAGGTCAACAGAAAAGATCACTGGGTGAGCTCCCTCCAATAAGTAAAAATGATGGGAGACCACCAGTGAACCGCCGCCACTCCAAGGAAATAAAGAAGCCAGTCCATAGCCAGTTTAAATTCAAAGTGGACTAAAGGCTGAATAACAAAAACTAGAACTAGGATTCAACTAGGACTAACTAAATACTTGAAAAAGACATTATGGGGTAACTGTTCTACAGAGCAGCCAGCTCATCAGTTACCCCCACACTTTCCAAAATAAAATCTAGAAGCCCCCCCTGGGTACCTTCTAAAAACACAACATTCAACACAAAAAAAAAACCAAAACCAATAATCATGAGGGGTCCAGTGCTTGAAGACCAAAAGAATTTCCAGTTTTAAGTCATGGTGGACTAAAAACCTGCTAAAGAAAAAAACCCAATACTAGAATTCAACAAAATTAAGAGAAGGGGTTGGAAACAGACAATCTGGGGTAACTTTTGATAGAGCAGCCAGCCCATCAGTCACCCCCACACTTACCAAAATAAAATCTAGAAGCCCCACCCCTGGGTACCTTCTAAGAAAAAGGATTTTCCAACACAAATCTTCTCCCATAAAAAACGAAAACAATTAAAAAACCATTAAAATTCTTAAAAGCCAAAAAAAATCCAATTTAGAAATAAAATTTAGCAGTTTGACCTCATGCTGGAGGTGAAATAAAACCTATAAACTTCATTTTTATCTTCATTTTATTTTAAATAAAATATCCATCTTCACTTGAATTTTTCTTTTCTTCCATCTTCATTATACTAAGATTTTTTTTCATTATTTCTCTTTTTTATATAGAGACTTGAACCAGAGAGACTGATAAGAATTGGACAAAATAAAAAAAATCCTGACAAAATACATAGAGGCCAAATTAAGCAAAACCAAAACAAATTAAGTAGTTTATCCTCATTTCAGAGGAATAAGATTCTTGAAATCCCAAGGTTGAAACCACTAAGTTTGCCCCTAGGGCGTGAACCCCCAAGCTCCTCTTACAATTCTGATATCGCAACATCAGACCTCCAAAAAAATCTTCTATACTCCTCCATACACTGAGTCTTCCATAGTTCACATCACCAGAATCAATAAATTCTCCATCTTGTGAAACATCTGGAACCTCCATTACATCTTTAAAATCAACCTCCATACCAGTGACATCCAAAACATCACAGTTTCCCCCTTTCCTACAGGAATCTTGCTTAGAATCTGCAAATTCCTCCAGAATAACATCCATAGCCTCAAAATAAAAATCCTACTCCAAGCAGAGAGCTTCAGATTTTTAGGGAACCACCTGAAAATAATCTTCCTCTATGAGAATGAGATCCAAGACAGAATCCATCTGTCCATCCAAATATTTAACTGATACATCCTCCTCTAATAAGCCATTATCTGAACTTGAGAAAGAAAAATAATCATCCCACAGCAACCATTCATCCACCACAGATTCCTTCTCAATATCCCAAAATCCTTCTTCATGACCAGACGAGTCCTCCTTCCCACATAATTCACCCAACCTTGAGGAAATACACCGATCCTCCAGTGTGTAAATTTCCAAAACATCCAGTGAAGCACATTCCTGAGATCCTATGGAATCCTTTGGAAAAGAATAATTAGTTTCATAAACATCATCAGAGTACCCATCTTCCAAAATTGATGGCTCCAACACCTTTCCAGAAACTGAATTTTCCACCACAGTCTCCTGAACCTCTCCATCCAACAGGATTTCCTCTCCAGATTCCACATCCCTATCCATCATACCATCCAAATATCCCAAAATAACCTCCTTCAGAATAGCCATACCAGGAATCCTATTTTCACCATTTGGAATATTCTTCATCAAGTCAGCCTTGAAAATAATCTCCGAAACCTCTACCTTTACATCCCCACCCATGGCACTCCAAAATAAATACTTGGCCTTATCTTCATGTGGTAATATATCATTATATACCAGATAATTCAGAGCCTCCCCAAGCTCCTCCATACATTCCTCATACTGAGAAAGAGAAGGTACACCACCTTTCAATTCCCACTTCCTAGAAATCCCATGAAGATCCACCATTGAGAAAGTAGTAGGCCACTTTTTAACCATTTCAATCTTCAACTTCCCCCAGTCCTGACTCCTATATCCTCCCATACCAGAAACTTCCTTCTCTGCCTCCATATTACCAATGAAAAAGATTACTTGCCTAACCATGTCCAACAGTGAGGCCCCATCAATCTCAGCAGCAACCTCAATGCTAGCCAAAAACCCCTTTGCATCATCCCCCAAAAACCTTGAACCATCCCAAGACTGAATCATAACCATCCTAGAAAATCCAAGTTACAGCCTCCAATCAGCACCAATGATAGCTAAAGTCCCCCCCAATAGCCTTATAGACCTAGGAGGGACCAAATCCAACAGAACAGAAGACCCCTAGAACAACCACAAAGAGATATAGCACCAAATTCAAATTCCACAAAAGGAGATCCACCAAAGAGAGAAGCCTAGATCAACAGTGATTCCAAAAAGCCAACAGATTCCACCCCATGTTGGGTACCAGAAATGTAGACGATCCTATAGTTCTAGCTATAGGCCTTGACCAAGGGAGTTGGAGAAAAACCAGAAAGAATAACCCCTGTCCCTTTAGAAAAACAAGTGAGATTTACTTGTTGCAGAAAATTGGAGATCTGTTTACTAGACCCTCTAATTAAACACTCTTGACCACTTTAAAAGTGAAGATAATAGTCCCAGACAGACTACCTGAAAGAGTTGAAATGAACAGTAATATATTCCAACAAAACACAAGCCAATGAGACAGTGAGTAACAGAGAGGCGATGAGTAAAGAGATAAGATCATTCCCTCTAAAAATCTTCCCACACACACATCATACAGCCAGTGCACAGACCAACCTAACCAATTCCCCACCCAAAATCCAGCTTTCCCAGCCTTTTTAATGCATAAAAGTGCATTTTAGCACCTCCCCAGCGCCCAAGCGGGCACACCGCTTCAAGGTGGGATGCCGCTTAGGGGCAGGAGGGCCGCTTCTAGGCCCTAAAACACCCATACAACCCATTAAACCCCTAAAATCTCTTAAAACATATAACTTCACTAATAAACAAGATAAACACACATACACCACGGGAAATCTAGGGGTGAATTGCTAGAAATCCCCTTTTTTGAAATTTAGAGTGTCCCTTAATTACGCCAGGTTTATGAATACTTTATAAACATAAGTAAATTAGAGTTAGATTTACATTTATTCTCAGATTGATTATAGACAGAATATCAACCGATTCCAAATTATTCACAAGTTGATCCTCCAGAACTTGATTTTGGTCCTCTGTTGAGCACAAATTGATCACAAATTGATCTAACCTAAGCTTATGCATATATAATAATTCTGGATACTTGCTCTATTAAATTTGATAATAAAATAAAATATTGATGAATTTATATAAAAAAAATTATTATGTAAGATATTAAATTATAAATTTAGGCATCATAGGAGGGCACTTAATAGAGCTTAATTATACTATGTGACACCTTAATACTGTATCACGCAGTTTGAACCATTTAAAACAAAATGTGTCATGATGGGCAATGAAATTGCTTGGACAGACACTTTCAAAATTAATACTGACCATAATACACAAGTATGAAGCCTTGGCATCTATCCAATAAAAGATTTTCCTTCTGATAAATGTATTTTTCTCAGTTACTCCCTGCTAAAAAGTTTCCTTGTGAGGTTTGTCTGACCTTCAGGGGGTAATTTGGCCACATCAAACTACTTTTATTTCCATGATTGACCAAAACATCATCCTCATTTCCATCTAAAGAGTTGATCTCATCTGACTGTGACTGATCAAAGGGGTCCACCACAAGTTTAGCTTAAATTTTGGTGAACACTTTTTGGATGGATAGTGAATAACTGGTGCTTTCCGAAATTGTCCACCTGAAGTTAGGCTAAACTTCAGGAGGATAAATTTATTATGAATACCAAATTAACTGAAGAATACTTTTGCCCTAGCTACTCTGCATCATAAAGTGTCCAACTGAGGTTTAGCCATAATTCAGGTAGACACTTTTGGAAAGGCACAGTCTGATGGGTTTAATATCTATATATGGCAATAAGTATCAGTTTTTTATCAACATGGAAGTAGAATTAATTAAATATGGCCAAAGTGTCCACCTGAAGTTTGGCCAAAATACAGGTGGAAATTTTTATGAAGATTACTTGATGAAATGAAGAAAACTTGAAATTACTTTCCATCATAAAATTTTCAAACTTAAGTTTATCAAAAATTGTGGTGACACTTTTGCCAGATCCAGTCATATGGGATCAACTCTCTATATGGCAATGAGAATCAATTTTTAGTCAATCATGGCATTAGAAGTAATGTGATATGGACAAACCTTCCACCTGATTTTTGGCCAAAAATAAGTTGGAAATGTTTATGAGGAATACTAGATTAACTAAAGAAGACTTGCACCCTACTACTGTCCATCATTAAAGTGTCCACCAGAATAATTCTCAAACTTGTGGTTGACACCTTTGGCCTGGTCCAGCCATATGGAATCAATTCTGCATATGGAAATGAGGATTCAATTTGGTCAATCATGGTACTAGAAGTAATTTGATATAGACAAAGTGTCCAGCTAAATATTGGAAAAAAATTAGTTGAAAACTTCATTTAGTTTTAAAAAAATCAAATTAAGTACAATTATATTCCTGATGATACCCATTCTATCCAACACCTCTTCTGAGCCTTGAAAGTAGGCATTTAGCTTGAATTTCTAATTTCATATAAAATCCCTTTTATTCAACCTATTTCTTTTTATCCCTTTTTTTCCTTTTAGATATCAATTAATTTTATATAAAACAAATCATTTTCATAATTTTTTACCTGTCTTTAATAAAATTATTAAAGGTTTAACGTCACCCTGTAAGCATTTGGCACATGTTTTTTTGCTATACTAATATAAATAATAATATACTGGTGACAAAAAATTGATCAAATGATAAAATATTAATAAAACAGAAAGATCAAATACCAGTGGATATGTTTTAAAAAATACCAGTTGCACTGAAGAAGAGCTTCACCCTAGATACTCACCATCAAAAAAGTGTCCAGCACAAGTTTAGCCGAACTTGTGCTGAACACTTTTGGTCAGGTGCAGTCATATGAGATCAATTCTCGCTATGGCAATGAAAAACTTATTTTATAAAAAACTGCACTAGAAATAGTTATACATAGCCAAATTTTCTACCTAAAGTTCATCCAAACCACAGGTGCACAATTTTTTATCTTTAAAAAAAGTCAATTTAGTAAAATTTATTCCTGATGGCTCTCATTTGCTTCAACACCTCTACTGGCCTTTGATAGTAGGAATATTACTTGGATTTCTTTTTTCATATTTTATCCCTTTAACTTAATTTTTTATTAATAATATTGCTTTTGGATATCAATTAATAACTTTTAAAATAAACTATTTTCATATTTTTATACATTTATTTAATAATATTATAGATGGCATAACATCACCTGGTATGCATTTGGCACATGAGTTTTTTCTATACTTATAAAATTAATAATATAATGGCAACCAAAAACTAATCAAATTATATTTATGAGTGAGTAACAAAGATAAAATACCAGTAGACATGTTTGTAAGAAATACTAGATGAACTGAAGAAAAATTCTACCCTAGCTACTCTCCATCATAAAAGTGTCCAGTACAAGTTTGGCCAATTTTGTGCTGGACACTTATGGTCAAGTGCAGTCAGATGGGAGCAATTCTCTCTATGGAAATGAAGATAAATGTTTGATAAAAATTACACTAGAAGTAGTTTGATATGGCAAAATTTTCATGCTGATGTTTTGGTAAAGCTCAAGTGGATTTTTTTTTTATTTTTACAAAAAAAAAATTTAGTGCAAGTTTAGCCCTGATTGTGGTAATTTGATTCAACATCTCTTTTTTCTGTTTATGGCAGGAATTTAACTTGGATTTTAATTTTCATCTTTGATTTCTTTTATTTTACTTTTTTCCTCTCATATTGCTTTTGGATAGAATTTTATTTTTTGTAAAATAAATCATTTTCATATTTTTTTACCTTTATTTAATAATATTATAAAAGGTGTAACATTACCCTGTATTCATTTGGCACATAAGTTTTTGCTATACTGATAATATTAATAATATAATGGTGACAAAAAATTAATCAATTGATAAATATGAGTGAGGCACAAAGATTTAATAACAGTGGACATGTTTATAAGAAATTCCAGATGATTTAAAATGATTTTCACCCTGGCTACTCTCCATGATTAAAGTTTCCAGCACAAGTTTGGCCAAACTTGTACTGGACACTTTTGGTTGCATGCCGTCAGATGCAATCAATTCTCTTTATGGAAATGAGACTGAATGATCACTCCATCATTGCACTGAAAGTAGTTTTATATTGAAAAATTGTCCCCAGGAAGTTTTTCCAAACCTAAGGTAGACAATTTTTTACTTTGGTAAAAAGTAAATTTGATCCATGTTAATCTATGATGGTGCCCATTTTTTCTGAAGCCTCTACTGGGTCATGATATCAGAAATTATACTTAATATCTTTATTTCATGTTTGATCTTTTTAATTTTAATCTTACCCTTTTATTTATCCTTTAGCTTTTAAATATCAATTTTATTTTGGTAAAACAGATAACTTTCACATTTTTTTTACATTTATTATATAATATTACTAAAGTTGTAAAATCACACCGTGTACATTCAGTACACATGTTTTTTCTATACTAAAAACATTAATAATATAATGGTGAATAAAAAAAATCAAATAATAAATATGGATGACACAGAAAGATCAAATACCCATAGACATTTTTAAAATGAATATAAGATTAACTGAAAAAGACTTGCACCCTAGCTACTCTCCATCATAAAAGTGTCCATCACAAGTTCAGCTGAGCTTGTGCTGGACACTTTTGGTTGCATGCAGTCAGATGGGATAAATTTACTCAATGGAAGTTAAAATAAATTTTTGCTCAATCATTGCACAAGAAGTAGTTTTATACTGCTATACTATCCTCCTGATTTTTTTGAAAACCTCAGGTGGACACTTTTATTAATTTAAAAAAAATGAAAATATATTTCAAATCTAGAACTGGTGGTGAAATTTTGGACTGAAAACTCAAATTTTCTTTGATGGCAGAAATTTTATATGAATGTTTAATTTCATATTTAATCACTTTTATTTTACTTTTTTATTCCTCATTTTGCTTTCAAATATCAATTTATTTATCGTAAAACTGATACTTTTCATATTTTTTTTACTTTTATTTAATAAGATTATTTAAGATGTAGCATCTCCCAGTATGCATTTGGCTTATAATTTTTTTCAATACTAATAACATTAATAGTATAATGGTGAAAAACAATGAATCAAATGATAAATATGAATGACACAGAAAGATCATATACAAGTGGATTTGTTTATAAGGAACACCTGATGAACTGAAGAAGACCTGCACCCTAGATACTAACCATCATAAAAGTGTCCAGCATAAGTTCGGCCAAACTTGTGCTGGAAACTTTTGGTTGCATGCAGTCAGATGGGATAAATTTACTCTATGGAAATGAAAATGACATTTTGCTCAATCATTGCACAATAAGTAGTTTGATATTGCCAAAATTTCCTCCTGATGATTTTTCAAAACTCATCAGGACATTTTCTTTGGTTTAACAAAAAAGAAAATATAGTCCAAGTTTAGCCCTGGTGGTGCACATTTGATCTAACACCTCTACTTGTTATTGATAGTGGGAATTTTCCTTAGATTTTTTTTTCTTATTTTATCCCTTTTATTTTACTTTTTTATTGCTCATATTGCTTTGGATATCAATTTTTAATTTTTAAAATAAATAATTTTCATACTCTTATACCTTTATTTAATAATATATGATTAAAGGTGGAACACCACCTGGTATGCATTTTTCACACAAGTTATTACTATAGTAATAAAGTTAATAATATAATGATGACAAAAAATTAATCAAATGGTAAATTTAAATGACACAGAAAGATCATATACCAGTGGAAATGTTTATAAGAAATCCCTTTTGAGTTTAAGAAGATTTGCTGTATGCCTAATCTCAATTATAAAAGTGTCCAGCACAAGTTCTGACAAACTTGTGCTGGACACTTTTGGTTGCATGAAGTCATAAGAGATAAATTCTCTCTATGGCAATGAAAATGATATTTTACTCAATTATTGAAGTAAAGAATGTTTAATATTGTAAAATTGTCCCCTGGAAGTCTGTCCAAACCTCAGCTCAAAATTTGTTAGCTATACATAAAAGTAAGTTTAGACCAAGTCTTGACCTAGGGGTCCCCAACTGTCCCAACACCACTTCTGGCTCTTGATAGTAAAATTTTATTTGTATTTTTTAATACGTATTTGATCCCATTTATTTTCATTTTACTTTTCTATTACTCTTTTTAATTTTAAATATCAATTTATTTTTTTAAAAACTAAACATATTCATATTTTTTAACTTCATATAATAATATTATTAAAGGTGTAACATCACCAATTTTGCATTAGGCATGCAGGTTTTTGCTATACTAGAAACATTAATAATATACACCATGGGAAATCTGGGGGTGAACTGCTAGCAGTTCCCTCTTTTTGAAACTATTAGGAATTTGTCAGGAAACTGTTGGGAAACCATACTGAAACTGTCAGAAAGATGTTTTTAAATCTGATGAAAAAACATTGAAAAAATAAACTGTCACAGATTGAATCCAGAACAATCCCTCCTTGATCAGAGCTTAAGAACCACATTGAACATCAGTTAATCTCAGGTTTGGCAAAAGGTTGAACAACATCACTTAGCATACCTTAATATTCAAATATTAAACTTGAATATATGTTGCGTGTATGATATAGATGCATATGCATTTGAATTTGCATGGTGGATACTTATTGCATGCTAAAAATTGATGTGAATTGCCTATCCAAAGTGTATGCATAATGACTATGAAGAATAAATATGCATAAAAAATATGCATAAAAATATGCATAAAAAATATGGATAGTGATTACGCATAAAAAATATGCATATTGAATATGCATAAAAATATGCATATTGAATATGCATAAAAATATGCATATTGAATATGCATAAAAATATGCATATTGAATATGCATAAAAATATGCATATTGAATATGCATTAAAAATATGCATATTGAATATGCAAAAAAAAGGTGCATATACGTATATGAATAAAATATATTTATATGCATATAAATCTGTATAATGAATATGCATATGAATATGCATAAATATGCATAATGATTGAAAAATGCAAAAAAAATGATGCTTAACAAGTATATTTTATGCATAAATAGAAATATGCAATATGAATTCATATTGCATACAGATAACACTGGCAAACCATTTTGACCAAAACTTATACTAAATTTTCATTCTGGACTAAAGGTGTGAGGGAAGGAAGAAAAACAGTCTGACATTAGAAAAATGCTACATGCACTCATTTTGTAGCAGAGCAAATGAGAAGTGCTGAATTATGGTTGGTGCCCATAATTTAGTATGATATCATAATTTTATTTAATTGTTTTCAATATTGAAAAGACTTTAGGTCGGTTGGTATGGATCTAGCTGTGCCAGGGTCTAATCTAATTATTTTAACAATTTCTTAATAATTAATGGGTTTTAATACAAAGACAGGTTGTATTTTTTGTGGGATATTAGATATGATAAGGTCTTTTGTAAAAAAAACTTATATTGCTTAAAAATATTCCTGAATCAGATGTGGGATAATCACTACAAAAAATTGTAGTACTGTGGGCAATAAAATATATGCACAAGCAGTAAAGAAAGGACCGAGTGAACCCTTTTTGTGCAGTGGGAATCATTAGAGTGGAATTGTGGATGAAAAATATAATTCATTATTACCATTTTATTTAATCAAAAAATTTATAATATTAAAAAGAACTATTGATTAATTGGTATTTGACCTTTGTGCCTCACTCATATTTATCATTTGATTGATTTTTGTCACCATTATGTTATTAATATTATAAGTATAGCAAAAACTCGTGTGCCCAATGCATACCGGGTGATGTTACACCTTTTATAATATTATTAAATAAAGGTAAAAAAATATGAAAATGATTTGTTTTACAAAAAATAAATTGATATCCAAAAGCAATATGAGGAATAAAAAGGTAAAATTAAAGGGATCAAATATGAAATAAAAAATTAAAGTAAAATTCCTGCCATCAAGAGCAAGTAGACATGATGGGGTGAATGCCCACCAGTGGCACTAAACTTGGACTATAATTTCTTTTTTGTAAAAATAAAAAAAAATCCACTTGAGCTTTACCAAAACTCCAGGATGACAATTTTGCCATATCAAACAACTTCTAGTGCAATTATTGAAGAAAAATTCATTTTCATTGCAATAGAGAGAATTGATCACATCAGACTGCATGTGACCAAAAGTGTCCAGCACAAGTTCGGCCGAACTTGTGCTGGACACATTTATGACGGAGAGTAGCTAGGGTAGAATTTTTCTTCAGTTAATCTGGTATTTCTTATAAACATGTCCATTGGTACTTGATCTTTGTGCCTCACTCATATATATCATTTGATTAATTTATTGTCACCATTATATTATTAATATTATAAGTATAGCAAAAACTTGTGTGCCCAACGCATACCGGGTGATGTTACACCTTTTATAATATTATTAAATAAAGGTAAAAAAATATGAAAATGATTTGTTTTAAAAAAATAAATTGATATACAAAAGCAATATGAGGGATAAAAAGGTAAAATTAATCTCAAAGAGATCAATTATGAAAAACAAAATACTAGTAAAATTCTTGCTCTCAAGAGCCAGTAGAAGTGTTGAAAAAAATGGGAGCCATCAGGGCTAAATTGTAATAAGTGACATTTTTTTTAAAGATAAAAAATTATAAACCAGAGGTCGAGAAGAACAACAGGTGGATGATTCAGCTAAACAAAACTACTTGTAGTGAAGTTTAATAAAAAAATGTTTTTTTGTTGCCATATAGAGAATTGATCCCATCTGACTGCATGTGACTAAAAGTGTCCAGCACAAGTTTGGCTGAACTTGTGCTGGACACTTTTATGATGGAGAGTAGCTTGGGTGGAAGTTTTCTTCAGTTCCTTCATCTTGTATTTCTCATAAACATGTCTACTGGTATTTGATCAGTCTGTATCTTTCATATTTATCATCCAATTAATATTTTATCACCATTATATTATTAATGTTATTAGTATAGAAAAAACTTGTGTGCCAAATGCATACCATGTGAAGTTATACCTTCAATAATTTTTTAAAATAGACATAAATAAATATGGAAAGGATTAGTTTTACAAAAAATAAATAGAAATTTAAAAGTAAAAAGAGGAATAAAAGAGTAAAATTAAAGTCAAAGAGTTCAAATATGAAAAAAATACTAGTAAAATTCCTGCTATCAAGAGCCAGTAGAGGTGTTAAAGCAAATGGGAGCCATCAGGGCTTAATTGTAATAAGTGACCTTTTCTTTAAAGATAAAAAATTATACACCTGATATTGGGCAGAACAGCAGGTTGATGATTCAGCTAAACCAAACTACTTCTAGTGAAATTTGATAAAAAAATTTTTTTGTTGCCATACAGAGAATTGACCTTATCTGACTGCACATGACCAAAAGTGTCCAGAACAAGTTCGGCTGAACTTGTGCTGGACACTTCTATGATGGAGAGCGGCTGGGGTAGAATTTTTCTTCAGTTGATCTGGTGTTTCTTACAAACATGTCTACTGGTATTTTATCTTTGTGCATCACTCATAGATATTGTTTGATTAATTTTTTGTCTTAATTATATTATTTATTATATAAGTATAGCAAAAAATCATGTTCCAAATGCATACTGAGTGATGTTACACATTTTATAATATTATTAAAAAATGTATAAAAATATTAAAATAATTTATTTTAAAATTTATTAATTGATATCCAAGAGCAATATGAGGAATAAAAAATTAATTTAAAGCGATCAAATATGAAAAAAGAAATCCAAGTATTATTGCTAATATCAAAGGCCAGTAGAGATGTTGAAGAAAATGAGAGCCGTCAGGGATAAATTGTACTTAATTGATTGTTTTTTAAAGATAAAAAATTGTGTACCTGTGGTTTGGATGAACTCTAGGTGGATAATTCAGCTATATCAAACTACATCTAGTGAAGTTTCTTATCAAATAATTTTTTTCATTTCCATAGAGAGAATTAATCCCATCTGACTGCACCTGACCAAAAGTGTCCAGCACAAGTTTGGCCGAACATGTGCTGGACACTTTTATGATGGAGAGTAGCTAGGGTGCAGGTCTTCTTCAGTGCAACTGTTATTTTTTTAAAACATGTCAAATGGTATTTGATCTTTCTGTGTTATTCATATTTTATTATCTGATTAATTTTTTGTCATTAGAATTTTATTAGTACAGAAAAAACTTGTGCGCGAAATGCATGCCATGTTATATTACACCTTTTATAATATTATTAAAAAATGTTAAAAAAATATGAAAATGATTTCTATTCCAAAATTATAAATTAATATCCAAATGTAACATGAGTGATAAAAAAGTAAAGTAAAAGAGATCAAATATGAAAAAGAAAAATTCAAGAAAAATTCCTGCCTTCAAGAGCCAGTAGAGATGTTCAAAAAAATGGGTGCCATCAGGGCTAAATTTGATAAAATTTAATTTTTTTTAAAGATTAAATATTTTTCACCTGAGGTTTGGAAAATCTCAAGGTGGATAATTCAGCCATACCAAACTACTTCTAATGTAATTATTTAGCATTTTTTATAATTTAATTTCCACAGAGAGAATTGATCCCATCTGACTGCACCTGAACAAAAGTGTCCAGCACAAGTTCGGCCGAACTTGTGCTGGACACTTTTATGATGGAGAGTAGCTAGGGTGGAAGTGTTTCTCAGTACATCAGTTTTTGTTCTTCACATTTCTATTGGGTTTTTAACTTTTTTTTATCATTCATATATATCTTATAATTAATTTTTTGTCACCATATATATTATTAATGTTTCTAGTATAGCAAAAACCTGCATGCCAAATGCAAAATTGGTGATGTTACAACTTTAATAATATTATTATCTAAAGTTAAAAAATTATGAATATGTTTAGTTTTTAAAAAAATAAATTTATATTTAAAATTAAAAAGAGTAATAGAAAAGTAAAATGAAAATAAATAGGATCAAATACGAAATAAAAAATACAAGTAAAATTTTTACTATCAAGGGCCAGAAGTGGTGTTGGGACAGTTGGGGACCCCTAGGTCAAGACTTGGTTTAAACATACTTTTATGTATAGCTAACAAATTTGGAACTGAGGTTTGTGCGGACATCCGGGGACAATTTTACAATATTAAACATTCTTTACTTCAATAATTGAGTGAAATATCATTTTTTATTGCCATAGAGAGAATTTATCTCATATGACTTCATGCAACCAAAAGTGTCCAGCACAAGTTCGGCCAAACTTGTGCTGGACACTTTTTTAATTGAGAGTAGGCATACAGCAAATCTTCTTAAACTCAAAAGGGATCTCTTATAAACATTTTCACTGGAATTTGATCTTTCTGTGTCATTTAAATTTACCATTTGATTAATTTTTTGTCATCATTATATTGTTAACGTTATTACTATAGTAATAACTTGTGTGAAAAATTCATACCAGGTGGTGTTCCACCTTTAATCATATATTATTAAATAAAGGTATAAGAGTATGAAAATTATTTATTTTAAAATGTAAAAATTGATATCCAAAGCAATATGAGCAATAAAAAAGCAAAATAAAAGGGATAAAATAAGAAAAAAAATCTAAGGAAAATTCCCACTATCAATAACAAGTAGAGGTGTTAGATCAAATGTGCACCACCAGGGCTAAACTTGCAATATATTTTCTTTTTTGTTAAACCAAAGAAAGTGTCCTGATGAGTTTTGAAAATTCATCAGGAGGACATTTTGGCAATATCAAACACTACGCAATATAGGGGGTGGACTTGCTAGCAAGTCCCCAACCTGAACTCAGACAGAACTCATATGGAACTCAGACTGAACTCATACTGAACTCATACTGAACTCTACTTGAAGACCCACAAAAACTGTTATGCTGAGTGGTGTTCATCCCTGATTGTATGGTTCCTTTGTCAATAGCTCAATGTGTGTTCAATCTGTGGTGAATTTGAGTCCAAGGTTGCGGACTTGCTAACAAGTCCGCCCCCCGTATTGCGCGGTGAAACTACTTATTGTGCAATGATTGAGCAAAATGTTATTTATTTCCATAGAGTAAATTTATCCCATCTGACTGCATGCAACCAAAAGTGTCCAGCACAAGTTCGGCCAAACTTATGCTGGACACTTTTAGTATGGTGAGCATCTTGGGTGCAGGTCTTCTTCAGTTCATCAGGTATTCCTTATAAACAAAACCACTTGTATATGATCTTTCTGTGTCATTCATATTTATCATTTGATTCATTGTTTTTCACCATTATAATATTAATGTTATTAGTATTGAAAAAATTTGTAAGCCAAATGCATACTGGGAGATGCTACATCTTTCATAATCTTATTAAATAAAAGTAAAAAAAATATGAAAATTATTAGTTTTACAATAAATAAATTGATATTTGAAAGAAAAAACAGGAATAAAAAAGTAAAATAAAAGTGATTAAATATGAAATTAAACATTCAAATAAAATTTCTGCCATCAAAGATACTTTGAGTTTTCAGACCAAATTTGCACCATCAGTTCTAGATTTGGAATATTTTTTCTTTTTTTTAAAATTAATAAAAGTGTCCACCTGATGTTTTCCAAAAAATTATGAGGATAGTATAGCAGTATAAAGCTACTTCTTGTGCAATGATTGAGCAAAAATTCATTTTAACTTCCATTGAGTAAATTTATCCCATCTGACTGCATGCAACCAAAAGTGTCCAGCACAAGTTCGGCCGAGCTTATGCTGGACACTTTTATGATGGTGAGTATCTAGGGTGCAGGTCTTCTTCAGTTCATCAGGTATTCCTTATAAACAAGTCCACTTGTATATGATCTTTCTGTGTCATTCATATTTATTATTTGATTATTTTTTAGTCACCATTATATTATTAATGTTTTTAGTATAGCAAAAAAATGTGTAATGAATGTACACTGGATGATTTTACAACTTTAATAATATAATATAATAAATATAAAAAAATGTGAAAGTTATCAGTTTTACCAAAATAAAATTGATATTTAAAAGCTAAAGTATAAATAAAAGGGTAAGATTAAAATTAAAGAGATAAAACATGAAATAAAGATATTAAGTATAATTTCTGCTATCATGAGCCAGTAGAGGCTTCAGAAAAAATGGGCACCATCATAGATTAACATGGATCAAATTAACTTTTTACCAAAGGAAAAAATTGTCTACCTTAGGTTTGGACAAACATCCAGGGGAATATTTGTCTATGTAAAACTACTTTCAGTGCAATGATGGAGTGATAATTCAGTCTCATTTCCATAAAAAGAATTGATTGCGTCTGACGGCATGCAACCAAAAGTGTCCATCACAAGTTTGGCCAAACTTGTGCTGGACACTTTTATCATGAAGAGTATCCAGGGTGCAAGTTATTTTTAATCATCTGAAATTTCTTATAAACATTTCCACTGTTATTAAATCTTTGTTCCTCACTCATATTTATCAATTGATTAATTTTTTGTCACCATTATATTATTAATATTATCAGTATAGCAAAAAATTGTGTGCCAAATGAATACTGGGTGATGTTACACCCTTTATAATATTATTAAATAAAGGTAAAAATATATGAAAATGATTTATTTTACAAAAAATAAACTTCTATCCAAAAGCAATATGAGAGGAATAAAGTAAAATAAAAGAAATCAAAGATGAAAATTAAAATCCAAGTTAAATTCCTGCCATAAACAGAAAAAAGAGATGTTGAATTAAATTAGAACAATCAGGGCTAAACTTGCACTAAATTTTTTTTTTGTAAAAATAAAAAAAAAATCCACTTGAGCTTTACCAAAACTTCAGCATGAAAATTTTACCATATCAAACTACTTCTAGTGTAATTTTATATCAAAAATTTATCTTCATTTCCATAGAGAGAATTTCTCCCATCAAACTGCACCTGACCATAAGTGTCCAGCACAAGCTCGGCCGAACTTGTGCTGGACACTTTTTTAATGTAGAGTAGCTAGGGTAGAATTTTTCTTCAGTTCATCTAGTATTTCTTAAAAACATGTCTACTGGTATTTTATCTTTGTTACTCACTCATTAATATCATTTGATTAATTTTTGGTTGCCATTATATTATTAATTTTATAAGTATAGAAAAAACTCATGTGCCAAATGCACACCAGGTGATGTTATGCCATTTATAATATTATTAAATAAATGTATAAAAATATCAAAATAGTTTATTTTAAAAATTATTAATTGATATCCAAAAGCAATATTAGGAATAAAAAATTAAGTTAAAGGGATCAATTATGAAAAAAGAAATCCAAGTAATATTCCTACTATCAAAGGCCAGTAGAGGTGTTGAAGCGAATGAGAGCCATCAGGGATAAATTGTACTAAATTGACTTTTTTTCAAAGATAAAAGATTGTGCACCTGTGGTTTTGATGAACTTTAGGTAGAAAATTTGGCTATGTATAACTACTTCTAGTGCAGTTTTTTATAAAATAAGTTTTTCATTGCCATAGCGAGAATTGATCTCATATGACTGCAACTGACCAAAAGTGTCTAGCACAAGTTCGGCCGAACTTGTGCTGGACACTTTTTTGATGGTAAGTATCTAGGCTGCAGCTCTTCTTCAGTGCAACTGGTATTTTTTAAAACATATCCACTGGTATTTTATCTTTATGTTTTATTAATATTTTATCATTTGATCAATTTTTTGTTACCAGTATATTTTTATTTTTATTAGTATAGCAAAAAAACATGTGCCAAATGCTTAAAGGGTGATGTTAAACTTTTAATAATTCTATTAAATACAGGTAAAAAATTATGAAAATGATTTGTTTTACATAAAATTAATTGATATCTAAAAGAAAAAAAAGGGATAAAAAGAAATAGGTTGAATAATAGGGATTTTATATGAAATTCAAAATTCAAGCTAAATGCCTACTTTCAAGGCTCAGAAGAGGTGTTGGATAAAATGGGCATCATCAGGAATAAAATTTTACTTAATTTGATTTTTTGAAAAACTAAATGAATTTTTCAACTGATTTTTTTCCAATATTTAGTTGGACACTTTATCTATATCAAATTACTTCTAGTACCATGATTGACCAAATTAAATCCTCATTTCCATATGCAGAATTGATCCCATATGGCTGGACCAGGCCAAAGGTGTCAACCACAAGTTTGAGAATTCTTCTGGTGGACACTTTTATGATGGACAGTAGTAGGGTGCAAGTCTTCTTTAGTTAATCTAGTATTCCTCATAAACATTTCCAACTTATTTTTGGCCAAAAATCAGGTGGAAAGTTTTTTCATATAAAATTACTTCTAATGCCATGATTGACTAAAAATTGATTCTCATTGCCATATAGAGAGTTGATCCCATATGACTGGATCTGGCAAAAGTGTCACCACAATTTTTGATAAACTTAAGTTTGAAAATTTTATGATGGAAAGTAATTGCAAGTCTTCTTCATTTCATCAAGTAATCCTCATAAAAATTTCCACCTGTATTTTGGCCAAACTTCAGGTGGACACTTTGGCCATATTAAATTAATTCTAGTTCCATGTTGATAAAAAACTGATACTTATTGCCATATATAGATATTAAACCCATCAGACTGTGCCTTTCCAAAAGTGTCTACCTGAATTATGGCTAAACCTCAGTTGGACACTTTTATGATGCAGAGTAGCTAGGGCAAAAGTATTCTTCAGTTAATCTGGTATTCATAATAAATTTATCCTCCTGAAGTTTATCCTAACTTGAGGTGGACGATTTAGGAAAGCACCAGTTAGTCACTATCCATCAAAAAAGTGTTCACCAAAATTTTGGCTAAACTTGTGGTGGACCCCTTTGATCAGCTACAGTCAAATGAGATCAACTCTTTAGATGGGAATGAGGATGATGTTTTGGTCAATCATGGAAATAGAAGTATTGTGATGTGGCCAAATTACCCCCCTGAAGGTCAGACAAACCTCAGAAGGACACTTTTTAGCAGGTAGTAACTGAGAAAAATCCATTTATCAGAAGGAAAATCTTTTATTGGATAGATGCCAAGGTTTCATACTTGTGTATTATGGTCAGTATTAATTTTGAAAGAGTCTGTCCAAGCAATTTCATTGCCCATCATGACTCATTTTGTTTTAAATGTTTAAGACTGCGTGATACAGTATTAAGGTGTCACATAGTATAATTAAGTTCTATTACGTGCCCTCCTATGATGCCTTAATTTATAATTTAATATCTTACATAATAATATTTTTTATATAAATTCATCAATATTTTTTTTATTATCAAATTTAATAGAGCATGTATCCTGAATTATTATATATGCATAAGCTTAGGTTAGATCAATTTGTGCTCAATTTGTTCTCATCAGAGGACCAAAATCAAGTTCTGGAGGATCAACTTGTGCATAATTTGGAATCAGTTGATATTCTGTCTATAATCAATCTGAGAATAAATGTAAATCTAACTCTAATTTACTTATGTTTATAAAGTATTCATAAACCTGGCATATTTAAGGGACACTCTAAATTTCAAGAGAGGGGATTGCTAGCAATTCAGCCCTAGATTTCCCATGGTGATATATGGTGACAAAAAATTAATTATAAGATAAATATGAATGATAAAAAAAATTTAAAAAACCAATAGAAATGTGAAAAACAAAAAACTTATGTACTGAGAAACACTTCCACCCTAGCTACTCTCCATCATAAAAGTGTCCAGCACATGTTCGGCTGAAATTGTGCTGGACACCTTTGTTCAGGTGCAGTCAGATGGGATCAATTCTCTCTGTGGAAATTAAATTAAAAAAATGCTAAATAAATACATTAGAAGTAGTTTGGTATGGCTGAATTATCCACCTTGAGTTTTTCCAAACCTCAGGTGAAATTTTTTTTATCTTTAAAAAAAATTAAATTTTATCAAATTTAGCCCTGATGGCACCCATTTGTTTCAACACCCCTACTGGCTCTTGAAGGCAGGAATTTTCCTTGAATTTTTCTTTTTCATGTTTGATCTCTTTTACTTTACTTTTTTATCACTCATGTTAAATTTGGATATTAATTTATAATTTTGGAAAAAAAATCATTTTCATATTTTTTTAATATTTTTTAATAATATTATAAAAGGTGTAATATAGCATGGCATGCATTTGGCGCACAAGTTTTTTCTATACTAGTAAAATTAATAATATTCTAATGACAAAAAATTAATCAGATAATAAAATATGAATAACACAGAAAGATCAAATACCAGTTGACATGTTTTAAAAAAATAAAAGTTGCACTGAAGAAGACCTGCACCCTAGCTACTCTCCATCATAAAAGTGTCCAGCACAAGTTCGGCCGAACTTGTGCTGGACCCTTTTGGTCATGTGCAGTCAGATGGGATCAATTCTCTCAATGGCAATGAAAAAAATTATTTGGTAAGAAAATTCGCTAGATGTAGTTTGATATAGCTGAATTATCCACCTGGAGTTCATCCAAACCACAGGTACCCAATTTTTTATCTTTAAAAAACAGTCAATTTAGTACAATTTATCCCTGATGGCCTTCATTTGCTTCAACATCTCTACTGGCCTTTGATATTAGGAATAATACTTGGATTTCTTTTTTCATATTTGATCCCTTTAACTTAATTTTTTATTCCTCATCTTGCTTTTGGATATCAATTAATATTTTTGAAAATAAATTATTTTTATATTTTTATAAATTTATTTAATAATATTATAAAAGGTGTAACATCACTCAGTATGCATTTAGCACAAGATTTTTTGCTATACTTATATAATTATTAATATAATTAAGACAAAAAATTATTCAAACAATATGTATGTGTGAGGCACAAAGATAAAATACCAGTAGACATGTTTGTAAGAAATACCAGATGAACTGAAGAAAAATTCTAACCCAGCCACTCTCCATCATAGAATTGTCCAGCAAAAGCTCGGCCAAGCTTGTGCTGGACACTTTTGGTCATGTGCAGTCAGATGGGATCAATTCTCTGTATGGCAAAAAAAATTTTTTTATCAAACTTCACTAGAAGTAGTTTTGTTCAGCTGAATCATCCACCTGCTGTTCTGCCCAATATCAGGTGTATAATTTTTTATCTTTAAAGAAAAGGTCACTTATTACAATTAAGCCCTGATGGCTCCCATTTGCTTTAACACCTCTACTGGCTCTTGATAGCAGGAATTTTACTAGTATTTTTTTCATATTTGAACTCTTTGACTTTTATTTTACTCATTTATTCCTCTTTTTACTTTTAAATTTCCATTTAATTTTTGTAAAACCAATTCTTTCCATATTTATTTACGTCTATTTTAAAAAATTATTGAAGGTATAACTTCACATGGTATGCATTTGGCACACAAGTTTTTGCTATACTAATAACCTTAATAATATAATGGTGATAAAATATTAATCGGATGATAAATATGAAAAATACAGACTGATGAAATACCAGTAGACATGTTTATGAGAAATACAAGATGAAGGAACTGAAGAAAATTTTCACCCAAGCTACTCTCCATCATAAAAGTGTCCAGCACAAGTTTGGCTGAACTTGTGCTGGACACTTTTGGTCATGTGCAGTCAGATGGGATCAATTCTCTCTATGGCAACAAAAAAACATTTTTTTATTAAACTTCACTACAAGTAGTTTTGTTTAGCTGAATCATTCACCTTTCATTCTTCCCAACTTCAGGTGTATAATTTTTTATCTTTATAAAAAAAGTAACTTATTAAAATTTAGCCCTGATGGCTCCCATTTTTTTCGACACTTCTACTGGCTCTTGATAACATGAATTTTACTAGTATTTTGTTTTTCATAATTGATCACTTTGAGATTAATTTTACTTTTTTATTTCTCTTTTTTTTAATATCTATTTAAATTATTGTAAAGCTAATCATTTTCATATTTTTTTACTTTTATTTCATAAATTATAAAAGGTGGTACATCACCTGGTATGCATTTGGCACATGAGTTTTTTTATACTTATGATATTAATAATATAAGGGTGACAATAAATTAATCAAATGATATATATGAGTGAGGCACAAAGATCAAGTACCAATGGACATGTTTATAAGAAATACCAGATTAACTGAAGAAAAATTCTAACCTAGCTACTCTCCGTGATAAATGTGTCCAGCACAAGTTCGGCCGAACTTGTGCTGGGAACTTTTGGTCACATGCAGTCTGGTGTGATCGATTCTCTCTCAATCATTGCACAAGAAGTTGTTTGATATGACTAAATGGTTCTCCTGAAGTTTTTTTAAACCTCAGATTGGCACTTTTTTGTTTTTCAAAAAAGCAATTATAGTCCAAGTTTAGTGCCACTGGTGAGCGTTCACCCCAACATGTCTACTTTCTCTTGATGGCAGTAATTTTATTTTAATTTTTTATTTCATATTTGCTTCCTTTAATTTTACCTTTTTATCCCTCATATTGCTTTTGTATATCAATATATTTTTTGTAAAACAAATCATTTTCATATTTTTTTGCCTTTATTTAATAATATTATAAAAGGTGTAACATCACCTGGTATGCATTTGGCACATGAGTTTTTTCTATACTTATAATATTAATAACATAATGGTGACAAAAAATCAATCGAATGATAAATATGAGTGAGGCACAAAAATCAAATACCAGTGGACATGTTTATAAGAAATACCAGATGAACTGAAGAAAAATTCCACCCTAGCTACTCTCCATCATAAAAGTGTCCAGCACAAGTTTGGCCAAACTTGTGCTGGACACTTTTTGTCACATGCAGTCTGATGTGATCAATTCTCTCTATTGCAATGAAAATGAATTTTTCTTCAATAATTGCACTAGAAGTTGTTTGATATGGAAAAATTGTCATCCTGAAGTTTTGGTAAAGCTCAAGTGAATTCTTTTTTATTTTTACAAAAAATAAATTATAGTCCAAGTTTAGTGCCACTGGTGGGCGTTCACCCCATCATGTCTACTTGCTCTTGATGGCAGGAATTTTACTTAAATTTTTTGTTTCATATTTGATCCCTTTAATTTTACCTTTTTATCCCTCATATTGCTTTTGGAAATCAATTTATTTTTTGTAAAACAAATCATTTTCATATTTTTTTACCTTTATTTAATAATATTATAAAAGGTGTAACATCACCTGGTATTCATTGGGCACACGAGTTTTTGCTATACTTATAATATTAATAACATAATGGTGACAAAAAATCAATCAAATGATAAATATGAGTGAGGCACAAAGGTCAAGTACCAATTGATCAATAGTTATTTTTAATATTATAATTTTTTTGATTAAATAAAATGGTAATTATGAATTATATTTTTCATCCACAATTCCACTCTAATGATTCCCACTGCACAAAAAGGGTTCACTCCGTCCTTTCTTTACTGCTTGTGCATATATTTTATTTCCCACAGTACTACAATTTTTTGTAGTGATTATCCCACATCTGATTCAGGAATATTTTTGATCAATATAAGTTTTTTTTACAAAAGACCTTATCATATCCAATATCCCACAAAAAATACAACCTGTTTTTTTATTAAAACCCATTAATTATTAAGAAATTGTTAAAACAATTAGATTAGACCCTGGCACAGCTAGATCCATACCAACCGACCTAAAGTCTTTTCAATATTGAAAACAATTAAATAAAATTATGATATCATACTAAATTATGGGCACCAACCATAATTCAGCACTTCTCATTTGCTCTGCTACAAAATGAGTGCATGTAGCATTTTTCTATTGTTGGACTGTTTTTCTTCCTTCCCTCACACCTTTAGTCCAGAATGAAAATTTAGTATGAGTTTTGGTCAAAATGGTTTGCCAGTGTTATCTGTATGCAATATGAATTCATATTGCATATTTATATTTATGCATAAAATATACTTGTTAAGCATCATTTTTTTGCATTTTTCAATCATTATGCATATTTATGCATGTTCATATGCATATTCACTATACAGATTTATATGCATATTAATATATTTTATTCATATACATATATGCACCTTTTTTTTGCATATTCAATATGCATATTTTTAATGCATATTCAATATGCATATTTTTATGCATATTCAATATGCATATTTTTATGCATATTCAATATGCATATTTTTATGCATATTCAATATGCATATTTTTTATGCATATTTATTCTTCATAGTCATTATGCATACACTTTAGATTGGCATTTCACATCAATTTTTAACATGCAAGAAGTATCCACCATGCAAATTCAAATGCATATGCATCTATATCATACACGCAACATAAATTCAAGTTTAATATTTGAATATTAAGGTATGCTAAGTGATGTTGTTCAACCTTTTGCCAAACCTGAGATTAACTGATGTTCAATGTGGTTCCTAAGCTCTGCTCAAGAAGGAATTGTTCTGGATTCAATCTGTGACAGTTTATTTTTTCAATTTTTTTTCATCAGATTTAAAAACATATTTCTGACAGTTTCAGGATGGTTTCCCAACAGTTTCCTGACAAATTCCTGATAGTTTCAAATAGAGGGAACTGCTAGCAGTCCACCCCCAGATTTCCCGTGGTGACAAGACATACCAAAATGAAAAGAAAATAAAGAATAATAAGCTGAGACATAATAAGTGACACTATCTTAAGCCTACATAAGCAACGTTAAACAATAAACTTCCAATACATACCAATAACAACACCATAACTACCCTATAAAACAAGGTAACCTTCCATAAGGGATACCAAAATGAAGTGAAAAGAAAGGACATTAAGCTGAGGTATAATAAGTGACACTAGCTTAAGCCTCCATAAACACTACTAACTATCTCCTAAAGATGAAAAAATCCACTAATAACACCATAACCCCAATAACACCCTACATACCAAATACCCCTAAATACGCACTTGAAAGGCCTACCCAGGTTTGGATCACCACACCATCAACTTGAGGGATCTTCAGGACATCTTCTTCACCAGAAGTGGAACAAAAACCAAGGGTTTCCCCATTGCTCACATGTGTGGCCAAGGTAATGTTTTTGAAAGGTGTAGAAGAAACCCTAGCGGTGCACAATTGGGAGGACTTACTTTTACTCCCCAATCTCACCACTCGAAAGCTTTTCCACAATCCCACATCTTCATCTTCACTTCCATCTACCAAATCTTCAAATCTTGATTCATCTTCAGAATCACATCTTCTACAACTGTGCAGTTTATCCTCATGCAGGAGGCCCAAAACAAGATCTTGCTGATCTTTGTTCTTCAAAATTCTGTGCAGTTTAACCTCTTGCTGGAGGCCCAAAACAAGATCTTGCTGATCTTCAAAAAAATGATTTTTGTCTTCTTTCTTCTTTATGTTCAGATTTTTTTTGTGATTTTCTTGAATTATCTTGAAATTTTTCTTTTCTTTTCTTGGGTTTCCTTCTTGCCTACAAAAATAACCAGGGGTATCCCCAATGCTCACAGATGTGGCCAAGGTAATGTTTTTGAAAGGTGTAGAAGAAACCCTAGAGGTGCACAATTGGGAGGACTTACTTTTACTCCCCAATCTCACCACTCCAAAGCTTTTCCGCATATCATTTGATAAAGATATGTAACTCATTTTCTTTTTTGCAATTGAATTAAAATTAATTTAAAATCTTGAAAGAGAACAAAGACTTGATAAAAAGC
Organism: Hemileia vastatrix; assembly: GCA_030280995.1. NCBI lineage: Eukaryota > Fungi > Basidiomycota > Pucciniomycetes > Pucciniales > Zaghouaniaceae > Hemileia > Hemileia vastatrix. The sequence goes on from JASXTE010000004.1 coordinate 45,995,264, forward strand.
ATGAAGAATACTTGCAAATAAGAGAGATATAAAAAAGAGAAAGTTGAAAATCCACTTGGTATATCTCCAAGGGAGCTGACCTACTAAAACCTGGGATAGGTTGAAGCACTTGGGTGATCAGCCCTGATCATTCTAATAATGACAGACTCTCTCTAGAGCCTGTGCCACATTCCAAAAATCCTGAGGCAGAACCCACTTCCTGTCAGCCTAGATATCCCTAGGACTGAGTATTTCTCATACTTAAAATAAGATAACCTTAAGTACATTATGATTATCTCTTAAAAATAAGGTTAAAACAATTATATATATGATTATAATACATATATATATATAATTATTACACTATTATATAACTTATAGTAGTTTAAATAGCTTATACGTAGCCTAATAATACTTATTAAGGTGTTAATGGAGTCATAATATACTTATCTTAAGTGATATTAAGTAATTATTGACATACATAAGCTTAAATGTATACATAAAGCTCATATTCAGTGAAATATGCAGTATATTATGTATATTTAGGTATATAAGTGGTTTTTAGCCTCTTAATGGTCTATAACCTTTTTTTTCTGCTTATTTTAGGTCATATGGACATAATAAGTGGATTCACAACGCCTAAAGAAGCATAGACATCTATTTCAGGCGCATACACTAAGTTTGGACAACTTAATCTGCTTCCTTGAATGGATATTCACAGACTTATGGGTTGGGAGGTCATTGCTGGGTTAATATGGATGCTTGGGGATGTTATTGGGGGCTTGGACATTTCATTTGTTTCCTTTATATGCTTTGGGTCTCATTTATCTCTTTTAGATTGCATATTTTACCTGTTTCTTTATGGTATCCGCTTATATCTGGATTTTCTAATTATGTTTTGGGTCTGTGTTAACATTAATTGTGATGGAGGGTCCTTACTGGAGGTCTGGGCGTTGAATCTTCTTAAAGTGGACGCCATGGGGAGGTTATGGGCCCTCACAGTGCTGTAATTTCCAGGGATAGCGGTGACATTATCTGGATTGAAGTTCTGTGCACTCCAGGGGACTTGGGTATAAGTAAGGAGGAATTTGACGGTTATTGATCATCAATTACTTACTGCAATTCAATAAAACACTTCAATACAATTATTAACATTTAGAAATATATTATAAAGCCTTTATAAGTTAATATTATCATTATATAAGCTATAACTATATTCTATTTATCTATTTTTCACCACTAAGCACGCATTTAAATTCATGTATTGTGAGTTTTATTTGAGTATAACTATTTTATTAGTCTTCCCCTGAGGCTTAATCACTAAATCATTCATCAATAAGTAGTAGAACCATAAATAAATACTATTATATCATACTTATATACTAGACATACTGACACTTCCTTTCTCCTCCTACAAAAATCCATGCATTGACACATGGAAGACAAACCAGGCCTAGTTTCCCAAACATCATCTCCAGGAGATGATAACCTCATGTGAAGCCTTCTTTCATCTTCACCATTTAACTCCAAACTAATCCCCATTTTAAATTGATAGCCAATTCTTGCCTGGAAATCCATCAAGAATGGCCCGCCTAAAACTGCTTTTACATTACCTTTAGCAATGTAAAAATGAGCCTTTCTGGAGGCTACACCAACATCCAACTTAACAAACTCTGAGGCTCCCATCAACTCTGTTACGTGACCACCTATACCTCTTCAATTCCCACCAATTCTAGTTTTGATGGGGAGACCCAAATGAGTGGCCTCAAACAAAGAAATCAAGTTGATTTGTGAACCTGAATCTACCAATGCCCTAACCTCCCTGCCATTCAGGGTGACATTGACATATCTTAGAGGTGCAGAAAAATGAGTTCCCAACCCCTCTCCAAACTTCTCTGCAGAATCACATATGCATTCCACTTCCCCAGAAGAAATTCTACTCCTGGTCAAAAGCTTTTTCTGTCTATCAGCCAACCCAGGACTGATAGCATATAACTCTCCATAAGTCAGAGAAACATCAACATGATTCATCCTATCTGGAACAGAGTCCATAACCTTTGATTGAACAGAGACTACTGGCCTCTCAAAGTGAGCCCTTGGCTTCACTACCTTGGTCCTAGAATTTTCCTGAGGACCAGCATTACCAACAGATATTTCCTCTACAGGAATCAAACCAGATCCCTCCACAGAACCTCTGACCCCAGCAGGCCTTGGCAATGAAGCCAACAGAACCTGTTCCTCAGAGTCATAGTCCACATCCATAGGCATTGGCTCACCTTTAAGGTCCAATGCTCCAAAACTAGGGGGACTCATATTTGAAATCCTTTTCTGCATTTTATACAGCTCCTCTTTGCTGTACTTCTTCCTAGCTGCACCCAGCTTAGGATCCGCCTTTAATGCCTTAGGCTTTGGAGGGGCCAGAGAACTGCTCTTAGGCCTTCCCACCTTGACTGCCTCCACATCATAAGCACCAGACAAGCACTCACCACTTGAATGTCCTCTGCAAGAATACAACTCTAATCCACCAAAGGAAGTAGAATAAGAGACTTTCTTCACCTCCTTCCCTTTTCCCTTGCCCTCTCCATCTTGCTTAACAGAGGAATTCCCCTTATCAGGAATCTCCTCAAATCTTGGCCTGCGCTGATTGAGACCAGCTCTTCTCCTGACCATGTCTACAGGAGCCTGCCCCTCACTGGGCTTCACAAATTTACCATCAGGGAATTTGAACACCCTGCCCTCAAACTCCACCTTTCCTTCAGACACATCTCTGTTCAGATCCCAACAATAATTGGACTTATGACCTCTCCTTCTACAATAAGAGCAAACCCAAGGGTCACTCCTACCAGCCCACCTATCAGATCCCCTGGGCTGCGGAGGTGCCTTGTTGACCTTCTTATCCTCCTGAACAATAATATGATGCTGTTTTGTGAGATCAGCCAACTGCTCTACCACTGTATCCCGCTCCTGTTTGGGAACCTTTACCATGTTCTTCTCTTCCTTCTCCACCTTACTCTCTTCTTCAGCCAAAGCCTGACTGACTTTGCTGACATATTTGGCGCACCCATCTTGATAGGTGTCCACCGCCAATAGCTTCAGATGGTCCTCCACCACCTCCTTCACCTTTTCCAAGACAGGCAGCCTTTGATCCCCATTGGAGAGAGTCTTCATCAAGTCTTTCCTTGATAACTCTTTGAGCACATCCATCCGGACATCTCTAGCCAGGGAGGACCAAAAACCATCTTTGGAAGCATTTTCATGCTCCAGCTCCTCCACCACCACTAAGTATTCCACCACAGGATCAATTTGTATCAGAAACTTCCTGTAACTGTGTAAGTTACCAACACCACCATAAGATTGTCACTCACTGACAACCTAATTCAGATCCACCATAGTGAAACTGATGCCCCATCTATCAACCATTTCTCTACACAATAAGCTCCAATCTCTCTTCTTGTAGCCAGACAAGGCTACAACCTCCTTCTCTACCGCCCTATCTCCAATGAATAAGATGATTTGCTTCACCATATCCAGGTGGGAAGCACCGTCAATTCCAGCAGCAGTTTCATACTTCTATAGAAACCACTTAACATCATCACCATTAAACTTGGTACTATCCCAAGTTTTAATCCTAAAACATTCCCTAACCATCACCACAGGCAGACCTTCTCCCCCACTGACAGTCACCATAGGAATAGAAGATCCACTAGCCATTCTTCCAGACAAAAATACCAAAAAAAGCCAATCACATGCAACAAATAATCCAAAGAACTAACAGATCCATAAAACCCCACGTTGGTAGCCAGAAATGTAGACAATCCTATAGTACTAGCTATAGGCTTTGACCAAGGGAGTTGGAGTAAAACCAGAAGAAAAACCCCTGTCACTTTAGAAAATAGAGTGAGATTTACATTTTACAGTAAATTGGTTCCTGCTACCACAAAGCTCCTTTTTCAAACACACTTGACTGCTTGATCCACCACGCAATATGGGGGGCGGACTTGCTAGCAAGTCCGCAACCTTGAACACTAATTCATATCTTTTTGAGCACACATTGAGGAAGTGATGAAACCATCATGAAGAAGTATTGAATTTACTTTGAACACACCTTGAAGCTCATGTGAACACTCACTGATGAGTAAATGATTATCTGTTGAGAACATGTTGAAATCACATTCTCAATAATTGAAACAAAGTTTCATTTTAGACAGTCCAATAAAATTTCCAAGTTGGGGTTTTCAACTTTTCAGATTATTGTTATATAAATGTTGTTTACCAAAAAAAAAAGAAAATAAGCCAATGATGCCCTAAAAAAAAATTATTATTATAAAGGTATAAAAGAAGAGTTTTACTTATAATATCTTCTCATTCAGAATATTCTTGTAATATATCATTTTTCTCAATATTAAATAAGCAGGAGAACTTTATAATAGCTAATATACAAAAATGATTAGTGATAGACAGGAACAATTATAAATAATATGAATAAATTTTGGTGAATGAATAATAATTAAGAGGAGACATATTCTGTACAAACATTTAAACAACCAGGAAAAAAGTGAAAATATGTTTATAATACTTGAAAATATTTTTATCTCCTCGCCCCTAACCCCCCATATTCTAATCCACTCTGAAAATTAAGGGGAAATTGTGACCCAGCCAGTATGTATAAATTTTTGAAAAGGTTATCCTAATCTCATGCTATGGAATTTATTCAATTTTTATCAGGCCATTCTCCTGTAAAGGTACCTTAACCAATTCAATGCTTCACCTTCTCCAAACTGCCTCATAAGCCCCTTATGGACCAAAAATAATCAAGAATGTGTCATCCTCCCCTTTCCTGCTCACCAAAAACAATTCTGTGCCCTTTTGAAAGTAGCACAACAGCTTAAAGATCCCATTGACACTATAAGTCTTATCTGTCACTCTCCCACTGCCCCATTAGTTGGGGTATTTGTTTTTTCAATCTGGTAGATTTTCAAATATTGTTCCTCTCATGCAATAATCTTTGATGCTGCGGTTTTCCTTCTTTTTTTTGCTTCTTGTTATGTTACAATGCCACTGTCATCATGTATTTACAATTAACTTCTCCATATAATTCATAACCAATTCTGGTTGAAATTGTATGAAATTGAAAGAAGATATGTCCGATATAGGAAAAATTTAAATAAATAATTGAAGTTAATCATTGACTTACCAATGGTTATCATAAATTCTACACAAAATCATTTTTTTCAATTTTTTTTTGTCATTGTTCAAACATTTTTGAGTTGGTAGTGTACATTCTATTCTACAAAATCAGAAATATTCAACTAACTATAGTTAGAAATTGAAATGTAGGTGATTAAAATTGAATTAAGAAATATTAAATATTTTTTTTGAATTTAAATATTTAAATATTATGCATGGATTTTTGTTTGACAGAACATCACTCTTATTTACATGCCAAATGTTTTTTGACGTTGAAATTTGCATATTATCCATCTCTGAAGTTTGCTCATTTTATTTGCTTGCCCTCACTTATTTCTATGACTGAGTCTTAATTTGATATTCTTAAATTGTCATTATTCATCAAAAACGGACTACCTATGCTTCCTCCAACAAACTCTTCGACCCCTTGACTTGCTTCTGATCACTTCCTACAGAACCTGTCAATAATTAATTAGTAAGTTTTTTTTTTGGGTGGCTCATCAATGACTGTTTCTCTCTTTTTTTCTCTCTTTAATTATTTTTATATTGTTTCACTCTCTCATTCTCATTTTTTGGCCTGTATTTCTCTTTCATTTTCATTTCCTGCCTCTTTTTGTTTTTTATTTCGTTTCTATTCTTATATTTAGTTTGTTTAACTCCTGTCTCACTTAGTGCCTGCCAGACAGCTGTCATTTTAATCGCTGTCTGGCTGGCATCTTAAAAAAATTCTTATCCTGACCCTGCCAGCCAGCATACCAATTACTTTTAAGCTGGCTGGCAGGCATGTGCAAGTTTGCAAGGCACTTGCCACCCTTTTCTGGCAAGCATCACCCCCAAAAATCAATCGCTTGCTGTATGCCAGACAGCAAGTTGCTGCCTAGCTGTCTGGCATGTAGACAGCAAATCAATTGTACATCCCTGCCAGCCAGCGACAAAGTCACATCGCAGCTGGCTGGTAGGGTGATGTAGCGTTCAAGTCGATTGATCAATCAACTTGACAGCTGCCTGACAGCCAAAAAAAATCTGTATGGATGGCTGACAGGCAGCTTTCAAGTCAATCGATCAATCAATCAATTGATCAATCGATTGATTGATTACCACTGCATGCTACATCAACCTTCCAGCCAGCAAGTTAATCATTTTCTGCTGGCTGGCAGGCAAATCATCTTCTCAAATATGAATTTTTATCTCCTTCCCCTCAATATTTTTTAAACTTGGTGACATGAAGCAAGCGAGTTGCTCAAGCAAATTGATCAAATATGATCAATTGAAATCACAACTTGTCAGCTAGCAAGCGATATGCTTTTCAGCTGGCTGGCAGGCATTTTCAGGTTTCCACAAAAGCATAGATTCGCTTCATTCCTTCCAGCAAGCTAAGCATCATATTTCCTGCCGAAAGGAAGTAGAAATTGATGCATTTCCCCAACCACTCAATCTGCTACCCTGCCAGCCAGAAACCGAATTGGTTTGTTTCTAGCTGGCATGAAATTAGGGGCTAAACAAATCATTGATTCACCCAACCTGCCAGTCAGCTTACAAGCGATTTGCTGGCTGGCAGGTACTTGCACCTATTTTTGGCTTGCCAGCCATCTAAATATTGAATTGATGGCTGGAAAGTGGTCAAAATAATTGATTAACATTGTAACCTTCCAGCAAGAATATCATTCAAGATTGCTGGCAGGAATTTGATAGCAGGATGTATCCCCCTGCAAATAATAATGTGATGATTGGTTTCCATCCAACAAAGAGTGAGTTAATTGCTAGGAAGCAAGTGATATATATCCATCACATTTTTCGACATTCAATCTAGTAAATATAAGACTAGATGTGTTCATGGATTGTATCGATTAGCAGCAAGTGGTCTACAAGAATTTGAATTTGACCTTCCACACAGCTTAAAATTAAATTTGTACCTTTTTGTGTGATAAATATGTCTATCCTAGCTCATTCATGAAACAAGTATGATTTTTGGAGATACTTGTGGGGAATTTTTGCCTTTGCAACTTCAGTTACTATTTTTTCTTGCGAAATTGCAAGCTGAGTGCAATTTTATAGCACCCCATCTTCTTTTTTCCGCCAGCCATCCAGAAAATATCTACCTGGATTGCTTGAAGATATTTGGTGAATAAAAACAAACTACTATTGAAAGGTTTGAGCATGTTATTCAGGCAAATATATTTTTTGATATATGGCATGATGAAGTACGTAAATATTACAAATAATTTTAGTGAATGAATGAATTGATTTTACATTGTTAAACGTAGTATGAGTGGTTCTGATATTGACTTGGATTTTTTTCTTCAGGTTCTGTTTCACTCATATCTATTTAATAATATTTATTGATTCAAAATTATATCATTGCGTAAATAAAGGTATGTAAAATTATTGTTTTTCTATCAAAGAAAATTCTTTAAAATTTTTTGTATTATTACATGATTGAGTTCTAATGCAGCGAGCATGTTGTTAGAGCATTATTGCCCCTCTTAGTAACTCAATCAAGTAATATATACAAAAAAATGTTTTAAATAAATAAAAGATTTTGCTAATTTTTTTTAAATTTTCTTTTACATGCTCTTATTTGGGAACAGAAGCTGCACGGTATAAAAGGTATGTAAATGGTTATAATTTTTAAAAATATTACTTTATAATTGTCATAATGGGAAATTATTACATGATTGAGGGCTAATGCAGCGAGCATGTTGTTAGAGCATTATTGCCCCTCTTAGTACCCTCAATCATATAATTTTTACCAGACAGATTTTCATAAAATAATGGATATATTTACTAACATTATGAATTTTGGATGGCATTTGTTTAATGTAGGTTCAGTTATAGTTAGGGCAAATAGACGTTTTAAAAAAAGTATGTAAGTAATCTTAGGTTTTCTTCACATTTAATTTTGTAATTTGGGGTAATATATTACATGATTGATGACTGATGCAGCGATAGTGTTGTGAATTTAATATTGTTGCTCATAGTCATTCAATCAAAAAATATTTAGACAAGAGATTGTTTAGATATAGTAATTATTTGTACTAATACTTTTTATTTTATTTTTATTTTTGTATTACAGATTTTCTTCTGTACACAACAACAACTGGAATATTAACGAAAGTATGTGGATTTTTTTTTGTTAATTGTTCTCTTGAAGTTATGGGAATAGTAAATGTTATGTGATTTATGACTAATGCAGCATGCGTGCTGTTAGAGCGTTATTGCCCCTCTTAGTCACTCATTCATGCAATGGTAACTTAAAAGTAATAAATTTCATTTGAGTTTTAATTAACGTTTCGTTCTTGTTTTTTTTTGGTTACAAAATAGGAGGTTGAAAATTTTTGGATTAAAATAAATTAATGTATGTCAAAGTATCTTCATTTTATAACAAAAAATTGTCTAGTGTTTGATTAGTATGAAATAACATGATTGAGGTTTAATGCAGCGAGCATGTTGTTAGAGCATTATTGCCCCTCTTAGACTCTGAATCATGTTATTTCAACTCAAAAATTTAATTTATGTAATTTAAATGATTGAGAAGTCATATACTGACCATGAATTTATATCTGAATCGAAGTTTTAGTAGAGTAACCCATGTGTGATTCAGAAGAAGACTTTGTGAGAAAGGATGGTAAAGGAAAAAATCGAGGGAGAAGGGCAGGGAAGAAAAAACATTCAAACAAAAATGGAAAAAGAAATATTATGGCAAGTAAAGAAGCAGAAGAGGGGGGAATTAGTGTAATAGAAGGAAATCTGATGTTTGGTAGACAATTGAAAGTAAAACCGATACACAAGACACAATATGGAGCATTAAAACCACAAGATTTCAAGCAGCTGAATGAGGGAACATACTTCATCCAGCCCAGAAAAAGAGGTGTACGACCAATAATTATATCATCGATTTTGTTGGAGCAGTTTAAAATGCTCAATAAACTTGACGATATGAGACAGGCCATGAGAGATCTTCAACTTTTGGAGCATGTGGTCTCATGTAACGGACCACAAGAAAGTGGAGTTATGTTTGCTGAAGGAATTTTGATGGGATGCTCAATTCCTCTCGATTTAAGTAAGCATTTTTTCATGTTTTCCAATTATTTAAACATTAATAGACTGTATTAGGGCAATATGTGAACAAAAATATTACAAAAGCTGAAAGAGATCAAGCAAAAAAACGATTATCAATTTTTTATAGATTTTTCTTTCAGTTGTTGTCCAAGAAGTTATATGAGGAAGCACGGGTATTGTCAAAAGAGTTAAATATACCGGGTTGGGAAGAGGAAGAGGACTCTTTTTTTAGAAATCTGACATGGACCACGGGGATTAATGGTAATGGATACAGTAACACTCCGCACTGCAATAGGGATGGGAGTCGATATGCATTTGGGATTTGGTACCCCAAAAATACGTATAAAAATGAACTCGATGAGCGCCCATAAAATAAGAATAAACCATGACAAGAAGGAGGAGAGTTTATTTTCCCAGAGTTGGAGACAAAAATAAACTTCAACAACTGTGATGGACTATGGTTGATACTTTGGCCAGAGAATGAAGTACTGCATTACACGTCAAAATGTAATGAGGAAGAAGGGTTCACACGTCTGGGATCATCAATTCAAGTTTCCAAGAAGCTATTCAATGGACTTGAAATTTTTTCTCTTCTAGGAATAGACGTTCCACAGTACATTGCAACAAAAGACAAAACGACAAAGCTAAAATTATTAAAAGAAAAAATTAGAACGACACTACAAAACGAAAATCTGGCAGATAAGGATCATGAAAAACTCATAACTTATCAGAAAAGTGTTGATAATTCTCTTAAGAAGAAAAGAGATGGTAAGAACAATATTAAATAAAAATAATATTAAGCATTTTTTAAAAGATGAAAATACTGAGTATATCATATGTAGGTTCTGAAACTTTGAAAAAGTAGTGTGAAAAGGTAGAGTAAAGTGATGGCTGTGGGTTGAAGGAACAAAATGAGGGTAAAGAATGTTATAAAAAAAGGTTATGGAAGTATGTGTATATAAGGATCTATGTGAGAGCACCAGAAAGAAATTGAATAATGAGGTTCCACTAAATTAAGAAAAGCAGTATAGAGAGAGATAGTGAAGTTTACAAAAAGGGAGTAATCATATGTAAAAGGGTTTTTTTAACAATTTATATTGATGTATTGAGACTGAAGGAGAGATATGTAGTTGATAGTGAAGTCATTAAAATGACATAGATAGCACAAGCACAGTAACATAAAACTAGAGAATATAATAGAATCTTATGTAGATGTTAAAGTACATGGTAAAATAAATATGAAGATGATCAAATAAGGAGATACAAAGAAAATATTATCAAGGAATTATAAATGATGAATAAATTTTCAAGGAGGTTGAAGGATGGTAAATATTAATATAGATGTGATTATTAAGAAAATATTATTAATGACGTGATTAAAGGATAGGACCATTTCAGCAGGTAAAAATAACAGGACAGACACTGATTAGCGGCTGCTGTTCAAGGCACACTTCTACAAATTTCATAAACATTTTGAATTGAAGCAAAAATACACATGTTTACGCTGATCTTTGCTTTAAGATCAAGGTGCACCTTTTCAATTTTTAATAACAATGTGTTAAAAGCAAACAATATAGTGGTAAACCCACTCATGTGTACCCTGATCTTCGTGCAAAGATGAGGGTACACTTCTCAAAATCTCTGATACAAATTTTATCAAGGCCAATATACAATGGTGGACTCTGATGTTCGGCCGAAGATGAAGGTCCACCTCTTCAAATATCACTGAACACATGGTTGCAGGCAAAAATACCATGGTGTACCCTGATCTTCGGCCGAAGATCAGGGTTCACGTCTTCAAATTTCAAGAAATATTTGAATAGGAGAAAAAACATATGTACCCTGATCTTTGTGTGCAAATCAGGGTACACATCTTCAATTTTCACACACAATGTGTAGAAAGGCAAAAATACAATGGATGCCTCTGATGAAGGTGTTAGAACAAGGGTCATTTATTTTCAAATTCATGAACAATTTGAATACAGGGAAAAACGAAAGGTGAACCCTGATCTTCGCGCGAAGATCAGGGTACACATCATCAATATTCATGTAGTTTTTGAATAACGGCAAAAAAACACATGTGTACCCTGACCTTCGTGCAAAGATCAGGGTTCACTTGTCTAAATCTCACATACAATTTAGTCCAGGTAAAAAATACAAAGGTGGATTCTGATCTTTGCCTGAAGATCAGGGTACACATCATTAATTTTCATGTACTTTTTGATAACAGCAAAGAAAAACAAGTGTATCCCTGATCTTCGCGCGAAGATCAGGGTACACCTCTTCAAATTTCAACAACATATGAGTAGGAGTAAAAATCACAGGTGGGCATCCATCTAAAGCAAACAATAAAGGTCAACTATTCCAAATTCAAAGATGAACACTGTTATTTTAGTTAATATAAAATAATATGATATATAGTCTTTGATTGTTAGAATTTGAAGTAATTTTGTTCATGTATAAATTATAACAAACCAACCATGATTAATCTGCACAGGTCAAGATTTACATGTGGTTTTCGAAAGTATATTTTAACTTCACTTAATAATCTTTCAAGGAAAATCTTACCTGCAGGGGAACATCAGATTCCTTCATTGTATTTTTGCATTATTTTAAATTATATGAAAAAAAATTTAGAGGTGTACACGGATTTTTCCCTGAAGATCAGGGTCCACTATGGTATTTTTGCCTGCAACTATGTGTTCAGAGAGGTAGACCTTCTTCACAAGCGGAAGATCAGAGTCCACCATTGTATATTGGCCTTGATCAAAATTGTATCATAGATTTTGAGAAGTGTACACTGATCTTCGCGCGAAGATCAGGGATACACTTGTGTTTCTTTGCTGTTATTCAAAAAGTACATGAAAATTAATGATGTGTACCCTGATCTTCAGGCAAAGATCAGATTCCACCTTTGTATTTTTTACCTGGACTAAATTGTATGTGAGATTTAGACAAGTGAACCCTGATCTTCGCACGAAGGTCAGGGTACACATGTGTTTTTTTGCCGTTATTCAAAAACTACATGAATATTGATGATGTGTACCCTGATCTTCGCGCGAAGATCAGGGTTCACCTTTCGTTTTTCCCTGTATTCAAATTGTTCATGAATTTGAAAATAAATGACCCTTGTTCTAACACCTTCATCAGAGGCATCCATTGTATTTTTGCCTTTCTACACATTGTGTGTGAAAATTGAAGATGTGTACCCTGATTTGCACACAAAGATCAGGGTACATATGTTTTTTCTCCTATTCAAATATTTCTTGAAATTTGAAGACGTGAACCCTGATCTTCGGCCGAAGATCAGGGTACACCATGGTATTTTTGCCTGCAACCATGTGTTCAGTGATATTTGAAGAGGTGGACCTTCATCTTCGGCCGAACATCAGAGTCCACCATTGTATATTGGCCTTGATAAAATTTGTATCAGAGATTTTGAGAAGTGTACCCTGGTCTTCGCGCGAAGATCAGGGTATACTTGTGTTTTTTTGCTTCTATTTCAATCTGTTTTGGAATATCAATTTGGATTACCCTTAACTACCATTATAGGTTAGAGTACACATTTTTTAATTTGAATGTGTTCACATTATTCTTTCTCTTTTCTTCATCTAATTATAGTTTTGATGAGTATATTATATTCATTATTCCTTGCCTTTGTATACTTCTATTATTATCAGGAATAACACTGCTGCTTTCTTTGTATGAATGAATATATCATTTAATCATTCGACTTATGAGTTTTTACATTTTTTATGATTCTGTACTTCATATTTAATTGTTGATGTTTTTTCAATTACCTATTCTTCTTTTCTAACACTTTATACTCATTAAATACATTTATAACTGTCATCTTATTTTTTAAAGTTGTTTATAATTCTTATTTTTCCATCTTTCCACACTTCATTTGCATACCTCATATTTATTATTATTCACATTTATTTTTAATCCATGTATTATAATTATTGCACATTTTACATAATTCTTGCATATTTCTTATTTCCAATTTTTTTTAATTTTTAATTTTTTTATTATTATTTTGAAATATTCATATTATTGTAGCTATTTACATCAATATTATATCAAGTATAGCATCTATTTATATAAATATAATCAATATTTACTCTTTAATACTTGGAGTTTGAAAAAAATATGTATCAGGTTGGACTATTTTCCAATGATCCAAAAAATCAGCAGTTATTGCACCAGCTATTTCCAAGTGTGATGGCATACAGAAGTCTTTCGTGTTTGCTGGATTTTTGATAATTTTGTAAAAAAGACCTATGATGTAGCTATTGAGATTCTTCCATATATGTTCTTCTGAATTAAATGTGCAATTACTTTTTTTGCGAATACAATCAACCTGACTTATAAATGCTAAACAATCACTGATACTTGCAAATCTCTAATCATGCGAACATATAAATAAACCCCTTACCCCATCTATCAAATACATAATAAAAGGTTGAAAGTTATGATTTGCTGTGCTTTGTTCAATCTGAATCAGTGACCTTTCTTCTGCATTGTTGGATCCAGACTGAATCAATTGTCCACCGTCTTTTTCTTTTCTTTTCCGCTTTTCTGAAGCTGTTTTCGGTTTCGCCTGTGATCTTGCATACAATGACAAGTATGACATTTTGAAATTGTAAAAGCGGCGTCATTGAGTTGGTCATGGCTTTGTACTTCTTCATCTCACTTGCTGAACTCGAAATTGGTGGAGTCTTGTTCATAAGTTTGTCAATATGATCGATTAATAGAAGACTTCGTGTTACCGGATCATCATTCTCAATCATTTCGGGTGGAGGTGCCTGATGTGTTTCGTTTGCCATTAACTCTAGAGACGAGGCAATCAGTGTCGACCAGTTCTGTTGAGAATGTGGGCTGACAAATTGACATCGACTAAGCAAAAGAAACAGGTGGGTTTCTGGATTTGATGTCTTCTTTTTGCACAAGTCCCCATAAGTTTCATTCAATGATTTTGCATTGAACTCGGCAAGTTTTGAAAAGTCAATTTGATAGGTTGAGTACCATGGTTGCGTAGATTCATTTAAATCCAAAAATTGAGGGCCTACAATAAGAGTCATAAAGTTAATAAATACAAAAATTATATTTTCAATAGTGAAGAAATTACCCAATTCATTGATGACTTTAACCCATTCTGCATGAGTGCCTTGGGTGAAATGAAACGAGAACGCATCAAAGGACGGTGTTAAAATCTTCTCCGTTCCTCGAAAATTCAGAAAGAATGTGATTGCATTCCATGCCTTGTTCACCTTTTGCCAGCTGATTTTTCCTTCAAAAAAATAATAAAGTTCTTTGATATCTGATTTTAAATCCATATCTTTCAACAAGGACGGCTCTTTTGATGCAGAAGATACTACAGAAATGTTAAACATTTAGCCACATTTTTTTTTGAATAAAAATATTAAATACACATACTTAAAGGTTCCGTTTGAGAATGTGGTACCGCATCATCCCTTGCAGTTGTTTCTTCAGCCGCAGACGATATCTCTCTGTTGTGATCGTCACTGGCAATGATTGGTGTTTCTTTTGTCTTTTGTGAATTTTCTGCATCTATGTCTGTAAATATTATAAAAAGAAATTTGTCAGTTTCACAAAATAAATTTTAAATTATCAGCTATGATATTATATTCATCTTTTACCTGCTGCAGATTCACCTTGATTGTTTTTCCTAAAGTTAAATTGCACGACAATAGTTTATGAGAAGGGATATCAGTATATCTCATGAAAGTTGTATGATTAAAATTATACTTACGAATTACTTGATAACATTGGGTCTTCTTGTCTTTCAGATTCTTCTTCTCCATCAGGAGTAGGAGATGAAGAATATTCTGGAACCAATGAGGAGCTTAATGAGGTACGTGCTCTTTTTGTCCGATGAGTATGCTCCAACCTCTTGTTTACATTTCTTGAAGCACTACCCGATTCTGACTCTTGTGCCTCCTTGACCTTAATATGAGAATCTTTGGGAACTTTCTTAGTATCCAGATATGCTAATAATTATAAATAATAATGTTTGAGATTCAATAACAATTAAAGTATGAAATTACTCACATTTTTTTTGATGTTTAACAAAGTTAAGAAATGATGATGCTGAGTCCACATATGCCTTGTGAACTCTCATTTCTTCCAACTCCCGAACAAAAGATGCTGCTCGTTCCTCCATCATATTGAGTTTTTCATAGTATTCTTCAGCCGTAATCTCAATAATTTCTGACTGAAGTGCTGGCTCCCTAGATGTTGATTGTAATGGATTGCTTGATTGGAGTGAAAATTTTTCGAAAGTGGCAGTCTCATTGAAATTTTCTTTTATTGCTTGAGCATCTACATACAAAATGAAAAGTAAGCTTTCACATAAATAGTATTTTATCACTGACTTATTACTAACCGGGTGATGGTGTTGCATTTTTCTTACAACCTGAAGACGGGACTGATGATAGCTCGGAACTTGAGTCTGACATGCTATAAGATTAAAAAAAATTAGAATGAAGAGGACAATAATCTTTATTAATAGATGAATTATTTAAATTTAACTAATCTAGCAAATGGAGAAAATATTTGAAATCGATAATGTTTCGTTTTATTTAGAGTAATGTGGGATGATGTGAAAAAACTTTGAAATAAGACTCCCTTATATAATTATTGAAGCCTTCATTCTTAAGTTACGGTAATGTTTTTCCTTGAGCAAACTATTGTGCAATTTGAAAATTGTGATTGCATATGCAACCCCCATTGTTTGATTGTTAGGGAATACCTTTCAAGGAAAGACAGGTGAAATAAATTTCAAACTAAACATGCATTGTAAATAATTATCCAGCTAAGCACTAAGTCCTTTAATAACTATACTTCAGCTGGTTGAGCAAAATTCAAATTAAAGGATTTTCCATACATTAAACTTTCTAACATTCCTCAAGCAGAACGTTTAAAATGAATTGAACATCACTAAAATGGCCTTAGGCATATACACCATACACTTGAACTATTAAAAAAACAATTATGGAAAATTCACCAGACTAAGTTTGAATATGTACCGAACTTCGCCCCACAACAAGCTCCCACCGGTGTTCAACCAGAGTTCAGCATGAGTTTGGCACAAGTTTACAAGGAACTTAAACATTTTTTAAGTGATATACTTCAAAATTTTGTTAGGAAAAAAAATTTGCCACATCATAATCACCTTAAAAATTATACAATGGCTAATATAAATATTCAATCCAAATCAAAACAGTTATTCAAGATTACATTGAACATTCGTTAAACATATTGATTCAAATTGGAATGAAACTTAGCTTTTAGTGAAAGAATACACTTTCAAATTTTCACTTCTTAATGCCGGTTGACCTACCTTGGGTTGTCTAGTATTCATGTACTTAAATGTAAAATTATCCTTAGACTTTTTTATTCCACTATTGCATATCTTTGATCACTTTGATTATCCAATGCATTTGTGCCAACACGGCACATATCACAGGTACGCACCTGTATGTCTCAATCAAACCTACACACACTTAATTGTTCTATCATAAGAATCCGATGATTAAAACTTAAAACATTTCACTGCACTTTTGGCTCATTTACATTTAAAGATATATTTACAAATAAAACACTTTTTTTCTTACTATTTATAATTAGATTAGGAAAAAAGCTGGTCGGCTAGTAAATACAATTTTCGCATTAATCCCCTGTAAGAACAACTATGTAATATCTACAGTAAACAATATATTTCTTATATGATATATGAAAGAGCTTCTTATAAGTATAACTATATACATAAATTATTCAAGCTTGAATAAATATTTTCTAAATCAACTTCATTTTTAGCTGCAAGAATATCACTTTCAATCTTATTTAGACTATTTAAAAAATCACTTGAGTAAAAATTTTTTGGTAAATTTCGGGGAACACCAATTATACCATTTTTTGAAGATTTTTTCTCAGAAGAACGCTCATATGTCTTTTTATACTGGAGAAGAGCCCTTTGATTTGTTGCTAAAGAAAATGCTACTTTATCAAGTAAATGGATACACTCAGTGAGTCGTTGGCTTCTCCATGCAGGTATTACACGTATGGGCGGCTTTGTAGACTCTTTTTCTTCCTTGATATCTGATGTGCATTCAGTTGTCAAAAAGAGGGCGATAAAATCTTCATTTCCATGGCAGTATTTACCCGATATAGTCCAACGTGTTTCAGCTATCTAAAATGTTAAATAAAATCATATCTTGTAAGTAGCTTTTATTTTGAAAGATTAGGGGAAATTCTCACTTTTTTTCGGTGTCTTTGCACTTGTGCCTTGGAATGGTTTATCTTCTTGATATCCGCAAGAGAAATATCTTTTCTTCCTTTATACTTCCTCAAATCTTTACCTTTATTTAAAACCCACTGTTCAATGACAATGGAAATAAATTTGAATTTCTCTGCGTCCACCCAATTCACCGTCTTAAGCCAAGTCAGTGCAAATTCTGCCAAAATTGCCGATACTACTTGATTCCAGACTGATCCTGAAAATGATTTGCATGACCATTCAAAAGTAAGTCTTGGGAATCCTTTTTCTTGTAAATCCGGCTCAAGATTTTTCTTCAATGTCATCGGGACAGGAGGACCACCAGGAATGTTCAATAAATCACTCGTAGGCTGAAAAGCAGGCGAACCAATTTTCGCTCCAATGTGAGCAGCTGCAGTTCTAGCTAAATAGTCTTTATCAGCAGCAGTTTTTGGCTGATGAATTGATAAAACCTTTTCAATTGCCTGTCGAAGTAGATTCTTTTTGTTCTGAGTCCAATTAAGCCAATTTTTAACCTCCTCTTCAGTTGGGCTTTCTGGATAGTGATTCAGTTGTGTCGGGCCACCCAGGCACACTCTTAAGAAGTGATGAATATTTCGGCTGATTGTTTCAGAACTTCTGGGTGCATTTCTTGCTTTCGAGATGGATTTTATGACTTTTTCTTGACGACCCTCTGCTGTTCTTCTCTCAGCCGCTTTCCTTTTTTGCTCCTTAATATTATTTCGTAGCTTTGGATCAAAAGTGCCTACAAAAAAGGGAAAAAAATTAAATCAGTCATTAAAAGTACATTTGCATTTATCAAAATAATTTCAAGTACTCAACTAGAAAATTCAGGTTCATCTGGATTTTGTTCAGTATTCTTGGGCAGGAAATCATTCATTAACCCGGCAACAAATTCAGCATTCTTAGCAGCCCCATTTTGATTCGTCTGTTCCTCTCGATTTTGATGCGGAGTATTTTTCTGCCTTTGGTCGTTAGATGTAGATGTAGAAGGACCAGCGTGGGGGTTACTGTTACCATCATTATCTTCTGAATTCTCGTATTCCACATCCATATCCATAGTTCCATTATCAATAATAGAATTTAACAATTGACCTATTTTTTGTGAAATTGAAGTCAAATTAGAAATATCAAATTATTAACTTGGCAGAATGATGTAGTAGATAACAATGTCTTACTCATATCAAAATCTTTGTCCATATTTTAATCCTTTACAATAATTTTTTTAAAAGTGTTGTTAATTAATCAGAGAAAAATTTATAAAGAGTTTTGGAATTGGGCTTGAAAATTGCCTTCCTAAACTGAAATGAGTATTATTTATACTTCCCACCTTACTTATTACTTTTTCTAAATTTTTTTATCTCTGTCGAATTCCTACCAAATTCATGTTTGATATCTCATAATGCTGAGTGATGTTTGGAATTATGCAACTATTTTTTTATATCACGTTGTTAAGGCATTGCTCAATCAAAAAAATCTTTATTCTCCCATTCTCCACCCAAAATTGTGCCATTCATCACTTTGCTTGCATTACCACTCCTTTCAAATGCCAAAGGATCAAAATTAACTCAAACTGCTTCTATTCAGAGTAATTAGTTTTGACTTACAATGGACCTCAACCCAACAGCCGTGATAATCTTTTCTTTCATACCAAAAGTTCCTCGCTGATGTTTCAGGATAGCTGCATGTCCTATTATTGACTTTTCACTTACAACAATAGCGGCGGCCTTAGAATCCCTGAGTACTCTGCTATTTAGAAGAGTATGACTCTCATAATGATCCTTGTGTGTTTCGCTAGGCAGGATTTCTTTGAAAGGACTAACAATCGCCAAACCTCTCCCTTGTCCTCTTTTGATGTGAATAACATATCAATCTGACCAAAACTCCAATCATCACAATATTTGAATTCGATTGTTGAGTTACCTTCATTCTTAGATTTCGTCATAAATTGTTTTCCTTTTAACACAAAGCTTCTGAGTACTTGCACCACTCTTTCAACTTTGATCTCTGATAATGACAAATGCCGTCTTAAACTATCTTTTCCAATTTGTGCTTTTGCCCATTTTTGATAAATTGCCTCATCCAGCGTAATACACTCTTTCACACTATCCAAATCTTTCGTCATTTTTTCATCTTTGTTTAGCTCCATGTTTTCTTCTTTTTCATACTGCATTAGAACTGTCTTGACATGCCAATACTTGAGAATCGTTTTTGGTATCTCACCTTACATACAAAATATGATATTAATAATTGTTAAATATTCAATGAAAAAATTTATTTTGACATACAAGAATGATGATTATTTGAAATACTTGAAAGTTTACCATTTATTCTTTCAGCTGCCCATGTGGCAGTATAAGCAGGTGGCCCAAATCGTTTTATCACATCAGGGAAATGCTGAGTTAGGTGGAGGTTTGGCTTTATCCTTTGATGTTTCCATCCACTCTGAAGACATTGACGGTATTCAAAAAGAAGGTTTTCTAAATCTTTCACCTCATCTTTTGATATTTTCTTCAGGGTTAGAGAGTTCGTAATCGAAATCAAAGTCGTCAATGATTTTAGTAGTATTGATTCTCTGGACGGTAATTCTAAGCCTGTTGAGCATCCCTGTGATGAACTTTGCTGAAACCAAAGTGGTATCAATGCAAGTGGATAGTAGACAGTATACAGTACATGCCACTCAGCTGCCTTTAGTGAACCTCCAGTTTTTGATCCCAATTTTTTCGGTACCCGTGTAAACCAAGAAGGAGTTATTGTCTGCTGAATAACCTTCCTTACCACTAGCAATTCATCTCCCGTTAATCTAGGGTCTAAAAAGTCTGCAGAATCTTTTACTTCTTTACTCAAAGCATTTTCATTTCCCTTAGCTGTCACGTGCAACCCCTCAGAAGAGTCTTCACTAGCTATTTTTGATGATTCGCCTTTAGTTCCACTCCGCAAATTATAACTTGAACTAACTGGGATACCACTCGAGTGATCAAAAAAGATGCTTGAATAGTTTGACTGAGATTGGGATCTGAGGAAATAACTATCGGTTTTTTGACGCTTCCTTACATTAACACCCTTTTCACTCGCTATCATTTTAAGATTTAACTCAGTTAAAGGTTGCATACTACCACTCCTGGATGACAAGAATTCCAGCTTATTTTCTTGATCGGATTCATACTGCCGCTTTCGAGAACTTCTTACATCTTTCTCTGGATAAACTGAATCATCCAAATCTTTAATATTCCAATTCTCTGCCTTCTTCAACTTCTTTTCAAGGTCGATCGCTGCATCTTCAATTCGTAAAAACATCCTGCTGTGATCCTTAAGATTACCCAGCATATGGCAATGCATCATATCCAAAGCACAATATTCTATCGGTCTCCAGTAGCTCAATTCATTCAAAGCACTCCAGCGGACACCATGCTCTAAAACAATTTTTTCTTGTTCCCAATGTGTTGTTGCATTTTTCCATTCTTTCGCATGTTTCATGTGTTCTTCATGGGTCCGACAAGGAAATTTATTCACATCGTACTCATCATTTTCATTAATTGATAATAAACAGAAAGAACAAAATCGTGTGGCTGAGTGGCCAGCAAAGCCTGCTACTTTCCGAAGTGCTGGAATATCTGCAATTAATGGGAAGATTGCAGCTCGGATTTTTTCACCTTCTGGATGAGAATGTGTGGAGCTGACCCATATGCCTTCCCAAAGTACTTTGAATTCATCAACTAAAGGCTTCAAAAGATGGTAAAATTGTTCACTCGTTGGCTCATTTGGACCTGGTATTATCGAGAATAGAAATAAATTTTCTTCGCAATATCATTCAGATGGTGGTAAGCTCATACAAATAAGCATAATCAACCCAACTGATTTCTGATGACTTCCAATCCGATTACCTCCAGGCCGGAACCAGTCCACGTATAAGCTGAACACCAAATTGCCAGGAGTCGAAGCAAAAGCAGAATAGCCATCCTCTGAAGCATTTGAATCTTCAGGGAAATTCTTCCAAATCTCCCCTTCCCAGATGTCATCCATTACATTAAAATCTGATCTTCTAAAAGATTTGCACTTTTGAGTCCCTTCATCAAAATCTATCTGCTTCAATTTCATCGAAATCCAATCAACAAACACATTATATAGAAATATTTTTTTTGGCTTGTAAATGATTTTTTTTTTCTTTGTAAGATTTAGTGTAAAGATCTTCATTACACTGCGGAGACTTTTCTTTTTCTGGTAACTGTTTCACATATTTTTTCGATGATGACATGAATACTTGAGTGCATGTTTTAATAGAAGGATGATCATCCAGATCAAATTCATAAAGAGCAAAACATTTAGCACAGCATGTCCTGGTGACAAGTGTCGGGTTGAGTTTAAGACGACGAAATACCGTTTCGAGTGACTGGGGAATTTTTTTAATGATTCCATCAACGTTCAATGAGCGATCATCACCAAGAATTTTCAAATTTTTTATTTGGTTTTTTAGGAATGATTCACATCCTCTTAAGCTGAGTTTATTCGATGAATAAAGATTCGCTGCCTGTAACATTACTGATCGACTATACTTCTCCTCAGCTACCATGCTACACTGGCCAAGAATAGTGCCAGTTAACTTTGGAGTTAAAGAATTCGGTAACTAAAAAATAAATGTTTTAGATTTTATTCTCTAAACATTCTCTCCACATATAACCTTTGTCAATTTTAAAAAATGAAAATACCTGAGATGAACTGCCAGAATTTCCCTCCAACATAGAATCTTTAATACAGTCTGTATTAATTTTCTTTGCACATTCGGTTTGATGATTCTTGTAAGACTTTGCAGTTTTATATATAACTCCTGTTCGGTAGGTTCCAAGTGGCGTTAGATGAACCTTGAATGCACAACCTAATGTTGTACATTCACAAATTTTTGGCTGAAATGGCATTGATGAGGGATATTCAGAATTGGGAAAATGAATTTGAAGTTTGGGAGGGCAATTTCAAAAACCAACGTTGAAACTAATTTGTTTGTCCTAGATTTTCTAAATAATTATTATTTGCATTCGCATACTTGCTAATATGAATACAAATTTTATGCAAAAAATTAGAGTAAACTATCCAATTTATTTCCATGTTTGAATGTACTTTTATCAAGAGATTAATCAAAAAATAAATTTTCACCTCTAAGTACTTGAAAGGATTCATCTATCTCTACCATGAAAACAAAACTATTTGATATCTGGTGTTATTAATCTTAATTTATAATGGTTAGATAATTTTATTTATTATAATAATTTATTGAATTATCATTTATAGAAATATTAATATCTTAAAATGGTACCAAAATCATACATTTTTAGTTTTGCACAGGTTTCAATGAATAATCAATCCATCACATAATAATAATCATCATTGAAAAAATCATTTCAAGGATTTATATTCCTTTTGTAATAAAATATTGAAATTAATAATATATGAAAAATAACACAAATCTTTTTTGTTCCTAATTGATTGTATATATTTTATTCCTTTACCCATTTTACTCTTATCTCCTTTTTTCAAATATATTCAATTTTTCTTGCATCTTACCTACTGAAAATATATTGATGAAATTTCTGGGAGGAAGCAGCTGATATGAGTTAACCCATGTTTTTTGAGTTGGTATTAGTGATTAAATTTTGCTCAACCTCTAAAACAACTGTAAATTAATGTATTTTGAAACTCATTATAATCTTGACATTATTGATGAAATTATATAAAATAGTTCTATTATGAGATATTACTTACATTCATTGATAATTACTTTTTTTTATCTTATGAGTTTTCTTTCCAATTCTTGGGTGGGAACTCTATTTTACGGCCGAAAAATAGAGTACACCTCATTGATTTGGGGCATCATGTGAGGTGACTAACTTTATGTTTTTTTTTAGGTCTGTGGGAATAAAAAATTGAACAAATGCTACATAAATGACTTTATTTACTTTGCCATTACTAAAATAATGGCCTTCTAATTCTACAACAGAATTATCATTTTCATCATAGGAACTAGTTCCATCCAGACCTAGAATTAGCATATAGAGAAATTACCCTCTAGATATCCTTTAAATTTTTTCTGAATATTCTTTCGTAAGCACTATTTTATGGGTGAATGATAAAATTCACCTCTTGCATTAGGTTTGACAATTGCAATTAATAGCCCGATGTTTTTTTGGTTCATTCAGAAGCATTAATTCAGAAATATTCCCATAAACATCTTTCAATTACTTAACTTTTGCAAAGATAAAGCCCTTGTCTTTTAAAAAAAATTCATGTAAACAATTTCAACTAACTCTTTTCAAGTATATGTTTTGTACATGCATATTTGATATCTCTTTATCATCCGGTTGTTCAATTGCTATCTTAATTATGAGTGGAATTTTTTAGACAAAGAATATTATTTATTTCAGAAAAATGTCATTTTGTAAATTATATTTACTTAATGTTGTTTGTTTTTATACTTCCCTTTCAGGGAATGCTCATTACTGCTACATATTAAAATGATCGATATTTTTTTTCTCAGTACACTCCTTTGATAACCATGCTTTCCTCCGATGTATGAGTACTCATCTCATGTAATACACTCAGTTTTTTAATTTATATTCCTTTTGATCTATTGTTTTTATGGCTTATTCCTGAGTGTATATTCGTTGTTTTTAGCAACCTCTTTGTAATATCTTCATGTCACTGTTGGAGCTATCATATAAGATAGATAATTTCCGCTCTTAGACTCCCCTCCATACTGTAGCATTTATTATACATAATTCTTTATAAATTATGCCTGATTATTGGTCTTACTTTCCTGCTGGAAAACCTCCCAGAAACTATCGTCAAATAAATAAAATATTTTCCGAAATTCTTCCTCCTTCTAATTCTCCTTTTTGTCGCTGCATCCATAGTTTTTGTAGAACTCTTATGCAAATATCTCCTACTTCAACATCTTGGAAACTCTTTCCTACAAATCACCAGATTTTTAAATGCTCATTAATTACACATGAATCTATTACATCCCCTGTACAGATTTGTTTAGCTTCAGGCTCTAGTGTTGTGACAGAAACAATACCTCATTCATATTATGAAGCATTTCTCAATGATCTTGAATCATCAAACTTTCCAGGTCGTAATTTTGCTTGGAATCTGGAATGGCACTCTCACTGGAAACAGTGCTTTGCTCAACTTATTATCAAACATTGGGACAATGCTTTCCGAATGATGGCTTTTGCTTCATACCCTATCGATCCAAACACAATTTTCTTTGCTAATCAAATGGGTGTTCTCCATCAATGGTTCCTTGGACAACAGAATATGCTTAGACTTGGACACTATTCTCCAGACCATTTGGAGAAAAAAAAAGCTCAAAAGTCTCGGTCTAGGATACGTAAAAAAGTCAGTCTAACATCTTTCATATTTTTTCGAGTTCTTTGCTGATAATCTCTTGAAGCTCTCTGTTCATCGTACAAACTTTCTCAAGACCCTTCCTATATGTTCAACAGCAAAAGATTTGTTTACTAATGTCAAATGCTGCTCTGACTCAGAAATCAATGAAGATGGGTCAATAAGTAAAGTATCGCTATCATGGAGATCAGATGAATTTTCAATTCTAGCACAAAATATCGATCTTAAGTCCCATGAAATGAGTCAAAAATCAAAAACATCATCATTGCCACTAAAAGATCTTGTTTCGATACAAAGGATACATTCTGTATCATTACCACCTTCTAGGCTTTGACAGGAATCAGTACCTCGATCTTTACCTCTTGACTGCTATGATAATAATTATTTAGCTACTCTCAATAATCAAGAAAAAAGAATGTTGAAAATTTCCAACCCAATAAACATCAATAATCTTCTTCAACTGACTGCTCCAACTTCTTCAACTCATTCAGATATTCATCAAGAACCATCTTTTTAAGCTGAAATGGTTCATCTCCACTATTTGGTACACTGAGCCTTGAAAATAAAAATTTAAATAATTAGTTTTCATTTTTTCATCAATATAAAATTTATTTTACATACATAGTTAACTTCTCCTTTTTTTTTGAATGTTGTACATACTGAATTCAATACTCTTTCTCACAAAATATTTAATGACATGGACCTTGTTTTTTTGACCCATTCGAAAAAGCCAATCAATAGCTTGGGATTCTATTGATGGATTCCAGCTTGGCTCCTGCACAAATTCACAATAATAAAACATTCAATTAATAAGTGTTCCCAGTTGAATTTCTCGTATTAAGTGAAAATTATATGCTAAAATACCATTATGTAAACATTTTGTGCACATTTTAAATCAATACCTATCCCTGCTGACTTAATGGAGCCAAGAAGAACAAAGCAATTGATATCGTTTTTAAACCTGTTTAGACTTTCATCTCGGGCCCTCCGACTCAAATCACCTACATACATTGTAAAGCCAATGTTATACTCTTTTAGGGATTTCGAAATCCTTTTGAAAATAATCACTCCTTTAATTTTCCTTCATCAAAAAGTGTTAAGTTAGTCACTTACATTTCTAAAAAGTCCACATATTCTGAAAAGATGACTGCTTTGGGCTCCTTTATGCCTCTTTGCCCTTGCACAAACTCCATCACATGCTCAATGAGATGTAATATCTTAGCCGAATCTCTCCATGTATACCTATCAGGCCGTTCATCTTTTCTAAATTCATACATTGGATGGTTGCAAAATAGTTGTAAAACCTTTAGTTGCCGTAGAAATTCACTATTATCCCAGGTTTGTTTTTGATCACGATTTGGACCAAATTGCTTGTAAAATTCTTCCTGTAGTTTGTCCAGTCTTTTTTGCCAGTGTCTTCCGAATCTCACTAATATACCTTCTTCAACCTTTTTAGGGAGATTTAGCACAACATCCTTCGTTCTCCGTAAGCAGACTACCTTCATAAGGTGGTTGATAGTTTTGACTGCCTGCAGTGAACCAACTTTCAGTTTCGGTGTAATTTGTTCTCTCCAAAGAGACTCCTCATCCCATCCATCCAATTGAAGAAAAGTGATTAAACTCTGCAGATCTTCTGGTGAGTTTTGTAATGGTGTTCCTGTCAAACATAGTCGATGCTTGGAAAGTAAACTAAAAATCTTCTGTGTCCTTTTGGCTAGAGGATTTTTGATGTAGCTATAATAAATTATTGTTTCTTGTTAAATCTCCTAACATCATTTTTTGTGTCAAGTTACATATATAACTTACTGTGCTTCATCCAGAACAATTCGATACCATATAATGTTACTTATCAGTGATAACTTTTTTTCCATTTGCTTAGTTATTGTCGAAGGGCTGACTGTTTCATAAGTGGTAAGTACAATCGCAGTTCGCTGGAGCTTTTCTTCTCGTAAATTATCACAAATCTGACCATGAAATACATGGTATGGAAGAGATCGAGGGTTGAAATGAAGATTTATTTCATTTTCCCAGTTCGAGAGTACAGATAATGGGCATATAATTAGTGTGGAAAAACTTAGTTTTTTACCAAAAAGTTCCAATCTTTGTTGAAATTTTATTGCTTGCTCTTGTGTTGCACTTATCAGAGCAAGTGTCGATAGTGTATTTCCTAAACCCGTGTCATCTGCAAGTATTGACCCATATCCACCAAAGTGTTGTTCAATATTTTCATAATTTCGTTTTCGAGGATGGTACACACTGTGAAGCCATTTATTATCATCATGCTCCCAAAGCTTATCCAGTTTATCTTTCATAAATTTTTCGTTATCAATCATAAAGTTGACTGCTTGAAGTTGGTGCGTTTTTAATGCCGTTTTTATTCCTAGTATTTGATTTTGAGTTATCGAATTTTGTCCAATCCTAAATGAGTCAATTTCTGACCAATAAGAAGCAATATTGTAAAATGTTTTGCTGTTGTAATCATCGATTTCAAGTATACTTATTCCAGCAAGATAAAATTTTTGTTTCATTTCATTAAGATGCCTTTCGATTCCAAATAAAGTGCACCACAGCTGCAATGTTTAATTTTTCTGTTTGACTATGTAGCTCTGAAAATAGGCTTTATGCTGCGGCTGCATCACAGATTCAAAGTTCAACCAATGAGAACAGTCGCCAATTTCTCCAAGAAGCGGTCCAATTTGTTCACTTTGCTTTTCCGAAAAATCTCCAATAATTTTAAGAGTCTTTGTGTCTAACATAGAAAGAATATGAACTCTTTTTCTACCTCGCTGAAGCATTGCCTTTTCAGTTTGGTTTTTTGATAATTGTAATATCATATATGATGGTGTTGGTTCAAATGAAACCATAAATTGACCAAGACATTTCAAGGAACTCATTTTGTGGAGATATGAGAAGGAGCAAAAATGAATATAAATGGTTTAGAAGTTGCACAATCCAATTAATCAATATTTAGACATATTGCATGAATATGCAGATCATGTTTGCCAGGAGCCCAGTGACTGCATGGAAATGATCAGTAAAATGTATATAATAACACAATAATTTTTGTCAGAATTTTGAAGTCAATTTATGGTTACCTTGAATAGGTTTTTAACTGAACCCATACCATAACTCAAAATATTGATAAGTATCTTCTTAAAAGTCCAAAAAATTATGTACATACAGATTCTTTTAGTTAAAATGAAGTTCAATGATTTTTCTACAAGGAACCAATGTATGTTATAAGAGTAGTGAAAATTTCACATGAAATTACACTTTGAGTAAAATTTTTAGATATCTTTCTTACATTTTTTGTTTTGTCAGATAATATATGACAAAAATGTGTTGATTAAAAAAAATTTAGGTTTTAAGAGATCCCAAGACTTCTGAAAATCCCAAAAATAATCTTGAATAACCAAGCCACTCATTATGTATTATCAATTTGAAAAAATGATTATATCCTTAAAATGAGAGAAGCCAAATAATACTAAAAAGCCTACATTATCAGTCTCCCATATTTTAAAGCCGAACATTATAATTCAGTCTAAAAGGATGGCTTTCAATTTTGACTAATCATCTTTAAAAAAAAATCATTCAACTTTTACTTGTTTCAAGCACAAAATATCATGCAATTCTCTATTCAGACATTCATTATACTTTCACAGAAGATCCATTAAGTATTGGCACAGAGTTCAGGATAATGTCAAGCAGATTTCAGTCTCATTTGAGTATCAGTTCAGTCTGAGTTCAGTCTGAGTTCAGTCTGAGTTCAGTCTGAGTTCCATCTGACTTCAAGTTGAGGACTTGCTAGAAAGTCCCCCCCAAATATTGCGTGGTGATCAGTTAAGAAAGTAGTCTTCAGAAAGACTACCAAACCAAAGAACTGAAATGCAGACTAATGTCCACACCAGAGAAAGCAATGATACTTGATGTAGGTTGCAAATCTACATCAGAGACAGCAATAATACTTGCTATAGCTTGCAAGACTATAACAGAGAAAAACGTTGCTAAGCTAAGTTAAATGAAGAACTCACTTGTGACAAACACAGCCAATTGTGGCCAGAAAACAGTGAAAACTGAGTTAGGAACAAGAATATCACTGCCAGATGGTTGAATGATAATTAGGGTTGCCCCAAACTGTCTTTTTCACTATATACACACAGACTAGTAATCAAGAGCCCATGCACACCTGCAAATCCGGTGTTCCTGACCACCAAATTGCATAAAACCTCCCTAGAAGCGCCTCCAGACCTCTAGCATTGAGGCAGGCGGTCTTCCCGGCACTGGGAAGCCTGCCTGAGGCGGCCTGACCACCCTGAAGCCAGAAAACCACCAAAAACACCCAAACTACTTAGAAAATTCACCTACAACTACTAAAACCCTTAAAACACATAATTACACTACAACAACATTGGGACATGAAATATAGAGAAAGTTATTCTCTTTCCAATGGTACTAAGCACTTAACCCTAAGACTTAAGGTTAGCCCATAAAACACAAAAAACAAACTTCAACAGCAATCTTTTAAAAATGAAAAGTGAGAAATCATCCCCCAAATACTTATGCTATAAAAAAATGTCCTCAAGACATAAAATATAGAGAAAACCAGGGCTATCCAGTGGTAGCCACAAGATCCCTGTAGTCCCAATATTTGCTGCGTAATTCCAGAAAAATAACCAATTATTTGAACAATGCCATTTAAGGCATACCAAAATACCACCAAATAAACCAACAAAGGGCTCTGCCAAAGTTGGAAGACCACAATATGTTATGCTTTTTTAACTGCCCTTTGCTCTCTCCCAACTTAGTCACCATACCATGTATTTAGCTTTACTTACTTAGTTTACCTACTTTCTCAAACAGTCAAAGAAATAAAACACTAACTGAAGCTCTGCTGCATAGTTGACTACTTAGTTACCTGATTTTTATGGAAATTTGGGAGGCATTACAGAGGTTTCAGTTTAAGGAAAAATCAATTAAT
Source organism: Hemileia vastatrix (assembly GCA_030280995.1). Lineage (NCBI taxonomy): Eukaryota > Fungi > Basidiomycota > Pucciniomycetes > Pucciniales > Zaghouaniaceae > Hemileia > Hemileia vastatrix. The sequence goes on from JASXTE010000004.1 coordinate 46,025,167, forward strand.
AGTATTGCACAAATCTGTACCCAAGCCAAAATAGTAATTATAAAACTGTGTCCTTACTGATAACATTAATTAATTGCAAATGCTAATTTGTGTTACGGATCTATATCCTTATGTACTTAGCTATCAACTATATCTACCTGGAGACACGTCATCACTGGTTCCTCTGGTTCTATCCGGAGTCTAGCTGATGCTGTGTCAACAGGTAAATTAATACATATACGGTTCTATCTGGAGTGTAGCTGATGCCATTTCATCAGGTTATGGTCTCTCCCACATGGCAGTTCAGAATTTTCAATTTGTAATAAAGTAACAGTTGAACCCACCAGCTTCTTGAGTCCAACAACATATTGTTGGTTTAACAAAACTTTCCTTCCCTTTGATGCCAGATACGGGTGTCATCTCAGGTCTTAGCCAACTCATTCCTGATCAACTTTGTGCAAGAAACAGAAGCAGACTCCTCTTAATCTATTATATGCCAAAATTCCCTTTCCCTTGGCCTCAACAGGCTACAAATCTTAAAATTCTGCTCATTAGTGTGACCCCTAAAAGGCGCAGCCACCACATTCTCATTATCTCTGTGATTTGTCATGTGCATGCCTTAACAGGAAGCATCCCCTATTTCCTTATCTCTCATTTCTCTGAATTCTACAACCCCAACAGAAAAAGTAAGTCCAGAAATCTTTAGTTTCGCCACTTATTCCAATTCCCTTCTTGCTTGATCTTCACTTTACATGCTGACTATCTCAAATCTCAACAGCCGCTTTTCTTTCATTTCTCTTCAAATCCATTCTCCCTGGTGCTTTAGTTTTTTTTTCATAAAGTACTTTGTGGTATGGTGCTATGTTGATGGGGAGGATTTATTTACTTTATTCATTTTAATTTTCTTTACTCTCGTTAAATACATCTAACTATTGTACTAGTTTACTTTAGATTTTAGACATTTTGTTACTTTTAAGTTTTTTCTTTTGTTTTCTTTTTCTGTACTCTCATTAAACTAGTTCTATATTTATTTTCTTTATCACTAGTTAGTTCTATTTATGTACAGTGCCCTACCAAAAGTCTGTGAATGGTATTTTTTTGATGTCACTCACTCAATATTGCTCAGAAAAACTTCTAGTTTTGTATTCTGCTTCAAAAGCATGTTTCTAATCAATATAATCATATATAAATACAAAAACAATATGATAAAATAAAATAAAATTGAAATTCAAAAAGCAAATTTTTCAGATACTATAAATAATTTTTTTAGCCAGATGAGATACATACCATTATATAGCCCAGAAATTATAGAATGTCTCCCCAAAAGGACATTTTTAAAAAAAAAGAGATATAAAATTTGCAAAAAAAAAAAATAGGTTCCCCCCTCTCCTCCAATCCTGTAAGTTCCATTTTTGAAATTTGCATATTGCACACGCCAACTGTGCTCACTCAGTCATTTCAATGACCACAAAACAATCATTAACTCTTTTTTTCTTTATTAAAACAGCTAATGTATCTCATTTTTATTGTTTCCATCCTTTCCTTTCTTATATATAATTTTCTTTTCTTTAGATGTCAAGAGGTTGTGAAAAAATACTGAGTTTTCATCTTTGACAAAGTGGCAAATCATTGGTTTGTTCAAGGGGGATGTGCCTAATTGGAGAATCTGTGAAATTTAAAATTTGAGGCCTTTGACTGTATCTAACCTTTTCAAATGTTGGAAAGAACGAGGAACTGTTGAAACAGCTCCCCAATCAGGATGTCCTCAAAAGCTTCAGAGTTGCAACCTCCGTCAACTTGCAGATATTTTCTCAAGTGAATGCAAACAAAAACTCTCTGAAATTACAGATTCACTAGTGGCTCCTGTTTCATCTAGCACTGTCCAAAGAGGAATTTACTCACTTGGTTTCAATAAACATGTTGCAGTAAAGAATCATTTTCTCACCAAGGCCCATAAAGCAAAACAATTGAAATTTGCTAAAGATAATGCATACTGGACTGTTAAAGATTGGAAAAAGATCATTTGGTCAGATGAATCATCACTTGAGATAGGGAAAAGTTCTTCCAATATTCTAGTTTGATGCAGAAAAGAAGAAAAATATATTGATCAATGTCTTCAACCCACATTCAAGAGTGGAAAATCATCAAAAATGGTTCAGGGTGCATTTTTCAACAAAAAAAAACTTCCCCTCACCTTTCTGCCTCCTAAACAGAGAAAATCAGCCAACTTAATCAACAATGTATACAAGAGCAATCTCATTCCTTTTCTTAAGAAAAAAGACCCCCAACATATCTTAAGTTTAATGGAAGACAATTCCCCTGTGCACAAAGCCCTCACATCACAAAAATTCCGAGAAGGACATAAAATTATGAAGATAGTCTAGCCAGCTCAATCTCCAGACCTCAATCCTATTGAGAATGTCTGTAAAGTGCTCAAATGTGATGTGCAAGATAAATACCAGCCTAAAAATGTAAGTGAAATGCAACAAGAATTAAAACAAGCTTGTGACTACTACCCAATAACTTAATTAGAAAATTTAGTTAACTCAATGCCTTCAAGGATGAAAATAGTTATTGATAACCATGGAGGATCAACTCATTGTTATCTTACATGAGTGGAGTGGAAGGGAGGGGACATATTTTCTTTTTGAAAATTTTATTTTATTTAATTTTTTTTGAAATTTCCCTTTGGGGAGACATTTTATAATGTCTGGGCTATCTAATGGTATGTATCTCATCTGGCTAAAAAAATTATTTATAGTAGCTGAAAAATTTGCTTTTTGGATTTAAATTTTTTTTTTATGTTATCATAGTGTTTTTGTATTTATATATGATTATATTGATTAGAAACATGCTTTTCACCAGAATATAAAACTAGAAGTTTTTCTGAGAAATATTGAGTGAGTGACATCAAAAAAAGACCATTCACAGACTTTTGGTAGGGCACTGTAGAGTTATCCTGATATAGGTTTATAGCAAAGTGGGGGGGATGTTACAGACTTAGATCCTTGTGTACTTAACTAACAACTATATCTACCTGGAGACATGTCATCACTGGTTCCTCCGGTTCTATCTGGATTCTAGCTGATGCCGTGTCAACAGGTAAAGTAATACATATACGGTTCTATCCGGATTCTAGCTGATGCCATGTCAACAATTTTATTGTGCCAGTACCCAAATCCACGGGTAAACAATCATGCCTGTTCCACTCTCCAGTAGGAATAAAGTTATATTACTAAGTAGAACTAACCTATTGTTCCAGTACCCAAATCCGCAGTGTGGTCTTCCAACATTGGCAGGGGCCTTTGCTGTGCGGTCTGGTGCTGTTTGTGCATGTCTTAATTGACATTGTTTGAAGAATTGGGTATTTTTCTGGTTTTATTCCGTGGATATTGGGTCTGCAGGTATGTGGGTACTATCATTGGATAGCCCCAGTTTTTCTCTATATTTTATGTCTTGTAGACATTTTTCATATTCTAAGTTTTAAGGGGTCATTTCCTCATTTTTCATTTATAAAAGATAGCTGTTTAATTTTGTTTTTTGTGTTTTACAGGCTAACCTTAAGTCTTAGGGTTAAGTGCTTAGTACCATTGGATAGAGCTAATTTTTCTCTATATTTCATGTCTCAATGTTGTTATAGTGAAATTCCGTGTTTTAAAGGTTTTAGTAGTTGTAGCTAATTTTTCTAAGTAGATTAGTTGTTTTTATTGGTTTTCTGGCTTCAGGGAGGCCGGGCCGCTTCAGGCGGCACCTCCAACATTGGGCAGCCCACCTGCCTCTGTTTTAGAAGGTTGGGGAGCACTTCAGGAGGGTTTTTTATTCAATTTGGTGGGTGCGCATGGGCTCTTAGATAGTGGTCTGTGTGTACATAGTGAATAAGACAGTTTGGGGCAACTTTAATTATCATACAACCATCCGGAGGTGATATCCTTGTTCCTCACTCAGTTTTCACTGTTTTTCTGGCCACAATTTGGCTGTGTTTGTTGCAAGTGAGTTCTTCTTTTAACTTAACTTTGGCAACTTTTTTCTCTGTTATAGTCTTGCAAGCTATAGCAAGTATTATTGCTGTCTCTGGTGTGGATTTGCAGACTACATCAAGTATCTTTGCTGTCTCTGGTGTGGACATTGTTCTACATTTCAGTTCTTTGGTCTGGTAGTCTGTCTGGTGACTACTTTCTTGGCTCATCAAGCAGTAAAGTGTGTTGAAAAGGGGCTTTAGCAAAACAGGAACCAACTTACTTTAGCAAGTAAATCTCACTCTATTTTTCTAAAGGGACTGGGGATTTTCTCTCTGGTTTTTCTCCAACTCCCTTGGTAAAGGCCTATTGCTAGTACTATAGGATTGTCTACATTTCTGGCGCCCAACATGGGGTAGAACTTGCTAGTTCTTTGGAATCTCTGTTTTCTTTGGTTGGCTCTTTTTGGTGTTTTGGACTGGAAGAATGGCTTCTGGTTCTGCTATTCCTGTGGTGACTGTTTGTGGTGGGGATGGTCCTCCTGCTGTGATGGTCAAGGAGTGTGTAAGGATTAAAACTTGGGATGGTACCAAGTTTAATGGGGAGGATGTCAAGTGGTTTCTAGAGAAGTATGAAACTGCTGCTGGAGTGGATGGTACTTCCTACCTGGACATGGTAAAGCAGATTATCTTCTTCAATGGTGATAGGTCAGTGGAGAAGGAGATTGTGGCCATGTCTAACTACAAGAAGAGGGATTGGAAATTGTTGTGTAGGGAGATGGTGGATAGATGGGGTGTCAGGTTCACTATAGTGGATCTGAACAAGGTTTTCAGTGAATGGAAATCTTATGGTGTTGTTGGTAACTTGCATAGTTACAGGAAGTTTCTGCTACAGTTTGATCCTGTGGTGGAATATTTGGTGGAAGTGGAGGAGCTGGCACATGAAAATGCTGCCAAGGATGTTTTTTGGTCTGCCCTGGCTAGAGATGTCAAGATGGATGTGTTGAAGAAGTTGTCAAGGAACGACTTGATGAAGACTCTTTCTAATGGGGACCAGAAGTTGACTGCCTTGGATAAGGTGAAGGAGGCTGTTGAGGCCCATTTAAAGGTATTGGCTGTGGACACCTATCAGGAGGGGTGTGCCAAATATGTCAGCAAAGTCAGTGAGGCTTTGGCTGAAGAGGAAGTTAGGGAGAAGAAGGAGGAGAAGAATTTGTTGCAGGTTCCCAAACAGGAGAAGGACCCAATGGTAGAGCAGTTGGCTGATCTTACAAAGCAGCTGCATATTTTTGTTCAGGAGGCTAAGAGGGTCAATAAGGCACCTTCTCAGCCTAGAGATTTTGATAGGAGGGCTGGTAGGAAGGATCCTTGGGTCTGCTCTTATTGCAGCAGGAGGGGGAAAAGGTCCAATTAGTGTTGGGCATTGAACAGGGATGTGTCTGAAGGAAAGGTGGAATTTGATGACAGGGTTTTTAAGTTCCCAGATGGTTCTTTTGTTAAGCCCAGTGAGGGGCAGGCTCCTGTTGATTTGGTCAGGAGAAGGGGAGGTCTCAATCAAAGGAGGCCAAGGTTTGAGGAGATTCCTGATCAATGAAGGTCTTCTGGTAAGGCGGATGAGGATAGCAAGGGAAAAGGGAAGGAGGTCAATAAGGTCTCTTTTTCTACTTCCTTTGGTGGTTTGGAGTTGTATTCTTGTGGTGCACAGTCAAGTGGTGAATGCTTGGCTGGTGTTTATGATGTGGAAGAATTGAAGGTGGGAAGGCCTAAGAGCAGTTCTCAGGCCCAACCAAAGCCAAATGTTTCAAAGGTGGATCCTAAGCTGAGTGCATCTAGGAAGAGGTACAGCAAAGATGAGCTGTGCAATATGCAGAAGGGTATGGCTGATATGGGCCCCCCTGGTTTTGGCGCATTGGACATGAATGGTGAGCCAATGCCAATGGAGGTGGATTCTGACTCTGAGGAGGATGTTCCTTTGGCTTCATTGCCAAAGCCTGCTGGAGTTAGAGGTTCTGGTGAGGGATCTGGTTTGGTTCCTGTTAATGGTAAATCTGTTGGTGTGCTGGTCCTCAAGAATCTTCTAGGACCAAGGTGGTGAAGCAAAGAGCTCACTTTGAGAGGCCAGTAGTTTCTGGTCAAGTTAATGTTATGGACTCTGTCCTGGAAAGGATGAATCAGGGTCATGTTTCCCTATCTTATGGGGAATTGTATGCTATCAGTCCAGGTTTGTCTGATAGGTAGAAAAAGTTGTTGACCAGGAGAAGAGTTTCTTCTGGTGAGGTAGAATACATTTGTGGTTCGGCTGAAAAGTTTGGTGAGGGGTTGGAAACTCATTTTTTTGCTCCTCTGGGATATGTCAATGTCACTCTGAATGGCAGGGAGGCAAGGGCATTGGTGGATTCAGGTTCTCAGATAAACCTGATTTCTTTGTTTGAGGCAACTCATTTGGGCCTCCCCATCAAAACTGGTATTGGTGGGAATTTGAGAAGGATTGGTGGTCATGTCACTGAATTGGTTGGAACTTCAGAGTTTGTGAAGTTAGATGTTGGCAGAGCCTCAGGTAAGGTTCATTTTTACATTGATAAAGGTAATGTAAAAGCAGTTTTGGGTGGGCCATTCTTGATGGATTTTCAGACAAGAATCGGTTATCAATTTGATTTGGGAATCAGTTTGGAGTTGACTGGTGAAGATGAAAGGAGACTTCAAATGAGGTTATCATCCCCTGGAGAGGATGGTTGGGAGACCAGGCCTGGTTTATCTTCAATGTGCCAGTGCATGGACTGCTGCAGAAGAAGGAAGGAAGTGGGTGCTGCCTCTGGTTTTTTGGAGTGCGGCTCATGCTCTATTGAGAGTCTGTCTTTTTTAGAGTAATGAGGGCTGATCACCCTAGTTCTACAACCTCTCCCCAAGATGAGGAAATCACAGGTTGCAGTAGGTCAGCTCCCTTGGAGATATACCAAGTGGATTTCCAACTTTCTCTTTTTAATGTTTCTCTTCTCTGCAAGTATTCATCAAGTTTTTTATCAAGTCTTTTTTCTCTCTCAAGATTCTTAATTATTATTAATTCAAGCACAAGGAAGAATATTGGTTATATATCTTTATTGAAAGATATGCGGAAATGTTTTGGGGCGGTGAGATTGGGGTCTAAAAGTAAGTCCTCCCAATTGTGCACCGCTAGGGTTTCTTCTACACCTTTCAAAAACATTACCTGGGCCACACCTGTGAGCATTGGGGAAACCCCTGGTTATTTTTGTAGGTCAGAAGAAAACTCAAGAAAAGAAGATAAAAATTTCAAGATAATTCAAGAAAATCAAGAAAAAAATATGAAGATAATAAAGAAAGAAGATGCAAAATATTTTTGTGAAGATTGTCAAGATCTATTTTTGGGCCTCCAGCATGAGGTTAAACTGCAAAATTTTAGAAGAGTTGATTCTGAAGATGAATCAAGATTTGAAGATTTGGAAGACGGAAGTGAGGATGAAGATTTGGTATTGCAGAAAAGTTTTGAAGTGGTGAGATTGGGGTGTAAGAGTAAGTCCTCCCAATTGTGCACCGCTAGGGTTTCTTCTACACCTTTCAAAAACATTACCTTGGCCACACATGTGAACAATGGGGAAACCCTTGGTTTTTGTTCCAGGTCTGGTGGTGAAGAATTCCTGAAGATCCCTCAAGTTGAAGGTGGAGCGGCAAATTATAAGAAGGTAGCGCAGAAAATTAGGCCTGTCAATGAGCCTATGCCTGTGGGTTTGAATCAGCCCTTGAAGAGACCTCCTTTGTCAAGAGATCCGTATTGTACTCCTTTGGTGAAGAGTCCTCCAGAATTTGTAGAGACAGCTAGGGTGACCGTGGAAAGGTTGTAAGTTGTTAATTTTGTTCCTGATGGGTGGTTGTTTGAAGAAGAAAAGAAGTTGTTTTTGCACGTTATTTTGCTAAGGAAAAAAGCTGTGGTGTTTGTTGAGGAGGAAAGGGGTGTATTGAAGCACTCTTATGGGGAACCTTACTTGATTCCTGTGGTTTGTCATGAACCTTGGCAAATCAAACCTATTCCAATTCCAGTCGCTATTAGAGAGGATTTTGTGGAGATTGTTAGGGAAAGAGTCAGGACTGGGTTATATGAACAATTGACATCCAGCTACTCAAGTGCGGTATTCTGCGTAAAAAAGCAGAATGGGAAGTTGAGGGTGGTTCATGATCTTAGAGCCTTGAATAGAGTCACTATCAAGGACGCTGGTATGCCACCAAGTGCATAGGATTTTGTTGAAGCTTTTGCTGGAAGGGTGTGTTATGGTTTGGGTGATATTATGGGTGGTTATGAAGAGAGGGAACTTCATACGGATTCAAGGCCTCTAACAACTTTTGAGACTCCTTTGGGAAGATTTCAACTCACTAGGTTGCCTCAAGGAGCAACTAATTCAGTGGCGGTATATCAAGCACAGATGGCTTGGATTTTGCAGGATGAGGTTCCTACTCATGCTGGTATTTTTATTGATTATGGTGGAATTAAAGGACCATCCACTGATTATAGTAATGAGGCGTTAGCAGAGAACCCTGGCATAAGGATGTTTGTTTGGGAATATGCAATTACTCTAGAGAGAGTGTTGGTTAGGAATGAAGAGGCTGGTTTGACCATTTCAGGGTCAAACTTCTGTTGTTGTGTTCCTGCTTTGGAAATTCTGGGTCATGTGGTATGTAAAGAGGGAAGGATTATGGCAAAGAAGAAGATTAATAAAATTCAGTCATGGCCAAGGCCTAAAAATACTACTGAAGTCAGGGGATTTTTGGGTGTGTGTGTATATGTCAGGATTTTCATTAAGGATTTTTCTTTGTTGGCCTCACCTTTTAAGGAGGTTAACCAGGAAATATGCAGATTGGGAATGGACTGAAGAGTGTGAAGAGGCTTTTCAGAAGTTGAAAAAGGTTGTTGGTGAAGATATTGTTCTTCACAAGTTGGATTATGGTGTTGGTGCTGGAAAAATTTATCTGGTGGTGGACTCAAGTTATATTGCTGCTGGTGCTGTTTTGTCTCACAAAGATAAAACTGGGAGGGTCAGGCCAGTAAGATATGAGTCTGTGGTGTTTTATGAGGTGGAATCTAGGTATTCTCAACCTAAGTTGTAATTGTGTGGTGTAGCCAAAATTTTAAAGTAGCTACAGTTGGTTTTGTGGGGGCAGCATTTTGAGCTGCAGGTGAATGCCAAATATTTGGTTCAGATGATCAATACACCTAGTCTTCCAAATGCTCCAATGACTAGGTGGGTGAAATTTATTCAACATTTTTCTTTTGACCTGGTACCTAAACCAGGTAAAACTTTTACTATGCCTGATGGATTATCAAGGAGGCCACCTACAGATGAAGATTCTGAGGCTGAAGAGTTTGATGAAGATGTTCCAGTGATTAGGGCCAGCACAAAGGGTGCTGAAAATTTTTCTGACCACCCCCAAGAGGCTAAACTGGCTGGATCTGATCATTATTCTGGTGATCAGGATGTTTTTGTTGTTTGGGACAACTCAAAATTGGAAAAGGGTGTTTTTGTTAGTGAACTGGATTCTCACAACGTTCAGTGGAAAGAGAAGGATGTGCCAAAATTTAAGGATTGGTGTTCTGGTTGGGATGCTCAATTGGCTCATGTTTACACTGGTGATTTTGATGACAGAATTGTACCCTTGGATGTTGTTTGGTTGGATTTTGAAGATGAGACCTGGGGTCAGTCTGGGTTTTATTTTATTTTGGTGGAATATCTGTTGACCTTGGAGAGGCCAGATAGTTGTGATGATGATACTTGGTTAGAAATCAAGAAGAAGAGTCCTGGATATTATGTGTCAGGAAGAAGGTTGATGAGGAGAAGGCATCCTAATCCTCAAGTGGTGGTGACTCAGAAGAAGGGTCAAGAACTTGTGTTGAAGTCTTTGCATGAAGACCTTGGTCATAGAGGCTTTGGGGAGACTTATAGAAGAGTAGCAGACAGATTTTGGTGGCCAGGTATGAAGTTGGCTGTGCAGGGTTGGGTTCAATCTTGTGAAGAATGTCAAAGAAGAAGTCCCTTGAAACCTAAAGAGGTGGGCCATGCTACTGGTGAATCAAATGTTTTTGGAAGGGTCAGTCTGGATGCTGTCAATATTAAAGAGGGCAGGTATAAATACTTGATTGTTGCTAGGGATGATTTGTCTGGTTGGGTTGAGGCAGTGCCTCTGGTTAATTTGACTGCCAAGAATGTGGCAGAGTTTTTGAAGAAGGAGTGGATTTATAGGTATGGGTTGATGAAGTTGGTGACTGTTGATGGCGGGCCAGAGTTTGGTGCCGAATTTAAAGAAGCTGTGGCTAGTGTTGGCTCTAAAGTTAGAGTGGCTACACCTTATTATCCTGAAGCTGAAGGCATGGTTGAAAGAGGCCATCAAGTTATCAAAAATGCTTTGGTGAAGATGTGTGGAGATAGTGCTGAAAAGTGGAGGCATTATTTACCCTTGGTGTTATTTGCTGATAGGGTCACTGTGAAGAGGACAACTGGCTATTCTCCTTATGAGTTAATTTTTGGTCAGAAAGCTGTTCTACCAGTGGAATTGGAAGCTGTCTCTTATCTTGGAATTGATTGGGATGACGTGCACTCAAAAGAAGATTTGCTCTGTGCCAGGATGCAACAGTTGAAATGTAGAGATGAATGTCAAGAGAAGGCATACGCTAGAATGATGAAGATTAGGAATCAATCAGTCAGGTACTGGGACAAGAATTTGGCTCATAGACTCAGGAATCCCTTGAAACCTGGTTGTTTCGTTTTGGTGTAGAATAGAAGTTTGGAGAGTCAGTGGGGGAAAATGTTTGCTGAAAGATGGAATGGATCTTAAAGAGTCAGATCTCAGGCGTCTGCAGGTTCTTATGTTTTGGAAGAGTTGGATGGTCCAGTCTTGAAAAAGAGAGTGGCTTAAGACCAGGTGAACAAGGTTTATCCCAGAGGCACTATGCATGAAGAAGATTAACTCCACAATGAGGATAAACTATGGAACATTTTTTATGTTTTGGAATTTATTTATGGTGTTGCAGAGCAACTTTTGTGTTGGAAACTTTTTGTTAGAAGGTAACCATGGGTGGGGCTTCTATATTTGATCTTGGCAAGTGTAGGGGTAACTGATGGGCTGCCTGCTCTGTAGAACAGTTACCCCAGATTGTCTGTTTCCAACTCTTTCTCTTTATTTGGTTGAACCCTAGTATTAGTTTCTTTTAACAGGTTTCATTCCTCTATGACTTTAAACTGGAATTTCCTTTGGTTTTCATGTGCTGGTCTCTTCGCTCCTATTGGTTTTGGTTTTTTGTGTTGGATGTTGTGTTTTTGTTAGAATGTACCCAGGGGGGCTTCTAGATTTTATTTTGGCAAGTGTGGGGGTAACTGATGAGCTGGTTGCTCTGTAGAACAGTTACCCCAGAATGTCCGTCTCAAGTCTTTTGTTTTTCCTAGTTGAATTCTAGTTCTTTTGTTTATTATTCAGGTTTCAAGTCTACTATGACTTTAAACTGGTTTGGGACTGGCTTCTTTATCTCAGGTGCTTTTGGATTGGTGGTGGATCACTGGTGGTATCCCATCATTTTTACTTATTGGAGGGAGCCCACCCAGTGATCATTTCTATGGACCAGGCTATCTCTTATTGGACCATCTATGGAGCTGGGATTTATTGATTTTGTAGTTATGTTTCTAATAGATAGTAGTTTTAAATTATTTTCTTTTTTTCTCTTTTTTTTCTTTTAATTTTTATGGGGGTTGTTTAAAATTATAAAATCAAAAATATAGGGTGTTACCACATCAGGGTCACCTGGAGGTGGGCAAGCATTGGTGGGAAAAGGCTCATCAATTGGCCAGGCAATGCTATTTTCTTTTTTTTATTTATTATTTATTTCATTTGTTTCTATGTTTCATTATTTTTATTATCTTCTGAATTTCTAATTTTTTTTTGTTTTCTGTTAATCATTTAAAATATTTAATTGTGTATCCACATCAAGGTGCACTTGGATGTGGGTAAGGTATCAGGGGATCAACTCATCAATTGGCTGGGGGATACCATTTGTATTATTTTTTATATTATATTTGATTTCATTTATTTTATTTCATTTTATTTATTTATTTTTTAATTTTAGTATATAAGTAGATACAAAATAAAATAAAAAAATTCTGAAATTATTTTTATTAATTGTTTTATATTATTTTAATGTTTCTAATCTTTTTGCAGGAGATCATTGTCTGGATGATGAAGCTTCTGGAGGTTGGTCCGTATTGTGATGTTGTTTTTGTTTTTTGTTGGGATTGTGGGAAGCACTGTGTTCTTTGAAGTGCATCCTTCTGGAGAGATTATATGGATTGTAATGGTCAGGAATTGGATTAGAGGGAAGTTCAGAGGAGGAAGAAGAAGAGGCAGGAATGGAGTACTGGAGGGTGTGCTTAATGATCCTAGAAATTTTCCAGTGGTTGTCCAACAGGTGCTTTCTCAGGGATTTTTCAAAGTCATTCAAAGGTCCATGGAGGGCAAAGGCTTTTAGCATGTTTGAACACATGGTGCTTAGGTGTTTCTTTATGTCTCCATAATCTAGGGTCAAAGAAGTTTCACAAGGTTGGCCAACTCCGATAGTAGATTCAGGAGGAGGGGTGCCAACTAGACAAGAAGAATTGGATCAGTAATTAGTTTTTTTGAAGAAATGGGATTAATTAATTTGGTACTTACAGATTGGAAGCTCATCAAATTTGTAAGCAGCCTGAATTTGGATCTCTGAAGATTTTGGAATGGTCATAGTGCATGGATCAACCAGGGAAAGATATGGATTCTCTTGGTCTTCCTCTGAAAGATTTTGAGAAGGTGAACTAGGAGGCTGATGTTCCTGGGGCCTAGTTGGAGCAGTGGGATTGTTGTTGTTGTTGTGGTTGTTATTTCTGTTGGATTAAGCTGGAGGAGGTGCTGGTGATGGAGTACCAGGGTTGTTAAAAGACGGAGCAGGAGAGGGTGATTTGGAAGCAGATTGATCTCTTCTGGATGGAGCTTTTGAGGGAATGGAACTGTCAGAAGAATAGTTGGCTGACAGAGGAGAGGTGTAGTTTCATTGTCTTAGCTGGGTACGAAGTTGTTGCTTGGGTGGAGTGTTGGGTGCTCTGGTTTCTTCTTGGGGTCCTCTGGCAGGTCTCCTAGAAGTTTGGGAATATTTGGAGTTTTTGGACCTAGGAAGGGTTGGCTGCATTGCTCTGGGAGCATTGGGAGGTGATTGCATAGAGTTGTATTTGTTTATTGATTGAATTTGGCTGTTTTCCAGTTGTTTTTGGAGGTTTTGAGCCTGATTTTCACTGTCTAGTGAGGCAGGCGGGCTGCCTTGACGCAGTCTAGAGGCCTGGGAGCTGATCTTGAAGCTTTTGGAGCTAATTTGGCAGAGATAAAAGCAGTTTCTTGGGAAGCTAAGGCTGGTCTTTTGGGAAGAGTTCTGGAAGCTGAGCTTCTGGATCTTCTGGAAGGTGCTGAAGATAAAGAGGAAGAGGAAGGACCAAGCTCTGGGGATCTGGTAGGGGATCTGGAGATGTATTTATGAGAAGGTGAAGGAGGAGGAATAGGGTAGTTAGAATCTCTGTCACATTTTTTCTTTTTGGAGTAGCAGGAATCACAAGCCCTGTTGTAGAATTTGGCTTCAGGAGTTGGAAGAGTTAATGTGCAAGGTCTGCACATGTGGATGCACTTTTTGCAGGCATAGTCCTTGGGAGCAGTGAAGCAAGGAAGAGTAGAAGGGTTAAAATCAGGAGATCCAGCCATGATCTGTGGTGAGATAAGATGATTGAAAGGGATAGGAGGAGATTTTTTGTCAGTGATGGGTAGATGATGAAGTAAAGGTAGAAGTTCAGCAGGTTGGCTTTATAGGTGATCTGTATGAAATGTGCTGCGTCTATTTAATGCGAAATTCCGCTACTCCATCAAGACTCTAAACTGAAAAATCAATGGTTCAAGATCAGTCCATCAAGACTTTATACTGAAATCTGGGTTCTGTTAGTCCTCCAAGACTTTAAACTGGCTGGTTTCAATATTTTATCAATATTAGTCCGTCAAGACTTTAAACTGAACACTGTGTTAGTCCCCCAAGACTTTAAACTGAGGATTTTTTGATGTTTTAGTCTCCCAAGACTATAAACTGAGGAAGGAGTTTTTGTTGTTGGAGTTGGTTTTGAAAGATTGGTGGAGGGTATCCACAGGGGGAGCCTCCAAATTTAGCAAAGGCAAGTTTGGGGGTAATTGATGGGCTGGCAGCTCTATTCACAATTACCACAGAATGTTAGTTTTTTCTCTGTGTCTTAATGTGGTTGATCTCTGGTTCTGGGTTTAACATTTAGGTTTTTTAGTCCCCCAAGACTTTAAACTGAGGGTTTTTGAGTCCCCCAAGACTATAAAATGAGGATGGTCCCCCAAGACTTAAAACTGAGGGTTGTTTTGTTGTTACATCCTATAGAGGGTGTGGTCAATTTTTCTTTTCTGAATCAAACTCAAGTACTAGTGGAATTACAGAGGGAATCAAGAGATGAAATGAAGTGTTCAGAATTAGCCTTGAACTGGTGAATGAGGTGTCTTATGTTCTCAATGTCCTGTGGATCTCTAGCAGGAGTGGATTGGAAGTAGTGAAGCAGAAGTTGTTTCTGTTGAGATGTGTGTTGTTGGAACTTGGCCTTGATAGTGGGCAAGTGCGTTGGTGTTGGTGGTGCAATGGATCCTACATTGTTATCATCACTATCAGAAGATGGGGGAACTGAGAAGTCATCAGTTTTAAAGTTGAGGGAAGAAAAGAAAGTTCTTTACCATCAGATGGACCAGGGATGGTGGAACTAGTTGTTTGATGGGTTGTGGCACTCTTCTGGGAAGGGTGAAGCTTTTTGATTAATCTGGGTATAAGGATAGATGGCCTAGATCTTTTGGTTCTGGCAGAAGATGGACCAGGTTGAGGTGGAGGTGAATCTGTTGCAGAAGATAATGGACCAGGTCTGTAGCAGGTCTTCTTTCTGGATTGGAAGACATCACAGTACGTTCTGTATGGATGGAAAGGAGGTGTGATGGTGCAGATTAGATTATTGTCAATGCAGTATCGGCAAGGACCCATTTCAGAGGCAGATTTGGGAAGAAGGTTGAACATGGTGGTTTGATGAAGAATGAATGTGGACATTCTCTATTGGAGGGAGGATTTGGTCTTCTAACATTGGCAGGGGCCTTTGTTGTGCGGTTTGGTGCTGTTTGGGCATGTATGAATAGACATTTTTTTAAGAATTGGGTATTTTTCTGGTTTTTATTCCGTGGATATTGGGTCTGCGGGTATGTGGGTACTATAATTGGATAGCCCCAGTTTTTCTCTATATTTTATGTCTGTTAGACATTTTTCATATTCTAAGTTTTAAGGGGTCATTTCCTCATTTTTCATTTATAAAAGATAGCTGTTTAATTTTGTTTTTTGTGTTTTACGGGCTAACCTTAAGTCTTAGGGTTAAGTGCTTAGTACCATTGGATAGAGCTAATTTTTCTCTATATTTCATGTCTCAATGTTGTTATAGTGAAATTCCGTGTTTTAAAGGTTTTAGTAGTTGTAGCTAATTTTTCTAAGTAGATTAGTTGTTTTTATTGGTTTTCTGGCTTCAGGGAGGCCGGACCGCTTCAGGCGGCACCTCTGACATCGGGAGGCCTGCCTGCCTCTGTTTTAGAAGGTTGGGGAGCACTTCAGGAGGGTTTTTTATTCAATTTGGTGGGTACAGGCACCAGATTGGTGGGTGGACATGGGCTCTTAGATAGTGGTCTGTGTGTACATAGTGAATAAGACAGTTTGGGGCAACTTTAATTATCATACAACCATCCGGAGGTGGTATCATTGTTCCTCACTCAGTTTTCACTGTTTTTCTGGCCACAATTTGGCTGTGTTTGTTGCAAGTGAGTTCTTCTTTTAACTTAACTTTGGCAACTGTTTTCTCTGTTATAGTCTTGCAAGCTATAGCAAGTTTTATTGCTGTCTCTGGTGTGGATTTTCAGCCTACATCAAGTATCTTTGCTGTCTCTGGTGTGGACATTGTTCTACATTTCAGTTCTTTGGTCTGGTAGTCTGCCTGGTGACTACTTTCTTGGCTCATCAAGCAGTCAAGTGTGTTGAAAAGGGGCTTTAGCAAAACAGGAACCAACTTACTTTAGCAAGTAAATCTCACTCTATTTTTCTAAAGGGACAGGGGATTTTCTCTCTGGGTTTTCTCCAACTCCCTTGGTCAAGGACTATAGCTAGCACTATAGGATTGTCTAAAACGGGTATTCAATATTACCTGTTTCACTCTCCGGTAGGAATGAGGAACAGGCAAGTGGGTCGTGGCACATTATATACAACTCTTGCCGTGTAGTCTAATCTAACCTAACATTCACTATAACACCCCCCCACATGGCAAGAACCAAAAAACTAAAAGAGTGTAGAGAAAGAAAAAAAATTGAATTTAAGAAAAACAATGCTTGACATAGTATATAAAGAAGAAAGTGAAATAAAAAATGAAAGATGGTTAATAGATACACAAGTTATTCAGTGCCTTTTTAATATTGAACAACCCTAAAGGTTTGGTGAAAACATCTGCTATCTTCTCTGTAGTTCTAATCCATGACAGTAAAACCTCTTTATCAAAAATTAATTGGTTAACAAAATAAAAATCACATTTACAGTGTCTAGTATATTTATTAGAAGAGCAATCATTACCATTGCCTACTGTTGTTTGATTGTCACAAAACAAGTAAATAGGCTTCAAAAAACTAATAAAATCCTCTAATAAAATTTTTTATCCATAATCCGTTTTTAACTCCAAAAGAAAGTGCCATGTACTCAGATGTGGTAGTAGAAGGTGCTACCATCCTTTGTTGTCTAGCACTCCAGGATATTGGAATACCTAGCACCTTGACAACAAAGCCGTGAGAACTTTTATTGTGTTCACCTCCCCAACTGGCATCTGCATATACTTTTACAGAAACATCCTTGGCCATATTAGGAAAAATTTTTAACAAATGGTTAGCAGTGTTTGTGACATATTGAACTAAATGTAGTAAAGCTCCCCAAATATCTAAAGTAGGATAGCTTGAAAAATGTGCTATATAGTTCATGGCAAATGATATATCCAGTCTTGTGCCTTGCGCAAGGTAACTCAAAGACCCAACAATTGAGAGAAACTTTGTAGAATTCTGTGGAGGATTAGACTTATCGGCAGATTTCAATTGAACTTTATACGGTAGGGGTGTGGTGGCTAGTTGTTTGGTAGGATTATGTTCAGCAATGATTTTTGAGATGAGAACATGTTGTGAGAATATGTAAACTTCAGGCAAATTTTCCACTTTGACACCTACTATTTGATCAACATCTGTTTGCCATTTGACATCCACACAGGTGCATAAATCTTGCCTTAATTGGGATAGGGCATGAAATGATGATGAAGCGACTATCCCATCATCAACATGCATCCATACCACTTATTTAGTCGATTCTTTGCTCAAAATGTATACAGAGTAGTCAAACATTGGGGTTTTATAACCTAATTGGCACAATTTTGACCAAATTAATTTCCACCAACACCTTGCAGCTTGCTTGGTTCCATAAAGGGCTTTGTTTAATTTATAGACTTTGTCAGTTGAGCCATTAACAAAACCATCCGTTTGTTTGATATAGACATCTTCATCAATTGGAGCATTCAGATAAGCTGATACTAAATCAAAAGAATGGAGGTGCCAATTAAATCTAGCTGAAAGTGTAAAAATAAGGCGTAATGATGTGAATGTTGCTGTAGGTGCAAAAGTCTCATCAAAAATTTTTCCATATTCTTGTCGAAACCTTTGAGCTACAAATTTTGCCTTATATTTTATTGGCATATTTGTCTTGCCATCTTTTTTAACCTCTAGAACCCAGAACCCCCCCCAACACTGTAGTCTACTGAGGTCTATCTACCAAGGTCCAGACTCCACCATCCACAAAACTACCCAATTCTGCTTTGCATGCCTGTTTCCAAAGATGAGCATCTGGTTGTTTTAAGGCTATACAAATAAACTTTGGGGCTGAAGGGCACAACTCGTTACATTCATTTTGGATAGTAAAAGCAAGTTTTTTTTGGTCTTCTATTAATGCATCAACAGACGTGTCACCAAGAGTTAACGTATTGAGAATATAATCAAGGCTGCCTTTCTGCGCAGAGTCTTGCAAAGCCAGAGATAATTGAGGTGGTTTATTGAAAGAGGGGAAGATGGAAACTGCAGATTGAATCACCATTTCCCTGGACGGATCCCAGAAAATCCAGCCCTTTCCACCGTCTACATATCCTATAACAAAACATTTACATCCTTGTTCATCAAGATTGTGCCTGTTTTGATTTAGAATATGTACATAGGCTACATAACCAAACTCACAAATGATATCCATCTGCGGGTTTACCCCAAACATTGACTCGTAAGGTGTTTTGGTTCCAGTGAAAGTATTTGGGAGGCCATTGTGAAGATATGCTTCCCAGAGAAAAGCAGTGCCCCAAAACTTTTTGCCAAGTCTACTTTCATACAAAAAAGAACAACCAATATCTGAGACTGTCCTGTTGAAACGTTCTGCAACACCATTTTCCTGTGATAAATAAGGCATTGAATGCTCAAATTTAATGCCACAATGTTCCAATAATTTCAAGAAGCATGCATTCACATATTCTGTTCCATTATCTGAAAAAAAGGTTTTGACTTTATATGAAGTTTTCTTCTCCATTGAAACAAGGAATCTTACAAAATAATCAAAAACATCAGATTTGCTTTTGATTTACTCACTGACGGAGTAAGATGTAAAGACATCTCTGAAGGAAACTAGGTACAGAGCTCCATGAAAGGTTTTGACTTCAAAGGGACCCATTACATCCAAAACCACTAATGACAGAGGTTCAAGAATTCTTTCAGTAGGGAATAAAGACCCCACATTCAAGTTTTTTGTGAATTTACACATTTCAAAGTCTATCTCTCCATCCGGTAATGACATTGGAATACCTAAAACTGCTCCAGAAGATATAAGTTTTCGAATTACTCTAAGGCTCACATGGCCGAGTGTGCAATGCCAGTATATTAGAGGATCCTCTTTCATAGAAAGAGTCTTATGATCATAGTGTGGCAGGTCAAGACTAAGAGGGGGCTTAGCAGCTGGTGCTTATGAGTAAGGTGGAGTTATTTGGATTGCATTGCAGTCAACAAGTGGGGCTAACTCTACAATCCATTTACTTTTATTGGTAAAGTAAAAAATAAATAACAGAGTATCGTGTTTTGAAACAGAAACATTGTTATATGAATCAAAAATAAATGTAGCACCTTGTCTGATCAAGGAAGAAGCTGATATAAGTGTTCCCAAAGTGATTGGACAATAAAACACTCTGGAAATCTTAAAATCATTATTATCAATTTTCTTTATCAAAATAGAACCTATTGCTGTGAGTTGCACTGGTTCATCTGATTTCTTTGCCACAATAAGAGGAATAGGATTAATTAGCTCTTGAAAATCAACAAACAAAGCTTGAACTACACTTACATGCTCAGTCGCACTTGTATCAAACAGGCCAGAAGCACCATCTGAGGTCCAGGACATTGAGTGAACTGCAAGTGCAGTCGGCAATGTTTCCTCTGATGTGCTATCATCAAGTGATAAATCAGTGAATTTAGCTTTAACTCTATTTTATGAATTAGCACAATTAGGATTCTGACAAGATGGATAAACTGGTTGATAAGAATCCATTTGTTGATCGGGGACAGATGATTGCTGTTGATTTTAAAGTTGCGCAAATAAAGGACCATATGCCAGCTAGGGATTGAAATGAACATGTAAATCCTAGATATTACTTTTTGAAGTTCAAGGAAACTGTTGACACATTGGAGGAGGGTTACTTGGATGGGGAGGTAAGGGGCATGAGGCTTTCCAGTGGTTTGGACTACCACATCTAAAGCATACCAATCCTTTATAATTAACCCAGGCCGTGTTTGTTTCGGCAAATTCTTCAACCGCTGGGTCAGGCATACCTGGATAAAATGAAGGAGCCAATTGAGCATGCATAGAAATAGCTTTGGATGTTAAAGGGGTTGGCTTCTTCATAATAGTGGCATTAAAAAGGTTAGTGAAAAGCATCTCAACTTCATTAGACTTCAATTCATCTGGTACACTTTTCAAGCGTTGGTTGATTTGATTTATCATGGAAATCGCAAGTTGGGAACCGGGCTCAATGGAAGCCATAATGTAGGCAGCGAGCTGTTTATCATTACCACCCTTATAACCTTTTTGGTTCAGTGTTTCAAATGTGGAACACAATTTTCCAAAATGGGCCGTAATGTCTGTGGAAGCTGGTGTGAAGACAATTGAAGACATCTCAATGAGGCCACTAAAAATTGAGCCACATGATATGATGTTATACTTTTCAACAATAAATAAGATGGCATTGTATGCAGGGTGAATTCTAGCAATAGATTTTTATGAGCATCCACCACAGAATGAAGGATAATTTTGAATGCCAGTTTATCAATTGTAGGGTCAAAAAGGGCATCAGGGATGGGACCTTTCAGATAGTTTTTGGTCAACAGGAAAGTGCCAAGGGTTTGCTCTATATTGAGATGCCAGGCATTGTAGTTGGATCCATTGTCAGAAAATATCACACCATTCTTGCTGAAGAGTTAAATCTCCTTGATGTTCTTGTAAAGGGGATCACCATGGAGTATAGCATTCAAAATCTCAGGTTGACCGCGGGGGACTTTCTCCTCAGGTACATGAGGTGGAGAGTCACGAGATTTACCCTTAGAATCAGAGGTAGGAGGTGGTTGTTGAGAAGTGGAGGCTACTTATGAGTTGGATGATAATGGAGTTGAATCAGATGAAGCAGATGATTGATACAATGGAGTAGATCAATGAGTTAGTTTGTTTAATTGAGTTGTGACCATACAGGATAGGGTGCAAGGAATCAGGCAAGTGAAAAAGAAAAAAAAAATTGGAACACAAATAGTGGGACAAAATGAAGCTGGTGCGCAAAGAAAACTGGCTTAAATTCCCATAACCTATTGTGCTGGTACCCAAATCCATGGGTAGTCAATCTCGCCTGTTCCACTCTCTGGTAGGAATAAAGTTTTATTACTAAGTAGAACTAACCTATTGTGCCAGTACCCAAATCCACAGGTAGTCAATATTGCCTGTTCCACTCTTCGGTAGGAATGAGGAACAGGCAAGTGGGTCGTTGCACACTATGTACAACTCTTGCCGTGAAATCTAATCTAACCTAACATTCACTATAACAAATTTGTCCTAGTTACCATCTAGAATTCTTTTGTTTATGACAGCCTTCATTAACTACAATTTATTCTAGCATCAGTATGTTGTCACAACTAAGTTTTTGGAAGATTAGAGAACTCAATATTTCCATAGTTAGTATACAATATATTATTAACTTATCTTACTTCAGATTTTAACAAATCCGCACAATAATGTATTTAGAGCATGCACTCTTAGTGAAAGAATCCTATAACAAGAAAAACAGACTATTTGCAATGAGGTGATCACCCATAATTCATAAATTATGTCTCTATATTTAAAACCCTAAAAACACTATAAGAAAGCACGCTCATGACACTACCAACATTTTGCTGACATTCACGATGGGAACGTCACCATGGCGTTTGCTTTTCTTTCCATTCAAACTTGCAAACGCCTTGATGGAAGCAACATGCAATTGCAAATGCCACCAATTTCTGGAACCTCAGAGCGAACCCCTCACATCATTTTCAACTTGAGTCACCCACAGTCCATCAATCTAATTCTTCATCTTCCTTCAATACTTGAGTTATTCCTCATTTTTCTATTTTATTTGAATGTTTGATCTTTCTCTTGATTTTACAAGCCCTGTTTTACAGCAAAGTCGCAAAAGGTTGCCAAAATTTTTAAAAAAAAATCAAAGTTCCTCTCATGAAAAAATGATTTGCCTATTCAAAAGGGTTGGAGATGAGTTGGGAGTACTGTCTTTTGAATAGGCAAATCATTTTCTTGTGAGAGCAGCTTTGATTTTTTTGACAAAAATTCCACAAGCATTTGTGACTTGGATGTATTCTATGTGCTATATTAATTATCTAGTTTTGATCTCATGAATACTTCTTAATCACCGCCCATAGGTACCAGATCATTTCAAGGGGATTCTTCATTCCCTAGGGATATTAGAGATTTTAACAAGACTCTTATGATCAATCAAAACAAATTCTACTCATTGATTAATACCCTTAACAAAGATGTTGAAAGTATTAAGGCTGCTAAGACTAATATTGTCAAAAAAAATATCAAAATCAAACCCATCCTGCACTTCCAAGTTTATCATTTATATAATTATTTCTTGGGATCACTTTCCCTTAGGGAATGAAACTACACACGGAAAATAGATAAAGTGGAATCTGTAGATGATTGAGAGTGGGCATAGACAGTCCAAAAACTTGTGAGTTTAAGCATTTAAGTGTTCAAGGGTCTTTTTTCATTGAACTTTTTGGACAGCATTTTTGGATGCAGCCTGAAAAGCTGTAAGGATCTTGAAAATATGCTTCCAAACTGGAAACACTTGTGGGTTTCTTGATACTTATTCGCTGTGAAAAGTGACATAAAATCATGTTTTAGGTGGGGGATTGAAGATGGGAAACTTTTAGTGGCAAATATATCTCACTATCACTCATTTTTGGAATACTTAAGTAATTCAATTCTGAGGCTTCAGGTAGTCTCCTCAGCAGAAGTTTAAATACTTAAATTCAATTTGATCAGGTCACTTTCCTGTTTTGAGCAAGTATATACATGCCATGTTGAGTGACTCCATGTTTATCAATATAAAAATTTGTGGAACACTTAGAACAAAGACACAAGTGCTTTTTGGATTTATTTTAAACTTTAATGAGGAAAACTGAGTACAATCAGATATAAAAAATTATTCAAGTTAAGATCAATTGTAATGTTCCTCTCTCTCAATAACACTATTTAACTTCCTTTATATTTCCCACTTCTTCTCCCCATTATGTTTTTCAGTGTAGTTTGTATTTAGTCTACCACTGTCTCCTCTTCCTTCATGCCCAAAGTTGGGCGAGATTGCATGAAATAAAAATAAATAAATAAAATAAAATAAAGATCTAGCAAGAGGAGAATTGGTGGGTTGTAGGTGAGTCAAGTCTAAACTGATGCATGGTGTTTTCTCTGACTTTCCAGCAATCGGTGGCGTTCACAATTGTATGTTGCATTTGTTGTGGCGATCACAAGTTTTTATGCATAAAAGTGCAAATGCCATGGTGACGCTCCCACTGGGAGCGTTGGCAAAATGTTGGTAGTGTGATAGAGGCATAGCTTCCATGTGACACCACGTGCAAGCAGCCGACAAAATCACCGCTACGTTGCGCCGACGTTGGGGAAGGGTGAAATTGGGTGGGCGCCATGTCGGCTAAGATTTTGCTCTCACCGTAACCAAGGCAAGTACATAAGTGAGGCACAAGTGAAACACACTACTCAAATGACTCAATTATGTTTTTTACGTGCTACTATATGCTTTCCTATAATTTATTTTGGTGAGCAGTAAGGACACAGGGTAATTATTAGTATTTTGGTTCGGGCACAGACTTGGGCACCACTATCAATTCAACTTTTTTTTCCAGACTGCAACCACTGTACTACCTCCCGAATTCCCATCAAAGTCAGGTAACTAAGTGATCAACTTTGCAGCAGAGCTTCAAATCTGCGAATTCAAATGACAAGGCCGTTTTCTGTCTTTACATAGGCTGATGAGCAAAGATGATTATTTAGGGAGACTTTAAAGCAACCACCTTTTTGGCAGTTTTGGAGACTGTCTTTCTTTTTTTAGTCTCATCTGGCCATTTCATCTTAACTAGCTACCAGAGAGATAACTCTAACCTCTAAGGAATGAGATAGTGAAAGAAATCTAACACTAACTGAAGCTCCGCTGCAAAATTGACCACTTGGTTACCCGACTTTGATGGGAATTTGGGAGGTAGTACAGTGGTTGCAGTCCGGAAAAAAAAGTTGAATTGATAGTGGTGCCCAAGTCTGTGCCCGAACCAAAATACTAATAATTACCCTGTGTCTTTACTGCTCACCAAAATAAATTATAGGAAAGCATATAGTAGCACGTAAAAAACATAATTGAGTCATTTGAGTAGTGTGTTTCACTTGTGCCTCACTTATGTACTTGCCTTGGTTACGGTGAGAGCAAAATCTTAGCTGACGTGGCGCCCACCCAATTTCACCCTTCCCCAACGTTGGCGCGACGTAGCGGTGATTTCGTCGGCTGCTTGCACGTGGTGTGAGACATTTGCGTGATGGGTGCCATTTCAGTTGTCACGTTTCATTACGAGACATCATGTCCTGTTTTGAATGCGGGACATTGACACCCGCATTACAGACGTGACAAGATTTTGCCCCCGGTAATAGATTCACTAACTGGTGCCATCTTTTTTTGCAATAAATGGTACTTTTTTTCTAACACTAAAGAATCTAACTTATTTCATGAAACACTACTTGTAAACATCTTCGCTACTGCTAAATCAATAAATTTTTTAAACACAGGATATTTTTTTTGGCTGATTGTGGGGGAATCTAATTTGAATGATATTAATAATAAGTGTTGCAAGAACTGATTCGATTTATTTTGGGTGCAATCGTCGGAAATTCTCTCTTGGTTCTCGAAGTATTGTCATGGCTTTTCTTGAGATTTAATAAATCCACACTTGTAGAAAATGGGTTGGACTTGATAGCAAGTGTCTCTCCTTTTTTTCAAGCATGGTGATTTGAAATTCTTGGTAAGAATATTTTCGGAGTATCTCTTGATAACTGTGACTAGTCTGAAACTTCTTCGTCTTTGTAGTAGTGTTTAGCCCCTTTTTTGTCTTAGCTAATTATAGTACTATTTCAGAGAAGAACTCAAAACGCTGAAAACAATTGTTAAACTGAATGAATTTTAGAAACCTGTAAAAAGACTGTACAGAATCTAAACTCAAAACAATTACTACATCACAAAAAAAGGATAAAAATGAAAAGAAGCTTCACACTTACAGCGCCTCATCGGAAAAATGTATCACAGTTGCGTATAACTTTCAAACTGGCTACACCTAACCGCCTATTCTATATAATCCTCTATCTTACCTCACTGGGAGATTTTGTCACATATTTATCAACTAGTTCATTTCTTTTGATAATTTTTCTTTTCAATTCCTGCATGATAAGGAGGAAAAAAAACCTAACGTTTAGCTTAATTAACACCTGTCACCAGAGTACATAATTTAAAAGAGTTTTGTTGGGAACTAGCTAGTGAGTTCCTGCCCCTTTTTTAGTAGTGTGGTATCTAATTGATACATTCTAGTTTTTGATCTTCAAAAAAAAATTCCTTTCGTTTTAAAAAATAGTTGGCTCTTAATACTTGAATTATTACACTAAAAGTAGTATCTCTACATTACGATGCGTCAAATGTTTTTAGGAACTTTCTTACTTTATCTTCTTGCGGCCAAAGGGTCAGGTTCTCCATTACAGAAACCCATAGAAATTAATTTTCTTGACAAATGGAATCTGGCTCAAGCTGAATCTTCTCATAATGTAAAAATGGGTACGAATCAAATTTCGGAAAACAGTCCGAGGCTTTCTGAAGCTCAAACTTCCTCCCCGAAATCAGGTGTAGAGAATGTTAGGGAAGGACAACATTCTGAAGAGTCTCAGCCTGTTTTTTACAATTTTTTGGGTAAGGAGCTCTATGTTTGCACAAAAATTAAAGAAAAAAAAACTTGAGATGATTCATTCTAATTTTTTTAAAATTTAACAATTTTTACTTTTCTCACTACGCTTTTGTACTTCAGAAAGTCAACCTAAAAGAAAAAAGCTTGAACAACCATTTGATATAATAAGCTCGAAAGCTTCAAAAAGGGAACAGAAATTAATAAGTTTTCTACTGAGTAATGAGGAAGAGAAAAAACAAAGGAAAACTGAAAACATGAAGTTGATTCGAGATCATAACTACGAAATAATTGATGTTGATGATTTGGAAGGAACCTCTACTGCTGACAAAGCGCCAAGTGATCAATATTTTTCTCAGCTGGTAAGGAATTCCTCATATAAATTAAAAAATAAAATATCCTAAACCATAAATTCAAGCCCATTTCACTATTTTAAAATATTTTAATAAAAACTTCAGCCCCCCATGTCTTTCATCCCTTCAAAAAATATCTTAAATAGTATATCAACACCAGAAGATACGGAAGTTGCTAGCCACTCTCAAAGAATGGTTTTACATCATGGTAATTCTAATATAAACATTCCGGGCCCTTTATTTCGAGATAAAAAAATTACACCCCCTCGCGATACTGCTCGTATACAAAGCCCAACATTATATAACATCATGGAAGTGAAAAATTCTCTGTTGAATGCTTCACCTCATTTAAAAAACAACATCATACCGAGCCAAGTTCAAACTGTTACGGTCCCTCAATTTTTAGAAAAAAATATTCCTCATTCCTCCTCAAAAAAGAAAATTCAGTCTTTTCGTGACTTTCCACAAATCTCTGGTAAGTCAGAAATGTAACCATGATGCGAAGTTTCTTCCTAAATCTTCAAGTCTAAATACTCTACAGATGTGTATATATAAAAAAACTTTGAAATCATCGCTAATTTTCGTTTTTTATTGGGGTCAAACTCAGCATCAGAAATAAGCCATCATCCACTGTTTGGTAGCCCTAGCCCACCTAAACGAGCGAAACTGGATGTTGTCCGTCCTTCAAAAAACTCTGTCTCTGCTTTTAAAAGGTACTCCCCCACTGATACAGAACCACAGTCCACAGAAAATGTTATTCCATTTTTAGAAGATAAATCTCTCAGCCCAGTCCAAGTAGAGGTACCTGTATCACAGCCTGGCATTGCGCACCGCCCTTCCTCTTTCCCTGGAACCCAAATGGATAACGACAATGGCAAACCCTTTTATAAATTTTTCTCCTAAATCTTGAAAATATATAACACGCTTTACACTGTAAAAAATAAACTGGAACCTGATAGCAATTCGATTTTCTGTACTAAAATATGGTAGTCCATTTATGCAAACACCTACCACCAGGTGCCAACCAATCTTCTGTTATTCTACACAATAAAATTAATGCACTTAGTCTAAATATAATATATTTTCAATAGAAAAAATTAAAAAATAATAATGTGATTCCTTTTGAGAGCTTGAATTGATGTTAAGAGCTCACTATTAGTGTTAAATTCTCAAGAATCAAACTTTGGTTCAAAAGTTCTTGTTTATTTTCATTGGTTTTTGATTTTAATATACAGCTAGTCCTATACACTACGCACCAAGTAAGATATCCCTGATGAGGATATGCAGCGCAAGTTGGAGATACTTTAGGGAGAGACATAAGGTCAGAAAAATATATGTAAGAAGAGTAAGTGCAAGAAAAATAAGTGCGAGAAAAGTAAGTGTGAAAAAATCATTTGCGACCATGAGAATTTTTTTTACAAAAAAAAAATTGTAAAAAAACAGAAAAAAATAAAAAATGAAATAAGAAATCATTTTTTTTGGAGAAAAAAAAAATATTTCCTGTGGTTGCAAGATATTTTTTTTACTCTTATTTTTCTCACATATTTTTTTTGCACATTTTTTTCTCGCACATATTTTTCTGACACATATTTTTCTATCCTTATGTTCCTTCCTTCAATATCCCCAACTTTCACTGTATCACCATCAGGGATATCAGTACGCACCAAGTAAGATATCACTGATGGGGATATTCAGCGCGAGTTGGCACTATGCACCAAGTAAGATATCCCTGATGGGGGTATTTTAGGAAGGGAAATATGGCCAGAAAAATAAATGTAAGAAAAGTAAGTGCAAAAAACGTAAGTGTAAAAAAAAAATCATTTGTGACCATGAGAATTTTTTTTTAAAAAAAATTGTGAAAAAACAGAAAAAAAATAAAAAATAAAATAAAAAAATCATTTTTTCAAAGAAAAAAAAATTAAAAAACAAAATTTCCCATGGTTGCAAAATATTTTTCTTACACTTATTTTTCTCAGATATTTTTTTACACATATTTTCCTTACACATATTTTTCTATCCTTATGTCCCTCCCTAAAATATCCCCACACTACGCACCAAGTAAGATATCCCTGATGGGGATATTCAGCGCGAGTTGGGGATATTTTAAGAAGTGACATAAGGTCAGAAAAGTAAATGTGAGAAAATTAAGTGCAAGAAAAATAAGTTTAAGAAACATCATTTGCAACCATGAGAGTTTTTTTTTTTTAAAAAAAAAATTGTGAAAAACATAGAAAAATAAAAAATGAAATAAAAAATCATTTTTTTAGAGAAAAAAAAAATTAAAAAACAAATTTCCCATGGTTGCAAAATATTTTTCATACACTTATTTTTCTCACATATTTTATTACAGATATTTTTCTTGCACATATTTTTCTATCCTTACATCCCTCCCTAAAATATCCCCATCAGGGATATCTTACTTGGTGCATAGTGCCATCATGTCACCGGACGACCTACGCACAAAGTCAAGGATGTTCCTGAAAGTGAGATGAGGGATTTAAAGCTTTCTTCAAAGCACAGAGGAATGATTCGAGGAAATGGTTCGAAGATCACTCGAAGTAAGAGCTACAGGTTCGAGGTTCGTTCGAGAAGAATTATAAACTAGTTTCAAAGGTAATAGGAATTCTTAAGATCTCACAAAGGGTTGGAAACTCAATAATCAAAGATTTAGGATTTAGAAATGAATATTGAGAAAGTAAAAGAAAGATACAATAACAATGATTTTAACTTTTAAAGGTTTGCCACTATTAATGTAAATACAATTTTATAATTTAATTCTAAGGAAATATTGAACCAAATACCCAACCCCTTTTATATCCTTTGTTCCTCCTCGCATTGACCTCCCTTCCATCGCACCATTCCCATTCCATTGACCATTACTAACATACACT
Organism: Hemileia vastatrix; assembly: GCA_030280995.1. NCBI lineage: Eukaryota > Fungi > Basidiomycota > Pucciniomycetes > Pucciniales > Zaghouaniaceae > Hemileia > Hemileia vastatrix. Next base: position 46,054,092 of record JASXTE010000004.1, read on the forward strand.
TAGACCCTCTTCGCTAAATATCCGTCCATGCTCAATATACCCCTTTTTAATTAATTAACAAAACTTTAATGAAAACCACTACTGTACTATTTCGTTGAACCTAGCGCTGTGCGTCGCTTATTGAAAAGTACTAAGGCACCCTATTGGGAGATTGACTAATTTAGATTTAGAGTTTAGGCTAGCGCAGTTAAATAGTAAGTACACAAAGGAAAATCGCAGTTGCTATGGAGAATTGCTTTCTGCGCTTCGAGTATAGATTTAGGAGTCGATATTATTGATTTAATGAGCTGCTTTTGCCTCGAGTGTCACGTGGCGCGTGACAGATGCCCGGGTATAAGAATTGCAAACTCCGTTGAGCTTGAGCCATCTTCCCACACTAGTTTCCCTTCTTCTAATAATTTTTTCATCACTTATTAATTTCTCTTTTTTATAATGAACTGCCCCACTCCCACACCTACGCCTCCACACCCTAAAGCGGATGGGGGAATGATCACGCGACAGTTTTCACAAACTTGCACGGCTTGTGAAAGCATGGAGTATTTCTGTGTCGAAAGTACAGCGACTCGAGGCCCTTGCCAGAAATGCGAGTTTTGCCGTTGGCGACGAGTGGCGTGCGATGCATTGACGAAGAACGCAGAGATCGAAAAGCGATTTACCAAGACCAAGTTTTGGGTAATCCCTAAAACAAAAGAGGTGGTCGAAGACATTTGGGATGTCTCGATTGAAGATTAACAATCGGTGGGGGAAAATGATAAGGAATTAAATAACGAGATCTCAACCTGGGTAACCCAGGCCACGAGTTTGAAGCGAGGTGTCGAGGAAGAGGTCGACAAGTTGGTGGAGGAAGATGAAGATGAAGTCCCTGTTCCAGGGCAGGCACCCAAGAAACGACGGGTGGTCATCGAAGACGACGAGGAGGAGAGAGAGGCAGAGGTCGAAGTGGCGCCAAGGTTATTTTTAGAGCCTGACCCCATCTTTGAGGTAAGTTTTAATTGTTATTCTTTAAGGATGAAGTTACTGATGAGTTATGTTTAGACATCGAATACCCTTGAAGAGCCGATTGGGGAGCCTGCGCCGGTTATACCAACTGAGGCAAACCATCCGGTCATGGAAGTAGTTGAAGAACCTAAAGACACCCTGGACCAGGTGTGGTCAAAGAAACCTCGACAAGGTCGACGAGTAAGGTTCGCGGAAGAATTATGTGGGGAGGTATTTGAGAAATGCAGGAAGGAGATAAGGGTAGTTTTGGAGAAAATGAAAAGATTGGTTCGAGAGAAAATAAAAGAAAAGATTTGAAATGAAAAAGAGATGTAAAGAAGTAGGAAAAAAAAATTTGTATTTTAGTTTTATTTTATTTTAATTTAATTTATTTTATTTTTTTATTGTAGGTGAATATTATTAATTTTATAAGATTTGGGAGAGAGAGAAAAAGAAAGAAAGAAAAAAAGAAAAAGAAAATTTAAAATAAAAGAAATTTTAAGGTTTTGGTTTTAAAGGGTATTTAAGATGAAAAGATTTTAGGAGTTCAGGGGCGTTAGAAACATTGATGGCTGGTTCCCAGGATGTTTTGTCTGAGTCATTGAGGAAGCCTTCCCATTCCACGAGGTATTGAAGTTTCCCCTTGCGTATTCTTGAAACAAGGATACGGCTTACTTCCCACTCTAGATGATCTTTTACTTCGACCGGTTCCGGAGGGGGTTGGTTCTTGCCCGGGTATATTTCTCAAGCCAGTTCCAGGAGAGATACATGGAAAACAGGGTGAATCGCCTGCCATTTAGGAGGTAACTTGAGTCGAAATGCAGTTTTAGAGACTTCAGAGTTGATTTCGAATGGTCCCAAGCGCTTTTCAGCCAGTTTCTTTGATGGTCTTGTTGTTCGAATGTTTCGTGCGTCGAGCCATACTTTGTCGCCTGGTTTAAAGGAAGGAGCAGATTGTCGATGTTTGTCGGCCTGTTCCTTGTATCTTCGAATTGCTGATTCCAAATTTGTTTTAAGTTCTTCTTGGAGTCGTGATATAGTTCGAAGATAATGTTCTGCAGGATGATTAGTTCCTACATGGATTGAGTTGAATCGAGGATGTCCTCCATAAATGGTTTCGAAGGGAGATTGTTGTGTCAAAGAATGAGTCGAGTTATTATAAGCAAATTCGGCCAACGGTAACCATGTGGTCCAATTGTCTTGTTGGTAACTGACATACATTTGAAGATATTGTTCAAGGATTTGGTTAACTCTTTCTGTTTGACCATTGGTTTCAGGGTGATAGGCCGTGGAGAGATTCCTCGTGATATTGAGTTGTCAACAAGTTGGGTCCAGAATGTGGATACAAACAATGAGCCTCTATCTGAAATAATATCATTTGGTAAGTCGTGTTTAGAAAATACATATTCTAGAAACAATTTTGACAAATCTTCTGCTGTAGCAGTAGTAGTGGTTTTAATGAAAATAGACATTTTTGAAAATCTATCTACTATTACTAATATAGAATCAAAATCATTAGACATAGGAAGTTGAGAAATGAAATCCATCAATAAAGATTCCCAAGGTTTAGAGGGAATAGGAAGTGGTTGAAGCAACCCATGCTTCCGGTGACGGGAGCCTTATTCCTATTTCATTCGTAACAAGCTTTTATATAGGCCTTGATTTCACTGGTCATACCTGGCCAGAAGAAATCCCTCGCTATTAACTGGTAGGTCTTATCAACCCCAAAATGACCAGCTAATGGAGAATCATGTCAACTGTTGAAAATCCATAATTTTATCTCATTGTTGTCGGGTATGACTACTCTACCTTCGAAGACTAATAGACCTGATTCAATACTAAATCTTTTGGCCCCTTGCTTCGAGAGTATTTTGTCTTTTAACCCTAAAAAATATTTGTCCTTCGACTGAGCTTCGAGGATGTTAGATAGTTGATTTCAAAAAGATTGAATTGTCATCGAATTAAGTTAATGAGTCGTTAACATTGATTCGTTGAAGATTGATTGCACATTTGCTGGGTTCTTGTCAGCAAATGCGTCCCCCCGCTGTGGGTAAACGTCGTCCCGACGTGACAAGATATCTGGGACAATGCAGTTTTTTCCTGGGCGATAGAAAAGAGAGAAAGAAAATTCAGACAAAAATTCAGCCCACCTGGCTTGACGCCTGGTTAACACTTTAGAAGACATGAAGTATTTTAAAGCATTATGATCTGTTAAGATTTGAAAAGGAATATCTAGGCTGAGAAGAAAAGAATGCCATTTTTTAAGACAATGGATAATAGCTAAAAGCTCTTTGTCATGAATTTCATAATTTAATTCTGCGGCTATGAGTTTGCGTGACTCAAAAGTAACAGGATGAAACAAATTTGTTTCAGGATTTAATTGGGAGATGACCCCTGCAATAGCATAATCGCTCGCATCTGTCTCAACTATTGTCGAGGCAGAAGGATTGAAATGTCGAAGAATTGTGGCTGTGGTGAACGCTGTTTTTAGTGCTTCGAATTCCTTTTGTGCTGTAGAAGTAAAAACAAAAGGGATGTCTTTTCTAAGAAGAGAAGTAAGATTGGAAATAGTTTTAGAGTAATCTTTAATAAATCTCCTATAGAAGTTTGCAAAACCCAAAAATCCTTGGAGCGATTTAATGTTTTTGGGCTCAGGCCATTCCAGGATTTTCTGGACTTTGCTGTTATCCATGACTAAACCATCAGTGGATAACGTAAAACCCAAAAAATCAATTGATTTGAGGTGGAATTCGCATTTATTATGCTTGGCGTAGAGACCATGATCTCGAAGACGATTTAGGACCTGTCGAACATGATGAATATGTTCATCTAGTGTTTTCGAGAATATTAAAATATCATCTAAATAGACGACTACAAATTGTTCAACAACATCTTGAAAGATATCATTAACAAAAGTTTGAAAAGTTGAAGGTGCGTTACATAATCCAAAAAGCATAACTAAATATTCAAAACTACCAAATATAGTGCGCATTGCAGTCAGTGGTTCATGACCTTCTGCAATGCGAATTAGATTTTAAGCACCTCTAAGATCAATTTTAGAAAAGAAATTAGCACCATTTAAAAGGGTAAGAAGTAATGACATAGGAGGAACAGGATATGCATTCTTCTTCGTGACTGTGTTGAGCTTTCTATAGTCAACACACAACCTAAGAGTACCGTCCTTCTTTTTTACAAAGAGGACAGGGGAGCCGGTTGGAGATTTACTGGCTCTGATGAAACCTTTGGCTACATTCTCTGCAATGTAGTGTTGAAGAACTTGAGATTTGTCCTTCGATAAAGAATAGACAGGACCTGCTGGAGGTACTGGGCCTATTAACTCTATTTGATGGTCATAGGGTTGATGAGGTGGTAACTTATAGGCCTTGCGGATTGAGAAAAAATCGAGGAAATCGTGGTAGATTTCCGGTAGAGTTGATATAATGGCTTCAACGTTGATTTGGTTGTCCTCTTCATCTTCGAGAGAATCTGTCGAGGGGATACCTGTATTGAGAGAGCAGAATTCAATTACTTCGAGGCAATTTAAATCCTCTTTGAGTGAAGTCATCGAGCTAGAAGGGTTAGCCAATTGCTCATTTAGAGAAGGATCAGATGCTTGCAAGTCATCTGGCAGAGACTTGTCCTCTAGCAGGACGTTGTCAGGCGGGTTGTTTAACTCCCTATTGACCTGCATTGAAGAATCAGAAATATACTTAGATCATGGGGTGATCAATCCCTTAGTCCAATAAATTTCGGGATTCCAATGCGTTAAAAAGTCATGGCCAAGAATGGTATTGTCCATCCTTGGGGGCTCCAAGACTGATAATTCCCACTCGAAGGGGGGAAAGTTCAGAAAGGTGAAAACCCATAAAACTTTCTTACTTACCCAATATTTGGGTTCCTCTGATTTGACCAAATAGATTGGAGTTCAATCGATATCTGTAAATGTTAGTTGAAGCTTCTCGGAAAAAGATAAACTAACAAAAGAAATTGAAGCTCCAGAGTCTATAAGACAACTGAAGGGGATATCCTCCTTAAAAAGAATGAATCTCAAGCAGTTTAAGGCAACTCCAGTCCTTAAGACATGGAGGTTCTGTGCACTGGGAGAGATAAGATAGTTTGCTTTGCACACAAGTAAACTATCTACTAGTTTTTTGACTTCAAACTAGTACCTTCTCTTTCCTTCAACTTTAAACAGTCTTCCAACTTGTGCTTACCCCCACAATACATACATAACCCATTATCTGCTCGTCTCTTCCTCTCAGCTTCTTTAAGTTCCCCTTTAGGATCCAGTACTTTGCTGATATCGCCTGGAGTCAAGCCTTTTGGTCCAGGTTTATCCTTTCCCTTATTGGGTTTGGATTGAGTCGAGGAGGATTAAATTTGGTCGTGGGTGTGAAGAAGGTCCCGATTTAAAATTTAGGCCTTGAGATTTGTTGGCATATCGGCGATGTTGAAGTCGTCCTTGATAAACGCCGTCAAGTTCGAGGGTTCGATCCATTAAATCCGTTAAAGTAGTCATCTTCTGACTGTGAAGATTTAATTGATCTAGAATCCTCAAAGGAAGTCCTTTCTTGAAATGATACTTAAGGGCAGCATCATTCCAACCTACTTGAGTTTGAAGTGCTCTGAAGTTTGAGATATATTCAGAGGCTTTACCATTATCACTCATGCGAAGAAAATCAAGTTCAATTTCCGCGTTGTCCGTTTCATTAGGGTCCCCAAACAACGTAAAAAGTTGGTCTTCAAATTTTTCCCAATTATTGATAAGTAAGTGGGTTTCTGTAGAAGAAAGCATGAGTAGATAAGGTTTGAACCATCTTGCTGCTTTCCCGGCTAGGAATGAAGAAGCGTAAACAACCTTTGATCAGTCGCTGTTAAATTTTCGAGGGTCATTATGGAACAGTAGCTTGCAGGTTTGCAAGAAGGGTCGCAATCTGTCGGGGTGATCTTCGTCGAATTTGTCAGGAGATTTCATAGAAGGAGTTTTGAACTTAGATCCCTCTGAAGACGTTGGATTTGAAAGCGTTTTCATAAAAAGTCTCATGAAATCTTCCAGAGAGTTAGATGGTCCAGGTTCTGAGGATTTGCCAGAAGGGTGATTGGCAGGGGCGGATGGTGCCTCTTGCATTGTATCCTCTCCTTCTTCTTCATCACTAGAATCCTCAAAATCTTGTGGGATGTCTTCTACAGATTGAACTCAATGTTGCCGTTCCCTAAGGTCGAGTGGTTCCAAAGAGTGAGTGCAGGAAACAGACCTTGTGGCTGTTGGCCTGCCTCTAGCACAAGCTCTAGTAGTAGCTCCCGTAGGAGGAATGCGTTGAACAGGTGCCATTTAAAATTTTAAAACACCTAAAAAGGACATAGTAGTGCAAAGAATGAGAACTACGGAGAATTAAATTATACTGTCACCGGACGACCTACACACAAGGTCGAGGATGTTCCTGAAAGTGAGATGAGGGATTTAAAACTTTCTTCAAAGCACAGAGGAATGATTCGAGGAAATGGTTCGAAGATCACTCAAAGTAAGAGCTACAGGTTCGAGGTTTGTTCTAGAAGAATTATAAACTAGTTTCAAAGGTAATAGGAATTCTTAAGATCTCACAAAGGGTTGGAAACTCAATAATCAAAGATTTAGGATTTAGAAATGAATATTGAGAAAGTAAAAGAAAGATACAATAACAATGATTTTAACTTTTAAAGGTTTGCCACTATTAATGTAAATACGATTTTATAATTTAATTCTAAGGAAATATTGAACCAAATACCCAACCCCTTTTATATCCTTTGTTCCTCCTCGCATTGACCTCCCTTCCATCGCACCATTCCCATTCCATTGACCATTACTAACATACACTTAGACCCTCTTTGCTAAATATCCGTCCATGCTCAATTTACCCCTTTTTATTTAATTAACAAAACTTTAATGAAAACTACTACTGTACTATTTTTTTGAACCTAGCGCTGTGCGTCTCTTATTGAAAAGGACTAAGGCACCCTATTGGGAGATTGACTAATTTAGATTTAGAGTTTAGGCTAGCGCAGTTAAATAGTAAGTACACAAAGGAGAATCGCAGTTGCTATGGAGAATTGCTTTCTGCGCTTCGAGTATAGATTTAGGAGTCGATATTATTGATTTAATGAGCTGCTTTTGCCTCGAGTGTCACATGGAGCGTGACACATCAGGGATGTCTCACTTGGTGCGTTGTGGTACGTGTCTCACATAAGCACATGAAAAACGGGTGAAGAGCAGTTATTGTTACAAAGGGGTTGTCATGTCATTAAGCAAAGTGCAGAGAAATATGGGTGTTGCACTTGCAGTATGGGTTTACATGTCAAGAAACAGCATACTATGGACATGGAGTTCATAGTATAACTATGTTTTTAGTGAAAGGCATGCAGCTGGTTATCACGTGGGGCCAGTAGCGCGGTATCAAGATAAGGAAGTATGTGTTTTATTAGGAAGAGTTAGCTAAGCATCAGCGCGAGCGCTAGTTAGGAAAGTCAACTAAAGAAATTGCAACAAGTCAGGGTGAAAGGAGTGCACATACGCATGAAGCAACTATTGCAGGATAGCCCAAGGATAATACTTACAAGTAATGCATGAGTAAGTGAGCTCTTTTACTATTAGCACATCATTAAGTGGGGGTGGTACAGGCTATAGTATACATAGTCTTCCTTAGAAAGCATAGGGTAGGTATAGCTGGAGCATAGTAGTAGCTACGAGTTTCTAAAGGGTGATAAAGTTGTACATACAGGCTACTAAAGAGAGGGGACTAGAACTTGAGCACTGAAACATGTAGGAGAAAGCTGATAAGGCAAAAACCTAGGGATAATATATAAGGGAAAGGATCTCTATGGAAAAAAAAGGGGAGATTGAGGAAGCTAGAAATATAAAAATATATATAAAAAAAAAGAGTAATAATAATTATATATAGAAATCAAGTCACAATACTTAGGATTTATAGGATTGTAGAGTAAGCAGAGATCTGAAAGGTTATTTTACTTCTGCAGTAAGGATAGTATTTGTGTATAGTGCCTCAAGAGGGAGTAGCTGAGAATATTAAGCGCTTGACTGAGAATAGATAGTAACTGGGCTGTTGCGCCACTCTTATCTCTACTTTTCTAATTTTTCTATATCATCACCTTACAGTTATCACTGTTTCTTTTCTTAGAGTAGCAGGCACTTCTTTTAATTAAGAAGAACCAACCCATCTCGCGCTGTGTTTATAGCTTGGTATTATAGAACTGTCTACACCAGCCAATTGATGAGCCTTTCCCCACCAATGCTTGCCCACATCCAGGTGACCCTGATGTGGTGACACCATATAGTATAATATTGTGATTCTTCCTTCTTTATATCCTAATAGCCCCCATAAAAAATTAAAAGAAAAAAAGAGAAAAAAGAAAATAATCTAAAACTTCAATCTAACACAACCATAGACACAAAAATCAAAGAAAGAAAAAGAAAAAGTCTGGTTCCATAAAAAGTCCAGTCCAAGGAAATGATAACTGGGTGGGCTCCCTCCAATAAGTAAAAATGAAGGGAGACCACCAGTAATCCACCACCTATCCAAATAGAAAAAAGATAAAGAAGCCAGTCCCAAGCTAGTTTAAAGTCATAGTGGACTTGAAGCCTGAATAACAAAAACCAAAGATAGGATTCAACTAGGACAAACAAAAGATTGAAAAAAATTATGGGGTAGCTGTTCTACAGAGCAGCCAGCTCATCATTTACCCCCACACTTGCCACAAGAAAATCTAGAAGCCCCCCTCAGTAACTTCTAACAAAAACACAACATCCAACACAATAAACCAAAACCAAAAGCGTGAAGAGTCCAGCATTTAAAGACCAAATGAATTTCCAGTTTAAAGTCTTAGAGGACTAAAGCCTGTAAAAAGAAACCAATACTAAGGTTCAAAAAAAATTAAGAGAAGGGTTTGGAAACAGACAATATGGGATAAATGTTGATAGAGCAGCCAGCCCATCAGTTACCCCCACAATTGTCAAGATCAAATCTAGAAGCCTGTCAGCTGAAGGGATAAAACAACTGACAAATAAGAAAGAAAGGGAAGAGGATGGGATACAAATAAACACACATCTGATAATAGAAGAGAAGATAAAGAGGATAAAGGGAGAAAGAATGATACAAACAAATACACAGCTTAGAATAGAATAGAGATAAGAAAGAACAAAGGGAAGAAATAAAGGGAATAGCTGTGTAGAAACAAACAGAAGAACAAACACAAACAGTAGGAATATGATATGGGACAAATAATAAGAAGAAAAAGGGATACTGAGTATAAACAGGGTTAAGGGCATAGAAAATATTATGAAACATAATAAAGAAAGGACAAAGGGAGAGAAAGATGTAAATAGAAGTAAATAAAACAAATGAAAGAGAATATAAAGAGGTGATTTCCCTTAGAAATCACCATCTATTTTACACCAATTTATATAAATCCTAGTTTGAGCTGCTACTATTGTAGACTTATAACAAGACAAGCATCCAATAATTATTATAGTTTCCCTGCTATATTGAGTGAGACACTGCATAGCAAATACTGTTTAATTATTATTCCCCTTATCAGTTAATATTAAAGATTATATTACTTGGTATTGTATCTTAAATTGGTGAGCTCCGTTACTTTTATAATATATTTTATATTCCTTATTCCTGATACTTACTGAAGAGTAGCTTGAGTGAGTACTGCAGAAGCATAAGATAAATATAAGTGTTATATAATTGACAACTTACTGGTCCTGGTAACATACTTAAAATATATTAATAATTGGTACCAGGTCTATATCTTATATAGACACTGTGGGAATTATTATTTGATATTTATTTATTGTTACAACATTTAATTGATTGAGTTATAGTACTATATAAACAGTACCTGATTTATAGCATATAATCAAAGCTATAGATAAGTGCGATTTATTAATATTTTACTATATTCCTTTCTCACTTAAATCTAAATCAGACCTCAGTGCTGCTGATAAGACGCGCTTATCTCTCTTACAGTGACTCAGGCCTGATATTTGGGGGTCTTTCTTTAAGTATCCTAGTACCTTGCTCATATTAAAATCATACAACTTACGGTAAAGAAATTTATATATATAAAGTATATATATTAGATACTGAACAAATAAAAAAAAAGATTAGAAAAAAGAAATAAATATCAAATAAAATAAGTAGTTACAAACTAGAAAAGAAAAACACAAACAAGAAAAAGAAGAAAAAGATGCACAAGCACAAGTAATTATATATAAAAAATAAGTGCGCAGAAGATAAAAGAAGAATCTAAAAACGTAAAACAATACAAACATTAAAATAAAAGGAAGTCAATATGGAGAAAGAACAAAGAAAATCTCGTAGAATAAGACACTTACCACCCGATAACCACGATCCATATACGTCCACGTCCAGATACCAACCGACAAAAGATGGAGAATCAAGACCTACTACTAATGACAACCAATCCTCAAAACAATCTAGTGAGTTCCTCGACAATGCTAATAAAACAATAGAAGTTTACCTTAACAAAAATAAAGGGAAATCAACAAAGCCTAGCAAAAATAATCAGTCGAATTTGCCAAAGCATGAGAACATTGATACAAAGAGAAACTCACGAGATAATAAACCAGAGAATGAGAACGGAGATTCAACCGATGAGGGAGACAATCGAATATATGGAGGACAATATCGAAGAAGTCGAAATAAACTATTATTGCCTAGATATGAAAGTCGACTATATGGAGGATCAAGTAATTATGATGAAAGGATCAATAAAACTGCTAAAAAAACTACTTCAACAATACAAAACAGATATATGGAAACTGCAAGAGGAGAACGAAATAAAAACGAAAGAAATAGAGAGACTTACGAAAGGAGAGGAATCGTGGATAATGAACATCCTAAAATGGTCAGAGAAGAGAATCCAGTAAGTAATAATCCCTGGAAAGAAGAAAATGAAAGAGAAAACTTACCTAATATAAAAACAGAACCAGCCTGGACAACGACGAGGGAACCAGTGGAGACAGAAGAAGAAACGGAGATGAAAGACTGGATTAATAGATTATATGATAATGTAGAAAGACTATTTACAAGATATATAACAATAGTTACTGATACAATACAAGAAAATACTGAGACAATTGCTAACATTATGAGAGACGTATAAGTTCCAATAAATGATACATGTAATGATATTAAAAATATAAGTGAACAAAATAAAAAAGTAAATGAGAGTAATAATAAAGAAAGAGAAAATAATACGCTACTATTATTTGATAAAACAACAGAGTTATTAGATGAATTAATGATAGGTAACGAAGACACTCTTAACTCAATAAAAATATAAAAAAAGATGAAAAGGTAGAAATAGTTAAAGATATTAAACATGAAATAGAAGAATGGTACGAAAATAAAATAAAACCTGAATTAGTAAAGATAGAAAAAAGAACACAAGATATATATAATAGATTAGAAAATATAGAAAAAATGATATTAAAAAAAGTATACAAAATAGATAAAGAACAAATAATACAACAAAATGAAGAAGAAAATAAAAAGGATTTCAAGAAAGAAGACAATAAAGAACAGGACTTAAGTGAGACAGAAAGAATAAATTCTAAATATTATCCAAAGATAGAAAATTTTCCAGTATTCTATGGAGAAGGTATTTATAATCATATGGATTTTATAAAAAATATTGATGTATTAAAAAAGGATTTTAATATGCCAGATATATATATAACATCAAAATTAGGGGCAATATTAAAAGGAGAAGCAGGAGACTGGTATTTGAAGACAAGATTAACATCTAATGCTAAATCATGGGAAGATTGGAAAGAAAAATTAATTGAAAAATTCTCAACAAGAACATGGATAGTTAAAATGAGAAATCATATAAATAACAATAAACTTAATGTAGAAAAAGCCAAGAATCCAGGAAGATGGTTTATGAATCTAGCATATAAATTGAAGGCTATAGAAACTATATGGGATGAAGATGATATTATAGAATATTTGACATTAAAATTACCTGGAAAAATACAAAATGATATGCAAGCTAGATGGAGAAGAGGACAATCATTAGACACATTTTGTCACCAACTAGATGAACTTTTCCAAAATGACAAATTATATAAATCACACCTTTTCTATGAACCACTGTACAGAAATATTATTCAAAAAGAAGAAGACAAGAAGAATGAAATCAGGAAACAACAAATTAATAATAATAATATTAAATGTTACATATGTAATAAGAAAGGACACTATAGTAATTTATGTCCTAAAAAGAAAATTCAAAACATACAAGTAGAAGACAATGAACAAAGTGAAGAATCAGAAACAAAGAGCAATAGTGAAAAGGAGGAAGAATCAGAAGATGACAAGGAAGAATACACATTAGATAAAGTGAATGAAGAATTAGAAATTAACACAATAGAAAACATAGAAGAAGAAATAAATATAGAATTATCAAAACATAATATAATAGCAAAAACATTGAATGAAAATGAAAATTATCAAAATAGTATACCAGCAATAACATTTGGATATATAAATGAATACCTAGTGAAAATATGCATTGACTCTGGAGCAGCATGCTCTATTCTAAGCAAAAAACTTTTTGAAAAAGTAAAACTTGAAGACAATAAAATAGAAGAAATGAAAAACAATTTTACATTAATGGGACTAGGAGGAAAATTAAGGACATCAGGAATAGGCAATACAGAGATAATATTTCCTCACAAAAAAAGTAACACTATAATAAAAGTAAAAATAATAATAGTGGAAGAAATGAGGAGTGAAAACACAATAATACTTGGCAGTGAAAATCTATATAAATATGGATTCAATATTAACTATATAGACAAGGAATTCACAATTGGAAAAGATATGAATAAAAAATTTAATCTAATAAAAGAAAAACCAAGTTTAAGAGTATATAACAATGAAACAGAAGAGAATGAATTTGAAAAAGAATTAGTGAATATGAAAATAAATGAAGAACTGACAGAGAAAGAAAGAGAGGAAATAATAAAAACAATCAAAAAGAATAAAGAAGCTTTTTCATATGGGAAGAAAAAAATAGGACAAATTAAAGGACATGAACTAAAAATAAAATTAACATGTGAAGAACCATACACAGCAGCATTACACAGAAAACCATACAATACAAGTCCAAGGAATAAAGAAGAAATAGAGAAACATATTAAAGAGTTAAAAGAATTAGAAGTTATCAGAGAAGTGACACAAGTGGGAAGAAAATGTATTACAGCACCAGTAATAATTACATATCATAATGAAAAATCAAGAATGTGTGGAGACTTCAGAGCACTAATTACATATACAATATCAGACTCATATCCTTTGCCAAGAATAGACCAAACAATTGCAACAATAAAAGGAGCTAAATATATTACCACAATGGATATTTTCAAGGGATATCATCAAGTAATAGTAGAAGAAGAAACAAGGGAATTATTTAGAATTGTCTGCCATATAGGAATATATGAATATTTACTAATGCCATTTGGAATTAAAAATAGACCAGCAGTATTTCAAAGAATAATGGATCAAACTTATTATAAAGAAGTAAGAGAAGGATGGTTGAAAATATATATTGATGATCTAATAATACTATCAAAAACTATTGAAGAACACATAAAACATCTATATATTATATTAGGTAAAAGTATAGAACTAGGAATTAGAATAAGCATACAAAAATGCAACTTTGGATATAAAGAATTAACTGCTCTAGGTCACAAAATTTCAGGAATTTATATATCAGCAGAAGAAGCAAAAGTAGCACCAATAATACATAAAGAATTACCCCAACAGTCAAACAACTACAAAGCTTTTTAGGATTTTTCAGTTATTATAGACAATATATTAAGAATTTTTCACAAATAAGCAGACCTTTATATAAACTATTAGAGAAAAATATAAAATTTGAAATTACTGAAGAAAGAATACAAGCATTTGAAGAATTAAAGAAGAAACTAACATCAACACAAGTATTAATATTACCAGACTGGAATGAACCTTTCATAGTATATGTGGATGCAAGTTTCACAGGGTTAGGAGCAGCATTACATCAAAAAAAATAATAGAAGATGAACCAAAAGAATTACCAGTATTTTTTATATCAAGACAATTAAGAAATGGAGAGTTAAATATGGAGCAACACAACTAGAATGCCTATGTGTAGTATGGGCATTAGAAAAACTATACTATTACCTAGATGGATCAAAATTTGAAATAATCACAGACTGCAGTGCAATGAAAAGTCTATTAAACATGCAAAAACCTAATAGACATATGTTAAGATGGCAATTAGAAATTCAAGAATTTTGAGGAAATATGACAATAAGTCATAGAGAAGGTAAAAAACATCAGAATGCAGATGCACTGAGCAGGGATGCATTACCAAACAACAATACTAACCCAGCAGCTCAAGAAGAAGAAATAGATATAATGGGAATTACAACAATAGAATTAAGTGATGAATTTTGGGAAAGAATCAAAGACAACTATAAAAAGGATAAAAACTTAAACATCATTCAAATCATTTTACAAAATCCAGAGAAAATTGAAATGAAAGAGAAACTGGACAAAGAATATAAAGAACTACTTCAAGAGAACAAATTTATAATAATAGATAAGCTAATATATTACAGAGAGAATTATCAAAAAAGAATAGTAATAACAGATAAAGATATTATACATGAGGTACTGAAAATGTGTCATGATGAAATACTAGCAGGACATTTTTCAATAGAAGAAACTACAAGAAGAATAGAACAAACAGCATGGTGAATGAATTATATGAAAGATGAAAAAGAATGTGTGAAAACATGTGAAATATGTCAGAAAGCTAATAAATATACAGGAAAAAAATATGGACTACTACAAGAGATTGAAACACCAACAAAGCCATGGGAAATCATTAATATGAATTTTGTAACAGCATTACCACCAGCAGGACCAATGGATTACAATTCAATACTTGTAGTAGTAGACAGATTAATTAAAAGAGCCAAATTTATACCAACACATAAAGAAATAGACACACAACAACTAGCAATATCATTTTGAATGAAAATAATAGCAGATGTAGGATTACCAAGGATTATAATTAGTGATAGAGATCCAAAATTTACATCTGAGTTATGGAGAAGTTTAATGACACTTATAGGATGCTCCTTATCATTTTCAACAGCATATCATCCACAAAAAGAAGGATTAGCAGAAAGAATGATACAAACATTGCAAGATATGTTAAGAAGATATATTGCTTTTGGAATGAAATATAAAGACAAAGAAGGGTTTGTGCATGACTGTTATACACTTCTCCCAGCATTAGAATATGCATACAACTCAAGAAAACACAGCAGCACAGGGAAAACTCCATTTTAATTAGAAAGAGGATATATTCCAAGGAATCCACTATTTTATTTGAAAGATAAAATAATAAATATGAAAATACATCCAAATTCAGCAATATTATCTGACATGCTAGAAAAAGCAAGAATACATGCACAACAAGCTGTAACAAAAGCACATGAATATTCAAAACAAAGATGGGATCAACATCACCAAGAAGCAGATATTGAAATAGGAGATTTGGTATTAATATCAACTAAAAACTTTTTCAATATGCCAGGACCAAGAAAATTACAAGATAATTAAATTGGACCTTTTCTAGTAATAGAAAAACATAGGGCAAATGCAGTAGAAGTACAATTACCTACAGAATATCAAAATAAGCATCCAACATTACCAGTATCACTACTAAAAAAATACTACAAGAATAATGAAGAAAAATTTAAAAATAGAACTAAAAGAGAATCACCAAAAGAAATTAAAGAGAAAGATCAAATAATTGAAAAAATAATAGATGAAAAAATAATAAAGAAGGGAAACAAAGAACAGAGATTATATTTAGTAAGATACAAGAAGCAATCATCAGAAAAAGATAAATGGATTGATATAGAAGGAATAGAAAACAGAGATAAATTATTGAGAGACTATAGATATAAGAAATAAACATACAAGAATTAGAATTTTTTTTTTCATTTTTTTAAGTCATAGGAAGTGTCAGCTGAAGGGATAAAACAACTGACAAATAAGAAAGAAAGGGAAGAGGATGGGATACAAATAAACACACATCTGATAATAGAAGAGAAGATAAAGAGGATAAAGGGAGAAAGAATGATACAAACAAATACACAGCTTAGAATAGAATAGAGATAAGAAAGAACAAAGGGAAGAAATAAAGGGAATAGCTGTGTAGAAACAAACAGAAGAACAAACACAAAAAGTAGGAATATGATATGGGACAAATAATAAGAAGACAAAGGGATACTGAGTATAAACAGGGTTAAGGGCATAGAAAATATTATGAAACATAATAAAGAAAGGACAAAGGGAGAGAAAGATGTAAATAGAAGTAAATAAAACAAATGAAAGAGAATATAAAAAGGTGATTTCCCTTAGAAATCACCATCTATTTTACACCAATTTATATAAATCTAGTTTGAGCTTCTACTATTGTAGCCTTATAACAAGACAAGCATCCAATAATTATTATAGTTTTCCTGCTATATTGAGTGAGACACTGCATAGCAAATACTGTTTAATTATTATTCCCCTTATCAGTTAATATTAAAGATTATATTACTTGGTATTGTATCTTAAATTGGTGAGCTCCGTTACTTTTATAATATATTTTATATTCCTTATTCCTGGTACTTACTGAAGAGTAGCTTGAGTGAGTACTTCAGAAGCATAAGATAAATATAAGTGTTATATAATTGACAACTTACTGGTCCTGGTAACATACTTAAAATATATTAATAATTGGTACCTGGTCTATATCTTATATAGACACTGTGGGAATTATTATTTGATATTTATTTATTGTTACAACATTTAATTGATTGAGTTATAGTACTATATAAACAGTACCTGATTTATAGCATATAATCAAAGCTATAGATAAGTGCGATTTATTAATATTTTACTATATTCCTTTCTCACTTAAATCTAAATCAGACCTCAGTGCTGCTGATAAGACGCGCTTATCTCTCTTACAGTGACTCAGGCCTGACAAAGCCTCTCCCATGGGTTCCTTTTAACAAATAGGTTTCCAACAAAATTGATGCACAGCATCACCAAAATCCAATATTAAAGAATGGTCCATAGTTTATCCTCATTGTGGAGTCAATCTTCTTCACTTCTAGTGCCTCTTAAGCAAAATCTCTTCACCTGATCAGCAGCCACTCTCTTCTTTAAGACTAAACCATCCAACTCCTCACAAACATAAGAGCCTCCAGACACATGAGATCTGACTTTGTAAGGCCTATTCCATCTGTCAGAAAACATTATCCCCACTGACTCTCCAAACTTCTATTATACACAAAAACTAAACAACCAGGATTCAAGGGATTTCTGAGTCTATGAGCCAACTTCTTGTCCCAGTATCTGACTGATTGATTTCTTATCTTCATCACTCTAGAGTATGTCTTCTCTTGACATTCCTCTCTACATTCCAACTGTTGCATCCTGGAACAGAGCAAATCTTCTGTTGATCACACATCATCCCAATCACTTCCAAGATATGAGATGGCTTCCAAACGCATTGGTAGAACAGCTTAAGGGGAATAGCCAGTTGTCCTTTTCACAGTGACCCTATCAGCAAATAACACCAAGGGTAAATAATGTCTCCATTTATCAGTAATATCTCCACACATCTTCATCAAAGAATTCTTGATAACAGAATGTCTCCTTTCAACCATGCCTTCAGCTTCAGAATAATAAGGTGTAGCCACTCTAGCTTTAGAACCATTTCTCGCCACAGCTTCTTTGAATGCAGCTCCAAATCTGGCCCACCATCAACATTCACGAACTTCATCAACCCATATCTAAAAACCAATTCCTTCTTCAAAAATTCTGCCACATTTTTGGAAGTCAAATTAACCAGAGGCACTGCCTCAACCTAGCTAGATAAATCATCCCTGGAAACAATATAGTACTTATACCTGCCCTCTTTGATATTAAAAGCATCCAGAATGACTATTCCAAACACAATTGACTCACCAGTAGCACGGCCAACCTCTTTAGGTTTCAAGTGACTTCTTCTTTGACATTCTTCACAAGATTGAACCCAACTCTGTAAAGCCAAATTCATACCTGGCCACCAAAATCTGTCTGCTACTCTTCTATAAGTCGCCCCAAAGCCTCTATGACCAAGGTTTTCATGCAAAGACTTCAACACCAACTCTTAACCCTTCTTCTGAGTCACCTTTACTTGAGGACTTGGATGTCTCCTCCTCATAAACCTCCTTCCTGACACATAGAAAACAGGACTTCTCTTCTTGATTTACACCCAAGTTTCATCATCACAACTATCTGGCTTCTCCAAAGTTAACAGATATTCAACCATAATAAAATTAAACCAAATCTAGCCCCAGGTCTCATCTTCAATATCTAACAACACAACATCCAAGGGTACAACCCTATCATCAAAATCACCAGTATCAACATGAGCTACTTGCTTGGCCCAACCAGGACAACAATCCCTAAACTTTGGTAAATCCTTTTCCGTCGACTAAATTATAAGAGAATCTAGTTCACTAACAAAAACACCATTTTCTAAATTTGAGCCATTCCAAACAACAGCCCCATCTTCATCCACAAAAACATCCTGATCACTAGAATATAGATCAGAACCAGCCAGTTTAACCTCTTGGGGGAGGAGAAAACAATCTTACAGTTTAACCTCATGGGTAAGGTGAGAAACATATTCAGAACCCTTTGTTCTTGCCCTAACCACTGGGACATCTTCATCAAATTCTTCAGAGTCTGAATCTTCATCTGTGGGTGGTCTCCTTGATAATCCATCTGGAATTGAAAACTTTTTCCAGGTTTGTGTACCAGGTCAAAAGAAAAATGCTGAATAAATGCCACTCACCTAGTCATTTAAGCATTTGGAAGACTAGGGGTGTAGATCATTTGAACCAGAGATTTAACATCCCCCTGCAGCTCAAAATGCTGCCCCCACAAAACAGTTTTCAGCTTCTTCAAAATTTTCGCTACCCCACACAATTCCAACTTGGGTTGAGAATATCTAGATTCAACCTCATTAAATACCACTGAGTCATACCTTACTGGCCTGAATCTCCCAGTTTTTTCTTCCTGAGGCAAAAAAGAACCAGCAGCAATATAACTTGGGTCAACAGCCAAATAAATTTTTCCAGCTCCCATGCCATAATCCAACTTGTGAAAAAAATATCTTCACCTGCCACCTAATTTAACTTCTAAAATACCTCTTCACACTCTCCAGACCCTTCCCACTCTGCATCTTTCCTGGCCAATCTCCTTAAAGTTGAAGCCAACAAATAAAATTCTTAAATAAAAATTCTGAAATACACACAAAACCCCAAATATTTTCTGAATTCAGTAGTATTTTTAGACCTTTGCCATGACTGAATTTTATTAACTTTTTTCTTGGCCATAGTCCTTCCCACTTTACATAGCACATGACTCAGAATTTCCAGAGCTAGAACAAAGCAACAAAACTTTGACCCAGAAATGGTCAAACCAGCCTCTTCAATCCTAAACAATACTCTCTCTAGAGTAATTGCATATTCCAAAACAGATCTCCTTATACCTGGGATCTCCTTCAGCACCTCATTTCTATAATCAGTGGAGAGTCCTTTATTCCACCTTCATCAATAAAAATACTAGCATGAGTAGGAACCTCATCCTGTAAAATTGAAGACATGTTTGCTTGATATACTGCTACTGAATTAGTTGCTCCTTGAGGTAACCTAGTGAGCTGAAATTTTCTGAGAGGAGTCTCAAATGTTGTAAGTGGGCATGAATCTGTGTGAAGCTCCCTTTCATCATAACCAACCATAATATCACCCAAACCATAACACAAACTTCCAGAAAAAGCTTCCACAAAGTCCTTTGAACTTGGAGGAATCCTTGCATCTTTGATAGTAACTCTATTCAAGGCTCTAAGATCATGCACCACCCTCAGCTTTCTGTTTTGCATCTTTACACAGAAAAACCGACTTGAGTAACTAGATGTTGATTGTGTGTATATCCCAGTCCTGAATCTTTCCCTAACAATCTCTCCATCATCATCTCTGATAGCAGCTGGAATTGGAATAGTTTTGATTTTCCCAGGGTCATGACAAACCACTGGAATCAAGTAAGGTTCCCACACCACACAATATTTGGGGGGGACTTGCTAGCAAGTCTTCAACTTGAAGTCAGATGGAACTCAGATGAAAAGCAGATGGAACTCATGCTGAGCTCTTCTTTAACAACTGATTGAACTCTTGATTACTGATAAATGAATCTTTACTGAAATAATTGTGAAACTTCAATGAACTCTGATTAGAGATTACAGTTAGGAAAGTTTAAGAATCTTCTCTACAAAAATTTCTTTTTCAATAAATATATTTTTATCTTATTTTTCAATTTTATTTTATCAATAAAATTACAGAAAAATAGATTATTAACTCTAAATTTATGATTTTTAAATTGATTTAGTATTTTAAGAAAATCTTTTTCAAAACATATGAAAGCTAATATGTACCTTTTAAAGGTCAAAATATTTTTCATTGAGAATTAAAAATAGTAATATTTTAATAGAATCCATATAAACTGAAGTTGTATTGTATTTCAAGTAAGAATTTTTAGATTGAAAAATATTATTTGTTGAACTTAAATGAATTATATCAGAAGCACATTGAACCATCAGCATTTTTAAAATTTGTAGGTCTAGCACTAAGTAAAAAACACACAAAACCAAAAAAAAAGGAAAAGAAAAACGTGAGTCATGTTTTATTGGTTAATTTTTAACTCAATAAAGCACTTTCATACTTTATTTGTACTAATCAATAATCACTAATAAATAATTAGTTTTGTATCTTCAAATAACTTTAATTCTTCATGTGGTGTACTTGAATCATGTTTTTGTAACTTTTTTATGTAGCAAAATTATTGAAATTCAAAGGAAAATAATTTCTACCTTATGGCTATAGTGATTCCAAAAATACTTAATAAATATATAATATATCTCAACTAAATACATTGAATGTCTGAAATTCTGAATCTTGTTTTTATTTTTTTCCATTTATTTTTTGTAAGATTAATTTGGGTCATAAATTAATCTTTTTTTTAAAAAATAAATAAATCAATAGTCAGTTAATTTTGATTTTGAAAAAAAATTATACATATAAATAATCTCAAATTTTCAAATGGAAATTATAATAAACCAATAACTATTTATTAAAATTCAATTTGAAATTGGATTTTTGCGGGAATACTATAGCTCAATAACATTTTTCTTCTGTAGCTCATACAAAAAATTGTACATTTTAATTTTATGTGAATATATGGAATTAAAGTTGTAATTTTATGCCATATTATTGTTCAGTGACTAATTTAAATATTGAGTAGAAGATTTTTTTAATAATTATACCAGTTTTTCTATAGAAAAATTTAATTTAAAACTTTGTTTAAAATACAAATGATTAATATTTTTAGCTCTTCCCTTAGAAAATATATATATTAGAAAAATTATATTGTAATTAATATTAATTCAAGAAAATATTTTAAATTTTTATTTTTCTTATTTTAATATGTTTCTTTTGAAGTTTAAATAGAGTACAAAGTTGAAAGTGCACACACTTTCTTTCAGGGACAAAATATTTCACAATGGTAAATCACATCTTAAAATTTACACATCATTTTCAGGTAAAACAATACAGTTTAAAGATTTTTTAATGCTTAATATTAATAAAATACTAAATTTATTAAGTAAAAAAGTAAATTTTTATATTTACAACAAGCAAATCTAAACAATACACTATGTTTGATATTCTTTTGACCAAAAAAAACTACATATATACTCTTAGTTAATTACTTTATCAAATAGAAATACTTGAGAAAATATATTTATAATAAAATTAAGTTCAGCAAGAAGAATTTCAACTATTTAGAAGGAAAAATTGTCTTTGAGAGATTTTTTGTAATAAAATTTCAATTCATAAAGAAAATGTTTCATTTTGCAAGTTAAACCAGTAAATGCCTTAATTTTTGGTATAAACTAAGACATATCCATCTAAAAAAAAATTTAATACTCAGAAGGAGCTGTATGGTTTTTATTTAAAACAAGAATTATTTTCTATCAGATTGGTTTAAATATAAACCAAAAATGGGACGTATTTTATTACATAAGATAGATCTATAAGACTAAGTTTTGAGGTGTTCCTTCACTATCATATGAAAGGAAATCATATTATACTGTGTGAAAATAAACATGCTCATTTGTTGAATTTAAAAAATTTCTAAAGTTATCTATAGTTTTACTTATTTGCAGAATTTTATGTATTATTTAATAGAAATATTGTTGATAAAGAAATATACATTTATATACATTAAAAAATAAAACATCAAATTTGAAAAAAAATAAAAGAAAATATCACAGTTTAACTTATCTTCAACAATAGTCAGAACCAGGATGGCATTGGTAGTTCAATCTCAGTTCCATAAAAACTTAGACATATATTTTTTTAAAAGTAGATATATTTATTTTTATCAAGCTTATTTAGTAATGAAGGTAACTCAAAGAGTTTTTCCTGTTAATGAATTAAAAATAATTTGTATTTTAAGACATATTATAATTTTTTTTCTTGAATTTTTAATAATTACATCTATTAATTCATGTATTTATGAAAATTTACAAATAAATAAAAAAATCAAGCTAAAAGGTGAGATATATCCAAAGATTTTATGTTATTTTGTTTTTTTTAATTATATAATTCATGTAAAATATGTTCTGTGCCGCAGCAACAGAGCTTGCAGTCAAATTAAAAGGAAAGTGAGCTACACTCATCATTCCCATATTAATGGTTTTTTTGTTGAAAATTATTTCTAGAAATTACCAATATTACTTATTTTATCATCATAGGCATAATGTATAACCGAATTCCATGAAATATTTTTTTTAGAAATTTTTAGTATTTTTTCACTTCTAATTTTTATATTTCAATGATTATACTTAAAAATCTAGTATTTATAAAAATTAGACATTACAGATGTACTATAAATGAAAAAAAGGTGTAAACAAGACCATACACCAGAATATACCATCATTGTATGTTTAAAAATTGATACATATTTCTATTCACACAAGGTGAGCAATGTATAGCCATAAAACAGTCCTGACACTCTTTAACTACAGCTGTGTCTGTAATTGATAACTTAATTTATAGGTGTACCCTGAAGTTCGGCCGAAGGTCAAAGGACAACATCAGTTTTTGGCCACCTTTTTTGCTTCCCTCACCACCCCTGCCTACAATTATTTCTTCCCTGCACTCACCACATATTTTCATCCCTATATATCACTTCTCTAGCCTTCTTTACTCCCCATCCATCTCACACCACCCCTTACCACCCCTTTAAAAACCTTTTTCTACCCTCCTTACCCCTCAATACTCATTTGGCTACCCCCCAAACCCTCAATTCCCCTTTCGCTACACTCCCCACCCCTGCTACCCCTTTAGCTACCCTCACTTCACCTCCTACACCTTTTGCTTCACTCCCCAGCCCACCTGAGCCCATCCCACTCATCTCCCTTAGATTCCCACTCTATCCTCTTTCTCTGCACTCCCCACCATTTTTGCTTTCTATGGAGTAAAAGGGGTAGAGAGTAGTGGGGAAGTGAGGAAAAGAGATGTAGAGGGGTTAAGAGAGATGAAGAATGGTATGGAGGGGAAATTAAATGAAAGGGATGGGAGAGGAAAGTGAAGTTAAAAAGGGAGGGTAATCTGAGAGGGGATGAGTTTTTGATTCATAAGAGGGGAGAGGGTAGGAGCAGAAAGAGAAGGATTGTTCTTCAAAAAAGTGATATGATAGAAAAAGAGAATAATTAAGTTCAAGGGAATGGAAAGACTGATGACCTGAAATTTTTTTAAAAAAAATATTAGACTTCTAGTGAATAATTAACTTTTAATGTGCTTCAATATTTAGAAAACTTCCCTCCTTCATAGTTAAATATACTGAAGATGGAGGAAAGTTGTTTTTAAAGAATATTAGTACCTGTGCATTGATTGTACTTACTGGTAAAAAAAACTATATATACTTTATTTATAAATTATTTGTTTAAATATATTATTCTTTTATTCATTTTGAAGATTTTTTTCGAGCTCTACAGATCATTTGAAGGTTCATGAGATTTTCTGCTATGTAATCATACAAAAAGATAAAATATCATATTTTTTTAAATTTTCACTTAAAATAATGTGATGATTTATATCACTACACTATATAGTATTTCTTAAATAATTTCTAAATATACTTAATATTTTAAATATGTAATTGGGCTAAAATATCTGAATGCTTATGTAAAATGAAGTTTCGTTGTGGTAGCCTAAAGTTTAGTATGGCACCTAAGTACGTAAATGGAGTTATTACGGCGTGCAAGATTGGCGTTATTATTTTTTATAAAAGGGTTTTATTTAATTTATTTGAGTTTTAAATATGAAGAAATTGGTCAAGAGCAAATGCCTATGCGAAAACAATTTATTTTACGGAGAAAACTTATTTTTACGGTCTGAAGAGTTTATAAGTATCAAGTCGAGTCACTCAAGAACCTTGGGAAATTTTCCCAGAATTTTTACTATTTTTATTATATTTTTAAATGAATTTTAAAGTTTTATAGAAATATTTACGTTTTTAGAAATTACTTAACTTTGATGAATTTTCACGGGGCGATTAGAGCTGCGCAGACTACGAAAATTAGTTTGGAATGTAAAGGGGAAGTGGCTCTATCATGTGTGAATTTTCTAGATTTTTATTATAGTTTTAAAGGTTCTAATTGAGTCCGCTTGGACTCCGTTTGGACTCCGTTTTGACTCCATACGGACTCCGTACGGGCTCCGGATTGACTCTGGGAGAGCTCTGGAGGGGAAAACTTAGGCACATGACTAGGAATACTTAAGCGCCTCTCAAACTCAAAATTGAGAGAGGGGGACACATCATACAGCTTAATCTTTAACCACCATGGTCTCATTTTTTATTACTCAACAAATTAAATAAATTTGTAATACCCTTATAACTTTATATTTTATATATAACATTTTAGAAATACTACTCAACAATTAAAATAACACTTCATACAGGGTATCTTTAGAAAGGTCTTCATCACTGGGACTTGATTATTGCTGTCTCATAAAAATTCAAATTATTATAAAAACATAAAAGTCAATCTTTTCAGATCTTTCACTGGTACACCTTAATTGTTGTTATCAGTATTTCTTTCTCAACAGCCACTTTTATTTAAATCTCAATAAGCGTTAATTATTTTAGAGTTTCATTAATTTTATCAATCAGATCCAAGTAGATTGGTTAGCTTAGTGATTTAGAATTCCCATTTTGTTATTTTATTGGAAGGACGGGGTTTTCAGCTAAATCCACATATCTCCTCCGGATTCTGCTTACAGCAAGGGGACTGTAAGAGTTTACCTTACCATAGTTGGCGCCCAACATGGGGTACGATTTCTCTAGCTTTCTTTAAAGACTTACTTGGATCAAGAACGTTCTTAGCCTGCAAGAGGCTTATTTTCTGGAACTCTAATTGGATTTTTGTTATTGGCCTGCAAGAGGCTTGTTATTTTATCGATTGTTAACTCTTTTCATTACTTATTGGGATGTCTTCTTCTGCTGTTGCTTCTGGATCTTCTAACCCTCTTACTCCCTCAGTTAGAATTGTTTCTTGGGATGGCCCAAAGTTTGATGGGGAGGAGGTTAAATGGTTCATTAGCAGGTATGAAGCTGCTGCTGCTGTTGATGGTGCTTCTCATGTGGATATGGTGAAGCAAGTTAGGTTTTTTATTGCTGATAGGGAGGTGGAAAAAGAGGTTATTGCTATGCAGGCATTTAAGGACAAGGATTGGGTTAAGCTTTCTAAAGCTATGGTTGATAGATGGGGTGTTAGGTTTACTATGATGGACCTCAATAAAATTGTTGGAGACTGGCAAGCAAAAGGTGGTGTTTCTTCTATGGCAGACTTCAAAAAGCTGTGTGTTCAGTTTGATGAAGTAGTTGAATATCTTATTCTGGTGGACGAGTTAGTGCATGAGAACCAAGCAAAAGATTTGTTTTGGACAGCATGCAGCAGGGATATTTGTATGGACGTCTTGAAGGATCTTTCAAGAAAATATTTGATGAAGGAACTGCCTAATGGTGAGCAGAAACTGCCGGCTCTGGAGGTTATCAAAGAGAACATTCAAGCCCATCTAAAGTTATTGGCGTTGGACAAATATCAAGAGTCCTGCACTCAATATGTTAGCAAGGTTAGCGAAGTTTTGGCCGAAAACAACGATATTATGGTCAAATCCCAGGAGGCCAAGAACGCAAAAATGGGATTACCTGCTGCTAAAGTGGAGGGCAATGTAGATAATAAGATGGTCAATCACCTGGCCGATTTAACTAAACAATTAAAAATATTTGTTCAAGAAACCCAGAAGGCCAATAAGGCCCCAATCGCTTCTTCGTCGACGTCGACTTCTTATCAGTCTAGAGGTTATGAACGTCGAAATTATAATGGCAATAATAATGGTAACCGCTTCCCAGGCAATGGGAGAAATGGTGGGAATGGTGGTAATGGATATAGAGGTGGCTACAATAAGCCGAAGGTGTGCTCCTATTGTAATAGGAGGGGGCACAGAGCAACAGTTTGTTTTTCTCTTGATAAGGATATGGATGCTGGGCGAGTTTTATTTGATGGTAAAGTTGATAACTTTCCTGATGGTTCGTTCATCAAGCCCAGTGATAGACAGTCTCCTTCTGATTTGGTCAGAAGAAGTTTAACGGCTGAAAGGAGAGCCAGATTTGAAGAGGTGACGGATGAAGATGTTAATGCCAAGGGTGGCAAAAATGGTAATGGTAATGGTGGTAAAGCTGACAAGGGCAAGGAGAAAGAGGTCAGTAAAGCCACATTTTCTACTTCTTTTGGAGGTTTAGAGCTGGCGACAGTTGCCCAGGTGGAGGGTAGCTGTATGGCTGGTGAATACGATGTTAATGCTGCTAGAAGAGCAGCTGCTACTAAGGCGAAGAGTAGCATTCAGAGCCAATTGAGGGCTAATCCTGGCAAGGCCAATAACAAAGTGAACACTTACTCTAAGGACAAGAATTCTGGTTCTCAAACTGCTGCCAACAAATTGAACCCTTACTCTAAGGACGAATTATATAAAATGCAGAAGGGGATTGATGATATGGGGCCCCCTAGTTATGGAAAGTTTGATTTAAATGGTGAGCCTATGCCAGAGGATGATTCGTATTCTGAGGAGGACGTACCGTTGGCGTCTCTACCCAGACCAAGTTTTAGCGGTCCCATCCCAATGGAGGGTGTAAGAAGGACTAGCAATGGATCAGGATTAGTGCAAGAAGCTGGTGACAGAGTTAGGGTTATAGAAAGTGAAGATGTTATAATGGGGGGTGAAGATGGCTCGGTTGGACCTCAAGAGGTACCCAGGGCCAAGGTTGTTAAATCAAAGGTCCAGTATGAGCGGCCAGTAGTTTCTGGTCAAGCTAATGAAATGGACACAGTTTTGAATAGGGTGAATCAACTGCAGATTCCCTTATCTTTGGGGGAGTTATTTACAATTAGTCCGGCGCTTGCTGAAAAGCAAAAGAAGCATTTGACGAGGTGTCGGGTTTCCACTGGAGAGGTGGAATATAGTTGTGAAAATGCTGAAAAGTTTGGGGAAGATGTAGATACAAATTTTTCCGCTCCCCTGGGTTACCTGGTGGTAACTCTAAATGGTAAAGAAGTAAAGGCCTTGGTTGATTCAGGGTCTCAAATTAATTTAATTTCATTGGAGCAAGCGACAAGTATAGGCTTGCCAATTAAAAGTGGAACTGGGGGAAACCTCAGAGGCATTGGAGGGCATGCAACCGAGCTGATGGGTACAGCTGAGCATGTCAGGTTAGGCATTGGTGGATCTATTGGTAAGGTTCACTTTTATGTGGCCAGAGGAGCAGTCAAAACTGTTCTTGGTGGTCCTTTTTTGATGGATTTTGAGGCCAGGATAGGGTATCAAGCTGGCATGGGGATTAGTTTGGAAATCACTGGTGAAGATATGCGGAGGTTACATATGCGGTTAGCGCCTCCTGGAGATGAAGGTTGGGAAACACGGCCAGGGATTACTACTCTGTGCCAGTGTTATGTTTGCACCAAGAAGCGGCATATAAAACGGACAGCTTCTGGTGAATTATGTTTGTTGGAAAGGGATGGAAGCCCTCATTTTTTGGGGTAGCAGGGGCTGATCACTCTAATGTTGTAATCTCTCCTCAGGATGAGATCCCGGATTGCAATAGGTCAGCTCACTTGGAGATAATTCAAGTGGATTCTCAATTATTTTCTGTTAATATTACTTTGGAGTGCAAATACGTTTTGGACTTTTCTATATGTTTATTGGATTTACCCGGTTTTTCTATTAAATTTAAAAATGGTAAAAAAGGCGAAATGGGCCAAATTAGGTTGGATAAAAATTGGAAGGGTATGTTTTTCGACCTCCAGCAAGAAGGTAAACTGCGAAAAACACATCAAAATCCGATTAAAAATCTCAGTATAATTAAAACACAAAAAAATAATTTTTGTGAAAATTCATTTCCGGGCCTCCAGAAAGAGGTTAAACTGCAAGTATCTCCTTCTATTTTGGACCTCCAGCAAGAGGTTAAACTGCAATTATCTCCTTATATTCCGGACCTCCAGCAAGAGGGTAAACTGCAAAAATCACATCAAAGTCCAATAAAAAATCTCAGTATAATTAAAACACAAAAAAATAATTTTTGTGAAAATTCAATTCCGGTCCTCCAGCAAGAGGTTAAACTGCCAACTTTCTTTACGGGTGATTTACTGTTGGATAAGGGAAGCAAAGGTGTTGGAAAATCTTTTTATAAATTAGACGAGGGAAAGGAGAAAAGGGTAAAATTTAAAAATGAAATAAAATATTTTTCTAATTTTTCTTATTCCGATTCTGGCAATGAAGAAGATTCATTTGATGAAAGTTTTAATAGCGATACAAAAGAAAATGTTTTACCTCAAGTTTAGTTAGATGTGGAGGCAGCCAAATATAAGAAAGTAGCAAATAAAGTTTGACCTATTAATGAACCGCTACCTGCAGAATTAAATCCACCCTTGAGAAGACCAAGGTTATCAAGAGATCCTTATGAAAGTCCCTTGGTAAAAAATCCGCCTGAATTTTTTGAGATGTCAAGAATCACTTTTGAGAGACTGGGTGTTGTTAATTTTGGACCTGATGGTTGGTTGTCTGGAGAAGAGAAGAAGTTGTTGTTGGATGTGATGGTCAAGCAAGAGAAGGCCATTGCTTTTGTGGAAGAGGAGAGGGGTGTGTTGAAGC
This sequence comes from Hemileia vastatrix, assembly GCA_030280995.1. Classification (NCBI taxonomy): domain Eukaryota; kingdom Fungi; phylum Basidiomycota; class Pucciniomycetes; order Pucciniales; family Zaghouaniaceae; genus Hemileia; species Hemileia vastatrix. The sequence goes on from JASXTE010000004.1 coordinate 46,083,535, forward strand.
ATTCCTATGGGGAGCCTTACAAGATTCCTGTGGTATGTCATGAACCGTGGCAGCAGAAACAAATTCCTATTCCGGCTGCATTAAAAGAAGCCTATATTGAAGCTGTCAGAGAACGGATACGCACTGGACTGTATAAGCAATCAACGTCAAGTTATTCTAGTCCGGTATTTTGTATCAAGAAACCAAATGGCAAGCTTAGAGTTGTTCATGCTCTTAGGGAATTAAATAGGGTTACAATAAAGGATGCTGGGATACCGCCTAGTGCTGAGAAGTTTGTTGAAGCGTTTTCAGGGAGAGTGTGTTATGGTTTGGGAGATATTATGGGTGGATATGATGAGAGAGAGTTACATCCGGACTCAAGGCCTCTCACTACATTCGATACACCACTAGGGCGTTTACAGTTAACAAGATTACCTCAAGGAGCAACAAATTTGGTTGCAGTTTATCAAGCTCAGATGGCTTGGATCCTTCAAGATGAAATTCCACAATATGCTGGAATCTTTATAGATGATGGAGGAATTAAGGGACCAACAACCGACTATGATAACGAGGTGTTGGAAGAGAATCCCGGGATACGCAAATTCATTTGGGAGTTTGCAATTACTTTAGAAAGAATCTTGTTTCGAATTGAAGAGGCTGGTTTAACTATTTCAGGTTCAAAATTTTCATGTTGTGTGCCAGCCTTAGAAATATTAGGCCATGTGGTATGTAGAGAGGGTAGGATTATGTCCAAGAAGAAGGTTAACAAAATTCAGTCCTGGCCAAGACCCAAGAATAAGACCGAAGTTAGAGGGTTTTTAGGCGTTTGTGTATATGTTAGAATGTTTATCAAGGACTTTTCTTCATTGGCAGCTCCATTGAGACGGTTAACGAGAAAGGATGCAGACTGGGAGTGGGATGAAGAGTGTGAGAAGGCGTTTGTGAAATTGAAGGAGGTTGTAGGGAAGGATTTAGTCCTGCACAAGTTGGATTATGGAAAAGATGCTGGCAGAATTTATTTAGCAGTTGATTCAAGTCAGGTTGCAGCTGGTGAGGTTTTGTCTCAGATGGATAAAGCTGGTTACATCAGGCCAGTTAGGTATGAATCTGTAGTATTTACTGAGGTCGAATCAAGATATTCTCAACCGAAATTGGAATTATGTGGTGTGGCCAAAATACTGAAGAAACTTCAGCATATTTTGTGGGGGCAACATTTTGAGTTGCAAGTGGATGCGAAATCGTTAATCCAGATGATTAATTCCCCAAGTTTACTGAACGCACCCATGACGAGATGGGTAGCTTTTATTCAACATTTTTTGTTCGATTTAGTTCATAAGCCTGGCAAGACTTTTACTATGCCAGATGGTTTATCGAGGAGACCACCCACTAAAAAAGATTCAGACTCAGAAGAGTTCGATGAAGATATACCTATTATCAAAGCCAGCACTAAAGGAGCTGAAGACTTTCCATACCTCCCCCATGAGGTTAAACTGGCAGGACTATTGTGTTTAGATTATGGTGATGATGACCTCCACCAAGAGGATAAACTGGAAAATAGTTTTTATGTTAATAAAGGTGTTGGAAAAGGTGTAGATAAATTCGGCAGAGAGGAGGTAGAAGAAGATGTGGTGTATGTAGAGGAAGATGGATTGGTAGTGTGGGATAGTAGTAAGTTAAGGAATGGTGTATATGTTGGAGAATTAGAGAATTTATATAAAAAGATGGATAAAGAGAAAGAGGTATTTTCGAATACGGTTTACCAAGGATCAAAAGGCTCAGAAGAAAAACGTCAACATAGCTGGATTAAAGATTTGTTTAGGGGTCAACGATTATTGGCTCATTCATGTGCAGGTGATATTGGTGATAGAGAAGTCTCTATTGATGTTATATTAATCGATTTTCAAGATGAAGTCTGGGGTCAGACTGGTTTTTATTTTTTGTTAGTCAAATATTTGTTGACTTTAGAGAGGCCAGAAGATTGTGAAGACGATGAATGGGTGGCTATCAAGAGGGAGTCATCTACGTTTTACCTATCTAGTCGACGTTTAATGAGGAGAAGGTATCCAAATCCTCAAGTAGTTATAACTCAACAGAAGGGGCAAGAATTAGTTTTGAAATCACTGCATGAAGATCTCGGGCATAGAGGCGTTGGAGAAACGTTTAGAAGAATTTCTGATCAATTTTGGTGGCCTGGCATGAAGATGGCTGTTAAACAGTGGGTTCAGTCATGCGAAGAATGTCAAAGACGAAGTTATTTAAGGCCAAAAGAACCTGGACGCGCGACCGGTGAATATACGCTCTTTGGAAGAGTTAGTTTAGATGCCGTTCATATAAAAGAGGGACGGTATAAATATTTAATTGTGGCCAGAGATGATTTATCTGGTTGGGTAGAGGCAGCGCCTCTTATTAATTTAACTGCCAAAAATGTGGCAGAATTTTTTTTGAATAATTGGGTGTATCGATATGGAGTGATGAAATTGGTGACGGTAGATGGAGGTCCTGAATTTGGGACAGAGTTTAAAGAGGCCGTATTAAAAGTTGGATCAAAGGTTAGGGTAGCAACCCCATATTATCCTGAAGCTGAAGGCATGGTTGAAAGAGGGCATCAAGTTATCAAGGGTGCTTTAGTTAAAATGTGTGGGACAAGTGCCGAAAAGTGGAGGCACTATTTACCTTTAGTTTTATTTGCTGATTGAATCACTGCCAAAAGGACGACCGGATTTTCACCTTATGAACTTGTTTTTGGACAGAAAGCAGTTTTACCAGTTGATTTAGAAGCTGAATCATATCTTGGAGCTGACTGGGACACAGTCAAAACTACTGAAGAGTTATTGTGTGCAAGAATGATGCAGCTAGAAAAGAAAGAAGAATATTTAGAAAAGGCATATTCGCGGATGATGAAGATCCGAAATCAATCAGTCAGATATTGGGATGAGTGGTTGGCACACTGATTAAGGAAACCTTTGAACCCAGGTGATATGGTCCTGGTGTATAATAGGAGTTTGGAAAGTCAGTGGGGAAAGATGTTTGCAGATAGGTGGAATGGACCGTATAAAATCAAGGAGCAAGTTTCTGGCGGTTTATATGTGCTAGAAGAGTTGGATGGAGTAGTATTAAAGAAGAGGGTAGTGGCCGATCAAGTGAAATGGTTCTATCCTAGAGGCACCAGGAGTGCCAAAGTCTTCCTCCGCAATGAGGATAAACTATGATGTTTATAAAAATCTTATCAACCTCCGCAATGAGGATAAACTATCTTCTTTTTATCAAAATACTTTACTGTCGTTACACTGCATATGGGCGACGAAACTATGATGAAACTTAACGAAATTCAAGAAGACTTTCTTTGAAATTTTCAAAAAAAACTTAAAATTCTTAAAATATGGGTGAAGATAGTGTTGGAAAATTTTTAAAATTTATTGGAAGAAGTGTTCACAGGGGAACCTTCTTAATTTAATATTGGCAAGTGTGGGGGTAATTGATGGGCTGGCTGCTCTATACAAAATTACCCCATAATGTTCATTTCCAAAATTTTCCCTGTTTCTAGTTGAATCCTGGCTTTGTCTTTTAATTATAGGAAGTCCACTAAGACTATAAACTGGAACGAATCAAGAGACACCGCTCTCAATGCCGGATTCAAGATTCTTTTTATTTTATTTTGTTTTTGATTTTTTTTATGTTAGATTGTGATTTCTTTTCTTTAATATATATTATGAATTATTGTAAAGGTGATGCTCACTGGTGGTCTCTAATCATTTTTATAAATTGGAGGGAGCCCACCCAGTGATCATCATTATAAAAATTATCTTCTAAAAAACTTTCATTTATTTTCTTTTCTTTTCAATTTCTCAAAATTGTGTAACCACATCAAGTTGCACTTGGATGTGGGTATGATGTCGAGGGTACAGCTCATCAAATGGCCGGGGGGAATCTTTTAAAATTTTACTTTTAAAATTTTTTTTATTATTATTAATTTTTTTATCTTTCTTTTCACATTCGTTTATCTTTCTTTAAAAATTAAATTTTAACTTTTATTTCAAAAATATCTTTTCTAAAATCTTTTATTTTAAATTAAAAACAAAATTAAAAAAAATAAAATAAAAATAAATAAAAATAAAATAAAATAATTATAAAAAAATAAAAATAAAAATAAAAATAAAAATAACAATAAAAATAAAAATAAAATAAAATAAAATAAAAATAAAATAATTATAAAAAAATAAAATAAAATAATAAAATTAAAAAAATTAATTAGTTAAATCAAAATTATTATATTACTCAGTTATATTTTTTTAGTTTTCATTCTTTTTTAGTTTTATTCATTTAGTTTAGACAGGAAACAGGGTCTAGGGGAACTCAATACCTATGGGATTTTACTTCAAGACAGCTGTTAGTCCTCCAAGACTTTAAACTGGCCACTCTTCAAGACGTTCTTTAAGGTTTTTTACATGTATTCTGGATCTGTTAGTCCTCCAAGACTTTAAACTGGCTAATTTTCAAGACTTTCATTAAAGATTTTATATTGGAGCTGTTAGTCCTTCAAGACTTTAAACTGAATTTCAAGGATGATTAAGATTTTATGCATATTTTCGGAGATGGATTTCTTTTTATATAAATCAAATGTTAGGTCCACCAAGACCTTAAACTGGGCTGTTATCAAGCTGTTGGGTCCACCATGACCTTAAACTGGATTTCTCATCGATCAAATTTTTGGTCCACCATGACTTTAAACTGGTAGTTCATTCATTGTTTAGTCCACTATGACTTTAAACTGGAAAATTAATATCTGCAGGATAATTCAACATTCATTGGTCCACTATGGCCTTATACTGAATTTCTTGTCGATCAAATGTTTGGTCCACTATGACATTAAACTGGATTATCAAATTTATTCAATCTTTGGTCAAGCCTAGGCCTTATTTAGGAATTTATCAAGTTATTTATGCACCTAAACAATCTTTGGTCCACCAAGACCATAAACTGGCAATCAATTATATGTTTGGTCCACCAAGACTATAAACTGGAATGTCAATCTTGTTTGGACAACTCAATTCAATCTTTTAATTTATCACTGTCCAATATGACTCTAAACTGGTTATTCAATTATTTCTGGAATTGGGTGCTGATAAGCTTTAGGAGGTTAAAATTTTAGGTGGTGATGATGCCAAGGAAAGCATAATGGTCAATTAGGTGAAATTTGTGGCGCTTTAACATGGTCTAAAGTTATTATTATTATTGGAAGCCTGGCAAAAGTATTTTATGGGTTTGCTGTATAGCAAAGTTTGCAAATTGTGATGAAGGAATCAGAAGTTAGGATGGTAGTTGGATTTTAGGGAATGATTTTTTTTTAGTGCCTCAGTGTTAGGCCATTTTTGGTGTGAAGCTTGGAGGACCTTATGGCGAGATTGGAATCATAGAATTCGGCTCAGTGGGGGGCCCTATGAGGTTGGAATCAGGAGTATTCGGCTCATAGGAAGATCCACTCTCTCAATGCTGTGACAAGAGGGAAGACTGGTTAATGGGAGTCTGAAGGGATTCAAACCTTGCTCTCGTAGTGGAATCATCACAAGATTTATATTATTTTATTTTATGTTATATCAAGCCAGAGAAGAAGAAACAACGTTTTTATTATAAAGAATTAAAAGAAGACCAGCTAAAACAAATTTATCAAATTATTTTATTAGAAAAGATAATTCTTTTGGAATTGCTCAATCACTTATGCAAAGTTTTACGAATGGGGACATTCTCAATTGGAGGGAGGATGTGGTAGCCTAAAGTTTAGTATGGCACCTAAGTACGTAAATGGAGTTATTACAGCGTGCAAGATTGGCGTTATTATTTTTTATAAAAGGGTTTTATTTAATTTATTTGAGTGTTAAATATGAAGAAATTGGTCAAGAGCAAATGCCTATGCGAAAACAATTTATTTTATGGAGAAAACTTATTTTTACGGTCTGAAGAGTTTATAAGTATCAAGTCGAGTCACTCAAGAACCTTGGGAAATTTTCCCAGAATTTTTACTATTTTTATTATATTTTTAAATGAATTTTAAAGTTTTATAGAAATATTTACGTTTTTAGAAATTAATTAACTTTGATGAATTTTCACGGGGTGATTAGAGCTACGCAGACTACGAAAATTAGTTTGGAATGTAAAGGGGAAGTGGCTCTATCATGTGTGAATTTTCTAGATTTTTTATTATAGTTTTAAAGGTTCTAATTGAGTCCGCTTGGACTCCGTTTGGACTCCGTTTTGACTCCATACGGACTCCGTTCGGACTCCGTTTTGACTCCATACAGACTCCGCTTTGGCTCCGGATTGACTCTGGGAGAGCTCTGGAGGGGAAAACTTAGGCACGTGACTAGGAATACTTAAGCGCCTCTCAAACTCGAAATTGAGAGAGGGGGAAACATCATACAGCTTAATCTTAAACCACCACGGTCTCATTTTTTATTACTCAACAAATTAAATAAATTTGTAATACCCTTATAACTTTATATTTTATATATAACATTTTAGAAATACTACTCAACAATTAAAATAACACTTCATACAGGGTATCTTTAGAAAGGTCTTCATCACTGGGACTTGATTATTGCTGTCTCATATAAATTCAAATTATTATAAAAACATAAAAGTCAATCTTTTCAGATCTTTCACTGGTACACCTTAATTGTTGTTATCAGTATTTCTTTCTCAACAGCCACTTTTATTTAAATCTCAATAAGCGTTAATTATTTTAGAGTTTCATTAATTTTATCAATCAGATCCAAGTAGATTGGTTAGCTTAGTGATTTAGAATTCCCATTTTGTTATTTTATTGGAAGGACGGGGTTTTCAGCTAAATCCACATATCTCCTCCGGATTCTGCTTACAGCAAGGCGACTGTAAGAGTTTACCTTACCATATCGTTAAATCTACAATGAGGATTTTTTTTTTGAAAAAATTAAAAAAGCATCATTTTTTAAAAAAATCTTATGTGTTTACCAGCCTGTTTTAGCTATGGGGTGCACTGATTTCAGCCTTATATCAAAAAATCATAGTTTTCTGATTTCAAAAAATTTTCAAGTAATGAATTCATTGGCTTCAATGATAATTCAACTATGATTCACCATGAATTCAACAAACTTTCACCCTTGTTTCTTGGATTGTTCATGGGAAACTCAATTAATACTCAATTTGTGATGAATTAGGGTTCAAGGTTGGGGACTTGCTAGCAAATCTGCCCCCCATATTGTGTGGTTCCATAAGAGTGTTTCAACACACCCCTTTCCTCTTCAACAAATGCCACCACTTTCTCCCTCAGCAAAATAATGTGCAACAACAACTTCTTTTCCTCATCAGACAACCAACTATCAGGACCAAAATTAAGAACTTCCAACCTTTCCAAAGTCACCCTAGCAGTTTCCACAAAATCATGAGCATTCTTCACCAGAGCAGTACAGTACAGATCTCTTGACAAAAGTGTTCTCTTGAAAAGAAATTCAAACCTACAGGCATAGGTTCATTGACAAGCCTAATCTTCTGCGCTACCTTCTTATACTTTGCAGCTCCACCTTTAACTTGAGGGATCTTCACAATGTGGTGATCCAAACCTTGGTAGGCCTTTGGAGTGCATATTTGGGGGTATTTGGTATGTAGGGTGTTATTGGGGTTATGGTGTTATTAGTGGTTTTTTCATCTTTAGGTGATAGTTAGTAGTGTTTATGGAGGCTTAAGCTAGGTTCACTTATTATGTCTCAGCTTAATGTCCTTTCTTTTCTCTTCATTTTGGTATCCCTTATGGGTGGTTACCTTGTTTTATAGGGTAGTTATGGTGTTGTTATTGGTATTTCTTGGATGTTAATTGCTTAGTGGTGCTTATTTAGGCTTAAGCTAGGGTCACTTATTATGTCTCAGCTTATTGTCCTTCATTTTCTTTTCATTTTTGTATGTTTTATGTGTGTTTATCTTTTTTATTAGTGAAGTTATGGGTTTTTAGGGGTTTTTAGTGTTTTTATGGGTTGTATGGGTGTTTTAGGGCCTAGAAGCGGCCCCTCCAATGTCGGGAGGCCCGCCCGCCTCTGTTTTAGAAGGTTTGGGAGCACTTCTGGAGGGTTTTTATTCAATTTGGCTGGATTTTGGGTGTGGAATTGGTCAGGGTGGTCTGTGCACTGGCTGTATGATGCATTTGTGGGAAGATTTTTAGGGGAATCATCTTATCTCTTTATCTTATCGCCTCTCTGTTCCTCACTGTCTCATTGGCTTGTGTTTTGTTGGCATATATTACTCCTCATTTCAACTCTCTCTGGTAGTCTGTCTTGGACTATTATCTTCACTTTTAAAGGGGTCAAGAGTGTTTAATTAGAGGGTCTAGCAAACAGATCTCCAATTTTCTGCAACAGTTAAATCTCACTTGTTTTTTCTAAAGGGACAGGGGTTATTCTTTCTGGTTTTACTCCAACTCCCTTGGTCAAGGCCTATAGCTAGTACTATAGGATTGTCTACAATGACATCTTCATCAACAGATCTGGAACAAAAACCAAGGGTTTCCCCATTGCTCACATGTGTTTCCAATTTTATTTTTTTGAAATGTGTAGAAGAAACCCTAGTGGTGCACAATTTGGAGGACTTACTTTTAGACACCCATCTCACCACTCAAAAACTTTTTTGAAATCCCACATCTTCATCCTCACTTCCATCTTCTAAATCTTCAAAACTTGATTCATCTGATAAATCACAACTTCTAAAACTGTGCAGTTTATCCCCATGCTTGGGGCCCAAAAATTTATCTTGATGATCTTCTTTCTTCAAAATTTTGTTCAGTTTAACCTCAATCTGGAGGCCCAAAAATTGATCTTGATAATCTTCTTTCTTCAAAATTTTGCGCAGGTTAACCTCATTCTGGAGGTCCAAAAATTGATCTTGATAATCATCACAAAAATTATTCTTGTCTTCTTTCTTGATTATCATCAGATTTTATTCTTTATTTTCTTCAGTTATCTTGAAATTTTTATTTTCATGTCTTGAGTTTTTTTCTATCCTACAAAAATGACCAGGGGTTTCCCCAATGCTCACAGAAATGGCCAAGGTAATTTTTTTGAAAGGTGTAGAAGAAATCCTAGTGGTTCACAAATAGGAGGACTTACTTTTAGACCCCTATCTAACCACTCCACGGCTTTTCCGCATATCTTTCAATGAAGATATATAACCAATCTTCTTTTTTGAACTTGAATTACAAATAATTGAGAATTTTGAGAATGAACAGATACTTGAAAAAAAACTTGAAGAATACTTGCAGAGAAGAGAAACATTAAAAAGAGAAAGTTGAAAATCCACTTGGTATATCTCCAAGGGAGCTGACCTACTAAAAACTGGGATTTACTCATATTCAGGAGAGGTTGTAGCACTAGGGTGATCAGCCCTCATCACTCTAAAAAAGACAGACTGTCATCAGAGCCTGAGCCACACTCTAAAAATCAAGAGGTGGTACCCACTTCTTTTCTCCTCCTGCAACAATCCATGCATTGACACATGGACAACAAAGCAGGCCTGGTTTCCCAACCATCATCTCCAGGAGATGAAAACCTCATGTGAAGCCTCCTTACATCTTCAACAGTACCTCTAGCTCCGGCGGAACTTGGAAATGAAGCCAAAGAAACCTCCTCCTCAGAGTCAGAATCCACATCCCTGGGCATTGGCTCACCATTCATGTCCAATGCACCAGCCCACTTCTCTTCTTCTCCTACAACAATCCATGCACTGGTACATTGAAGATAAACCAAGCCTGGTCTCCCAACCATCCTCTCCAGGAGATGATAACCTCATGTGAAGTCTCCTTTCAACCTCACCACTCAACTCCAAACTGATTCCTACATCAAACTGATAACCAATTCTTGCTTGAAAATCCATCAAGAATAGTCCACCCAAAACAGCTTTTACTGTTCCTTTGGCAATATAAAAATGAACCTTCCCTGAGGCTCCACCAACGTCCAACTTCACAAACTCAGATGTTCCAACCAATTCAGTGACATGGTCACAAATACCTGTCTCTATAGGGAGGCCCAGATGAGTTGCCTCAAACAAAGAAATAAGGTTAATCTGAGAACCTGAATCCACCAATGCCCTAGACTCCCTTCCATTCAGAGTGACATTGTGGTAGCCCAGAGGTGTGGAAAAATGAGTTTCCAACCCCTCTCCCAATTTTTTAGTGAAATCAAAAATGTATTCTACCTCCCCAGAAGAAACCCTTCTCCTGGTCAATAACTTTTTCTGCCTATCAGCCAACCTAGGGCTGATAGCATACAACTCCCCATAAGTAAGAGGAACCTGACCCTGATTCATCCTATCCAGGACAGAGTCCATAACACTAACTTGGCCAGAAAGCACTGGCCTCTCAAAGTGAGCTTTTTGCCTCACTACCTTGGTCCTAGAAGATTCTTGAGGACCAGAACCACCAACAGATTTACCATTAACAGGAATCAAACAAGACCCCTCACCGGAACCTCTAACTCCAGAAGGCTTTGGAAATGAAGCAAACAGGACATCCTCTTCAGAGTCAGAATCAACATCCATAGGCATTGGCTCACCATTCATGTCCAATGCTCCAAGAATAGGGGGGCCAATATCCACTATACCCTCTTGCATTTTATACAGCTCCTCTTTGCTGTACCTCTTCCTAGATGCACTCAGCTTAGGATCCACCTTTGAAGCCTTAGGCTTTGGTTGGGCCTGAGAACTGCTCTTAGGTCTTTCCACCTTTCCTGCTTTGACATCATAAACACCAGCCAAGTGTTCCCTACTTAGCTCATCACCACAAGAATACAACTCCAAACCACCAAAGGAAGATGTTTATGAGACTCTATTAGCCTCCTTTCCCTTTCCCTTGCCATCATCCCCACCATTACCAGAAGAAGAAGCCTCATTAAACAACTCTTCAAATCTTGACCTTCTTGAGTTGACATTATGTCTCCTCCTTACCATGTCCACTGGAGCCTGACCATCATTAGGCTTCACAAAAGAACCATCTGGGAACTTGAACACTTTCCCATAAAATTCTACCTTCTCTTCAGACACATTCCTATTCAGTGCCCAACAATCATTGGACTTGTTTCCCTTCCTGCTGAAATAAGAGCAGACTCAAGGATCACTCCTACAAACTCTACTGTCAAACTCCCTAGGCTGAGAAGGAGCCTTATTGGCCTTCTGAGCCTCCTGAACATAAATATGTAGATGTTTTATCAGATCAGCCAACTGCTCCACCACAGGTTCAACCTCTTTAGGCTTTTCAGGAGCCTTCCCCTTTTTCACAATTTCCTTCTTCCTAGACTCCTCCACATATTTAGCGAAAGCTTCACTGACCTTGCTAACATCCTTGGTGCTAGCTTCTTGGCAAGAATCCACTTCCAAAAGTTTCAGGTTTCCCTCCACAAACTCCTTCACCACAGAAAGATCAGGTAATTTTTGATTCCCATTAGGAAGAATCTTCATCTTATCCTTACTTGCCAACTCCTTCAGCACATCAATCCTGACATTCCTGGCCAGAGCAGACCAGAAAATATCCCTTGAAGAGTCAGTACTCTAGAACTCCTGCATATACATCAAATAATTCACCACTTTCGCCAACTGAGCCAGAAACTTACAATAAGTATGGAGGTTGTCTACACCTCCATAAGATTGCCATTCACATGCAATCATATTGAGATCCACCATAGAGTACGTGTATCCCCATCTGCCTGTCATCTGCAGACACAAATTTTTCCAATCTTTCCTCCTATAACCCTCCATAGCAGCCACTTATTTCACCAGAGCCCTGTCACCAATGTAGAAGATGACTTGCTTAACCATATCAAAGTGAGAAGCACCATCCACATTCCCAGAAGCCTCAAACAGCTCCAGAAACAACTTCACCTCCTCCCCCATAAACATAGGCCCCTTCCTGGACTTGATCCTGACAGAAGGCCTAACAGAAACAGGAGGATTACCATCCTCAACAGTACCCACAGTGCCACTACCACCACAAGAGAAAGAGGGTTCAGAAGCCATGGTCCAATAGATTCCAGAAAACCAATCTCCAACCACAGAAGAGAGTCCAAAAGTAACAGACATTCAAAAAGCTAACAAATCTTGACCCAACGTTGGGTGCCTGAAATGTAGAAAATCCTATAGTACTAGCTATAGGCCTTGAACAAGGGAGTTGGAGTAAAAATGGAGAGAAAAACCCATGTCCCTTTGAGAAATACCAGGTGAGATTAATTTGCTACAGAAAATTATAGACTGTTACTATGCCCCTTCCAACACACTTCTTGACTGCTTAACAAGTCAAGGTAGTAGCCAATAGCAGACCACTGAGAACCAAAGAACCAGAAACATGAAATGCAGAAAGATCCACACCAGAAAAAGAAAAACACTGTGCACTTGTTGCACAGAAAACAGCAATAATACTTGATGCAGGTTGCAAAGCTACACCAGAGAAACCAGTTTCTAAAGTTGAGTTAAATGAAGAACTAACCTTGCAAAAAACAAAGACAATTGTGACCAAAAACCAGTGAAAACTGAGTAAGAAACAATGATATGAAAACCAGATGGTTGTATGATAATTAAAGTTGCCCCAAACTATCTTATTCATATGTACACACAGACCACCATCTAAAAAGTTCATGCACAGCAACAAACTTGGCACTCTTGACAGCCAAATTGCATAAAAACCCTTTATAAATGCTTCCCAGCCTTCTATAACTGAGGCAGGTGGTCCTCCCAACGTCAGGAGGCCCACCTAGAGGCACTAGACCACCCTGAAGCCAGAAAACCACCAAAAACCTCCAATAAAGCCCAAAATTCTTAGAAAAATCCACCACAACTACTAAAACGCTTAAAACACAACATTAAGCTATGAAAAAATTGTGACAAAAAATATAGAGCCAAATTAGCTCTACTTATTGGTACTAAGCACTTAATCCTACAACTTAAGGCTAGCCCGTAAAAAACAAAAAACAAAATTAAACAGCTATTTTTTAGAAATGAAAAATAAGGAAATGACCCCTTAAAAACTAGAATATGAAAATTTTCAACAGGACATAAAATATAGAGAAAATCCGGGGCTATCCAAAGGTAGTACCCACATACTCATAGTCCCAATATTCACTGTATAAACCTAAAATAACACAAAATTATTTGACCAATGCTAATTAAGACATAGCAAAACAATGCCAAACAGGCCAAAAAAGGCCTCTGCCAATGTTTGAAGACCAAACTGCCTCTTGTTTTTTACAGTGTGGCTCAAGCTCTAGTGGGAGTTTTTCTTTTTTAGAGTGATGAGGGCTGATCACCCTAGTGCTACAACCTATCCCCAAGATTAGGAAATCCCAGGTTGTAGTAGGTCAGCTACCTTGTAGATATACCAAGTGGATTTTTAACTTTCTATTTTTAATTTTTATCTTCTCAGCAAGTATTCTTCAAGTTTTTTATCAATTATCTGTTCTCTCTCAAAATTATCAATTATTTTTAATTCAAGTTCAAATAAGAAGATTGGTTATATATCTTTATTCAAAGATATGTGGAATAGCTGTGGAGTGGTGAGATAGGGGTCTTAAAGTAAATCCTCCCAATCATGCACCGCTAGGGCTTCTTCTACTCCTTTCAAAAACAATACCATGGCCATGAATGTGAGAATTGGGGAAACCCCTGTTTATTTTTGTAGGATGGAAGAAAACTCAAGAAAAGAAAAGAAAAATTTCAAGATAATTGAAGAAAATCAAGAAAAAAATCTGAAGATAGTCAAGAAAGAAGACAAGAATAATTTTTGTGAAAGTCATCAAGGTCAATTTTTGGGCCTCCAGCATGAGGTTAAACTGCACATAATTTTGAAGAAAGAAGATCATCAAGATCAATTTTTGGGCCTCCAGAATGAGGTTAAACTGCACAAATTTTTGAAGAAAATGATCATCAAGATCAATTTTTGGGCCTCCAGCATGAGAATAAACTTCACTATTTTAGAAAATGTGATTCAGGAGATGAATCAAGATTTGAAGATTTAGAAGATCAAAGTGGGGATGAAGATGTGAGATTGCAGAAAAGTTTCGGAGTGGTGAGATTGGGGTCTAAAAGTAAGTCCTCCCAATTGTGCACCGCTAGGGTTTTTTCTACACATTTCAAAAAAATTACCTTGGCCACACATGTGAGAAATGGGGAAACTCTTGGTTTTTGTTCCAGGTCTGGTGGTGAAAAATGTCCTGAAGATCCATCAAGTTGAAGGGTTAGGTGCAAAGTATAAGAAGGTAGTGCAGAATATTAGGCTTGTCAATGAGCCTATGCCTGTAGGTTTGAATCCTCCTCTAAAGAGACCTCCTTTGTCAAGAGATCCATACTGTACTCCTCTGGTGAAGAATCCTCCTTATTTTATAGAAATTTCTAGGGTGACTGTGGAAAGGTTTAAAGTTGTTAATTTTGGTCCTGATGGGTGGTTGTCTGATGAGGAAAAGAAGTTGTTGTTGCACATTATTGTCCTGAGGGAGAAAGCGGTGGCATTTGTTGAAGTGGAAAGGGGTGTGTTGAAACACTCTTATGGAAACCTTACTTGATTCCAGTGGTTTTTCATGACCCTGGGAAAATCAAAACTATCCCATTTCCAGCTGCTATCAGAGATGATGATGGAGAGATTGTTAGGGAAAGATTCAGGACTGGATTATACAAACAATCAACAACTAGTTACTCAAGTTGGGATTTCTGTGTAAAAATGCAGAATGGGAAGCTGAGGGTGGTGCATGATCTTAGATCCTTGAATAGATTCACTATCAATGATTCTGGGATGACTACAAGTGCAAAGGGCTTTGTGGAAGCTTTTGCTGGAAGTTTGTGTTATGGTTTGGGTGATATTATGGGTGGTTATGATGCAAGGAAGCTTCACACAGATTCACGGCCACTTACAACGTTTGAGACTCCTCTGAGAAAATTTCAGCTCACTAGGTTACCTCAAGGAGAAAATTATTCAGTAGCAGTATATCAAGCACAAATAGCTTGGATTTTACTGGATGAGGTTCCTAATCATTCTGGTATTTTTATTGATGATGGTGGAATCAAAGGACCTTCCACTGATTATGGGAATGAGCTGCTGAAGGAGAACCAAGGTATAAGGAGATTTGGTTGGGAATATGCAATTTTTCTAGAGAGAGTATTTTTTAGGATGGAAGAGGCTGTTTTGACCATTTAGGGGTCAAAGTTTTGTTGTTGTGATCCTTCTCTAGAAATTTTGGGTCATGTGGTATGTAAAGAGGGAAGGATTATGTTAAAAAAATGTTAATAAAATTCAGTCCTGGCCAAGGCCTAAAAATACTACTGAAGTCAGGGGATTTTTAGGGGTTTGTGTGTATGTCAGATTTTTATTAAAACTAATCTTTGTTGGCTTCAACTTTAAGGTAGCTGACCAGGAAAGATTCAGAGTGGGTATGGACTGAAGAGTGTGAAGAGGCTTTTCAGAAGTGGAAGAAGGTGGTAGGTGAAGATATTATTCTTTACAAGTTGGATTATGGTGTGGAAGCTAGAGAAAATTATCTGGCAGTGGACTCAAGTTATAATGCTTCTGGTGTTTTTTTGTCTCAGGAATATAAAACTGGGAGGTTCAGGCCAGTAAGGTATGAGTCTGTGGTATTTAATGAGGTTGAATCTAGATATTGTCAGGCTAAGTTCAAGTACAAGGACGTGAACTAGCTTGAATAGTCAGTTGTCTAGAGGATTTTAATGGTCCTATATGAATACTGTAGTACTAATCCACTAAGTTGTAAAATTTAATCAAAATTAAAGGTCTCAGTAATATAATTCTCACTAATTTTATATATGGCTTACAATTTTTCTAGTTGGTAGAAAAATAGATTTTATAATTCAGATACTATTCAAAAGTCTTATAAAAGTACTAATTGATATGTATTGTAATTGGTTTGGTTATATTGTGTAAATTGTAAATGATAAAGAATGAAGAAACAAGACCCAAAAACCTCCTCCTTTTATACACACTGTGTTCCCCAATGAATCCCTTGATATAACATCCAATACACAGTTAATGACGCCTCACAACAACTAATAGACCTTCCCATCAACATCCCTAGTGAACCATGACATAATTAGACAAGTAACAACCGCCAAAATACTGTAATAATAAGGGAAATCCATCAAAATTAAAGAAAAAGACAAAAAGAGAGTATATGCTTATAAAACAATAATATAAAAGACTAAAAGAGACTTTTTAAGGTTAAAAATAGCTTAATAATAAGGGGGATTTACTGTAGAAATAATGGGGCTAATCCTGACATTATACTACGTGAAATTCCCATTCAAAAATAACCAAAATTGACTGAGAAACCACCCAAAAACTTAAAAAAGAGCGTGAGATGTGGGGTAACTAAATGCAGTTCTTGGCAGGCGCTTTCACGGGTAAATCCTTGACTAAAATTAGGCGAATTTAAGTGTGGTGATGAAATAAAGTGCCAAGAGTGAGGTTATTAATGAAATTAGTGCAAAAAAACAAGGTCAATACATTATTAATTAAGCTAGGACACTAAATAAGTGCCTGTTGCCTATTTTAGTGTGTTTCCCCACAGTGGGCGTAGAATGTGGGGTAATTATAGTGTGAAAAAGCTAACTTTGCTAAAAATGAAGCTATTCACATGGGAAAAAAGCAGGCAGTATGTGGCCAGTACACAGAAGCCATTTCTGGCATAAAAAATTTGAAAAGTGTTATTTTTATGCATTTAAATAGCCAAATCAATAGTTCTAAATGAGCCCAATTGATCTCTCAAAGCGCAATTTTGATATTCTCAATTTTATAGCGCATATAGTCAACTTTTAAGTGAAATAAAGCGCATTTCTTGTTTTTTGCATAAAACAATGAATATAACAGCTTTAAGTGTACTTAAAAATTATGTAGCCTTATACTTAAGGTTCTTAAGATTACCCTAACATATTCCAACTTAATATTAAGTACATAAGACCTATAAAAGGTGGATATATGCGTGTATATAAGGTGTTATAATGGCATTTTTTGTGTATTATCATAATTTTACTTATGTATACTATTTGTGTACTCTTATTTATTGTTCCCATGTATAGTTCATGTGTTTAACATAACTTATAATCACTTTTTACTCAGTCCTGGAGATATACAGGCTGACACTTGCCCACCCAAAAAAAACAATTAAAAAAATGATAAGTTATACATTTTATTTATTAATTTGTAATTTTCAGGTATTCAGATTAATTCTGTAGCATTAAAGATTATACTTTAAAGAAATAAAACATAATAAAATATTATGAGTACTGGTTTTTTAACCCCTCAGCTGCTTGAACAGAAGTTTATTTCTGTTTAAATTTTTTAAGAAGGGTGGATAAATTAGAAATTTCTTTTTCAGGTATCGATTTATCAAATTCATTTGATTTCCCTTTAAATCTTAGTAAATACTCAGTTCCTTTTTCTTTAGTAAGGATTCTTTTCTTGAGTATTTTTTCAATCTCTGCTTTTTCCACAATTTCTTCAGGTTGCTTTTTAGGCCTTCCCCTTCTTTTTGGAAATAAGTCAGGATCATTTGCATGGTAAGGTTTCAATAATGAGATAGGGAAAACTGGATGTTTCCTATAATATGGAGCATATAATATGACTTCCACTGCATTATTCCCAACCATTTTACTTACTACAAAAGGTCCTACAAAGGGATCCTTTAATTTAACATTACCTTGTAAGTTAAAATGTAGTGTTGATATGAGGACTTCATCTCCCTTTTTGAATTCAAATTCTTTATGAGATTTGTCCCACCTTTTCTTTTCATATTCAAATGCTTTTTGGATGCATTCTTCTTCATGCTTTCTACACATTTGTTGCATATGAATAAAGGATTTAGTGCCAGGGTGTATATCCAACCTTGGTAATTTATTTAAATGATTTACTGGGGTATTTGGTACGTATCCCAGCCAGAGTTCAAATGGTTTCTTCTCTGTTACAGAATGAGTTGTGCTGTTATAAGCAAATTCAAGGCCAGGAATTAATGTTACCAAGTCATGTGTGAATTTCTCATTGTCTTTGTATTCTAATCCAAAGGCACAATATCTTCTGATCATGTCTTCTAGAGTTTGTATCATCCTCTCAGTCAGCCCATCAGTTTGTGGATGGTGTGCTGTAGACAATTTTAATTGACAACCTGATATTTCCATCAAAGATGTCCAGAACTCTGAAGTAAATTTAGGATCTCTGTCAGAGATTATGGCTTTAGTGAACCCAGCAGTATTCATCATCTGAGTCCACCATAGTAATTCCAAGTCTTTT
This sequence comes from Hemileia vastatrix, assembly GCA_030280995.1. NCBI lineage: Eukaryota > Fungi > Basidiomycota > Pucciniomycetes > Pucciniales > Zaghouaniaceae > Hemileia > Hemileia vastatrix. The sequence continues at coordinate 46,101,797 of JASXTE010000004.1, forward strand.
GCAGATACCTCTTTATGGGTAGGGATAAACTTACACATTTTTGTTAATCTATCCACTATTACCCAGCAAGAATTGAAACTTTCTTTTCCTGCTAATGGCAAGCCAGTTATAAAATCCATGTTTATAATTTCCCATGGAGCTTTTGGCTGCTCTATTTGTTGTAACAACCCAGCTATCTTCCCAGTTAATCTTTTAGATTTCTGACAAGAGTCACATGTTTCAATGTATTTTTGTACATCCTCTTTCATGTTTATCCACCAGGCTGTATTTTTAACTCTGGTTAATGTTTTGTTAAAGTCAAAATGACCAGCTAAGATTTCATCATGACAAGTACTCAACATTAACTCTTTCATAGAAGGTGGTATTACTATTACATTGCTTAACTTTTTCCTGTAATATATATATCCATCTTCAATTGATAGTTTACCTTTTTCCAACACATTTTTATACTTCGGAGGCAAGGTTTTAATTAATGCACTCATGGAGGCATTTGTTGGATCATTAAGAATGGTAGATAGTTTAGACAAATCTTTATCAGATGAATAATTTTCCAATATAGTTTGCATAAACTCTTCTTCTAAATCCACTATATAAATCCCAAATATATGTATAACCTCATTTTCAGGTACATAAGCTGGGTTGTCAGCATCATTTGGCAAAGGACTTCTGGATAATAAATCCACATTTGAATGCAATGTTCCTGCTCTGTGAGTGATTGTCATTCTTCCTCTGTACTCTTGTACAGCTAGTTGCCATCTAAACATGTGCCTATTAGGTGTTTTCATGTTTAGTAATGATTTTACTGCACTGCAATCTGTTATAAGTTCAAACTTCTGGTCTTCCAGATAGTAATGAAGTTTCTCCAAAGCCACACCACAGCTAAACATTCTAGCTGTGTGGCACCATACCTTAATTCTGTTTTTCTTAAGGTTCTGGATATATAACAGATAACTACTTCAGATAATTTTCAATTTATTATATGTTTCTGCTGTAAAGCAGCACCTAAACCTGTGAAGCTTGCATCAGTGTACAAGATAAAAGGTAGGGTGAAATCTGGCAGTCCCAATATTGGAGCTGACATTAAACATTCCTTTAATTTATTAAAGGCATTTTGTCTTTCATTATTCCAAATGAAAGCCTCATTCTTCCTGATTAATGTTGTTAAAGGAGCTGCAATGGATTGGTAATTTTTAATATATTGTCTATAATATCCACACATACCCAAAAAACTTTGAACCTCTTTTACATTTTTGGGTATCCCAATGTTTTTAATTGCTGCCACCTTATTCTGGTCAACACAAATTTGTAATCCAGATACAACATGTCCAAGTACTTTCAAAGATTGAAATCCAAACTTACATTTCTTTAATGCAATAGTCATATTAATTTCATCCATTTTTTGAAAGACTCTTTTCAGGTGATTTAAATGTTCATCATATGTTTTTGAAAACATTATGATGTCATCAATATAGACCAATAGCCATCCTTCAACCATTTCCTGATGAAAAACACTATCCATCAATTTTTGGAAGACTGAAGGCGCATTCTTTGGGCCAAATGGCATTCTCACATACTTATATATACCCATATGTGTGGTTATTAATAAGTAATTTTGAGAATTTCTTTCCACAGGAATCTGGTGGTAACCCTTGTTCCCATCCAGACAGGAAATATATTTTGCTCCTTGTAAGGTAGCATGGATAGAAGCTATCCTTGGTAGAGGGTAAATATCATCTACTGTGTATGTATTCAGAGCTCTATAATCACCGCATAATCTTGCCTTATCTTTTTCATAAGAGATTAATACTGGTGAAATGACACAATACTTAGGTGTTGTGTCCACTTTTTCAACAATACCCATTTTCAACAAAAATTTTATATTGTCTTCAATATCATTCCTTTTTGCAGGAGATTCTGGGTAAGGTTTCTTTCTTAGGCTGCCAGGAATATTATCCAAATCACAGCTTAGAGAGATTTTCATCTCATGGTCTTTGACCAATCCTAGTTCATTTGAACCATGAGCAAATGCCATAGGATATGATTTAATCAATCTCAAAATATCTTCTTCTTCCATTTTTGAGAGTTGAGGACTGAAAGAGGCCTTTTGGATTTCATTTTCCAATTCAACCACTTCATTGGTGGTTCTTCCACCTTGCAGTTGTTCTTTTCTAGGAGAAATGGCATATACTGAATTTTCAGAACATATTTTAAATATTCTTTTACCATTCACCCCTATGGTGAAACAACTGTTTGCAGGATCTAGTTTAATGCCAAATTTTGTCAATAAATCATTGCCAATAATAAACAAATCACTACAATTATTATTATCCATTACTACAAATTCACAAACTGCTCTAACATATCCATTATTATATTTAAAGAATACAGCAGTTTTGTATTTTCCAATTGGATTTAATACTGAACCAAAACCCCTCCAGTTCTTTGTCTGAACAGGTTCTAGTTTTTCCTGGTACTTACTATCAAGTTTCATTAATGTATTAATTGAAACTACACTACCTGAAGCCCCAGTGTCAAGAATGGCATTCATTTCTTTTCCACATATGATAATAGGTGCTCTGATAGGTGTTATTTTGTAATTGTCATGAGATACATCTCTAATTATTTCAGCTTCCTCTATGGAAGTTAAAGATGTGTCTGTATGAGTGTCACAGGACGACCTACGCACAAGGTCAAGGATGTTCCTGAAAGTGAGATGAGGGATTTAAAATTTTCTTTGAAGCACAGAGGGATTATTCGAGGAAATGGTTCGAAGGTCACTCGAAGTAAGAGCTACAGGTTCGAGGTTTGTTCAAGAAGAATTATAAACTAGTTTCAAAGGTGATGGGAATTCTTAAGATCTCACGAAGGGTTGGAAACTCAATAATCAAAGATTTAGGATTTAGAAATGAATATTGAGAAAATAAAAGAAAGATACAATAACAATGATTTTAGCTTTTAAAGATTTACCACTATTAATGTAAATACAATTTTATAATTTAATTCTAAGGAAATATCGAACCAAATACCCAACCCCTTTTATATCCTTTGTTCCTCCTCGCATTGACCTCCCTTCCATCGCACCATTCCCATTCCATTGACCATTACTAACATACACTTAGACCCTCTTCGCTAAATATCCGTCCATGCTCAATTTACCCCTTTTTAATTAATTAACAAAACTTTAATGAAAACTACTACTGTACTATTTTTTTGAACCTAGCGCTGTGCGTCGCTTATTGAAAAGGACTAAGGCACCCTATTGGGAGATTGACTAATTTAGATTTAGAGTTTAGGCTAGCGCAGTTAAATAGTAAGTACACAAAAGAAAATCGCAGTTGCTATGGAGAATTGCTTTCTGCGCTTCGAGTATAGATTTAGGACTTGATATTATTGATTTAATGAGCTGCTTTCGCCTCAAGTGTCACGTGGCGCGTGACAGATGCCCGGGTATAAGAATTGCTAACTCCGTTGAGCTTGAGCCATCTTCCCACACTAGTTTCCCTTCTTCTAATAATTTTTTCCTCACTTATTAATTTCTCTTTTTTATAATGAACTGCCTCACTCCCACACCTACGCCTCCACACCCTAAAGCGGATGGGGGAATGATCACGCGACAGTTTTCACAAACTTGCACCGCTTGTGAAAGCATGGAGTATTTCTGTGTCGAAAGTACAGCGACTCGAGGCCCTTGCCAGAAATGCGAGTTTTGCCGTTGGCGACGAGTGGCGTGCGATGCGTTGATGAAGAACGCAGAGATCGAAAAGCGATTTACCAAGACCAAGTTTTGGGTAATCCCTAAAACCAAAGAGGTGGTCGAAGACATTTGGGATGTCTCGATTGAAGATGAAAAATCGGTGGGGGAAAATGATAAGGAATTAAATAACGAGATCTCAACCTGGGTAACCCAGGCCACGAGTTTGAAGCGAGGTGTCGAGGAAGAGGTCGACGAGTTGGTGGAGGAAGATGAAGATGAAGTCCCTGTTCCAGGGCGGGCACCCAAGAAACGACGGGTGGTCATCGAAGACGACGAGGAGGAGAGAGAGGCAGAGGTCGAAGTGGCGCCAAGGTTATTTTTAGAGCCTGACCCCATCTTTGAGGTAAGTTTTAATTGTTATTTTTTAAGGATGAAGTTACTGATGAGTTATGTTTAGACATCAAATACTCTTGAAGAGCCGATTGGGGAGCCTGTGCCGGTTATACCAACTGAGGCAAACCCTCCAGCCACGGAAGTAGTTAAAGAACCTGAAGACACCCTGGACCAGGTGTGGTCGAAGAAACCTCGTCAAGGACGACGAGTAAGGTTCGCGGAATAGTTATGTGGGGAGGTCGACACAATTATCGACACCGCTTCCTTCGACGTGGCAGAGGAGCTTTTGGAGATTGGAGAGGTGGTTCCAGTAGGAGAGGAGGAGGTATTTGAGAAATGCAGGAAGGAGATAAGGGTAGTTTTAGAGAAAATGAAAAGATTGGTTTGAGAAAAATTAAAAGAAAAGATTTGAAATGAAAAGGAGATGTAAGGAAGTAGAAAAAAATTTGTATTTTAGTTTTATTTTATTTTATTTTATTTTATTTTATTTTTTTATTGTAGGTGAATATTATTAATGTTATAAGATTTGGGAGAGAGAGAAAAAGAAAGAAGAAGTTAAAAAAAATTTTAGAATTTGAAAGAAGAAATTTAAAAAAAGAAAAAGGTTGTTTAATTGCAGGAAGTTTTAATGTTTTAAAAGGAAAATTTTATGTAAGAAAAGAGAGAGAAAAAGAAACGGTTTGTGATTGAGATGAGTTTGTTAAATTGAGGATTTAATGAATTTTTTTTTTTTTTTTTTAGAAATTTTAGTTGAAAAGAGAGGAAGAAGAAAGAAAAGAAAAAAAAAGCAGAATTTAGAATTTAAGAGAATTTGAAAAGAAGAATTATTTGTTTCAAAGAATTATTATAGGGAGATTTAGAGGTTGAAGTTAAGTTCGAGGAAATGGTCGTACAAGATTTGATGATTCTAAGGAAAGAAAGTTTTAAAAGAGAGAATAAATTTTTAGAAAAGAAATTTTTAAAGAGAATTTTAAATTTAAGAAAAGAATGTATTTAGAGAATTGAAAAAGAAAAGGAAGAAAATATTTAGAGAGGTTTAAGAGTTTTTTTTTTTTTTTTTTTAGTTTATTTTATTATTCATGTTTATTCTATTTATTTTATTTTATTTTATTTTTATTTTATTATTTATGTTTATTCTATTTATTTTATTTTTATTTTATTTCATTTTATTTTATTTAATTTTAATTTTGATTTTACATTTAGTTGGTTTTGGAGAAAATTTTATAGAAGGAGAAGAAAGAAAAAAGAAGAGAGAAAAAAGAAAACAAGGCTAAGAAATTTAAGAGGTGTTTTAGATTTTAAAGAAAGAAAGAAAAAGAAAAGAAAATTTTAAATAAAGAAATTTTAAGGTTTTGGTTTTAAAGGATATTTCAAATGAAAAGATTTTAGGAGTTCAGGGGCGTTAGAAACATTGATGGCTGGTTCCCAGGATGTTTTGTCTGAGTCATTGAGGAAGCCTTCCCATTCCACGAGGTATTGAAGTTTCCCCTTGTGTATTCTTGAATCAAGGATACGACTTACTTCCCACTCTAGATGATCTTCTACTTTGACCGGTTCTGGAGGGGGTTGGTTCTTGCCCGGGTATATTTCTAGAGCCAGTTCCAGGAGAGATACATGGAAAACAGGGTGAATTGCCTTCCATTTAGGAGGTAACTTGAGTCGAAATGCAGTTTTAGAGACTTCAGAGTCAATTTCGAATGGTCCCAAGCGCTTTTCAGCCAGTTTCTTTGATGGTTGTGTTGTTCGAATGTTTCGTGCTTCGAGCCATACTTTGTCGCCTGGTTTAAAGGAAGGTGCAGATTGTCGATGTTTGTCGGCCTGTTCCTTGTATCTTCAAATCTCTGATTCCAAATTTGTTTTAAGTTCTTCTTGGAGTCATGATATAGTTCAAAGATAATGTTCCGCAGGATGATTAGTTCCTAAATGGATTGAGTTGAATCGAGGATGTCGTCCATAAATGGTTTCGAAGGGAGATTGTCGTGTTGAAGAATGAGTCGAGTTATTATAAGCCAAATTGGCCAATGGTAACCATGTGGTCCAATTGTCTTGTTGGTAACTGACATACATTCAAAGATATTGTTCGAGGATTTGGTTAACTCTTTCTGTTTGACCATTGGTTTCAGGGTGATAGGCCGTGGAGAGATTCCTCGTGATATTGAGTTGTCGACACAGTTGGGTCCAGAATGTGGATACAAACAATGAGCTTCTATCTGAAATAATATCATTTGCTAAGCCGTGTTTAGAAAATACATATTCTAGAAAAAATTTTGACAAATCTTCTGCTGTAGCAGTAGTAGTGGTTTTAATGAAAATAGACATTTTTGAAAATCTATCTACTATTACTAATATAGCATCAAAATCATTAGACATAGGAAGTTGAGAAATGAAATCCATCAATAAAGATTCCCAAGGTTTAGAGGGAATAGGAAGTGGTTGAAGCAACCCATGCTTCCGGTGACGGGGAGCCTTATTCCTATTTCATTAGTAACAAGCTTTTATATAGGCCTTGATTTCACTGGTCATACCTGGCCAGAAGAAATCCCTCGCTATTAAATGGTAGGTTTTAGCAACCCCAAAATGACCAGCTAATGGAGAATCATGTCGACTGTTGAAAATCCATAATTTTATCTCATTGTTGTCGGGTATGACTACTCTACCTTCAAAGACTAATAGACCTGATTCAATACTAAATCTTTTGGCCCCTTGCTTTGAGAGTATTTTGTCTTTTATCCCTAAACAATATTTGTCTTTTGACTGAGCTTCGAGGATGTTAGATAGTTGATTTCGAAAAGATTGAATTGTCATCGAATTAAGTTGATGAGTCGTTAACATTGATTCGTTGAAGATTGATTGCACATTTGCTGGGTTCTTGTCAGCAAATGCGTCCCCCCGCTGTGGGTAAACGTTGTCCCGACGTGACAAGATATCTGGGACAATGCAGTTTTTTCCTGGGCGATAGGAAATAGAGAAAGAAAATTCAGACAAAAATTCAGCCCACCTGGCTTGACGCCTGGTTAACACTTTAGAAGACATGAATTATTTTAAAGCATTATGATCTGTTAAGATTTGAAAAGGAATATCTAGGCTGAGAAGAAAAGAATGCCATTTTTTAAGACAATGGATAATAGCTAAAAGCTCTTTGTCATGAATTTCATAATTTAATTCTGCGGCTATGAGTTTGCGTGACTCAAAAGCAACAGGATGAAACAAATTTGTTTCAGGATTTAATTGGGAGATGACCCCTGCAATAGCATAATCGCTCGCATCTGTCTCAACTATTGTCGAGGCAGAAGGATTGAAATGTCGAAGAATTGGGGCTGTGGTGAACGCTGTTTTTAGTGCTTCGAATTCCTTTCGTGCTGTAGAAGTAAAAACAAAAGGGATGTCTTTTCTAAGAAGAGAAGTAAGATTGGAAATAGTTTTAGAGTAATCTTTAATAAATCTCCTATAGAAGTTTGCAAAACCCAAAAATCCTTGAAGCGATTTAATGTTTTTGGGCTCAGGCCATTCCAGGATTTTCTGGACTTTGTTGTTATCCATGACTAAACCATCAGTGGATAACGTAAAACCCAAAAAATCAATTGATTTGAGGTGGAATTCGCATTTATTATGCTTGGCGTAGAGACCATGATCTCGAAGATGATTTAGGACCTGTCCAACATGATGAATATGTTCATCTAGTGTTTTCGAGAATATTAAAATATCATCTAAATAGTCGACTACAAATTGTTCAACAACATCTTGAAAGATATCATTAACAAAAGTTTGAAAAGTTGAAGGTGCGTTACATAATCCAAAAAGCATAACTAAATATTCAAAACTACCAAATATAGTGCGCATTGCAGTCAGTGGTTCATGACCTTCTGCAATGCGAATTAGATTTTAAGCACCTCTAAGATCAATTTTAGAAAAGAAATTAGCACCATTTAAAAGGGTAAGAAGTAATGACATAGGAGGAACAGGATATGCATTCTTCTTTGTGACTGTGTTGAGCTTTCTATAGTCAACACACAACCTAAGACTACCGTCCTTCTTTTTTACAAAGAGGACAGGGGAGCCGGTTGGAGATTTACTGGCTCTGATGAAACCTTTGGCTACATTCTCTGCAATGTAGTCTCGAAGAACTTGAGATTTGTCCTTTGATAAAGAATAGACAGGACCTGCCGGAGGTACTGGGCCTATTAACTCTATTTGATGGTCATAGGGTCGATGAGGTGGTAACTTATAGGCCTTGCCGATTGAGAAAACATCGAGGAAATCGTGGTAGATTTCCGGTAGAGTTGATATAATGGCTTCAACGTTGATTTGGTTGTCCTCTTCATCTTCGAGAGAATCTGTCGAGGGGATACCTGTATTGAGAGAGCAGAATTCGATTACTTCGAGGCAATTTAAATCCTCTTCGAGTGAAGTCATCAAGCTAGAAGGGTTAGCCAATTTCACATTTAGAGAAGGATCAGATGCTTGCAAGTCATCTGGCAGTGACTTGTCCTCTAGCAGGACGTTGTCAGGAGGGTTGTTTAACTCCCTATTGACCTGCATTGAAGAATCAGAAATATACTTAGATCATGGGGTGATCAATCCCTTAGTCCAATCAATTTCGGGATTCCAATGCGTTAAAAAGTCATGGCCAAGAATGGTATCGTCCATCCTTGGGGCGTCCAAGACTGATAATTCCCACTCGAAGGGGGGAAAGTTTGGAAATTTGAAAACCCATAATACTTTCTTACTTACCCAATATTTGGGTTCCTCTGATTCAATCAAATAGATTGGAGTTCGATCTATATCTGTAAATGTTAGTTGAAGCTTCTCGGCAAAAGATAAACTAACAAAAGAAATTGAAGCTCCAGAGTCTATAAGACAACTGAAGGGGATATGCTCCTTAAAAAGAATGAATCTCAAGCGGTTTAAGGCAACTCTAAGACATGGAGGTTCTGTGAACTTGGAGAGATAAGATAGTTTGCTTTGCACACAAGTAAACTATCTACTAGTTTTTTGACTTCGAACTAGTACCTTCTCTTTCCTTCAACTTTACACAGTCTTCCAACTTGTGCTTACCCCCACAATACATACATAACCCATTATCTGCTTGTCTCTTCCTCTCAGCTTCTTTAAGTTCCCCATTAGGATCCAGTACTTTGCTGATATCGCCTGGGGTCGAGCCTTTTGGTCGAGGTTTATCCTTTCCCTTATTGGGTTTGGATTGAGTCAAGGAGGATTGATTTGGTCGTGGGTGTGAAGAAGGTCCCGATTTAAAATTTAGGCCTTGAGATTTGTTGGCATATCGACGATGTTGAAGTCATCCTTGATAAACGCCGTCAAGTTTGAGGGTTCGATCCATTAAATCCGTTAAAGTAGTCATCTTCTGACCGTGAAGATTTAATTGATCTAGAATCCTCGAAGGAAGTCCTTTCTTGAAATGATACTTAAGGGCAGCATCATTCCAACCTACTCGAGTTTGAAGTGCTCTGAAGTTTGAGATATATTCAGAGGCTTTACCATTATCACTCATGCAAAGAAAATCAAGTTCAATTTCCGCGTTTTCCGTTTCATTAGGGTCCCCAAACAACGTAAAAGGTTGGTCTTCGAACTTTTCCCAATTATTGATAATAAGTGGGTTTCTGTCGAAGAAAGCATGAGTAGATAAGGTTTGAATCATCTTGCTGCTTTCCTGGCTAGGAATGAAGAAGCGTAAATAACCTTTTATCGGTCGCTGTTAAAGGTTGGAGGGTCATTATAGAACAGCAGCTTGCAGGTTTGCAAGAAGGGTCGCAATCTGTCAGGCTGATCTCCGCCCAATTTGTCAAGAGATTTCATAGAAGGAGTTTTGAGCTTAGATCCCTCTGAAGACGTTGGATTTGAAAGGGTTTTCATGAAAAGTCTCATGAAATCTTCCAGAGAGTTAGATGGTCCAGGTTCTCAGGATTGACCAGAAGGGTGATTGGCAGGGGCGGATGGTGCCTCTTGAATTGTATCCTCTCCTTCTTCTTCGTCACTAGAATCCTCGAAATCATGTGGGATGTCTTCTACAGATTGAACTGAATGTTGCCATTCCCTAAGGTTAAGTGGTTCCAAAGAGTGAGTGCGGGAAACAGACCTTGTGGCTGTTGGCCTGCCTCTAGCGGGAGCTCTAGTAGTAGCCCCCGTAGGAGGAGTGCCTTGAACAGGTGCCATTTAAAATTTTAAAAAAAACCTAAAAGGACGTAGTAGTGCAAAGAATGAGAACTACGCAGAATTTAATTATACTGTCACCGGATGACCTACGCACAAGGTCGAGGATGTTCCTGAAAGTGAGATGAGGGCTTTAGAAATTTCTTCGAAGCACAGAGGGATGATTCAAGGAAATGGTTCGAAGGTCACTCGAAGTAAGAGCTACAGGTTCGAGGTTTGTTCGAGAAGAATTATAAACTAGTTTCAAAGGTAATGGGAATTCTTAAGATCTCACGAAGGGTTGGAAACTCAATAATCAAAGATTTAGGATTTAGAAATGAATATTGAGAAAATAAAAGAAAGATACAATAACAATGATTTTAGCTTTTAAAGATTTACCACTATTAATGTAAATACAATTTTATAATTTAATTCTAAGGAAATATCGAACCAAATACCCAACCCCTTTTATATCCTTTGTTCCTCCTCGCATTGACCTCCCTTCCATTGCACCATTCCCATTCCATTGACCATTACTAACATACACTTAGACCCTCTTCGCTAAATATCCGTCCATGCTCAATTTACCCCTTTTTAATTAATTAACAAAACTTTAATGAAAACTACTACTGTACTATTTTTTTGAACCTAGCGCTGTGCGTCGCTTATTGAAAAGGACTAAGGCACCCTATTGGGAGATTGACTAATTTAGATTTAGAGTTTAGGCTAGCGCAGTTAAATAGTAAGTACACAAAGGAAAATCGCAGTTGCTATGGAGAATTGCTTTCTGCGCTTCGAGTATAGATTTAGGACTTGATATTATTGATTTAATGAGCTGCTTTCGCCTCAAGTGTCACGTGGCGCGTGACAATGAGGTATAGCATCATTCAGGAACATTATATCCTGTTCTAATACAAATATCTCATTTTTATCAACACTGTAAGATATGTTACTTTTTCAATCCTCACTAGATTCCACATTCTCATCTTCATGATTACTAGGTTCAGAATTATGTGAGGTTTCAATAACATTTATTCTCTTCTTACACGTGTGACCCTTAACCCAAGGTTCATTACATTTGTAACAAGTGTTATTTTCTTATCTCTTAGGGACAAGGGGAGCTGAAGGTTTTTTCTTTTCCACTGGTAACTTACTTGTAGTAGGTTTTACCAGGTCAACACTTTGTCTGTATTTACTATACTTGGTTTCATACTTGTGGTTTAATAATATCTCATTGCATATATTAATGAATCCAGAGGTATCTCTGATAGTTTCAGTTCTAGCTACAATAATGTCTCTAACTGATATAGGCAACTTGTATATTATTTTTTCTTTCCACTCTTCATAATCCATTTTTGGATCCATAGATTTCATGATTTTTATTAAATTCATTAAGAAGACCATGGGTTTATCTCCAGCATTTGTATTATATCTGGCCTTTTCATACAATCTTTGTTGAGTGATTCTAAATTTTGGGCCACCAAATTGCCTTTCAATTAGTGCCTTCCATTCATTCCAGGAGTAATTAATTCCCTCACTCAATACAGATTCAAACCATAATAAGGCCACATCTGTAAATAAAGATATTAACTTTGAAGTAATTTCTTCATCAGGTAGTTTATATGAAAATTTTAAGTTATCAATTCTTTGTATGAATTGTTGCCAATCAGATTTTGAATCACCGTCAAAAGAAGGGTACTGATCTAACTTAGGCCAGTTCTTTTGGCTAGTTCTTGCTTCCCTTACCTGAGGAATATTGAGTAATTCACTTAATTTAGAAAGATGATCATTTATTTCATCTTTTACTGATTTTATATTCTCAGAGCCCATGACACTATGTTCATGTTCCATCATTGGTTTATCATCAGAGTGTTTCATGAAAACTGGTACTCTTTCTACATAAGAGATATTATTTTTTATTGTTTCAGTATTTTTCAAAATGTTAGCTACTTCAATTTCTACTCTTTGTAACCTATATTTTATCACAGGTACATGGGTTAAGGTATCATTTACATTTGAAAAAGACAATTTTACACGTCCCTCTATGGTGGCCATAATATTCTGAGAATTTTCTAATTTAATTTCTAAATTTTTAATCTCAGAATTTAATCTTTTGTTTTCATTGATCAATTCATTACTTGAATTCTCAATAATTTTTAACTTATTGGATGTTGCACTCAATGATTGTGTGATGTTTAATAATACACTTTCCGTATTATTGTTGGACTCTCTAGAGAATTCTTCCAATTTTTCAATTCTTAATAATAATTTACTAATTATTTTTGATTCCATTGGATTTTCTTTTAGAAAATATTCAATTTTGTCTGTTTCCAATTCAGAAGACTCATCATCAGGGTCAAGTTTCAATTCATTTCATTCCATTTTTATATTAATAGTATTTTCCTGGTGATCAATAAAACTGTGTACATTGTCCTCATTTAAAGAAAAGTCTAACATGTTATTTTCAAATGAATAATTTTTTAAATCCTTATCAATTATATCCAATAACTCTCTATCAATTTCATTACCTATAAGTAATTCATTTTTAGGATTATATAATTGATCCTGAGAAGATGGATGACTTACCACGGTCATATTCCATTTCCCCTGCCTCTCCTTGGCTTTCCCCTGTAAGGGTGACTGCTGGATCCCTGTTGAGGAGGACTGTTGTAGTTTTGGGCATACCAATCCCACTTCCATTTTCTTACAGTTATCTTTTGGTCCTCTTCTGCGACTGGAGGTGTTGCTGTGGTATTTGGTGCCATTGGTTGTTGATGAGACCTTATATCCACTAGAGCCTGGTTGACTTATATAAAGCCCTGTGCCGCCCTTTTCTCCAGATTGTTGATCTGGTCTAACATATTGTTTACTCTTATTGTTAGTGTATTCAGTAGGGTTGAGAGGGAGTGAATTTGCTCTTGTAAGGTGTTTTTGGACTTCCTTATTGACATTTGTTTTAAGAGCTTTTCCTTTTCCTCCATGGACATTGGTGGGGTGTTGTTTATTGTTACTGGTGATTCTTGACCCTCCATTTGGATTTCCTGTAACAGGTCTTTCAGCTCTAGTTCTTAAGTTATAAGGCTTTGCCTTATTACTTACAATGTCATTGTTGTCACACATTTTTACATGGAATTTTAGAGAATTGAAAGTTTAGATATGAAAAACTTCAAAAAGGAGTTTAATCAGTATTTATTAATACCACTGAAGACAATTTTATTGCTTACTTATTGGTATGAAGTGACACTTTAAGTGCCAAAAGTCAAATATGCTTTTATGTGGTCACTTGATTTAACTGGTCTACAATATGTAACTGTGTTTTTATATTTAAAAAAGAAAATTTGTTAGTAAGATTCTTTCCAAATATTAAATGAATTTTACAAACTAATAAAAAAGGGATTAAGAGTCCTGTAAAAAGAAAACAATTAATCAGTTTAATTGGTTATCATCTGCAAAGATCACAAATTTAATTGGTCTATTGACAGACTCCCACTAAGAACAATTATATGTTAAATTAGTGGTAAAATTGATGATTCAATATCACAATTTTATTATATAACAGGGCTTCTTTTTCTGAAATCACTATATAAGTGACCCCAACCTGTTGTAATTATCCAAATATTTCTTTAGGGATATTATTTACGTGTACCTTCTTTGAAAATTTCACTTACTGGATTATAACAGAATTCTTGAGGAAAGGTCCCCAATTGTCAGGCTAAGGTCAAGTACAAAGACGTGAACTAGCTTGAATAGTCAGTTGTCTAGAAGATTTTAATAATCCTATATGAATACTGTAGTACTAATTTACTAAGTTGTAAAATTTAATCAAAATTAAAGGTCTCAGTAATATAATTCTCACTAATTTTATATATGGCTTACAATTTTTGTAGTTGGTAGAAAAATAGATTTTATAATTCAGATACTATTCAAAAGTCTTATAAAAGTACTAATTGATATGTATTGTAATTGGTTTGGTTATATTGTGTAAATTGTAAATGATAAAGAATGAAGAAACAAGACCCAAAAACCTCCTCCTTTTATACACACTGAGTTCCCCAATAAATCCCTTGATATACCATCCAATACACAGTTAATTACGCCTCACAACAGCTAATAGACCTTCCCATAAACATCCCTAGTGACACATGACATAATTAGACAAGTAACAACCGCCAAAATACTGTAATAATAAGGGAAATCCATCAAAATTAAAGAAAAAGACAAAAAGAGAGTATATGCTTATAAAACAATAATATAAAAGACTAAAAGAGACTTTTTAAGGTTAAAAATAGCTTAATAATAAGGGGGATTTACTGTAGAAATAATGGGGCTAATCCTGACATTATACTACGTGAAATTCCCATTCAAAAATAACCAAAATTGACTGAGAAACCACCCAAAAACTTAAAAAAGAGCGTGAGATGTGGGGTAACTAAATGCAGTTCTTGGCAGGCGCTTTCACGGGTAAATCCTTGACTAAAATTAGGCGAATTTAAGTGTGGTGATGAAATAAAGTGCCAAGAGTGAGGTTATTAATGAAATTAGTGCAAAAAAACAAGGTCAATACATTATTAATTAAGCTAGGACACTAAATAAGTGCCTGTTGCCTATTTTAGTGTGTTTCCCCACAGTGGGCGTAGAATGTGGGGTAATTATAGTGTGAAAAAGCTAACTTTGCTAAAAATGAAGCTATTCACACGGGAAAAAAGCAGGCAGTATGTGGCCAGTACACAGAAGCCATTTCTAGCATAAAAAATTTGAAAAGTGTTATTTTTATGCATTTAAATAGCCAAATCAATAGTTCTAAATGAGCCCAATTGATCTCTCAAAGCGCAATTTTGATATTCTCAATTTTATAGCGCATATAGTCAACTTTTAAGTGAAATAAAGCGCATTTCTTGTTTTTTGCATAAAACAATGAATATAACAGCTTTAAGTGTACTTAAAAATTATGTAGCCTTATACTTAAGGTTCTTAAGATTACCCTAACATATTCCAACTTAATATTAAGTACATAAGACCTATAAAAGGTGGATATATGCGTGTATATAAGGTGTTATAATGGCATTTTTTGTGTATTATCATAATTTTACTTATGTATACTATTTGTGTACTCTTATTTATTGTTCCCATGTATAGTTCATGTGTTTAAAATAACTTATAATCACTTTTTACTCAGTCCTGGAGATATACAGGCTGACAGATATTCTCAACCTAAGTTGGAATTGTGTGGGGTCGCAAATATGTTGAAGAAGCTGCAAACTGTTTTGTGGGGGCAGAATTTTGAGCTGCAGGTGGATGCTAAATCTCTGGTTCAAATGATCAACACCCCTGGTCTTCCAAATGCTCCAATGACTAGGTGGGTAGCATTTATTCAGAATTTCTTTTTTGACCTGGTACATAAACCTGGAAAAACTTTTACGATGCCTGATGGATTATCAAGGAGACGACCCACACATAAAGATTCTGACTCTGAAGAATTTGATGAAGATGTTCCAGTGGTTAGGGCCAGCACAAAGGGTGTTGAAGATTTTTCTCTCCTCCCCCAATGAGGCTAAACTGGAAGATTTTTCTCTCCTCCCCCAAGAGGTTAAACTGGCTTGTTCTGATCTTGATTCTGGTGAGCAGGATGTTTTTGTTGATCAAGAAAGGGCTGTTTCTTGGGATGGATCAAAATTGGAAGATGATGTTCTTGTTAGTGAAATAAATTCTCTTATGATTCAGTGGAAGAAATTAGATTGTACCAAAATTTAGGGATTGGTGTCCTGGTGGGGCTGGCAAAGTGGCTCATTTGTACACTGGTGATTTTTATGACAGTGTTTTATTCTTGCATGTTGTTTTGTTGATTTTTAAGATACAACCTGTGTTCAGACTGGGTTTAATTTTAATATGGTTGAAAATCTGTTAACCTTGGATAGGCCAGATATTTGTGATTATGATACTTGGATGGCGATGAAGAATAAAAGTACTGGCTTCTATGTGTCAGGAAGGAGGTTGATGAGGAGACACCCAAATCCTCAAGTAGTAGTGACTAAGAAGAAGGGTCAAGAGTTGGTGTTGAAGTCTTTGCATGAAGACTTTTGGTCATAAAGGCTTTTCAGAGGCTTATAGAAGAGTAACAGACAGATTTTGGTGGCCAGGTATGAAGTTGGCTGTGCAGGGTTGAGTTCAATCTTGTGAAGAATGTCAAAGAAGAAGTCCCTTCAAACCTAAAGAGTTTGGCCATGCTACTGGTGAATCAAATGTGTTTGGAAGAGTCAGTATGGATGCTGTCCATATCAAAAAGGGCAGGTATAAATACTTGATTTTTACCAGGGATGATTAGTCTGGTTGGGTTGAGGCGGTGCCTTTGGTTAATTTTACTGCTAAAAACGTGTCAGAATTTTTGACAAAGGCATGGGTGTTTTGATATGGGTTAATGAAGTTGGTGACTGTTGATGGTTGGCCAGAGTTTGGAGCTGAATTTAAAGAAGCTGTGGCAAGTATTGAATCTAAAGTTAGAGTGGCTATACCTTATTATCCTAAAGCTGAAAGCATGGTTGAAAGAGGCCATCAAGTTATCATGAATTCTTTGGTGAAGATGTGTGGAGATAGTTCTGAAAAGTGGAGGCATTATATACCCTTGGTATTATTTGCTGATAGGGTCACTGTAAAAAGCACAACTGGCTATTCCCCTTATTAATTAATTTTTGGGAAGAAATCTGTTATACCAGTTGATTTGGAAGCTTTCTCATAACTTGGAATTGATTGGGATGATGTGTGCTGAAGAGAAGATTTGCTCTTTACCTGGATGAAACAGTTAGATTGTCGAGATGAATGTCAAGAGAAGGCATACTCTAGAATGATGATATAAGAAATCATTTAGTCAGATACTGGGACAAGAAGTTGTCTCATAGACTCAGGAATAACTTGAATCCTGGTTGTTTAATTTTGGTGTATAATAGAGGTTTGCAGAGTCAGTGGGGGAAAATGTTTTCTGACAGATGGAATGGACTTTATAGAGTCAGATCTCAGGTTACTGGAGGTTCCTATGTTTTGGAGGAGTTAGATGGTGCAGTCTTGAAGAAGAGAGTGGCTGTTAATAAGTTGAAGAGATTTTACCCAAGATGCACTAGAAGAGAAGAAGATTGACTCTGCAATAAGGATAGACTATGGACCATTCTTTAATTTTGGATTTTGGTGATGCTGTGCATCAATTTTGTTGGAAACTATTTTTTGTTAGAAGGTACCCAAGGGTGGGTCTTCTAGAGTTGATCTTGGCAAGTGTGGGGGTAGCTGATGGGCTGGGTGCTCTATCAATGGCTAACCCAGATTTTCTGTTTCCAACCCCTTCTCTTAATTTTGTTGAACCCTAGTATTGGTTTCTCTCCACAGGTTTTAGTCCTCTATGACTTTAAAATGGAAACTCTTTTGGTCTTCAAGTGCTGGAATCTTCACACTTAATGGTTTTGGTTTATTGTGTTTGATTTTTTTTTGTTAGAAGGTTCCCAGGGGGGGCTTCTAGATTTATTTTTGGCAAGTGTGGGTATAATTGATGAGCTGTCTGCTCTGTAGAACAGCTACCCCATAATTTCTGTCTCAAATATTTTTTGTCCTAGTTGAATCCCAGTTCTGCTTTTTTTATTCAGGTTTCAAGTCCACTATGACTTTAAACTGGCTTGGTATTAGCATCTTTGGTCTTTTAGGATTGGTGGTGGATCACTGGTGGTTTCCCATCACTTTTACTTATTGGAGGGAGCCCACTCGGTGATCATTTCCTTGGACTGGACTTTCTATGGAGCCGGTGTGGTCTTCCAACATTGGCAGGGGCCTTTTTTGTGTGATTTGGCACTGTTTGTGCATGTCTTAATTGACATCTGTTAAGGATTTTGGTATTTTTCTGGTTTTATTCCGTCGATTTAGGTCTGCAGGTATGTGGGTACTATCATTGGATAGCCCTGGATTTTCTCTATATTTTATGTCTTGTAGACATTTTTCATATTCTGAATTTTAAGGGGTCATTTCCTCATTTTTCATATATAAAAGATTGCTGTTTAATTTTGTTTTTTGTGTTTTACGGGTTAAATGCTTAGTGCCATTGGATAGAGCTAATGTTTCTCTATATTTCTTGTCTCAATTTTGTTATAGTGAAATTCCGTGTTTTAAAGGTTTTAGTAGTTGTAGCTAATTTTTCTAAGTAGATTAGTTGTTTTTATTGGTTTTCTGGCTTCAGGGAAGCCAGGCCGCTTCAGGCCGCACCTCTGAAGTTGGGCGGCCCGCCCGCCTCTATTTTGGAAGGTTGGGGAGCGCTTCAGGAGGGTTTTTTATTTAATTTGGTGGGTACAGGTGCCAGATTAGTGGGTGCGCATGGGCTCTTAGTTAGTGGTCTGTGTGTACATAGTGAATAAGACAGTTTGGGGCAACCTTAATCATCATACAACCATCTGGAGGTGATATCGTTGTTCCTCACTCAGTTTTCACTGTTTTCTGGCCACAATTGGCTGTGTTTGTTGCAAGTGAATTCTTCATTTAACTTAACTTTGGCAACTGTTTTCTCTGTTATAGTCTTTGAAGCTATAGCAAGTATTATTGCTGTCTCTGGTGTGCATTTGCAGCCTACATCAAGTATCTTTGCTGTCTTTGGTGTGGACTTTGTTCTACATTTCAGTTCTTTGGTCTGGTAGTCTATCTGGTGACTACTTTCTTGGCTCATCAAGTAGTCAAGTGTGTTGAAAAGGGGCTTTAGCAAAACAGGAACCAACTTACTTTAGCAAGTAAATCTCATTCTATTTTTCTAAAGGGACAGGGGATTTTCTCCCTGGTTTTTCTCCAACTCCCTTGGTCAAGGCCTATAGCTAGTACTATAGGATTGTCTACATTTCTGGCTCCCAACGTGGGGTGGAACTTGCTAGTTCTTTGGAATCTCTGTTTTCTTTGGTTAGCTCTTTTTGGTGTTTTGGTCTGGAAGAATGGCTTCTGGCTCCTCTATTCATGTGGTGACTTTCAGTGGGGGGGATGGTCCTCCTTCTATGATGGTTAGGGAGTGTGTGAGGATTAAAACTTGGGATGGTACCAATTTTAATGGGGAGGATGTCAAGTGGTTTCTAGAGAAGTATGAAACTGCTGCTGGAGTGGATGGTGCTTCCTACCTGGACATGGTGAAGCAGATTATCTTCTTCATTGGTGATAGGTCAGTGGAGAAGGAGATTGTGGCTATGTCTGGCTACAAGAAGAGGGATTGGAAATTATTGTGTAGGGAGATGGTGGATTGATGGGGTGTCAGGTTCACTATGGTGGATCTGAACAAGGTTTTCAGTTAATGGCAATCTTATGGTGGTGTTGGTAACTTACATAGTTACAGGAAGTTTCTGCTACAGTTTGATCCTGTGGTGGAATATTTGGTGGAAGTGGAGGAGCTGGCACATGAAAATGCTGCCAAGGATGTTTTTTGGTCTGCCCTGGCTATAGATGTCAGGATGGATGTGTTGAAGGAGTTTTCAAGAAAGGAATTGATGAAGACTCTTTCTAATGGGGACCAGAAGTTGCCTGCCTTGGATAAGGTGAAGGAGGCTGTTGAGGCCCATTTGAAATTATTGGATGTGGCCACCTATCAGGAGGGGTGTGTCAAATATGTCAGCAAAGTAAGTGAGACTTTGGCTGAAGAGTAAGTTAGGGAGAAGAAGGAGGAGAAGAATTTAGTGTAGGTTCCCAAGTATGAGAGGGACCCAATGGTGGAGCAGTTGGCTGATCTTACAAAGCAGCTGCATATTTTTGTTCAGGAGGCTAAGAAGGTCAATAAGGCACCTTCTCTGCCTAGAGATTTTGATAGGAGGGCTAGTAGGAGTGATCCTTGGGTCTTCTCTTATTGCAGAAGGAGGGGGCACAGGTCCAATGATTTTTGGGCATTGAACAGGGATGTGTCTGAAGGAAAGGTGGAATTTGATGGCAGGGTTTTCAAGTTCTATGATGGTTCTTTTGTTAAGACCAGTGAGGGGCAGGCTCCTGTTGATTTGGTCAGGAGAAGGGGAGGTCTCAATCAAAGGAGGCCAAGGTTTGAGGAGATTCCTGATCAAGGGAAGTCTTCTGGTAAGGAGAATGAGGATGGCAAGGGAAAGGGGAAGGAGTTCAATAAGGTCTCTTTTTCTACTTCCTTTGGTGGTTTGGAGTTGTATTCTTGTGGTGGACAGTCAATTGGTGAATGCTTGGCTGGTGTTTATGATGCGGAAGCAGGAAAGGTGGGTAGGCCTAAGAGCAGTTCTCAGGCCCAACCAAAGCCAAATGCTTTATATGTGGATCCTAAGCTGAGTGCAGCTAGGAAGAGGTACAGCAAAGAGGAGCTGTACAAGATGCAGAAGGGTATGGCTGACATGGGCCCCCCAAGTTTGGGCGCGTTGGACATTATGGTGATCCAATGCCAATTGAGGTGGATTCTGACTCTGAGGAGGATGTTCCTTTGGCTTCATTGCCAAAGCCTGCTAGAGTTAGACGTTCTGGTGAGGGATCTGGTTTGATTCCTGATAATGGTAAACCTGTTGGTGGTGCTGGTCCTCAAGAAGCCTCTAGGACCAAGGTGGTGAAGCCAAGGGCTCACTTTGAGAGGCCAGTAGTTTCTGGTCAAGTTAATGTTATGGACTCTGTCCTGGAAAGGATGAATCAGGGTCAGGTTTTCCTATCTTCTGGGGAATTGTATGCTATCAGTCCAGGGTTGGCTGATAGACAGAAAAAGTTGTTGACCAGGAGAAGAGTTTCTTCTGGTGAGGTAGAATACATTTG
Source organism: Hemileia vastatrix (assembly GCA_030280995.1). Taxonomy (NCBI): domain Eukaryota; kingdom Fungi; phylum Basidiomycota; class Pucciniomycetes; order Pucciniales; family Zaghouaniaceae; genus Hemileia; species Hemileia vastatrix. The sequence continues at coordinate 46,122,780 of JASXTE010000004.1, forward strand.
TGATTCTGCTGAAAAGTTTGGTGAGGGGTTGGAAACTCATTTTTCTGCTCCTCTGGGATATGTCAATGTCACTCTGAATGGCAGGGAGGCAAGGGCATTGGTGGATTCAGGTTCTCAGATAAACCTGATTTCTTTGTTTGAGGCAACTCATATGGGCCTCCCCATCAAAACTGGTATTGGTGGGAATTTTAGAGGGATCAGTGGCCATGTCACTGAATTGGTTGGAACTTCAGAGTTTGTGAAGTTAGATGTTGGCGGAGCCTCAGGGAAGGTACATTTTTATATTGCTAAAGGTAATGTAAAAGAAGTCTTGGGTGGGCCATTCTTGATGGATTTTCAGGCAAGAACTGGTTATCAATTTGATTTGGGAATCAGTTTGGAGTTGACTGGTGAAAATGAAAGGAGACTTCACATAAGGTTGTCATCCCCTGGAGAGGATGGTTGGGACACCAGGCCTGGTTTATCTTCAATGTGCCAGTGCATGGACTGCTATAGGAGAAGGAAGGAAGTGGGTGCTGCCTCTGGTTTTTTGTAGTGCGGCTCAGGCTCTATTGAGAGTCTGTCTTTTTTAGAGTAATGAGGGCTGATCACCCTAGTGCTACAACCTCTCCCCAAGATGTGGAAATCCCTGTTTGTAGTAGGTCAGCTCCCTTGGAGATATACCAAGTGGAATTTCAACTTTCTCTTTTTAATGTTTCTTTTCTCTGCAAGTATTCATCAAGTTTTTTATCAAGTCTCTGTTCTCTCTCAAGATTCTTAATTATTTTTAATTCAAGTTCAAAGAAGAAGATTGGTTATATATCTTTATTGAAAGATATGCGGAAAGGTTTTGGGGTTGTGAGATTGGGGTGTAGAAGTAAGTCCTCCCAATTTTGCACCGCTAGGGTTTCTTCTACACCTTTCAAAAACATTACCTGGGCCACACCTGTGAGCATTGGGGAAACCCCTGGTTATTTTTGTAGGTAAGAAGAAAACTCAACAAAAGAAGGAAAAAATTTCAAGATAATTCAAGAAAATCAAGAAAAAAATCTGAAGATAATGAAGAAAGAAGATCATCAAGATCAATTTATGGGCCTCCAGAATGAGGATAAACTGCACAATTTTAGAAGATGTGATTCAGAAGATGAATTAAGATTTGAAGATTTGGAAGTTGGAAGTGATGATGAAGATGTGGATTTGCGGAAAAGTTTTGGAGTGGTGAGATTGGGGTGTAAAAGTAAGTCCTCCCAATTGTGCACCGCTAGGGTTTCTTCTACACCTTTCAAAAACATTACCTTGGCCACACACGTGAGCAATGGGGAAAACCCTGGTTTTTGTTCCAGGTCTGGTGGTGAGGATTTCCTGAAGATGCCTCAAGTTGAAGGTGGAGCAGCAAAGTATAAGAAGGTAGCGCAGAAGATTAGGCCTGTCAATGAGCCTATGCCTGTGGGCTTGAATCCGCCTTTGAAGAGACCTCCTTTGTTAAGAGATCCATACTGTACTTGTTTGGTGAAGAATCCTCCAGAATTTGTAGAGACGGCTAGGGTGACTGTGGAAAGTTTGAAAGTTGTTAATTTTGGTCCTGATGGGTGGTTGTCTGAAGAAGAAAAGAAGTTGTTGTTGCACGTTATTGTGCTAAGGGAAAAGCTGAGGCATTTGTTGAGGAGGAAAGGGGTGTATTGAAGCACTCTTATGGAAAACCTTACTTGATTCCTGTGGTTTGTCATGAACCTTGGCAAATCAAACCTATTCCAATTCCAGCCGCTATTAGGGAGGATTTTGTGGAGATTGTTAGGGAAAGAGTAAGGACTGGGTTATACGAACAATCAACTTCCAGCTACTCAAGTCCGGTTTTCTGCGTAAAAAAGCAGAATGGAAAGTTGAGGGTGGTTCATGATCTTAGAGCCTTGAATAGAGTCACTATCAAGGACGCTGGGATTCAACCAAGTGCAGAGGATTTTGTTGAACCTTTTGCTGGAAGGATGTGTTATGGTTTGGGTGATATTATGGGTGGTTATGATGAGAGGGAACTACATACGGATTCAAGGCCTCTCACAACTTTTGAGACTCCTTTGGGAAGATTTCAGCTCACTAAGTTGCCTCAAGGAGCAACTAATTCAGTGGCAGTTTATCAAGCACAGATGTCTTGGATTTTGCAGGATGAGGTTCCTACTCATTCTGGTATTTTTATTGATGATGGTGGAATAAAAGGACCATCCACTGATTATGGTAATGAGGTGCTAGCGTAGAACCCTGGCATAAGGAGGTTTGTGTGGGAATATGCAATAACTCTAGAGAGAGTGTTGTTTAGAATTGAAGAAGCTGGATTGACCATTTCAGGGTCAAAATTCTGTTGTTTTGTTTCTGCTTTGGAAATTCTGGGTCATGTGGTATGTAAAGAGGGAAGGATTATGGCGAAGAAGAAGATTAATAAAATTCAGTCATGGCCAAGGCCTAAAAATACTACTGAAGTCAGGGGATTTTTGGGTGTATTTGTATATGTCAGGATTTTTATTAAGGATTTTTCTGTGTTGGCTTCACCTTTAAGTAAATTGACCAGAAAAGATGCAGATTGGTAATGGACTGACGAGTGTGAAGAGGCTTTTCAGAAGTTGAAAAAGGTTGTTGGTGAGGATATTGTTCTTCACAAGTAAGATTATTGTGTTGGTGCAGTAAAAATTTATCTGGCAGTGGACTCAAATTATATTGTTGCTGGTGCTGTTTTATCTCAGGAGGATAAAACTGGGAGGGTCAGGTCAGTAAGATATGAGTCTGTGGTGTTTAATGAGGTGGAATCTAGGTACTCTCAACCTAAGTTGGAATTGTGTGGTGTAGCTAAAATTTTAAAGAAGCTGCAGACAGTTTTGTGGGGGCAGCAATTTTAGCTGCAGGTGGATGAAAAATCTTTGGTTCAGATGATCAATACGCTTATTCTTCCAAATGCTCCAATTACTAGGTGGGTGGCATCTATTCAACATTTTTCTTTTGACCTGGTACACAAACCAGGCAGAACTTTTACTATGCCTGATGGATTATCAAGGAGGCCACCTACAGATGAAGATTCTGAGGCTGAAGAGTTTGATGAAGATGTTCCAGTGGTTAGGGCCAGCACAAAGGGTGTGGAAGATTTTTCTGACCTCCCCCAAGAGGCTAAACTGGCTGGATCTGATCTTGATTCTGGTGATCAGGATGTTTTTGTTGATGAAGATGGAGTTGTTGTTTGGGACAGCTCAAAATTTAAAAAGGGTGTTTTTTTTAGTGAACTGGATTCTCACAAGGTTCAGTCGAAAGAGAATGAAGTGCCAATATTTAAGGATTGGTGTCCTGGTTGGGCTGCTCAATTGGCTCATGTTCACACTGGTGATTTTGATGACAGAATTGTACCCTTGGATGTTGTTTGGTTGGATTTTTAAGATGAGACCTGGGGTCAGTCTGGGTTTTATTTTATTTTGGTGGAATATCTGTTGACCTTGGAGAGGCCAGATAGTTGTGATGATGATACTTGATTGACAATCAAGAAGAAGAGTCCTGGATTTTATGTGTCAGGAAGGCGGTTGATGAGAAGGAGACATCCTAATCCTCAAGTGGTGGTGACTCAGAAGAAGGGTCAAGAAATGATTTTGAAGTCTTTGCATGAAGACCTTGGTCATAGAGGCTTTGGGGAGACTTATAGAAGAGTAGCAGACAGATTTTGGTGGCCGGGTATGAAGTTGGCTGTGCAGGGTTGGGTTCAATCTTGTGAAGAATGTCAAAGAAGAAGTCACTTGAAACCTAAAGAGGTTGGCAGTGCTACTGGTGAATCAACTGTTTTTGGAAGGGTCAGTCTGGATGCTGTCCATATTAAAGAGGGCAGGTATAAATACTTGATTGTTGCTAGGGATGATTTGTCTGGTTGGGTTGAGGAAGTGTCTCTGGCTAATTTGACTGCCAAGAATGTGGCAGAATTTTTGAAGAAGGAGTGGATTTATAGGTATGGGTTGATGAAGTTTGTAACTATTGATGGCGGGCCAGAGTTTGGTGCCGAATTTAAAGAAGCTGTGGCTAGTGTTGGTACTAAAGTTAGAGTGGCTACACCGTATTATCGTGAAGCTGAAGGCATTGTTGAAAGAGGCCATCAAGTTATCAAGAATGCTTTGGTGAAGATGTGTGGAGATAGTGCTGAAAAGTGGAGGCATTATTTACCCTAGGTGTTATTTGCTGATAGGGTCACTGTGAAGAGGACAACTAGCTATTATTTTTATGAGTTAATGTTTGGTCAGAAAGCCGTTCTACCAGTGGACTTGGAAGCTGTCTCTTATCTTGGAATTGATTGGGATGACGTGCACTCAACAGAAGATTTGCTCTGAGCCAGGATGCAACAGTTGGAATGTAGAGAGGAATGTCAAGAGAAGGCATACTCTAGAATGATGAAGATTAGGAATCAATCAGTCAAGTACTGGGACAAGAATTTGGCTCATAGACTCAGGAATCCCTTGAAACCTGGTTGTTTGGTTTTGGTGTATAATAGAAGTTTGGAGAGTCAGTGAGGGAATTTGTTTGCTGACAGATGGAATGGAACTTACAGAGTCAGATCTCAGGTGTCTGGAGGTTCTTATGTTTTGAAAGATTTGGATGGTGCAGTCTTGAAAAAGAGGGTGGCTGCAGACCAAGTGAAGAGGTTTTATCCCAGAGGCACTAGGCATGAAGAAGATTGACTCCACAATGAGGATAAACTATGGAACGTTCTTTGTTTTTTTTGAATTTTTTTTTGTTGTTGCAGAGCAACTTTTGTGTTGGAAACTTTTTGTTAGAAGGTACCGATGGGTAGGGCTTCTATATTTGATCTTGGAAAGTGTAGGGGTGACTGATGGGCTGGCTACTTTATCAACAGTTACCCCAGATTGTCTGTTTCCAACCCTTTCTCTTAATTTGGTTGAACCCTAGTATTGGTTTCTTTTCACAGGCTTTAGTCCTCTATGACTTTAAACTGGAATTTCCTCTGGTTTTCATGTGCTAGTCTTTTCACTCTTATTGGTTTTAGTTTTTTTTGTGTTGGATGTTGTGTTTTTGTTAGAATGTACCCAGGGGGGCTTCTAGATTTTATTTTGGCAAGTGTGGGGGTAACTGATGAGCTGGCTGCTCTGCAGAACAGTTACCCCTGAATGTCTGTTTCAAGTCTTTTGTTTTTCTTAGTTGAATTCTAGTTCTGTTGTCTATTATTCAGGTTTCAAGTCCACTATGACTTTAAACTAGTTTGGGACTGGCTTCTTTATCTTTGGTTCTTTCAGATTGGTGGTGGATCACTGGTGGTATCACATCATTTTTACTTATTGGAGGGAGCCCACCCAGTGATCTTTTCTTTGGACCAGACTTTCTCTTATTGGACCATCTATGGAGCTGGACTGTCTTTGATTTTGCAGTTATGTTTTTTCTAGATAGCAGTTTTAGATTTTTTTCTTTTTCTCTTAATTTTTTCTTTTAATTTTTTTATTGGGGTTTTTAAAATTATAAAATCAAAAATTTAGTGTTTTACCGCATCAGGGTCACCTGGATGTGGGCAATTATTGGTGAAGAAAGGCTCATCAATTGGCCGGGAAATGCTATTTTCTTTTTTATTTATTATTTATTTCATGTGTTTCTGTGCTTCATCATTTTTATTATCTTCTGAATTTCTAAATTTTTTGAATTTTGTTTTCTGTTAATCATTTAAAAGATTTAATTGTGTATCCACATCAAGGTGCACTTGGATGTGGGTAAGTTATCAGATGATCAGCTTATCAATTGGCTTTGGGATACCATTTGTATTATTTTTTATATTTTATTTTATTTCATTTATGTTATTTCATTTTATTTCATTTATTAATTTTTAAATTTTAGTATATTAGTAGATAAAAAATAAATAAAAAATAAAAATTCTGAAGTTATTTTTATTAATTGTTTTATATTATTATTATGTTTCTAATCTTTTTTCAAAAGCTCATTGTCTGGATGATGAAGATTCTGGAGGCTGGTCCGGATTGTGATGACGTTTTTGTTTTTTGTTGGGATTGTGGGAAGCACTGTGTTCTTTGAAGTGCATCCTGCTGGAGAGATTATAGGGATTGTAATGGTCAGGAATTGGATTAGAGGGAAGTTCAGAGGAGGAAGAAGAAGAGGCAGGAATGGAGTGCTGGAGGGTGTGCTCAATGATCCTAGACATTTTCCAGTGGTCGTCCAACAGGCACTTTCTCAGGTTTTTTTCAAAGTCATTCAAAGGTCCATGGAGGGCAAAGGCTTTTAGCATGTTGGAACACATGGTGCTTAGGTGTTTCTTCATGTCTCCATAATCCAGGGTCAAAGAAGTCTCTAGAGGTTGGCCAACTCCAATAATAGATTCAGGAGGAGGGGTTCCAACTAGAGAAGAAGAATTGGATCAGTAATTATTTTTGTTGAAGAAATGGGATAATTAATTTGGTACTTACAGATTGGAAGCTCATCAAATTTGTACGCAGATGGAATTTGGATCTCTGACAATTTTGTAATGGCCATAGTGGGTGGATCAACTAGGGAAAGATATGGATTCTCTTCGTCTCCCTCTGAAAGATTTTGAGAAGGTGAACTAGGAGGCTGATGTTCCTGGGGCCTAGTTGGAGCAGTGGGATTGTTGTTGTTGTTGTGGTTGTTATTTCTGTTGGATTCAGCTGGAGGAGGTGCTGGTGATGGAGTACCAGGGTTGTTAAAAGATGGAGCAGGAGAGGGTGATTTGGAAGCAGATTTATCTCTTCTGGATGGAGCTTTTGAAGAGATGGAACTGTCAGAAGAATAGTTGGCTGACAGAGGAGAGGTGTAGTTTCTTTGTCTTAGTTGGGGACGAAGTTGTTGCTTGGGTGCAGTGTGGGGTGTTCTGGTTTCTTCTTGGGGCTCTCTGGCAGGTCTCCTAGAAGTTTGGGAAAAGTTGAAGTTATTGGAACTTGGAAGGGTTGGCTGCATTGCTCTGGGAGCAGTGGGAGGTGATTGTTTAGAGTTGGTTTTGTTGATTGATTGAATTTGGCTGTTTTCTGGTTGTTTTTGGAGATTTTGAGCCGGATTTTTACTGTCCAGTGAGGTGGGCGGGCCGCCTGACATCGACCGGGCCTCCTGGACATGGTCTAGAAGCCTGGGAGCTGATCTTGAAGCTTTTGGAGCTAATTTGACAGAGATAAAAGCAGTTTCTTGGGAAGCTAAGGCTGGTATTTTGGGAAGAGTTCTGAAGCTGAGCTTCTGGATCTTCTGAAAGGTTCTGAAGATAAAGAGGAAGAGGAAGGACCAAGCTTTGGGGATCTGGTAGGGGATCTAGAGATGTATTTATGAAAAGGTGAAGGAAGAGGAATAGGGTGGTTGGCATCTCTGTCACATAATTTCTTTTTGGAATAGCAAGAATCACAAGCCCTTTTGTCGAATTTGGCTTCAGGAGTTTAAAAATTGAATGTGCAAGGTCTGCACATGTGGATGCAAATTTTGCAGGAAAGTCCTTGGGAGCAGTGAAGCAAGGGAGAGTAGAAGGGTTAACATCAGGAGATCTAGCCATGATCTGTGGTGAGAAAAGATGATGGAAAGGGATAGGAGGAGGCTTTTGTCAGTGATGGGTAGATGATGAAGTGAAGGTGGAAGTTCAGCAGGTTGGCTGTAGGGGTGGTCTGTATGAAATTAGCTGCATCTATTTTATGCAAAATTCTGCCAGTCCATCAAGACTTTAAACTGAAATCTGGTTTCTGCTAGTCCTCCAAGACTTTAAACTGGCTGGTTTCAAGATTTTATCAAGACTAGTCCATCAAGACTTTAAACTGAACAATGTGTTAGTCCCCCAAGACTTTAAACTGAGGGTTGTTGTTGGTTTAGTCCCCCAAGACTTTAAACTGAGGGTTTTGAGTCCCCCAAGACTATAAACTGAGGAAGGAGTTTTTGTTGTTGGAGTTGGTTTTGAAAGATTGGTGGAGGGTATCCACAGGGGGAGCCTCCGAATTAAGCAAAGGCAAGTTTGGGGGTAATTGATGGGCTGGCAGCTCTGTTTACAATTACCCCAGAATGTTAGTTTTTTTCTCTGTGTCTTAATGTGGTTGATCTCTGGTTCTGGGTTTATGATTTAGGTTTTTGAGTCCCCCAAGACTTTAAACTGAGGGTTTTTGAGTCCCCCAAGACTATAAAATGAGGATGGTCCCCCAAGACTTAAAACTGAGGGTTGTTTTGTTGTTACATCCTATAGAGGGTGTGGTCAATTTTTCTTTTCTGAATAAAACTCAAGTACTAGTGGAATTACAGAGGGAATCAAGAGATGAAATGAAGTGTTCAGAATTAGCCTTGAACTGGTGAATGAGGTGTCTTCTGTTCTCAATGTCCAGTGGATCTCTAGCAGGAGTGGATTGAAAGTAGTGAAGCAGAAGTTTTTTCTGTTGAGATGTGTGTTGTTGGAACTTGGCCTTTATAGTGGTCAAGTGGTTTGGTGTTGGTGGTGCAATGGATCCTACATTGTTATCATCACTATCAGAAGATGGGGGAACTGAGAAGTCATCAGTTTAAAGTTGAAGGAAGAAATGAAAGTTCTTTACCATCAGATGAACCAGGGATGGTGGAACTAGTTGTTTTATGGGTTGTGGCACTTTTCTGGGAAGGGTGAAGCTTTTTGATTAATCTGGGTATAAGGATGGATGGCCTAGATCTTTTGGTGCTGGCAGAAGATGGACCAGGTTGAGGTGGAGGTGAATCTGTTGCAGACGATAGTGGACCAGGTCTGTGGCAGGTCCTCTTTCTAGATTGGCAGACATTGCAGGAAGTTCTGTATGGATGGACAGGTGGTGTCATGGTGCAGATTAAATTATTGTTGATGCAGTATTGGCAAGGACCCATTTCAGAGGCAGAATTGGGAAGAAGATTGAACATGGTGGTTGGATGAAGAAAGAATGTGGACATTCTCAATTGGAGTTAGGATGTGGCTTCCAACATTGGCAGGGGCCTTTGTTGTGTGATTTGGCGCTGTTTGTGCATGTCTTAATTGACATCTGTTAAGGATTTGGTATTTTTCTGGTATTATTCCGTGGATATTGGGTCTGCAGGTATGTGGGTACTATCATTGGATAGCACTGGTTTTTCTCTATATTTTATGTCTTGTAGATATTTTTCATATTCTGAGTTTTAAGGGGTCATTTCCTCATTTTTCATATAAAAAAGATTTCTGTTTAATTTTGTTTTAGTGTTTTACGGGCTAACCTTAAGTCTTAGGTTTAAGTGCTTAGTACCATTGGATAGAGCTAATTTTTCTCTATATTTCATGTCACAATGTTGTTATAGTGAAATTCCGTGTTTTAAAGGTTTTGGTAGTTGTAGCTAATTTTTCTAAGTAGATTAGTTGTTTTTATTGGTTTTCTGTCTTCAGGGAGGCGGGGCCGCTTCAGGCGGCTCCTCCGACGTTGGGTGGCCCGCCCGCCTCTGTTTTGGAAGGTTGGGGAGCGCTTCAGGAGGGTTTTTTATTCAATTTGGTGGGTACAGGCGCCAGATTGGTGGGTGTGCATGGGCTCTTAGTTAGTGGTCTGTGTGTACATAATGAATAAGACAGTTTGGGGCAACCTTAATCATCATACAACCATCCGGAGGTGATATCGTTGTTCCTCACTCAGTTTTCACTGTTTTCTGGCCACAATTGGCTGTGTTTGTTGCAATTAAGTTCTTCATTTAACTTAACTTTGTCAACTGTTTTCTCTGTTATAGTCTTGCAAGCTATAGCAAGTATTATTGCTGTCTCTGGTGTGGATTTGCAGCCTACATCAAGTATCTTTGCTGTCTCTGGTGTGGACATTGTTCTACATTTCAGTTCTTTTGTCTGGTAGTCTATCTGGTGACTACTTTCTTGGCTCATCAAGCAGTCAAGTGTGTTAAAAAGGGGCTTTATCAAAACAGGAACCAACTTACTTTAGCAAGTAAATCTCACTCTATTTTTCTAAAGGGGAAAGGGATTTTCTCTCTGGTTTTTCTCCAACTCCCTTGGTCAAGGCCTATAGCTAGTACTATAGGATTGTCTACACCGGATTTTTTTTTCTTTGAATTTTGTGTCTATGGTTGTGTAAGATAGAAGTTTTAGATTATTTTATTTTTTCTCTTTTTCTCTTTTTCTCTTTTAATTTTTTATGGGGGTTATTAGGATATAAAGATGGAAAAATCAGAAAATTATATTAGGGGGTGTCAGTTCTGGTAAATCCCCACTTAACTTAAGTGCGGATTTCAAACCAAATCATCACTTACAAATTAGCACTTAAATTTTTCAAAAAAGTCACTTAGCTCAAAAAAGGGTGTCAGTTATGACCTCAAATCAGCACTTTTTTCCCATTTTTTTTCACAACGACATGTTGGCCACAACATCCCTTTCTTACCCCATCCGTGTCACATGTGACACACTGACCTTCCTCGCTCCCTACCCATCAATCCTTGGCACACACCCCTTCCTAAAATTTTCAACATTATATTACAGTATACTTGTCGAATGAGTTGTTGCCTCAACAGCAACAATAACTTTTTCCCCTTTCCAGCCCCCAATCAACAATCTTTAGTAAAGTGCACATTGGCCACAGTCCCCTTAATACCGACTCTCACCCAAATCAACGTCGCTTACACTGTCATGTGCCACTTATGCTCAACTAACTTCCGCAAAACGTTGTAAAATATCTTCTTCCTGTGTGCTCAATTACTCCCTTTTTATCTCCCACTCAAAAAACAAGCTTTCATCCACAAAATACCATTCCACCATGAAAATATTTTGTCTCTTTTCCCCATTTCAAAATTTGTTGCACATTTTCTCATAGAGTCCAATAGGTTCCAAAATGTTTCTACTTACTTTAATCTCGGAACCATTGTACAGTGTCCGAAAATAACTTTTTGGCACATTGTGTTTCTTATGTCAATTTCATAAAAATCAATATTTCACATCGTAGCCACTAGAGAAGGTTACTGCGGAACTGGAGATTTAGAATATAACACAAAAATACAAAAATGATTGGTAGCTTATTCATAATTTGAGATTATCCAAGGATTGATGAGATTAAGATGAAGAAGAGGATTGGGAAGATGGAAGAGAGGAGAGGGAGGAAGATAGAGATGATGATGAGAATGACAAGTATCAGTGAAATGGGACTTTATGGTGAAATCAGCACTTTTGGTTGAGAAAGTGCGGATTTGAGTGGAATAGGTGACTTTTTACACTTTTGAAATCCACCAGTATTGGGGCTAGTGTGTTTTGGAAATACGCACTTAGATAAGTGCGGATTTGGTCAAATTTAAGTGCGGATTTGTAAGTTCAGATTTGCCAGAACTGACACCCCCTATTATATGGTGTCACCACATCAGGGTCATCTGGATGTGGGCAAGCATTGGTGGGGAAAGGCTCATCAATTGGCCATGAAATGCTATTTTCATTTTTTATCTTTATCTCATTTTTTATTATTTACTTTAATTTCTATTCATCTCATCATATCTTTATTGATATTGTTTTTCTTAATTTATTTTTATTTCAATTAATTTAAAAATTATTTTATGGTGTATCCACATCAAGGTGCACTTGGATGTGGGTAAGGTATCAGGGGGCCAGCTCATTAATTGGCTGGGGGATACCATTTGTAATTATTATTTATTTAATCTTATTATTATTCATTTCATTCTAATTAATCACCGCTCATATTTTTTTGGGAAATTTTGTTTTATAATTTTCAATTTTTATAGTATGTCAGTAGTTTAAGTAATACTCAGTAAAATTAAATATAAAATAAAATAAAAATAAAAATAGAACAAATTTTATATACATATATATCTGCTAATTATTATTGTTCTATCTATTTAGTGAGTTATTAATTTCTTTTTTTGTTTAATGTTGGGAAGAAGAAGCATCCGGCGGTTGGTTGGGATTATGTTGGTGTTTTTGCTTTTTTTTGGGATTGGAGGAAGAACTGTGTTCTTTGTGGTGTAGGCGGCTGGAAAGAGTATATGTATTGTAATGGTCAGGAACTGGATTGGATGGTAATTTTTAGGTAAAAGTAGAAGAGGCTGGGATGGAGTGTTGGAAGGTGTGCTTAATTATTCTATATATCTTCCAGTGGTCATCAAGAAGGTTTTTCCTCAGATTTTTCTCAAATTTATTCAATGGACGATGAAGAGAAAAGGCTTTAAGCATGTTTGAACACATCATACCTAGGTGTTGTTTCATATTGGCTTAATCCAGTTTCAATGTGGTTTCTAGAGGTTGGCCAATCCCAATTGCAGTTTTAGGAGGTGGGGTTGCAACTAAACAGAAGAATTGTTTCAGTAATTGTTGTCTGTTGAAGAAATTGGATTAATATATTTGGTAATTACAGATTGGAAGCTCATCAAATTTGTAAGAGGCTGGAATCTGGACTATTGAAGTATTTTGAATGGATGTAGTACGAGGATCAACCAGATGGACGTATGGATTTCATGGTCATCCTCTAAATGGTGTTGAGAATATGAATTAGAAGAAGGATGTTCCTGTGGTCTAGTTGGAGCAGCCAGTCTGTTGTTGTTGTTGATATTGTTGCTTGGCTCAGTTTGGTTGGATACTGGTGGTGGAGTACCATGTTGGTTGTAGGATGGACCTGGAGAAGGTGGCCTGAAAGCTGATTGGGATCTTCTAGATGAAGATCTGGAAGAAATGGAACTTTCAGATTAGTAATTGGCTAGCAGAGGAGAGGTGTAGTTAATTCTTCTTGTTTGAGAGGGAGATTTTTGTCTGGGAGCAGTGTTTGGTGCTCTTGTGTCTTCTTGAGGTCCTCTGGCAGGTCTTCTAGAAGTTTTGGAACTTTTGGCATTTTTTGATGAATAAATTGTTGTGTTCATTTCTCTGGGAGCACTAGGAGGTTGATGTGTGGTGTTATTGGTGTTTTCTGGCGGAATTTAGTTGTTTTCCAGCTGATTTTGAAGGTTTTGAGTCTGATTTTTGCTTCCTAGCATGGTGGGTAGGCTTCCTGGACATGGTCTAGAAGCCTGGGAACTGATTTTGAAGCTGTTTTAGCTGAAGTTTCTGAGATATAGGCTGTTTCTTGAGATGATAAAGCAGGTCTTTTGGAGAGTGTTTTAGGGATAGAGCGGTGTGATCTTCTGGATTGAGCTGAAAATAAAGAAGAGTAAGCAGGACCAAGTTCTGGGAACCTGGTAGGAGATCTAGAGATGTATTTGTGTGAAGGTGAAGGTGGTGGTATAGGATAATTGGGGTCTCTGTCACACATTTTATTTTGGAGTTGCAAGAATCACAGGCCCTGTTATAGAGTTTGGCTTCAGGAGTTGGAAGAGCAAAAGCGCAAGGTCTGCACATGTGGATACACTGTTTGCAAGCACAGCCCTTGGGAGCAGTGAAACAAGGAAGGTCTGATGGGTCAAAATCTGGAGATCCAGCCATGATCTGTGATGAGACAACAATGAAGAGAAAAGAGATAAATGAAAATTTTTTATCAGTGATGGGTAGATGGTGAACAGAAAGTGGAAGTTCAGTAGGTTGGTTGCGGAGCATTGTGCATGGAATTGGCTCTTTCTTTTTATGCAAAGTGTGGAAAGTCTGTCATGACTCTAGACTGAACACTGTGGGAAGTCTTTCAAGACTTTAAAATGAACACTATGTTTAGTCCATAAAGACTTTAAACTGAGAAATGGTATAGTCCCCCAAGACTATAAACTGAGGATGGTTTGATGGTTGAGTCCTTCATGACTATAAACTGGTAATATGATTTTGGTGTGACTCTGTCAGAGGGCATCCGAAGAAGGAGTCTTTGAATTTAGTTAAGGCATGTGTGAGGGTAACTGATGAGCTGGCTGCTCTTTAGAACAGTTACCCAAGAATTTTAGTTTGTTTTTATAGTCTTTAATGGTTTTATCTCTGGTTCAGTCTTAACAATTTAGGTTTTGAGTCCCCCAAGACTAGAAAATGAGGGCTGTTAGTCCCCCAAGACTTTAAACTGAGGATGAGTCCCCCAAGACTGTAAACGGAGGAATTTCTTATGATTGGCTACATTCAGGAAGTCTGGAGAGTGGTCAAGAATTTCATTTCTATGTCAAAAAAAAAGTTCAATCAAAATTCAAGTGGCAGAAGAGAATCAAGAGATTAAACAAAGTTTTCAGCATTAGTCTTGAACTGGTGGATGAGGTGTTTCCTTTCCTCAAGTTCCTGTTGATTTATAGAAGGAGTGGATTGGAAGTAGCTTAGTAGAAGGTGTTTTTGTTCTGAGGAGTTTTGTTGGAACTTGGCCTTAATGGTGGGCAAGTGGTTAGGTGTTTGTGGTTCAATAGATCCTACATTCTCATCATCACTGTCATAAGATGGAGGAACTAAGAAGTCGTCAGTTTTAAAAGTAGAAGGAAGGAATAAAAGTTTTTTAATATCAGATGGACCAAGCATGGCAGAGGTGGTTTCTGTATTGGTTTTGGAACTCTTATTTGAAGGATTTAGTTTGTTGACTAATCTGGGTGTCAGGATGGATGGTCTGGATCTTTTGGTACTGGTGGAAGATGGACCAGGTTGAGGTGGAGGTGAAGCAGTTGAAGATGATAATCGTCCAGGTCTAAAGAAAGTCTTCTTTCTGGATTGGCAGACATCACAGGAGGTTCTGTATAGATGAGCTGGTGTGATGGTGCAGATTAGATTGTTGTCAATGCAGTATTGGCAAGGGCCCATGTCAGAGGAAGATTTTGAAAGTAAGCTGAACATGGTGGATGTGATGGAGGAGAATGTGGAAATTCTCAATTGGAGGGAGGATGTGGTCTTCCAACATTGGTAAAGGTCTTTGCATGTCTGTTTGGCACTGTTTTTGTATGTCTTAATTGGCATTGGTCACATAATTTTGTGTTATTTTGGTTTTATTCAGTGAATATTGGGACTATGAGTATGTGAATACTATCATCGGATAGCCCCGGATTTTCTCTATATTTTATGTCATGTTGACAATTTTCATATTCTAAGGTTTAAGGGGTCATTTCCTCATTTTTCATTTTAAAAGATAGCTCACCACGGGAAATATGGTGATGATTTGCTAGCAGTTCTTACTCTTTGAACTCCATGGTAACACTAATTTATGCCATGTATCATACCTTTCATAAGTGTCACATTGAAAATAAATTGGAGTCACATTTAGTCTGAGATTTGTCCTTGATTAAGTCCCAGTGCACCCTACATTCAGCACAAGTTAATCCAACAAAACTGTAATTTGATCCTTAGTTAAGCCACAATTGAGCACATATTGATCTAACATACACATTATGCATGTGTACTCAAAATACATTATTGATGCATATTGAAAATTCATACATATTCATTACCAATTATGCATGCATACTCAATATGCGATTTGCATCATGAATAACGCATAATGCATATTCAATATTAAATATTGAATAATTCATGTTGCATATTGCATAAATCATATTGGATATTGGATAATTCATAATGCATATTTCATATTTCATATTGCATAATTCATATTGAATATTGCATAGTGAATATTGCATAGTGAATATTGCATATTGCATGTTGCATGTGGATGCATAATGCATATGCGAAATGAAATATTCATGCATACAGAATGTGAAAATTAACCTTCTACCTAGAAAAGTGAAAAATAAGTCATGTGACCTATAATTTTGAAAAGTGAAAAGAGGAATGATGATTTAAGCTTTTTTTACAATAGACTTAGTTTTCCTTATATTGTTAGAAAATATGCCTTAAAAAACCATATTTAAAAAACCCAAATCCTTGGTGAGAAATTCTTCATCAAGTTTAAAAAGCAAGTTTTAACTGTTAGCATTATCTATATAGCTTCAAATATGGAAGACTCTATGTAAAAAATTAATATCCTCAGTAGTTTACTTATTTATTTTCCATCTCATTTTTATTATCTGCATAAAGCTTCTGAGGAAAAAAATATATAAGAGATATGTATATTTTATCATGTCTATGTGCATCAAATTGTGTTGAATAATCATTTGTTGTATTTGATGTGTGTATTTTGGGTTGAATGCAAAATGAGATTGCCAACTGGGATGCAAAAAAGTTGGCATACAATATGAAAATGAATATTGCATAATTAACAGTGGCATTCTAAACTTGCAATTTCACTGATAGATTTTCATACGTGGCTAGTAGTGTGGGGGAACTGGGATGCAAAAAAGCTGGCATGCAATAATAAATGAATATTGCATATGAAAACAGTGGCAAGCAAAATTTGCAATCCCACTCATGGATTTTCATTCTTGACTAGTACTTTGGGGGTTGGTAGCTGTCAATGGATCCTGATGGTCTACAAGATTCTTATGGAGGTCCAATGGGATGATTAGGTGGATATTTGGGTTTTCAAAGTCAAAGTACATATTTTTTTCTTTTATTTTATTTACTCAATTTAAAGAGGTAAAAGTTGTTATAAATATTATTATTGTAATTGATTAGATTTATGTAGTAGTAAAGGCTAAGACAATGAATAGTAGTAATAGATATTTGTTTAGTGTAGTGATGTAATAAAATAAGTAAGTAATGATTGAATGTTTTAAAACAGAAAAAAGGGGAGGCCTTTTATAGGAAAATGAGAGACAAAGCACAGAATTAAAAATCTAAATACAGGAGTATAAGAGAAGAAGAAAGAAAGTTCCAAGAAGACAAATTCAAATAATAAGAGTGTTATAGAAAGAATGTGTTCAAAACTTGTATTTACAGAATATATCAGAAATAAATTGTTTTATTTTAAAATTAGAGTAAGTGTCAATTTTAAATAAGTAATTTGAATTTCTTGTATATAATTATTTTTATTTAAATTTTAAATTTTATTTTAATATTAATATTTATTTAAATATTAATATTTATTTAAATATTAATATTTATTTTAATATTAAGTATTTATTTCTCTTAACCTGTCATTGAGCACGGTGTTAGAAATAAAAATAATAAAATTTAAATTTAAATTAAAACACAAATAAAAATAATAATATAAAGGACATTTATTATAAAATTTAAATATTTACTAACTTTACTTTTTTTAACTAGTTAATTTATTACAAGTAAGTTTAAAGTAAATATATTATAATTAATAATATATAAGAAATAAAAAGGCATGGCTTTATCCAGTAAATAATTAATTATTTTACTGGGTAAGTCTAGCAGCCTGGATGACACTCCCTCACTCTAAAAAAAATAACAATAAAAAATGCTATGATTTTTTCTTTTTATATTTCTTTAGTAGAGTAGGAAGATTAGATATCACCTTCCCAGGTATCCAAGAATCATATTCAGATGATTATTCTTGAATCTCAATTAGTATTCAGTAACTTTTTAAGCAGTAACTATTCTGTCATTCAGAATCCTATAAATTTATGCTGTCTCAGTGATTTCATTAGGGGTCTTTTTTGGTCTTCCCCTCCTTTTGGGAAATAAATCACTATTGGATGTGTAAGGTTTCAAAAGAGATATTGGAAAAACAGGATGTTTTCTGTCATAAGGAGAGTAAAAAATAACTTCAACTGCATTATCACCAACCATTCTTTTGACAACAAATGGGCCTACAAATGGGTCTTTTAATTTGTTATTACCTTGTAAATTGAAGTGGACTGTAGAAATAAATACTTCATAACCCTTTTTAAAAGTGTATTCTTTATGGGATTTGTCCATCTCTTCTTCTCATATTCAAAGGATTTTTCAACAAATTTTTGAGCATGGCTTCTGCAAAGTTATTGAATTTGAAGAAATGATTTCAGACCAGGATGTAAATCCAATTTAGGTATTTTATTATTGAGAATATTTGCAGGATTATTTGGAACATATCCAAGCCAGAGCTCAAAAGGCTTTTTTTGAGTAACAGAATGAACAGTGCTATTATAAGCAAATTCCACACCAGGAAGTAAGGTAAACCAATCATGAGTGAATCTGTCATTGTCTTTATTTTCAAGGCCAAAGGCACAATACCTTCTTATCATGTCCTCCAAGGTCTGAATCATTCTTCCAGCCAATCCATCAGTTTGGGGGTGATGGGCAGTAGAAAGTTTCAGATCACAACCACAAACATCCATCAGAGACATACAAAATTCACAAGTAAATTTAGGGTCTCTGTCAGAGATTATGGCTTTAGGAAAACCAGCAGTATTAAACATATGAGACCTCCATAAGACGGCTAATTCTTTAGTGGAAACATCCTTTTGAGTAGGGATAAATTTACACATATTTGTGAATCTGTCCACAATAACCCAACATGAGCTATAACTGTCATTTCCAGCAATGGGTAATCCTGTTAAAAAGTCCATGTTTATTATCTGCCATGGTGCATCAGGAGGTTCAATATATTGCATTAATCCAGCTCTTTTACCAGTCAATCTTTTTGATTTTTGGCAAGAATCACAAGATTCAACATATAATTTGGTGTCTTCAGACATATTAACCCACCAAGCAGTGTTTTTAATTCTGTTCATTGTTTTTTCAAGATCAAAATGTCCAGCGAATATGTCAATATGACAAATTTTCAATATAATCTCTTTCATAGAAGGAGGAATAAAAATAAAATTACTAAACTTTCTTCTATAATATAGATATCCCTCATCAATTGAAAATTTACCCTTTTCCAAAGCCCTCTGGTATTTTGGTGGAAGGGTTTTAATTAATGCTTGTATTGAAGAATTCTTTTGATCATTTAATATGGTGAATAACTTTTTTAAGTCAGTGTCCTTATCATATGAATCCAGAAGAAGCTGTAATATCTCTTCTTCCATATCAACTACATATATCCCATGAATATGAATAATTTCATCCTCAGGATCATATGCAGGACTTGAGTCATTATTTGGTAAAGGTAACCTTGATAACATATCCACATTTGAGTGAACAATACCAGCCCTATGAATTATTGTCATTCTTCCACTGTATTCTTGAATAGCTAACTGCCATCTGAACATATGTCTGTTAGGTGTTTTCAAGTTTAAGAGGGATTTAACTGCACTGCAGTCAGTGGCAAGTTCAAGTCTCTGGCCATCCATATAATAATGTAGCTTCTCTAGAGCCCACACTACTGCTAAACACTAAAGTTGAAGGGCACCATATTTCAATTCACTATTTCTCAAGGTTTTATAAATATAACAAATTACTACCTCTGATAATTTATCATTCATCACTTGTTTATGATAGAGGGCAGCACCAAGACAAATAAAACTGGCATCAGTGTATAAAACAAATGGTTGATTAAAGTCAGGTAAAGCAAGAATTGGTTATGACATCAAACAGTTTTTCATAGTGTCAAAAGCTTGTTGTCCTGCACTATTCCAGACAAAAGCAACATCTTTCCTAGTCAATTGGGTAAGGGGTAAGGCTATGACTTGGTAATTTTTCATATACTGTCCATATTATCCATACATTCCCAAAAAACTCTGGAGCTCTCTAACTCTGGTAGGAGCCTTCACCTGTTGTATGGCTGCCACTTTTTTTTGGTAAACACATATCTGTAACCCTGAAACAACATGACCAAGTACTTTTAAAGAATGGAAACCAAATTTGCATTTCTTCAAAGAAAGTTTCATATTTATCTCATCTATCTTATGGAACACTTTACACAGGTGGTTAATATTGTCCTCAAATGTTTTAGAGAATATAATGATATCATCAATATAAACCATCAGCCATCCTTCAATTATTTCCTGATGGAATGTGTTATCCATAACTTTTTGAAAAACTGAAGGGGCATTTTTAGGGCCAAATGGCATCCTATAAATACCCATATGAGTAGCAATCATCATGAAATTCTGAGAATTCTTCTCAACAGGTACCTGGTGATATCCCTTGTTACCATCCAAACAGCTGATATATTTAGCACCTTGTAGGGTAGCATGTATAGAGCTAATTCTGGTAACGGATAGATATCATCAACAGTATAAGTGTTTAATGCTCTATAATCACCACAAAACCTGGCTTTATCTTTCTCATAAGAAATAAGGACAGGTGAGATAACACAATATTTAGGTTTTTTAACTACCTTTTCAATAATATTCATTTTTAAAAAGGTAGAGATATTGTCTTCAATATCTTTTCTCTTTGTGGGAGAAGCAGGATAATGCTTCTTCTTTAAACTAGGTGGTATTTCAGTTAATGGGAAAGATAATGAAAGTTTCATTTCTTCTTTAAATAATCATAATTCATGTGACCCATGAGCAAAGGCCATAGGAAAAGATTTTATCAATTTAATGATGGAATCTTTATCCTCACCAGAAAGTTATTCTCCAAAAGAAGCATTGTCAATTTCAGACTTGAGGGCAAACATTTCTTTTGTATATCTTCCTTTAAATTGAGCTACAGAATTACATGTGTTCAATTCTGGTTTTAATAATTTTCTGGGGGGGGAAATCTTAAATTTTCTCTTCCCCTTCATCCCCATTGTGAAGCATTGGTTTGAAGGATCCAATTTTATGCCATACTTGGTTAAAATATCATTTCCTAAATAAAACAACTGCTTAAGTTATAATTTTTCATGAAATAAAAATCACATATAGCTCTTAAAAAACCATGGTTATTTTTGAAAAACACTGTGGCTTTGTATTTACCAATGGGGGACAAAACAGAGCCATAACCTCTCCCATTTTCAGAAATAATAGGCATAAGTTTTGATTTATAATCTTGGTCCACTGAAGCAAGTGCTTTTTCAGATACTACACTTCCTCCAGCTCCAGAATCCAAAACAACCTCAATGTTGGTTCCATTGACCAAGACTGGTGCCTTGTGAGGGGCAATAAAAATTGAGCTATCCTTAAGGTTTTTTATGATCTCAGAATCTTCTACTGTAGATAAATCATTATTCTCAATATTAATAGTAGTTAAATAATGAATATCCTCTTCCATCATCAAAACTTCCTGCTGAGATTCATATGAAATATTGCTGGCACAATCACTTGAGGTATTATCCAGTGCTAATGTGTCATCAGAATGTTCCTCAGTTTGTTCAAAAAGATTTATCTTCTTGTTACAAACATGGCCTTTCTGCCAAGGATTTCTGCACTTAAAGCAAGTGTTTGTTGCATACTTTTTGGGTGCAACAGGGGCAGAAGGTTTACCAACTTTTTCCAGAGGTTTCTGTTGGTAATTGGAGGGTTTCTCAAAAGGAGTTCTAGGAATGAATCTTCTGGAATCATACTTGTTTTTTAGAAGGATCTCATTACAAGTACTAATGAAAGAAGAAGGTTCTCTGGAAAACTCAGTCCTAGCAACTATTAAGTCTCTCAAAGACATGGGTAATTTTTAGAGGATTCTGTCCTTCCATAACTCAAACTCCATATTTGGGTCCATTTCCCTCAAGAATTTTACAAGTTTAATTAGAAACTCACTAGTTTTATCAGTAGAAGAGCTATATCTAGCTTCTTTATACTGCCTTTGTTGAGCTATCCTAAACTTGGAGCCACCAAATTGTGCTTTAATTAATTTTTTTCAATCTTCCCATGAGTAGTCATTTTTATCCAAGAGAACAGATTCATACCACATTAGTGCTACATTGGTAAATAAAGAAATTAGTTTAAACAAAATTTCCTCATCTGGGAGTTTGTGAGAATTTTTTAAGTTATCAATTCTGCAAATGAATTGCTGCAAATCAGAGGAAGAGTCACCATCAAATGTTGGATACTGGTCAAGTTTTGGCCAATTCTTTTGATTTGAAGTAGTCTACTTAGTACAAGCTTGTTTCTGAGTAAGAAGGAGCTGTAATTTCTCCAATTGTGCAGTAATTTCATTGTTTAATCCTTCTGTGGAAGATCCTGGTAAATCATCAATTTTTGATGGAAACTCAGTGATATCAAAAGGCATTTCTCGAACTAATTTTACTTTGGATGAACTAGGAACAGGTAAAATTGTGGTATCCTGCACCATATGTTCTTTAAAAGAGAGGTCAAAAAACTTTTGATCATGAAACAATGAATTCAATTTCTCTTCAATGGTTGTTAATCTGGTTTTCACTCTTGGAAGACAAGAAAAACTCTCATTGATGGTTGCATAAGATAACTGGTTCTTATTTTGAAAAGATGAATAATGGTCACTTAATCTTTTCAAGTTCAAATTATGTTCCTCTAGCTACTGGCAACAGATGGACACAGTATCTTGTAATTTAGGCAAATCATTTTTGATATTTTGCCATAAAGCAACGTTCTTTTCATGAGTTACTTTGTAATTAAATAAATCATAAGAAACTCTCTGTAACTCACTCCTCAATAATTGATAATCATGTTCAGTTAACAAACTATTAAATTTATGAGTCAATTGCATGTTGTTCATAATATGATTTTGTTTAGCAATAATATCCCTCAAATATTCATCATTAATTTTTTTCACATCTGGAGTATTTCTCAATAGGGAAACAGAATAACTTTCCAGACTCTCATAAAACTCAGGAACAAGTGTCTCATCAACAACAGCCATATCAGGATTTATCATTGATTTAGCAATCAAAACCAAAGGATTAGATACATTAGAATATTGAGCAATTTGTCTACTACTATCAGCCTCTACTGGTCTCACAGTTTCATCTCCTTGTACAGAATTGCCTGAAAGAACTGAATCAGCAACAAGAAATGGTACTTGAGATTAAATAGAGGGGCTTGCCAAGGCTTGGGCAAGAATTGGATGTGGTTGTTTTTTCTCTTTCTTCCTCCTTGATAAGGGTGAGGAGGTGTGGGGTTGAACTGATTGGTTCTTGACGGACCTGCCTGAGGCACTTGATGTTGCTGTTGCTGGGACAGATAGTCCCACTGGGTGTTCAACCAATCCCACTGCCATTTTGACACTTCCACATTTTCTTGTTGCTGGGGAGCCAGTTGTGGAAAGTCCCTGGGGGGAGGAGGAGGTCTCCTCTTCTCTTGAAGGAAAGACTCTGTCTTCTTACCTTTTCATCTAGAAAATCTGTTTTTGACCTCAGCTTGAGGTTTTCTGTCCTCAATTCCTTGATGTGAATGGAGAGATTTTTGACTTGCTGAGTTAAGGGCATCTTTTTTATTTTGAAGCCTTTTGAAAGCTCTTCTGGGGGGTTGATAGAAGGATTTTGTTCCTGAGCAGTTGTCTCCACTAATATTTCCACCTCCTGTATTTCTACATCCTGATTGGTCCAGTAATTGATTAATTTGAGCCAATTTTTTAGTCAAAGGAGAACTTACAGAAGAAGCTTCATCATAATCAATTAAGTCCAGCTCCTTAATACCGCCAGCAGAAGCACCTTGATCAGTCAGAGTGTAGTTTAACCTGAGCTGAAAGAAAGAAATATTAAGAATTAATTAGTTATTATTTTTGCTTTATTTAAAGAAAAAAAAGAAAAAAAAAATCTACTATATAATTAATTTTCAGGATTTTGCAATCAACTGGAATAATTTAAAATATAATGTTGTTCAGGACAATAAATCAACTGAAAAAATAAAATAAATATTTAATTAGTAATGTAAATTTTGATAATTATCAGGATTAAAATCAACTGAAAATCTTTTAATTACCAGGACTTAATGTCAACTGAAAATAATTTTTATTACCAGGACTTAAAGTCAACTTAAATAATCTAATTATGAGGACTTATTGTCAACTGAAATAATTTTAATATAATCAATTTTAACTAATTTTTAATACTAATTGATTGCCAGGACAATTTTTCAACTGAAATAATAATATATTATTTTAATTTATCAGGACAAAAGGTCAACTGAAATCAAAGAAAATATAATATAATTAATTTAATTTTTTATATCACTTCTATGACTAAGATAAATATAGTTCTATCACCACGGGAAATTAGGGGGTGAACTGCTAGCAGTTCCCTCTTTAAGAAACTTTCAGGAAGAGGTTGGGAAATCATTGGGGAAATGTTTGGAAAGAATTAGGAAACAGTTTTTAAATTATATGGAAAAATTTTGAAAAAAAAGTTGGCCCTAAATTGAGCCTTGATTTATCCCT